>CP110204.1:0-1213037 GCA_026958235.1 Clonostachys rosea
ACCCTAACCCTAACCCTAACCCTAACCCTAACCCTAACCCTAACCCTAACCCTAACCCTAACCCTAACCCTAACCCTAACCCTAACCCTAACCCTAACCCTAACCCTAACCCTAACCCTAACCCTAACCCTAACCCTAACCCTAACCCTAACCCTAACCCTTGCTGCGCACAACTCCCCCGTCAGCGGTTAGCGGTTAGCGGTTCTGCCTGATCTTCTGCTTCGCACACCCCTTATGTCAGAGGTTAGCTCCCCTATCTCTACCTTATACTGTACTGCTTATATAATATTCCGCTACGCTAGCCTTTCTCCGGCCGCTGTACGGTAGAGGTTAGCGCTTAATATATCTCTTCCTCTTACCTTTGTCCCTTTTCGCCTTTTTAACCCTCTACCTGCTATTATTATACTCCTCTTATATATATATATAACTCTTATATTAGCAGTTACTGCTTTCCCCGTAGAGTATATACTGCTAGCCCTACTTTTAATATCTTACTCCTCAGTTATAAAGGTTAGATTCAACCCTATACTTCCTTATAACCCTATATATATTATACTCTATCTAGGGTTAGGGTTACTATATACTTATTCCCTTCTCTATAACCAGCTCTTAGTAATACTGCTATAGCTATTCTAGTTAATCTCTTACTTTATAAACATAGTATTATACTAGACTCTATAACTATACTAAACCCTTTCTCTACTCTTACTCTACTACTCTATTATTTTATTAAAAATTACACATATCTGTAATATCTCTGTACCCCCCCAAATCACTCTCTTCCCCATCTATCTCCACACCTGCTCCCTCCTTTCTTTCTCCGTCCACTCCTCCCTACTATGAAATCCAAGCCTGCTATATAACTTAATACTATCTCTCGGCAGCTGCGTCCATACCCAGGCAATAATACATATCATCACCCCTTCGTATTGACACTGCTTCTCGTCACCTCGTTTCCATCCACCCTCCACCCCATTATCCTCCCAGCTATTACACAACTCCTGCGGTATAAAGCAGTCCATGCAGCAACCAAAGTCTTCTATTACCTTGCTTCGCCGCAGGAACTTTTCCATACCTATCGCAAGCTGGTATACCTCCGCCACTTGCCCCCCTATCGCCAGTGCTTCCTGGCACCGTAGCCCCGAGTGCGTTCTTTCGCTATGTATACCCTGTACCGAGCAGAATATACAGCCGTCCAGAGCTTGCTGTGCAAGCTTCCTTCGGTACTCCTGGAACCCTCGATGCTCCTCTGCCGTAGCAGTCACCGCTCGATACCGAGCGTATTCCACTTCTAGCTCTCGCTGCCGCATAGCACATTCCTCCCTATCCTCTAACTGATCATCTTCACCCTCCCTATTTTCCTCATCTTCCCGGCATCAGCAGACATCACACAGCTCTTCCCCTTGCTCACAGCCCTCCCGATCCGTTCGGCCATCCATAACAGAGTCCAGTACCACGCGCCGACATACATTGCCACCGATATAGCTATCCGTAGCTGCATGCTCAGCCACGAGCGGCCGTGGTCTCTTCGAGCTGCCTTGCGCATCAAGTCGGATGATGATGGCTTCGCTCCGTAGCCCGTCTCGACCTGCACGCCCGCTCTATTGCGCATAGTCGGCCATTCTGTATAGTATCTCCACGTGCACTACCACTCGAATGTCGGGTATATCAATACCGAGACCAAGCGCGTTCGTCGCCACGATCACGCGCCCGTCTCCGTACTGCTCACGCTTTGTGCCGCTCATCCAAAACTTGAGCCTCTCTGCCTTGCCGTCCCGAGTATCAATCTCTCGGTGGTAAGCATCGTATCCCAGTTTTCCGGCTAGGTGTTCTGTTGCCTCTACTCGCTGGCAGTAGATGATGATTTTAGCTGGCCATGGGTACTCTTCCAGCTTTTGATCGATTGTAGCCCTTGCCTCCTCGACAACGGCAGCGATGGCCTCATCTACAGTTGTGGCCGTGACCGATCTGACACTGTAAGCCACGTTATGGCGTGTTGTCTTTGCTCGGATCATGATAACGTCTTCGCGCCGTGCGTTGACTATGTTGAAAAAGGCCGCTTCATCTGCTGGCGGGAGCGTTGCCGTGAGATAAACCATCTGCAACCCTACCAGTGCAAGAGTGCCGAGCTCGCGTAGCTTGGGACGAAACGAGAGGCTTCCTTCCATGATCGTGTGACACTCGTCGACAACGATCCGGTCCACTTTGGCCATGACCCGCCGTGACTCTAGAAAGTCTAGAAAACGCTTCGTCATAGCTGACTCGGGTGTTACAAATACAATCGATACGTCTCCTGGCACCCTATCACTTCTCCACTCAGCACACGATATCTTGAGCTTTCGGCACCGATCCATCAGATCACCCTGCAGAGACACGAGCGGCACGATCACCACCGTCAGCCCACCGGGACAGCTGGCCGCAGGTAGCATAAAGCAGAGGCTTTTTCCGGTGCCAGTTCCCATAATCACAACAACAGGACTTTTGTTCATCATAATTGCGTCCACTGCTTCCCGTTGCTTACCGCGGAACCGGACGTGACCTCCGTATAGACGGCCTAGCTCCTGGTCAATATTGACTCTCCGAAGGGTCTTCCATCGCCTCAGTTGCAGATTCCTCATTGCTTCGTAATGCAGCGATGGCGTTTTTCGTTTACGCCCCGGCGTGAGAACCTCCCCAAACCCGTTGACAGCCGATGGGAAACCGAGTAGGCGGTGCCACTCCTCGCTGATGAACCGGAAGTTGACGCGCCGTTCGTTCGTCTCAAAACACCCTTCTGTAATGAGCCTGCCGTACACCAGGCCGGCGGTCAAGGACCCGTGGCAGGCTTGGGCATCCCAGGGACTGTCCTGCTCCACCTCACTGTCGCTATCACTGCCGTAGCCCTCATCCGCCTCGCCGATAAGAGCTGCATGAGCTGTTGTGCCGGTACGAAAATAGCGCCGGGTAATTGCGATCGAGAGATGTCTCCAGCTACTGATACTGAACCCTTTATTGCAGCCTTGAAGGCTCATTCGTCGTAGAATACGGGTCATTCGTGCGGATGTCCAGTGTGGGCCGGGCCCTAGACGGCGCACCTTGCCTTTCGTCTTTTTTCGAGGACGACCATTTCTATCCTCCTCGCCGTCACTTTCATCACCACTGCTTGTCTGATACCCGTTTTTTCCGTCGTTATCATTCAAATCGTCAAGTGTTTCTTCCGGAGCCCATAGGTTAGCGGAAAACTCAGTTTCATCCCAAACGTTTGCTTGTATATCCTCCCAAAACGGCAGCACGAGCCATAGGTAATAAATCACCAAAGAGCTGATTTCGCGCGGCAAAAAGCGGTGTATAACTTTGACTCTTTCGGTCTTTGAGAATCCCTTATGGTATCCAGCCACAAGCATGATAAGCCCACGGTCGTAGAGGATATTCCGTATGCCACCATTGGTAGTATTTCTGTGCCGTAGGGTAAGCAGCTCTAACGACCGGGCAGCTTGACCACCAGACAAGTGAATTGTAAATAACAGACATTCAAGGAATTCCTCCAAGTGGTTGCCATAATGCCAGGCCTTTTTCTCAACAAGGTTAAACTCAGCCTCTGGATTATCCTCGGCCCACACCTTTCGTAGGGCGGCATTTGTCCACATTTTACGGAACATCCAACCATTACTTTCTGGCAACAGTTGCAGAAGGTTGCTAACAAATGAGTGACCGATGCTTGCGTCTGCTGCATTATCAATAAGCTCTTCCCATGGGAACTGCGGTAACCCAAGCCCGAGGGTCGACTGATCTTTATATTCCTCGCAGAAAAGCAGATGCTTATACAGCAGCATCTCGGCCCTTTGCAAGGCAGACTGCAGCATGGACTGGACACCGAGTACGTTGATGCGGATACCTTTATAGATGGCGTCCTCGTCATCCCAACTGACCGAACCTGGAATTGCTTCATGTCCGCTGGCCGCCATGCCATAATTGCGAAGTCGAATGATAAACTGCGTTGGCGTGGTATCCCAGCGCTCGGCGCCACCGACGAGAAACCGGCGTGTCATCTCGGACATGATTTCGAAATGTCCTGGGCTCTTCTCCTCAGCTTCCTGCCTAGCCTGCCCCTGCTCTACCCTTGTCTGGATATACGATTTTCTCTTATTCATTGTATGCTTGACGAGAAATACTCGTGATATAGCCATGATAGCCGAGAGTTTAGGGGTAAAGTTCGTATACGTCTCCCAAGTCTTGTCGTCTCGGATGCTCAGTACAGTTAGAAAGCTAACGAGTATACTTTCGTACTCGGTGACCTTGGTGAAATGGTCAAGAACAGATATGTAAAAGGCAAGCGCGGAATCCTCGAGAGATTGACGTAATTCATTGATCCGGGATATTGCCGGTGGAGGCTCTACCTTGTTATCAATGTCAACAAGGTCGGCAGCATTATCCATCATCTTATCAAAAGCAGAGACCTGGTTCTTGGTAAGCCTGAACGGCGGTCGATCGTTGATATTCTCGCAAGATATAGCTCGAACGGCATAGGCAAAGAATTGCAAGCACACGGCGATATACTTCTTTCGGGTCTGTCTCTTGAATCGGAAGTGGAAAGGCGTACTACGCTCTTTATGCAGTTCTTTTCGGTTCACTTCGAACAGCACGTTCCATGAGACAGCACCTGGCCTGGCTGCTCCTGCGGACTTTTGGATCAGACGTCTGACAGCGGCGTGAATATGTCGGAGCTGGGAGTCATCCTCAGTTTCGGGATCATCTGGCTTTAAGGTATACTTTAGCGAGATGAAGTCCCTCAGGAACTGCTTCTTGTCGCTGAAATCCTTCAAGTGGGCCGTCGATCCTAGTCGACGAAGCCACGCGTTCGGTGCAGCCAAGTCGTCCATCTCGTCGATGACATCCATCTCCTTCTTTCGGGCCTCTTTGGTTTTCGCCTGGAAGGCTTGTATAGCCTGTTGTACGGCGACTTCTGTTCTTTCCCGGTCTGTCGCCAGGCTCGCCAGATCATAACCTCTTGCAACCTCAAAGTATTCGCTACGCGGGCCCTTTGCAAAGAGCTGCTGGTAAAACACACCACCTCTCCAATAGGTGGAGCCCACATCTATTTCAACAGTGCTTGTGCTTTGGGGGCCAGGCTTTTGACCCAGTTCAACGCAATGCACTTTCCATAAGTGTTCGTTTCTTCGTCTCGTATTTGCGCTTACAGCCCGGCAATCTTCGGTGAATGTGCATCGAAAGCCTCCACTCTTGGGCTTACCTAATGCCTCGATTGGCATACTGTCGTCTGGGATAGGTGGCAAAGCAAAGATCTCCTCGTTGCTGTTGATGAGATCGAGTGCTTCAGCCCACAGCTTGACTTTGTCGATATCCTTCTTCACGAACCCATGTGGCTTACTGCGTAGATGAGCCTGGATCCTACCTCTCGTTACCATATACTTGCATGACTTGCAGCATAGAAGGCGCAGATCGCTTACATAGTCAAAGTACTCCATATCGTGTAGATTTAGAACTAAACAATGGTAATAGTATGAACTGAGTAATTCCTAAGAATCCTCCTCCTGTGAAAACTTCCCCCTTTTATTTATTTCTTCATATTAAAGTTTCTTTTTCCTGCAGGTTGTTATTAGTAAGTGCGACCGCTATGTCTACACGGCAGGTGATATTATATCCTGATTGGGTGCTTTCTACAGGCTACCCTTGTTCACTGATAAACACCAAAACTAGGGTCTACGATAAGATCGAGTGATTTAACCTATAAACAATAGCTTCACGATGAAACTAAACTTACCGTTATGATCGCAAGGTTAAACTTGACACTTGTGTATTTTTTTTATGTCTTTCCATCATTATTGGGACGTGGACTAGAGTTCGTCGGTTACCCCAGATTTAGATCGTCGGTTACCCCATGTCATGCTAGCGCCATTTGATTTCATACCAAAAAAAGTTCGTCGGTTGCTAAGCGACGCGGGGCATAATGTCAGGAGTATAATAAAGAAAGCAAGCTAGAGGCCTATAATCTTCTTAAAGAGCTTTATAAGTATAATATATATAAGGAAGATAAGTATCTATTTACCTATAGCCCAGGGAAGAAGAACTATTCTACTCCCCTTAACCCTAAGAAAGATAGGGGGGGGAAGATAATAAAAAAGTATAGTCTATTTATCTATAGTAGGAAGAAGAACTATCCTGCTCCCCTTAACCCTAAGAAAAATAAGGGGGGGAAAGTAATAAGAAAGTATAATTTACTTATCTATAGTAGGAAGAAGAACTATTCTATTCCCTCTAACTCTAAAAAGAATAAGAGGGGAAAGGTAATAAGAAAGTATAATCTACTTACCTATAGTAGGAAGAAGAACTATCCTGCTCCCCCTAACCCTAAGAAGGATAAGGGGGGAAAGATAATAAGAAAGTATAATTAGCTTACTATTAAATATAATCTATACTAAGATAATACTACTATCTAGAAGTACTTCTATAATATTTCTAATCTTTATTTTAAGAATTCTATCTAAACCCTCTAGTAAGGATATTAGTAGTAAGCAGTAGAAGATATACCTTTAAAGAAGAGAGGCTTAAGAAAGAAGTTTAGATAAATATAAGAGGTACTCAGGTTTTAGATTTTCAAGATATATAGTAGCTTATACTTTTAGAGTTATTTATATTACCTGGTTTCTGGAATAGTAGTTATAGTTTTTAGTAAATATAATCTGTTCAGATAGAATAGGAGATATATATTAGATTTAAAGTAGTTTTTTTCTTAGGAAGATAATCTTTTTTAAATACTACTAGTTAGTATTTAGAGTTATTTCTTTAACTTTAAGTAACAGTCTTTATATCTTATACTTAAATAAGAAGTTACTATATTATATAGTAAATTCAATAGTAATCAATATATATATCTCTTGAGTAAGTATTTCTTAGCTGGAGTAATATCCTCTTAGATTAAAGCTTTAAGTAGTAATATATAATAATTCCGAATAGGTATATTGCTACTATAAGTAAAAGAAAGAGTAGCTTATATAAATAGCTTTATCAGCTAAATAGTATAATTAAATCTTAGATACTAAAAGCTGAAAAATTCTTTTTAACTCTTCTTTATTATCCTTCTAGAGTATACTAATATAGCAGTATATATCCTCCTATAGAAAGATAATAATAAAAAGTCTGTATAGTTCCTGTACAACCTGTATACTAGATTTATTATTAATCCTACTGTTCCTAGCAAGTAAAGAGCTTATATATAGCTTAAAATATTCTCCTAGAATTACAGCTTTATCTAAACAGGCTAAAAAGCAGATAGTAACTAAACTAGAGCTTAGCAGCTATATAGCTATAGCACTCGCCTTTCTTCTCCCTACTAAAACTACTCCTAATCTATCTCCCAGATCTTAAGAACAGGTCTATTAGAATCTTCTTTTTTAAGAATTCCCTAGGTATTATATTTATTAAATTATAGTAATACCTCCAGAATATACTCTCTCAGTTTACTAGTCTAAATCCAGAATAGCTTCTTACTACTAACTATATCTATATAAGTATATCTTTAGAAGTAAACCCTCTTAAGCTTAAGTAATCTTTCTACTATAATATTAGTAATAACTTCTATAAGAGATAGAGATATAGTAAGTTTAAATTATATATTCTTTCTTACCTCGATAGCTAAGTAGTTCTTACAGCCAGGGAACTTAAGCTCTAGTTATAAATCTTAAATAAAAAAGAGGGAAATTTCAGTAAGAGCTTTAAGATAAGAAATATCTTTAAGTATTCCCTAAGATATATAGATATATCAGTATACAGTATAAACTATATAACTCCTTATTATAGTAAGATACTTATATTTAATATTTTACCTAATTTATAGCTATCAGGGCTAAACCTATCTAGCGAACTATATAGTTGAATTATCTCTATATCTAGGAATCCTTAGTAGAATTTATTAGCTAATTTATTAGTCTATAGGGCTACTAGCTTAAACTCCTATAACTTACTAGCCCCTGATACTGCTTTAACTAAACCTAAAGTTAGATTTCCTAATAAATAAGGAAAATTATAGTATCTCTACTTTCCCCAGCTGGGGTTAGAAGAAGAACTTAATAATTAAAAGTTCAGTACTATAGATATAAGGAAGTATAAGTTTAGACTGAGGATTATTATTATTATATCTAGGAACTAGATATTATATAGAGTAAAATACTGCTCTATTAGTAAAGAAAGGAGCTACTCCTACTCCTTATACTTTATAACTATCCCTTCCTAAGTTAATAATTTTATTTAAGATATCTTATTAAAGAGTTAAATAAAAAGATCCAGTATACTGCTAGGTAGAAGTAAGGTTTTATTAAGATCTATATAGAATTTAAATTCCTTAATAGTATTTAAGGTATTACTAGGCAGTCTAAAATCTCTAATAGCTATAAATCAGTTTAGAATCAGACCTTCTACTTATTTAAGACTTTAATATATTTGAAAAGATCTCTAGGTAT
Source organism: Clonostachys rosea (assembly GCA_026958235.1). Classification (NCBI taxonomy): domain Eukaryota; kingdom Fungi; phylum Ascomycota; class Sordariomycetes; order Hypocreales; family Bionectriaceae; genus Clonostachys; species Clonostachys rosea. Next base: position 8,457 of record CP110204.1, read on the forward strand.
TTCTACTAATAAACTCCGCTCTACTAATTCAGAATTATAGAGGGCTTTAGCTGGATTATTAAGAGTATTAATTCTGAATCTACTATTAATAGCGAAGGGGTAATTAAGGTCTTTTATAGATTACAGGGTTATCTTCTTAAGGATTTCAGTATTTATTAAACTTATATAATTATAGTTAAATAAGGCTTATTTCTATTTAATATAACTCTAGAAATTTTATAATCTCTTCACTCTCTTTGCCTTCTGTAAATATAATAACTTTATTAAACCTAAGAATATATTATTATATATAGCTAAGGTATAAAGGGGTCTTAGGCAGCTAGTCCTGCCCCTAACTGATAACTAAAGTTAACTAGAATCGCTCGGATATACCTTTATTAGCTACAGCTATTTATTTCCTTAGCTTTCTCTTTATAGGCTTCTTAGTTACTAAGAGTTAATTAGCTTTCTACTTAAAAAGTTTTAAGATTTAGTAATACTATCGAACTACCTGCTTACTTCTACCTATTTTACTTTAAATAATTATTAAAGTATATAATACTAGTAAGCTCTAACTACTAAGCCTCTGTATATATCCTATATACCCTATTACCCTAAAATAGTATAATCCTAGAGTCTCTTTTTATAAGCTTTCTTTAATATTATTAACTTTATAACAGGATAAGAGTTCGAGTATATAGTTAAAAACAGTAATAAAATATACCAGATATAATATCTTAATATAATAAATATAAAAGATTAATAAAAAAAAAAGCTTTACTAGCCTAAGGCTGCAGTTATGCGGAAGGAAAACTCTATAAACCTTTATACTAATAACTCACTTGCTGTTAAGACGAGCCGCTTATTGAATAACTCTTTAACCTACCCTCTTTCACCTGGTTTTACACTTGTCTTATACTAATCCAAACACTTTAATATACCAGGCTTAAGGCTTTTCAGCTTATAAGGATACTAACCCAGTAAGTACTAGTAGCCCCTTAGCCAGAGTACTTATACTGATATATATACAGCCTTCGATATATTATACTAGATAATACAATCTCGGGTTTACTTAGTAACTCTAGATAAGAATAATATTAAAAACCTTAATATTAGTTTTACTACTACTCTAAGAGTTATAATAGGAAATATAGCTACTTCTTTCCTTTATTTCCAGAAGACTATACTTAGTTAGAGGTACTATTAGTATTAGGGAGGGATTATACAGACTAGTATTATAGTATAGGAATATAAAAATTAGAGAGCTATAGTAGAACAGGAGACAGATCCCCTTTTAGGGACTACTAATACCTTTTCAGAATAAATTAAGAGCTAAGTTATTATTATATAGTATAATATTAGGAGAATTAGATTTATTTATTATTAAATTATTTCTATCTGTAGAGTTTAGATTAATAGTACTCCTTATAAGCAGCAGCTTTACTTCTGCAGACCTATTCCCTATACTATATAAGAGCAGTATCCAGCTATATTAACCTATAAGAGTCCTTAAAGTCTAGGTTAATAGCCCCCCTTTTAAGAAGTAGCTATATTACTACTTTCTTTCTATTCGCTACAGCCTGTAATAATAGTATCTAACTATATTTATCCCTGGAATTTAGATTAACAGTATCCTCTGCAAGTAGCAGTTTTATAACTTTCCTATACCTATTCTCTACTGTAATTAATAACAGTATCTAACTATACTTATCCTTAGAGTCCGGTACTATACCAGCTATTATAAGTATTAACTCTACTATAGTACTATATCTCTTCCGTACTATATAAAATAGAGGTATTCGCCAGAAGTTATCCATAGAGTCAGGGTTAATATCCTCTCTAGCTAATAACAGCTTTATAATTCCTTTATAGCTATTTATTACAGCTCATAATAATAGTATATAATAATTATAGAGCCTTCTATTAGAGTCTATATTAAAATTATCCTTTATAAGTAATAACTCTACTAGTAAACTATATCTATTTTCTACAGCTAGTAATAATAGAGTCTAACTATCAGTAGTTATATATTAGATATCAGCCTCTTTCTCTAATAATATTCGAGCTATAGCTACTTCCCTATATTCTAAACTCTATAAAAGTACTAATTCTCCTAACTGCTTAATATTATAAAAATAGAGATAAGTATATAATAAATAGTAAAAGTAATAATTCAATCGAGCTAAGCTATTAATATCTATCTCTAATTCTAGATTCTCTACTATATAGAGAAATAATTCATTTAGCAGACTAATAAATAATATATCTCTATTAAAAACTATAGGAAGATTATACAGAAGGCAGGGATATCTGAGGGAAGAGCTTATCTTTAACTTATTATAAGCTATCAGCTCTAAGCCGCTATATTAGAGCACTTATAGCAGACTATAATATCAGTTTCATATATCAGCAAGTGCTAATAAATCATAATATAGGTTAAATAATACCTCTATAATTAATAAGGGCTCTTATCGAGAATATAGAGGGAGTAGTAAATATATTATAATTATATATACTTAATCTCCCTAAGGGAAACTAGATATATTTACTTTTATATATATTAAACTATTAGTATTTACCAGCCCTACCTCAGTATAGTACTATATATCCTACAATAGAATCCCAGATAAAAGAATATTCTGAGATAAGTAAGTATATATCTTTATTCTCTAATAAAGTACTAAATACCTAATACTCCCTAAGACCAGAAACCTAATAATAGAGCAGAGTATCTCTAAGAAATTTATAGTAGAATACCATATCAAGATCTCCTTAACTATTAGTTAGATATATATATATATATACTTTACCTAAGCACCCTCCTAATTATCTCTTGGTCTTATTCTAGTATAGTATTAACTGTATATAGGAAAGAAGGTATTTTAATTCCAGTAACCTTACCCTTTTACAAGCCCAGAGGGATTCCGATATTAGAAAAATCAAGACTGGGACCTAACACCTACACCGGGAGAGTATATCTTACCCAAGAGCTCCTATACCAGGCTCTAGTAATATCAATAAGAGCATAAAGAAGAGTCTGTAAGACCAGGAGAAAAGTAGCGAGCTATAGAATTAGAGCTACCTCTACGAAATAGCACGCTTGGAGAATAGGAAGTCATAGTATTAGATATATAACATCAGTAAATCTATTTTAGCAGATAATCAAGATCTATAGAGCCACCGGGTAGCCGTCCAAGGGAATAGGACGAAGCGGCTGCTGGCTGCTATAGCGCAAACCGTGGCGCAAACGATTAAACGAAGGAGGGCGCGGAAGAAAGAACAGGAGACAGGAGACCGGTCCCCCTTCAGGGACCGCCAATGCCTTTTCGGAACGAGTTAAGAGCTTGGGAAGCAAGGCGCTTGCCTCGCGAAAGAATGAGCCTGATACAAGTACATATCTTATGAAGCCCGAGATCTGGGTATACATCGTGTAACTACCTTAGGGCTATAAGCTGTGGCTGGCCTTCCGTTTGTCTGAAGGGAAAGGACGACTGAAGCTCGAACGTGACGAGCTATACGCTCTTCTATTGAAACACTAATCATATACTACCTGCGGATGGATGCCCTAAAGCTCTATGCATCACGACGGAACATGCTCAGGGAGATGCATCCTGATACTATAAAGAATTAGGCGCATTTCACCTAGATTAAAAACACCACGGCACCTCCGTATACTTATTGGAAGGAAATATGCTTCCGCCCTTCCTACTACACCAGCCAGGAATTTAAGAGCAGAATGGGATAATATAGTACATACTCACTAGCACCGCAATACGTTGACGTAATTAGTGAGGTTAACCACGCCCCACTGTCAGCATCATTTTGGTCACCATTGTCTTTAAGACCTGCTACCTCAGGCCGCCATTGGCGTTAGTATAGGCATAGACGCTTATATGGAGCCTTTCCCTCTTCAACGCAGGCATCTCAGCCTTGCCTTCCTTTAACCCTTCGTACACTGTACAATTCAGAGTTCTCTATTTTCCACTCCTGTCCTAACTGGCGTTTAAGGTTTCTTGAACAGCATCCTTCTGGTGCTTATTCCATCCCTGTAATTGATCCCCCAGCTTGCCAACGCTGTGTACGACCTTCTCGATGTAGTTGCGGTCCCTCCAAAGCTCATTGATCTGTTCACACTGACCTAACTTCTGCCCTGGCGTCGTCAATACGGTCGATTTGATGCCCGCCGATGAGCCGCGGATAGGCTTATCTACACCTGGGGCTGGAGTGTAGTTAAGTTTCAAGTTGGGCATAGCCGATAGGGCAGCGGATAAAAACAAGAACACTTAAAGGTTAGAAGTAATAAGGAATAGTGGGCAAATTAGAATATCAAGCAGTGGATGATGCAGGGTTTACAGCGTTCCTGGTGTGTGCTCTGCCTAAAAATTGGCATAGCCTCTGCCGCCTAATATACATAGAGGCAGTGTTGGTTGCCGCGGAAATTCCTGATTCATACGCAAACATGTAATTGATTGCTAGTCCGACATAGTAGATCCCATGCACTATAACGAGAGAATGACTGATGTGCATAAAGTCAAACACCTCAATTGGCGACCTTGGTATGCGATCAGCTCTGAATAAGGCTGATGCGCGGGGTGTTTTGTATTCTTGTGATGTAATATTGGAGTGCTTAGTCAAGTTGTGGCGAGTCTTAACTACATATAATAAGAAAGTTGTGGTGTGGTCCCTTAAGGCTCATATGTGGCGCAAACCGTGGCGCACGGGCTGTGGCGCAGACGGCTGAAGGAAGGAGGGGGGCGGAAGGAAGAGCCTTTCGGAACAGGAGACCGGTCCCCTACGGGGTCCGCCAATGCCTTTTCGGAACGAGTCAGGAGCTTGAGTTAAGAGCTTGAGAAGTAAGGCGCTTAGGAGACTTGCCTTGTGGCTACAGGGGTTGGTGGCATCTGCGTATAACCAGTCTTTTTGCCTTTTGCGGTTTGAGACACGCGCACAGGCGCTTGCTGCTCAAACCCCGCTTTCGACAGCATTATAGTTTAACACTGCTTCGTGCATATATTATTCCTTTACCTTTTTATTCAATCTGAACATTCCACAGGAAGTGGCATTAATTTTCTCCATGACTATTAATTACTCGAAATAGGATAATATAGACACAGACTTAGAACCGGAAACTTCACCTCCGTCTATCTCTATATCCCAAGCTCCCACTCCAGCAGCCCTATAATCAGGTCCGCCAGCGATAGTAGCACCAGTCACAAGCAGTACACCAGGATCCATCCAAGCTATCATCATCCGGTATAATATTAAGAGAATCAGATTTACACCCTGATCTGTAATAATAATCCAGGTAGATTACCCTATCTTCTCCAATTATATACCCCCTGTCCTAAGACTTATCGAGATTCCGCTGGTCTTTTACTGTATTAGTACTCAGTCTGTAAACCAGGCTAACCTTAATAACTAAATAATTATATACCTCAATATTAACTCAGAGTCCGGGTTTATACCCCCAGTATAGCAGTCCTATACTAGTACTATACTAGTAGCACAGAAGAATTAGAAGCTATTACTACCCCAGTATCTGGAAGGTATATAGATATATTATAATTATATCCTGGATCTCTTTAGAGAGGGAGAAGATATACTAATATATTTATATAATAGATAAGTATTTAAAGAGTAGTAGAAAGAATATTATAAAGAGCAGAAGGAGTTCCAGTCAGGAACTGGAGACAAGAATAATCCGGATAATTAGCAAGTGATGTGATTACCGTATAAGATATAGAGTCTTCATAGGCTCTGATTAAGACTTATATATATATCTCACACACTATCCTACTCAAGGATTTACCAACTTTTAAATAATTATCTTATTTCTGCTGCTAGATCTATCAACCTCTGTATAGTATTAATTATACCTTAGTCTAGCTTATTTCCAATAAAATCCTACGGCCATATAGGACTAAGAAGCTTAATACCTTATAGTATTCTATATCTGGATAGTTATATATAGAGGCTAGTAAAGTCATATTTCAAGAGCTGACTATTTATTATACAGTTATCTTATAGCTCTAAGAGTATATCCTTAAATATCTTACCCTGGGATTTATAGTTAGTAAGGATAAATACAGGGATAATAGGTAATCCCCGCTATAAGCATTTCCCTAATAGAAACCTATAGGAGGTATTAGCTAGATCAAGGGTATATATAATAGGCTAAATAAGGATAGTACCTATTGGGAGGATCAGGATAGCTATATCTTATATCTCTTATAAATCTAATAGTATACCTAGTAGCAGGCTAAAGTAGATAGTTATATTATCTATAAAATAGTAGCCTGGGAACTTCAGATCAGGGATAATATCTATAGCTGTAAATTCAGCCCTATTTACAACTCTCAAGCCAGTATAAATATTCTTATTAATAACTATATATATCCCCTGGGCATAGAAGAGGACCCCGGGGATCTTGTAATTAGAGTTATTACCTTATTTAATAGTCCGGGCCACCTCCTGTTAGAATATAGCCCGACTGTACTAGGTATAGGTTAAGATAAAGATCGAAATATACCTCCTGTAAAAGCAGGCCCAGTCTATAACAGCCTTTATATTAAGGCTCTATCAGTTATAGTTAAACAGGGTTATAGTATATAAGCTATTCTTAAAAGTAATTTAGGAGTAGTTTATAAGTTTAGTATTAAGCAGGTTAAGGTCCTCCCTTATTTGAGTTCTAGTTTATACTCTATCCAAAAGAGCACCCAGATAAGGATTATCTTATATACAGATCTACTCCTTAAGAAGAATAATAGCTTTAAATATCAGCTAGAGGCTATAGCTGCAATAGTAAGTAATAGTTACCTGTACTACAGAGGCTATAGAAGCTAAATCTATTATCCAATCTACCAGGAGACTTATCTTAAGTATAGGGGTAAACTAATAGAAATTACCTATTAAGAGAATAATAGGAATACCCCTAAAGGGCTTATCAGAACAGTTATAGAGAGCTTAGAGGTAACTACTAGTATAGAATAGAGTGGCTCCCCTGAGTATACTAACTTTATTAATTATAAGAACTAACTTCTACTTCTATATCTATTTCTTTACCTCTGAGAATATCAGAGACTATTATCTATTATTAGAGCAGTAGGTATCTAACCCTAAGGCTGAGTAGAGTATTATACTACCAATCTGGGCAATAGTACTACCTGATATACCTGTAATATAGAGGTAATACAGCTAGCCTCTAGCTATAAATATATCCTGCAAGGTATTAACAATCCTCGACTTTCCAGTACTACCTGGGCCTCCGATATATTAAAGATATTAATTAGTAGAGTTAGGATTAATAGTATAATTATCCAAGAAGCAGTAAATAAGTTAAAGTACTATACTCTGCAGATTATTAAGTATATAGCAGAATACAGTAAGAAGTCCTAGCTCTATAAATCCTCCAGTAGAGCCTACCTTAATAAACATTTAAGAACTTTATATAACCAAGTCTTCTAAAGGTCTCAGAGTAGGGATATCTATATTATACTACTGAATAAGCAGATTATCAATATTAGTATTACTAACGGAGGTTATACTACCTTAAATAATACCCTCTATCTTATTAAGTATCTGGAGATATAGCAGGTCCTACGCCTTTATAGCAGCCTGAATATCTTCTACAGAAGGAATTAGATACTAAGATAAGGTACTATCCTGATAATAGCGAATTTACTAATAGAAATTATTATAATATTAGATAAAAGGCTGGTCCTCTTCTGCCGGGTTCTTCTAGCAAAGGTCTTAGATCAGACCTTATAAGACTAGGGAGTCCCTTATGGTATCAGACTCTCGTACAGTATTTCAAAGGGCCTGGAGAAAAGCTATATAGTTTTGGCGATGCTCTGCCATTGCTGGCTCTTCTATAGCTGGCCTGTTACTATAATCGCTTTTATCCAGAGGGAAGTCAACATCTACTGTATTATTACCTTCCGACCAGCTGGCCCAGAGCTTAGCATCTTTATAAGCATTCTCAGCTGATTTTCTAAGGAGAGAGATATTTATAACAAGTAATCTCAGGCGGGAACAGAGGGCAGCAGCATAAGTCTGCCATATATCCATAATATCCGGGCATATCTTAGAGAGGAACTTTTCTTATAGCACAAATAAAGCCAGATAAAGAACAGAGTTTCTATACAAAATATCAGAGCTGGCTTATAGGCCAATAGGACATCTATAGGAGTATACCGTTTGAAATATACCGGGTGCTCGTTTATATAGTCATCACTAATAAATCCCTGAAAGATCAGTACTAAGTACTCGGGGGATTAATAAAGCTTTTAGATCTATCTATAATACTCTGAAGGACCTTCTAGAGCTATATAGGTTTTATCTTTATTTCGGCTATAGTAATATTCCAGGGTAATTATAGATATATAGTTATAGAGGTATATATCCCTTAAAACTGAGCCTTAATAGATATAGGCATCTAGATATAATAATATCCAGCTATTTTCCCAAAACTATACAGTCTCTAATAGCTCTTCGGAATCAGTTTGCATACTAGCTTAGCAATAGAGATATATCTAGCGCTGGAAAATAGTCCAGTAGAGTACTATTAAATTAATATAGAACCAGTACAGTATATTTATAAAGTCCGTTTAATAGCTAAGTAAGAAGTAGCAGACCTCTATAGCAGAAAGCTATCTCTCAGAAAAGATTCAGTTTACTGCCCTTATCAGAAACTAATAGCTCTTATTTACTATAGCCTGGCGCCGGGCATTCTATTCCGCAAGCAGCAGTCCCCTTAGCACCACGGACTTACAAAGCTATTGAAGAATATCAGCTGTAAAGACAAGGCATCTCCATATAGATATATCCAACTTAGTAGCGTAGTTCGTAATGTAAAATACTATAACGAGTCCCTTAGTTTTTATTAAGATTATCGAGATATTATAGTTATAACAGAGGCTAACTGCTATTACTTTATTATACTAGTTAATAAGCAGATAGTTCTACTAAATCTTAAGCAGGCTATTCTCTGTAAATCTGGTATTCTTAATAATCTTCTAAAATACTTTAAACTAATAAGCTATTCCCTTATACTTATCTACAGAGTCTCTAATAAGTTCTTTTAGAGAATACTTAATATAGATATAGATATATAAATAGACCTAGTAACAGTATATAATATAGTTAGACTTATTACTGAAAGCTGCTATAAAAGCCTTAGTATTATATATTATTTCCTTAACTGGATTAATTAGCTTTCTTTTCTTTTGAATAGCTTTTCTAGCTTCCTTATCTAAATATTTATAAAATACTAAGTCTAGATACTGAGCTACTTATATATAGTATTCTCCCTCCTCGGGTTTTACTATATTATTAATTAGGGAAGGTAATTATATATTACTCTCTAACTAGAGTAGTTTGTATAAGTATAGACTGCCTCAGTTATTTATCTCGATTATAGTATAGTAATAACTGATCTTTTTAAAAACTGATTCTTAGCTAGCTCTAATATATTTTTTAAAAAATAGTAAGATTTCTTAATAGAAGAAGATAGCAGAGCTAACTGGGTCTATAGTACTAAGAGTAATCCTATTATACCTTTCCTAAAGATCAGCTAGTAGTTCCTTTACTATATTATACTTATAGAGCCTATATATAGAGAGCCTTATCTTAACCGGATTATTAATATTATTAGGGTTAACTGTAATCCAAATAGCTAGTATACCAGTCTAAATATTTACTGCTTATATCTTCCTCTGTATTAAGAGTTAAGTTTTATTAGAGAGTAGCTATATATAGCTAAAGATAGATAATTTATAAAGTAAGAATAATATATCCAGATCAGTTATTATCCTCATATTCTATATCTCTTCCTTAGCTCTTTTTAGGCAGTCTGCTATTAGGTATCTATAGACCTGTTCCAGTCTGCTAATAGAGCCCCTTACTATACGGACTATACTAATACAGCAGTTTATAGATCAGAGGAGGATATTAAAGATTAGAAAGCAAAGGACTGGATATATAGTAAATTAACCTCTATAGTATTATAATATATATTTAGCCTAATAATTAAGCAAGTAATTTATACTGTACCTTACTAGCTCTGAAGGGTTATATAAAGTACTATCCAGCTTACTTAGTACCTTAGGGCTACTCCTCCCCTATAGGAAAAGTTTCAGAAAGATCTATAGAAAGAAGTTCTTATACAGACTATCTGTAAAATCTATACCCTACTTAACTCGGATAAACAGTTAGTCTCCTACTATATAAACAGTTATAGCAGAAGGTTTAATATTATTACTATATTCAGTCTGACTCAGCTGGATAGCCTCAGCTAAGAAGAATAGCTTATCTATCTCAGTAAAAGCAGCCAGTCTATCCAGAGGAAATATACCAGATATTAATATCTTATATAGGATATTACTATTATAGATAAGACTCTCTGAGCTAGGAGAAGATATATAGATATCCTCAGGTAGTTAGTAAAGCTATTCTATTAATATATTATTAACTGAGATAGGGGTATTATTACTTAGGTCTACTTATAGCAAGATAAGTAGTTCTTTAATACTTATAAAACAGTTCTCCTCTAAACCCCAGTTAGTATTTAGAATAATTAGATCAGTATATATCTTTTCTACAGCTAAGAGTTCCTCCCTCTATATCCACTCTATAAGTACAGTAGGAACTATTAAACCCTCTATATACTACTAGCTCTATATTTTACTTAGATCGATTTTAATATCCTTATAGAGGGGATTATTTATCTATAGCTATAAAAGGGCAGCAGTTACTTAAGACTTATATACCTAAAGAAGAGTCCCTACTTCTGCCGGATTAGGTCTATTAGTATTACTCCAAGATATATAGATATTCTTAATTATCTAAAGAAGTAGGTAAAGAAGTACTATAGTAACTAGATTATCTATATTGTTCGGAAAGATAATAATATAACCCTTTACATGCTTCCGGTAACTAATACCTAATGGTATTTTATTATTAGCAGTAAACTTTATAATATAGCTAAAAGGGGCCTAAAGAGCAATCAGTCTCTTTTCAACAGGAGAGAGGCTATTAAGCTCCCCAGAATAATAATACTTATATCTAATATCTATATTATTAACTGAATATACTTTTAGTAGCTTTCTATTTTTAAAAATACTATAGTACTCGAGGTAAATATTAACCCCATCTCCACTATCTAGTAGAAGATATTTCTTATATTTCTAAAGTACTATTATAGCCTGTAGTAATACAGAGGCCAAGTATACCCTCTAATAAATAGTAGTAATCTTAGCTAGTAGGTATTTTCTATAGTAAAAAGTATAGTAGGAAATAGATAATATCCTCTTATTAGTAAAGACCTTATAGAATAATTTCAAAGTCTCGACTTAAAGGGCAAGAGGGACTTCTTTATATTAGGATCTTAATAATAAGGTATCCCTCTTAGTATAAAAATATAACTCTTAGTATTATAGAAATTCATCAAGGGATTACTACTAGAGTTAGACAGTCTTATCTAGCAGCCTAGGCCTTTTCCAGGAGCAGCTTAGCCCTGAGAGCAGTAGAATTAGAAAGCCTTCTTATTATATTTAATAGTACTTATAGGAAGGCGGTATCTGCAGAGAACAGAAGGTTAGTTTAAAGGTACTTAGCTCTTATACTAGCTCAGTATTACTTACCCTTTAGCAGGTCTGGCTTTCAGTATATTACCAGTTCAGATTATTATAAGTATAGATAATCTCTTTAAGAGGTACTCTGAACCCCCTATTTTAGAAGGGTAGATTAATAGACTCCTATAGGAGAGCTCTTTATCTTAAACAGGCTATTCCTCCGGAGTACTACTAGTTCAGCTTATCCAATATATAATAAGTAATCTCTTCAGAAGGTAATAAGATTTTCCCCTATTAAATAGTACCTTACCCCTGATAAAGTATTTCTTCTATATACTAGCAGTCTAGGTTCTTTAATATATATATAATCTCCTTAGCTAGTAGTTTAAGCCTGCTATCTTAGAGCTATAACTCTATAGCCTCTTATAGATACTCTCCGGGTCTCTAATAGGTAGTTTCTTTAGTATACTGCTGATCTAGATCAGCTAATATACAGATAATCTCCTTGAGGGGCACTATAACCCTCTCGCCTTAGGTCTGTACCTTTAATACTTCTTACTAGCTATCTGGTTCTCTCTGATAGGCTATATATTCAGTATACTAGTAATCTAAACTATTAACTATATGGTTATTCTCCTTAAGGGGTACTCTAAGCTTCCTATTTCAGAGATCTAATTCTAGGACCTCCTGGGACCAAGCTATTTACCTTTAATAAGTTATTTCTTCAGTATACTAGTAGTCTAGATTATTTATTATACAGGTGATTTCCTCCGGAGATAATATAGCCTTCCTACCTCCCCTCCTATGAGCCCTTTCTTTTATATACTAGCAGTCCAGATCACTTAATATATAATGAATCTTATTAAAAGGGACTCTAACTAGCTCTAGTAGGGATTTTAGGAGAGCCTGTATAGCTATCTTATTAATAAAGGCTCCACCCGGCTAGTTTTATAGCTGGATAGCTTTAAAGCTCTGCTAAGCTCGGTCTTAAGTATATTAGCAGTCTAGATCTTCTAGTATTCAGCAAATCTCTTTAAGCAGAACCTTTACTAGCTCTAGTTAAGGTATAGTATAAGTAAGAATAGCAGGATCTGCTTATATAAAAAGTAAAAAAGAATAGGTAAAGAAAATAGTACTATACTGAACCGATAGAGGGCTAAATAGGAGAAAAAGTATATCTATTATTAAAGAAACTAATCTTAAGAGCCTAAGTATTAGAGAAGTAATATATATAATAATATTATATAAGCAGCTACCTTAAGGGAAGATATAACCCTATAATACCAGAATTATTAGAATAGTATTATAGATCTATTATAGGTTTAACAGGTTAAGTATCTTAGCCTGCCTCCTCAGATATAGAGATAAGGAGGGAGAATAATAAAGGATATAATATATAGACAGATCAGCCACAGATATAAGATCAACCCTTAATTAAGTATTCTTAGTTTCTCCATACTCTATACTATATATAGTTATATACTTCTCTATCTTCTGATTATCTATTTCTATCTCTCTCTATTATTATATAAGTATATATATTTAATACCAAGAGAGGTACAAGGGAAGGGTCAATATACTATACACTATTATTTATAGCTTATTCTATTACAGCAGCAGTTTCCTAGAGCTTAACCTCAGCAGCCCATAAATTATAGCTCAAGCCGCTAACCGCCTCAAAGATAGCACATAGGTTATAGCGTATATATAGTAGAAAAGAAGGGGCTAATACAGAAGCTGAGTTAGGTAGTACGAGGATCTATAGTACAGCTCGCACGGATCATTTAGTAGCACGAGTTTACAAAGGAGAGCGCAGAAGAAAGAACCTTTTCATTCCTCAAAAGCATAGGATAGCGAGGCCTACATATCACAATTCTAACCCTCATAGAGACATTTCATCTCCACGGCCAGGCTCTTAAGTCTCTGTATCATATTTACCATAGCCTGATCCAGCTTATTACTAATAAAATCCTGGGCCCGTACAGGGCTGAAAAGCTTAATACCTCGAAGTATCATATATCTAGATAACTACACGTAGAGGCTAGTAAAATCACACTTAGAAGGTTTACTACTGGCCATATAACTCCCCCGCAGCTCCAAGAGCACTTCAGCAAACATTTTAGATTAGGATTTATAGTCAGTAAGAACAAATACAGGGATAACTAGTAGTCCTCATCAGGTACACTTCGCTAATAAGAACTTAAAGTAAAAGTCACTTAGATCAAGAGTATACAAGACAGGGCGGATAAGCACCAGCTCTACTAGGAGCACCAGGACCACCAGACCAGCTATTTCTTTCCATTGCAATAGGATACCTAGCAGTAGGCCAAAGTATATAGTAACATCATCCGCAAGATAGTATCCTAGGTATCTCGGATCAGGGATAATATCTGCTACAGTAAACTCTGTACTATTTATAACCTTTAAGCCAGTATAGATATTCTTATTAACAACTACGGGTATTCCCTGAGTATAGAAGAAGATACCTAGGATCTTACACTTAGAGTTATCCCCTTGCTCAACCACCTGGGCTATCTTATTTTGAGACAGACCAGCACTTCTCCAGGTATATATTAATACGAAGACGGAGATATACCTCTTATTGAAGTACGCCCATTCTACAACAGCTTCTATATTAAGGCTCCATCGATTACGATTCAGAGGTATTATAGCGCGCAAGCCGTTACTGAAGGTGATATATAAGCGGTTGGCCAGCCTTGTATTCAGCAGGTCAAGGTCTTGCCAGGTCTGAGCACCATGCCGTACCCTGTCCAGAAGATCGCCCAGCTTAGGGTCATCTCGAGCGCGGACCTGTTCTTCGAGAAGAACGACAGTCTTAAACATTAGCCACAGGCTGAAACCGCGATAATGAGGAGTAGTGGCTTGCGCCATAGACATAGTAGCAGGAATTCCTATTCTGTCTAGCAAAAGGCTCGTCTCCCGTACCGGGGCGAATTGATAAAAGTCACCCATCAAAAGAACTACTGGAATTCCGCCAAAAGGCTTATCCGGGCAGTCCCGGAGCGACTGGAGGCGGCAGCTGGCCTCATGCAGGGTAGCGCCTCCAAGCATGCTAACTTCATCGATTACGAGGACTAGCTTCTGCTTCCACGTCCACTTCTTCGCCTCGGAGAAGAGAGGGAGGTGCTTGTCGGGGGAGCGCCGGGTGTCCAACCCGCAGGCCGAATGCAACGTCGTGCCACCGATCTGTGCCGCTGCGCTTCCCGAGGTTCCTGTGACCCGGAGAAGATGTGGTTGGCCCCTCGCTGAAAAGACCCATTTCAGGGCCTCAATAACCCTAGATTTGCCTGTGCCGCCGGGGCCTCCGGTGTACTGGAGGTGTTGACCCGCTGAGTCGGGGTCCGCAGAGTATCTGTCCAAGAACCTGCACACAAGTTGAAGGGCCATTGTCTGTAGAGTGTTGAGGGTGAGGTTCGACGCGGAAAGCCGTCCTAATTCTGCAAAGCCAGTTGCCCTGTCAATTTCAACAAGCATTCGAGCATCTTGTGCAACGGTGTCTCGACTCCGAAGCATCAGGGGCATCTCCATATCGTAGTTACGGGCAAGCACATCATCTATGTCGGCATTGGGTGTGGGTTGTGCGCCACCCTGTGGACCCGTCTCGATCTCATCCAGCATCCGGAGGTGGAGCAACTCTTGGGCCTTCGCAGCGGCCTGAACGTCCTCTACGGAAAAGGCCTGGCATCGGTATAAGGGAGCGTCCTGGCTGCGACGGATTTGCTGATAGAAGCCATCGGGATGCTGGACAAAGGGCCTACGCTCCAAAGCCGAAGTTTCTTCTTGCAGGTCGCGGATAAAATTTATCAAGACCGGGGAGCCCCTCGTGGCGTCGGAGTCTCGCACTGCATTGTGCAGAGTGTGGAGCACGGCCGCAAAATTCTGATGATGCTCAGCCGCTGTTGCACGCACGTCATTATCGTCGTCCTCATCAAGAGGGAGTTCTACATCGACCGTATCGTCGCCTTCTGATCGGCTTGCCCATAGCTTTGCGTCCCTGCGTGCGTCCTCCGCCGACTTGCTGAGGAGGGAGATGTTGGAGACGTGAAAGCGTAGCCGTCGACAGAGAGAAGCCTCGTATCCGAGCCACAAATCGGTAACGTCGCCGTGAATATCGGAAAGAAAGCGCTCCCAGGGCACGAAGAGGGCCAGATGGAGAACAGAGTTACTGGACGGAAATGTGAGAACAAGCCTCGGGGTTAGCAGTGCAAGCTCGGGGCATACCGTCTGAAGATGTTGCCGTGCAACCACAGGAGCCCGTGCAGGTGCAGGCTGCCACGGTCGTTCGTCTCCACCGTTGCATAGTAATGGCTAACCTTACCAAAGACCGATTCTTGGCCTGCCCGAACATACTTTTCGAAGAACAGGGAGGTCTCTCTGTGGAAGAAGATGGCAGAACTGACCGGGTCCATGGTACTGAGGGCGATCTTGTCGTATCTTCCCCCAAGATCCGCCAATAGCTGTTTGGCGGCGTGGTAATCGTGGAGTCTGTGGATAGAGAGCTTCATCTTGACTGGATTGTTGATGTCGTTGGGGTTGATGGTGAACCAGATCGCGGGCGTACCGGCCCAGATATTCATTGCTTGTATCTTTCTCCGCATGAGCAGTCGACTCTCGTTGGAAAGAGGCTGCGCATGACCAAATATGGACAGCTCACGGAGTAGAAACGCCACGTCGGCATCCGTCGTGATTCTTGTTTCTCGCATCTCGTCCTCGGCTCTTTTCAGGCAGGTCCCCGTCAGGGTTGCGTACAGCCGTTCAACCCTCTCGAAAGTGGTCTTTGTCGTCCGTACCATGCTGATGCGCCGATTAGAAGAACGGAGAAGAATGTTGAAAGCAAGAAAACAAAAGACGGGATGGGTGGCGAATCGGCCCCCATGCCGCTGCAGCACGTACTTGGCCCAGTAACTGAGCGAGTGGTTTGGCTGGTGCTCAGCAGCCTCCTGGACAAGCTGTTGGCTTCGGTAAGATGTATGCACCGCCTTTGGGCCACCTCTGCCCCAGGGGAAAAGGATCGGGAAGGTGCGGGGGAAGAAGTCTTCATGCAGGCTGTCTGCAAAGTCCGCGCCTCGTTCTACCAAGATGAACGGCTGTCCTCCTGTATCTTGGACCGAATCGCATAGGGCTCAGCCCCATCCTCACCACCTCGAGCCCGACTTTTCTGGATAGCCTCGGTTAGGAATGAAAGCTTATCGGCCTCCTCGAAAGCGGCCGGCCCGTCAAGGGGAAACATGCCGGACGATGTCGTCTCACGAACTTCACCATCGCTGTCAGCATCTTCCAGTTCAGGAATAGATATACAAAGATCACCAGCCAAGGGGAGATCATCCTGTTCATCCGGCGGAGCGCCTTCGGTAGGCCAGGAGTCGTCGCTAGGGCGAGCTTGCGCCGACGCAACGATCTCTTCGATGCTCGTCACCCGGTTCTCTCGCAAGCCTCGATCAGTGTCTGGGACGATGTGGTCCATCTGCGTCTTCTCGGCAACGGACGGTTCTTCCCGTTGCATGCTGTCCATGATAAGGGTAGGGACACTGGAGCCATCCGCGTACTGCCAGCTATCCATCTCGTCGTGGCCTATTGTGACGTGCTCGTAAAGCGGGTTGTTTCCCTTGAGCCACGACAGAGCAGCTCGGACACGAGACTTGCGTACTTGAAGAAGATGGCCGACGTCTGCAGCGCCAGGTCTGCTGGAGCCGCTCCAAGAGACGTGGATGTTCTCGATTGTCTCCAGAAGAGGGTGAGGAAGGACTGTGGCGACAAGATCCTCCACCTTGTTCGGAAAGACCACGATATGGCCTTTCACATGCTTCCTGTAACTGAGGCCCGACGGGGTCTTGTTGTCTACAGTGAATTTAGTGATGTAGCCGAAGGAGACCTGCAACGCAATCAACCTCTCTTCAACGGGAGAGAGGCCGTCAAGCTCTTCAGGATACCGATGCTCACATCCAATGTACATGTTGTTGACCGCGCAGGCCTTGGGCAACTTCCCCCTCTTCAAAACGGCAAAGCATTCATGGCAAACCACAGCCTCGGCGTCGTCACTAACCGGAAAACATTCCCTGCACTCCTGGAGCGCTGCCGTGGCCTGCAGCAAGGAGGGTGCCAAGTGCCTCCGCCATCGGCGTAAGCTCGGAATGGGGTTGCTTCCTGTAGCAAAAGCTGCAGTGCAAAATCGGCAAGGTCCTCTCATCTGTGAATGCCTGGTGGAAAGACTTCGCAGTCTCTACTTGGAGGGCGAGTGGAACCTCGTCGCACCAAGTTCGTGCCACTGAGTCCTTCTCTTTCTCTCGAAAATAAGACTCACGGTACTGCAAAACGGCCTCGAGGGATTTCCGTTGGACAGGGGCGATGTCCTGCAACAGCCTCGGACTTTTTTCGGGACGGTGTGGCCTCGTGGCTGGCGGACTCAGAAGTCCTCCCGGTTGTGCGTCTCGAGGGCGCTTAGAAGTGCTCAGATCGCTCAGCGAACCGGGCGCAGAGGGGGGAAGGAGGGCGCGGAAGGAAGAACCTTTCGGAACGAGTCTTTCAGTTTGTGGGTTTGATGAAGGGTTTTACAGTCGTTTGTTTGAGATGAGATGTCGCGAGCATCATGACTGTGGCTGATGGGCGCACGGGCCACCCAAAGTTTTTAAGGGTTTAATTAGAGCACAGACCAATGAGATTCTCTCACTCATCACTATCGTAATCCCAGTTCCCAATATAAAGGTTCAATATAATGTTGAAATGAACACCCTTAAGACCTACGAGCAAGTTAGATAGTAGAAATCACGCTCAATCCATTCCCCGGTAAAGACCTCTTGATATGTATGGAGATGTATAACACGCGGCTGATTCCGAGCGTCACAAATTTTGCCCCTCATAAGTTCGTTTCGTCTCCCCGGCCAGGTTCTTGAGTCTCTGCATCGCATCAACCATAGCCTGGTCCAGCTTATTATTTATAAAGTCCTGCGGCCGTACGGGGCTGAGAAGCTTGATACCTCGAAGCGTCGTACACCTGGACAACTGCACATAGAGGCTGGTAAAATCACATTTAGAGGGTTCGCTATTCATCATACGATTTCCCCTTAACTCCAAGAGAACCTCCCTGAAAGTTGTAGACTGGGACTTGTAGTCAGTAAGAACGAAGGCCGGGATAACTGGCAGTCCTTGCCGCGTATACTTCGTTAATAAGAACTTGAAGTGCGAATCAGTTGGATTAAGGGTATGCAAGATTAGGCGGATGAGTACTGTCTCCGCTGGAAGGACAGGGACCACCAAACTCGCTGTCTCACTTGACTGTAATAAGATACCTAGCGGCGGGCCGAAGTGGATGGTAACATCGTTCGCAAGATAGTATCCTGGGTATTTTGGATCAGGGATAATATCTGCCGTAGTAAATTCTACGCTATTGATAACTCTCAGCCCAGTGTATATATTCTTATTAATAACCACAGGCATCCCCTAGGCATAGAAGAAGAGGCCCGGGACCTTGTACTTAGAGTCATCCCCTTGCTCGATAGCCCGTGCGATCTCGTACTGGGATAGACCTGTTCTTCTCCAGATATGGGTCGACATAAAGACGGAGATATGCCTCCTGTTAAAGCGCGCCCAGTTAATAACAGCCTCTATATTGAGGCTCCATCGGTTACGGTTGAGAGGTATTATAGTATACAAGCTATTGCTGAAGGTAATATCGGAGCAGTCGACGAGCTTTATATTCAGCAGGTACAGGTCTAACTATATCTGAGTACTATATCATACTCTGTCCAGAAGAGTATCTAGCTCGGGGTTATCCCGCGTATGAACCTACTCTTCGAGAATAACAACAGTCTTAAATATCAGCCAGAGACTAAAGCTGCGGTAATAAGAAATCATAGCCTGGCTTACAGGGGCGGAGGTAAGACCAGCTATTCAGTCTACCAGGAGGCTTATCTCCGGTACTAGAGCGAACTGGTAAAAGTTACCTATTAAGAGAATAACAGGGAGATTGCTAAAAGGCTTATCTGAGCAGTTACAGAGTAACTGGATATAATAGCTAGCCTTATATAGAGTAGTATCTCTAACTATACTAACTTTATTAATTATAAGGACCAGCTTCTACCTCTATACCTACTTCTTAGCCTCTGAGAAGAGTGGGGGTTACTTGTCGGGGGAGTGCCGGGTATCCAGCCTACAGGCAGAATATAAGGTTATACTACTGATCTATACCGCTGTACTCCCCGAGGTACCTGTAATCTAAAGAAGATATAGTTAGCCTCTTACTGAAAAGACCTATTTCAGGGCCTTAATAACCCTGGACTTGCCTGTACTACCTAGGCCGCTGATATACTGGAGATACTGATCTGCTGGTTCGGGATCTGCAGAGTATCTGTCTAAGAACCTGTATACTAGTTAAAGAGCTCTTATCTGCAGAGAGTTAAGGGTTTTCTCCGAGGTGGCAGTATATCCTAATTCCGTAAAGCTAGCTGCTGTATAGCTCAACTTAGCTGTAGGAGGGGGATCTCCGTATTATAGTGCCGGATAAGTATATTATCTATATTATCATTAGGCGGGTAATATTAGCTACCCTGTAGGCCTATCTTGATCTCGTCTAGTATCTGCAGATAGAGTATCTCCTGGGCCTTTACAGCGGCTTGAATATCCTCTACGGACAGGGTCTGAACGTAGTATAGGGGAGTATCCTGAGTACAGCGGATCTGCTGATAGAAGCTATCGGGATACTGTATAAAAGGCCTTTCCTCCTCCGCTGAAGTCTCTTCCAGTAGATTATATATAAAATTTATTAAGACCGGGGAGCCTCTTGTGGCGTTAGAGTCTTATACGGTGTTCTGCAGAGTATAGAGTACAGCTGTAAAATTCTGGTAAAGTTCAGCGATTATTATATACTCTTTAGTATTATTATCCTTATCGAGAGGGAAGTCTATATTAACTGTATTATTACCTTCTGACTGGCTAGCCCAGAGCCTTATATCTTTAGGTATATCTTCGGCTGACTTGCTAAGAAGGGAGATATTGGAGATATAAAAATACAGCCGGCGGTAGAGAGAAGCTTTATATCCTAGCTATATATCAGCGATATTACTATAAGTATTGGAAACAAAGCGCTCCCAAGGTATAAATAGGGCCAGATAGAGAACTGAATTTCTACTTAGTATATGAGCAGAAGCTTGGGAATTATTAGTACGGAGGAGCAGCGTACTGTCTGAAATATACCGGGTGCTTGTCCTGGTGATCGTTACTGATAAATCCTTGGAATATCGGTACAGTGTACTCGTAAGGTTGGCGGAGCTTTTGGAGCCAGTCACTGCACTCCGGAGAGGGCCCCTTGAGAGAGATATGGTTTCCGCCCTCGTTCCAGCTACAGCTATAGACCAGACTAACTATGGATACGTAATCGTAAAGACATATATCTTTCAGGATATAGCCTCTGTAGGTGTAAGTATCTAAGTACAGCAGGGTCCGGCCGCTATCCCTGAGCTGTACTATCTCTGGCGGCTCCTCCCCCTCTGTTTCCTTATCAGCCTGGCGGCGGAGATACCTCTATCTCCGAAAGATTGCTCAATATAGTACGATCAGGTTCAGGAAGGATCAGTATAGGATATTAGTAAAGTCCGTCTGGTAGCTGAGTATATAGTAATATATCTCTACAGCGGAGAGCTATCTCTCGGAAAATATCTAATTCGCTACCCTTATTAGAAATTAGTAACTCTGGTTCAGTCCAGCAGGTTACTAGATACCCTGGTTATCTGTTACAGGTAAGTTATACCTCGATATAGTATCTTCCCGAAGCTATTAGAAAACTTAGGCTATATAGGTAATTTATCTCTATATAGGTATATCTAGCTTTATAGTATAGTTAGTAATATAAAATACTATAGCTAAGCTCTTAGTCCTTATCAGGATTATAGATATATTATAGTTATAGCGGAGGCTGACTATTATTACTTTATTATACCGGTTAATAAGCGGATAGTTATAATAGATAGTAAGCAGGTTATTACTACCCAGCTCTATTATATTAATAATCTTCTAAGGTACCTTAAACTAGTAAGCTAATTGCCACCAGATCAAGGCTAAGACCATGACCGCAAGAGCTGCTCATCTAGTGACACTGAATCTGGCTCCTCGGGAACCGAACCTGGATCGCTCCTCGGAACCCAAACGCGCCCTATGTCCTGTGAGGGGCTGTCTCAACACCGTTCTCGTCTCACATCCCTCCGCACACGCGAGATAGTGCAAGATAAGGATGGAGGGGATACACATACCGAAGATTCTGATGGCGAAGATGGGTCTTGACGTTCCACAACGCGGTCGTGACGAGGATTATTGTCTTTCATTACCGGATGTTCAGAGAGGCAGAAAAAAGACTGGAATAGTTCGAAAGAATTAAAAAAAAAAAAAAAAAAAAGGGTATGAACGTTGATCTCCTCGTCGAGCGCCTCATTCTGCTTTCGCATAGCCTGCCATCAGGTATGGTGACCACCCCCTCTGGATGCCAAGGGGGGAAGGGGCACTGCCATTCCAACAGGCCAGCGGCTGAAGCGTCATCAAGTCGGGAGAAGGGAAATTACGGGAGAGGCGGAGGCGAGATGAGGGAGGCAAGGGTAGAGCGGTGGGAGAGAAGAAATGTCAAAGATACATGTACACAGCGTCGAGAGCTGTGGTCGTCTTATATAGAAGGAGGCACGTGATCATGCTGACGGAGGTGCGGTAGCATGCGCACCTTGCCTGTTTGGGGGAGGCCGCCAAACCGGAGGGGGAAGCAGCGCATCCGCGATTACAGTCCAATAGCTTGTCTCCGCAAAGGTATATCATATACAACTTGGACTGCTGAGCAGCAATACAAAGGACCTTATCGCTTGGTGGATATTATCGCTTCGAGTGGGATTGTCCATTCAATCAAAAGCACACTGAATAAGACTTTGGCTCAAGAGGATTGGACTATAACAGAGGCCGCAAAGTCAGGAAGCTTATTTGCAAGACTCCCCGAAGCTTGCCCTTAGTCTTGGATTATGTAAAGACATTTTATTTTTAGATCTCTTACTATTAACTAGATAACAGAAACGCGAAGGAAATATAAGACTAAAAACCTATAGGTATATACCCCATCTCCTTAATATCTATTAATACCTTTTCCTGTAAGACAGGAGATAGATCCTGAAATTTTCCTGGTAATACTTTCTAATAAGCCTGAAAGGGTGTTATATCTTTCCCTGGGGAATACTCTAAAGAACCGCCTAAAGTGCAATCAAAAGACCAGCCTGGATACTGTTTTTTTAATACTCTTTTGACCCGAGGTATCAGTCTTCGTAGTTCCTTGAATTTCTGCGAAGGCTCCTTTGTATAAGCAGAAAATATTTGCCTCCTTAGTGTATCAGATAGATCATTATATTTGATAGGGGTTAGAGCCCAGCTGATCTGAATGGTGAGCTTCTCTTCAAACAAAAGAGAATCCTTTATAGTGTAACGAGGATAGTCTATATAATAGTAGTTGATATCCTAATTTTCACTATTGTTATCAAGGTAGCTACTGAGAGGAGTAGCTCTAGTATCCAAAGCGTCGCAAGCTTGATCACTTAAGAACTTCAATCTCTTCTGTCTCTGAAGATCGTTTTTATCCTGCTGTATCGTACGCCTCTTTTGGGACCACGATGGACCTATTATGGCGCCATAACTATTCTCGTTCAGAAAAGTGTGGTTACCCCTCTTATCCAGATTAGTATCACTATTGCCCGTATCTGAAGTAGAGTCTCTGCTGCTATTAAACAGGATAATGTTGCCATTGCCGTTATCAAGAATGGTACGGGTGCCACCCTCATTCAGACCGGTAAGGCTATTGCAGTCATCTGAAGCAGTGTCTCTGTCGCTATTAAATGGGACGGTGTCGCTATCGCCTTCATCTGGGAGGGTATGGGCACCACCCTCATCCTGGTCGGTGTCCGTTTCACACTCGAGTAGTAAGCCGTCATCGCTCTCATCACTCTCGTCATCGCTACTCAGAACAATAACACTCAATCCCTCATGCGGATTGTGAGCATGATGATACCTCCTATCAAGAAGGGTGTGGCGACCGCTCTTTGCTTGGATAGTGGGATGTTTCCTAAAAACAACCTGCTGGAGTGCGAACGAAGTCTCTAGGCCATAAGGCTCAGTTCTCGGCCTGAGAGGGAAATGGCTCCTAGCTAGAGCATTGACGTGCTCCTAAAAAGCATCAGGAGTAATTGGCGGAACCATCAGGTCGCGAGATTCATTCAATCGACCGTGAGGCTCCTGAGAATACATACCACCCTTATCTGTAGCGGTATTGCGACCAGCGTCATCAAGAGAGGTACAAAGAGTCTGGCGCGTTGAGGGGGCCTTTGGGTGATAAGGCTCAGTTGCCTGGATAGAGCGAGGAGGAGTGCGGTGCTTGTTGATATTATTACCATTCTCATGTGGAGCGGAGTCATGTTCTGTATCAAGAGTCTGGTGCGGAGGGTGGGGGGCATCCGAAAGTCTCATCATTGTGCGTGTTGATATAGCTAGTCGCGGTTCTGTTAAATAGAGGTAAGGTGGATGGAGTGTTCTGGTGCATTGAAGAGTAGTAAAAAGAATCAAGAAGGGGGAGGCGGCGGCGGAGGAGGAGTGCTCTTTAAATAAGCGAAAGACCGCCGACTGGCTTCATAAGCCAGCTTGTGTCTGCGATAAGCTAGATCTAGATAGGAAAACGATGGCCCTCTGTATCAGGCGGCGCTACTCGACCTCCAGTCGGTCTTGGCTGTGACTGTGTCTGCCTCGCTGTTTGAACTAATGTAGAGAGAGGATGGAGGACGGGGATCCTTACAGTTATGATGACGAGTCTCGACATGCCAACCGGCCTCCTTCTCAACCTCCAGTTGGCCTCGACCGTGGCTGTACGCTCCTAGTTGTATGGACTAATGCAGAGACAGGCTATCGAAAGGGGCTTGCCAAACTCCTTACAGTCATGATGACGAGTTTTGACATGCCAGCCGGCCTCTACTGTCTCCTGTCGCTTCACCTAATAGAAATCGATCTTTTGGTAATGAAGGACTGGTGGCAATTGACCCCTTAAGTCAACTTTCCGCAATTAAAGGCGTGGCATACTCAGGTGTAGAGTCAGCGCCTGGCCCCAGTCTTACCGAGCCTCTGTTTTCAGATTGCCTACTGAGCCCTGAATTTCGACTAAGCGACTTCTTGTACACCCCAGAGTAGTATAGCGACGTAATAACACCCTCTGCCGAGCAGGGGACTGCCGTATCAAAGGAGGCATTATCGCCTGCTGACCTTTGTGCAACAAGTTAACAGCCCATGTCAAGCCTAAGACCGACTATACCTACTATATGTCAGCCGCGTGAGCCTGTGGCTGAAAATTCGAGCGAGTTGCAAATGGAGGCTCAAATTCTGCAGCAGGGCGATGATTTAAGACCACAGTCTCCCTTAAGCAGTAAATCCAGAACTCCGATAGTACTACCTGATCGCCGAGGCAGAGTAATAACGCAGAGCAGTTCGGATGATGCGGGTGTCGGCCGGATAATGGTGACCTCTCTGGAAATGATAATACCGCCCAATACAACGAATCTAACAGCAGGAGCCCCTCAATCAGACAGCGAAGGGGGCACCAGGTCATATCCCCTTGCCATACTTGATTCATCAGATGATAAGTAACACTTGAGACCACGCAAGAGGAAGCGTCTTGCTCTACGAAACCAGAAGTCTTCTTCACCTAGGTTTCTGATGGAATCTATTCAAGTCCAATCTTCAACAACAGACACCATAACCCCTACCCGGGAGCCAAACAAGGAGGAAGTAGGTAGATAAGGAGTCCGATACATCTTATCATAGAACCGAGATTCTCGAACAATTTGCTCTGGTGTCTATCCAGGGTAATTTCAAAAGTCTTTTTTAAATAGACCTAGAAATGGTAAATAGCTGCTGGGAAGGTGAGGATGGCTTAGACTGTTTGGCTATTCAAGTGAAACTCTCCTCAGTTGAAGAAACCCTATGAAAAGCCGAAGAGAAGCCTTATACTGATTGCCAGGAGAAACCTTGTCTAGGACCGTAGAATCACTATAATAAAAGATGAATTTTGTTTTATTTCAATGTTAGTCCTACATGAATATGAACCTGGCTAAGCGATTCAAACCGGAGCCTTTATACTTATTTATTTAGCTGACAGCGAGTGGCAGTTAATAGAGACATAGGCGACGATGATTCGATGTTGAGCATGTACTGCTACTGGAAGAGGCAAGCTAGCGGTAACAACGATAGCGGCAAAGATAAGGCAGCATGTTCAATGTAATAAAAATATACAAACAAATAAAAGGTTGACGAAAATAAACAGGAGGCAAGCTTCAATCAAAATAAGCCCTTCTATTATCATCTCAAGTTTTCCACTTCGACCTGAATCTAATAGTCCACTAAGTACTAAAATCAAGGATCAAGGTAGAGAAAGACAGTTACAGATACTGCAAGGCTGTATGCAAGTCAAAAACCAACTTGATCAGTCGGAGCGGAATATCGGAGTATCAAATAAGTAGTCCATTATCCTAACACTCCCTATAAATCCTCCAAAGAACCTCTATTATATGGTTCCCCTAGATAAAATACCTCGCAATCAACATCACGGATTGATAACATAGGTTGAAAGATTGCCTTGAGATCCAACATACCAGTCTTTACCTCCCAAAGGTCTTCATCAACATCATCACCTTCCCAACCAGTCTCCTGATCAAAGATCATAATCTCAATGCCATTTGGCAGTACTCCGACAAGAGCCTCTGGCTTATAATAGCTGAAAAGTTCATGCATGTCCAGAGGTGCTCGGGACAATGATGTAACCCAGGTATTCTCTTCATCATCCCACAAGACCCTTAACTTTCCAGTGTCTATGAGAGATCGAAATATTCCACGCTGGGTCTGAAATTTCCAAGGGCTGGCCTGCTCTGATTTGGGTGAACAATGACGTTGCACCTTGCGGTGGTTTAAGTCGTTAATAGGACTAGCTGTCGCTTGCCTCTTCAATCCGACTTCCTGAATATTCTGCTCTGTAGAGTTCGGGTATCGGTAGTTATTGTTCTCTTGTGGTATTTCTGGCCCTGAATTACTAAGCAGGTTGGTAATGAACGGTTGGCTCGTCGTACACGTGCTTGATGAGTTTGAACAGGCTGAGGCTGCTTCTGATGTTGTGGAGGCGGCTGGGCTAAATGCCACCACCGTGGTAGAGCTAGTCGCGGATGGACTATATGCCTCTGGCATTACGCTACTGGTTGGTATAGTTCGCTCTGGCGTTACAGAAGCTTGATGAGTACCAACATTTCCGGAGCCTCGTGTGAAGTAAATCCATGGCTATCTATCCCTTGAGGCCTCGAACCAGCGCCGATAGACTCCCCAGGCATATCAAATGTGACAGAGGAATGAACAGCGTTGTCTGAAATAGCAGTATGGATAGACTGCCCCTCGTGAGCACCGAAGTGGCGGCTCTCAAAATATGCGCTAGGTATATAAAGGCTATTCCGAATTGGTTGTTGGGGGAGCAGTCCCTGAGATGCGGAGTGCGCAAAGGGTGTATACTGGAGAGCACCAGGAGCAAAAAGTGCAGAGCCATCTGAGGCGGATGTAATGCTCAGATCTTGCTCGAATAAGGCCCCATACTCCGAGGTACAGGTACAGGGGCTTGGGCTGCCGTGTTCAAGAAAGGCCCTATGTTGCGCCTAGGGATCCTATCTGGAAGGATGTCCGAAGGATGTGCTCTGATGTCAAAACAAGCGATAAAACATTAGGTCCCTGGGATTGACCTCTGTGATTGATGGTAGACTACAGTATGGCAAGGTTGTGCAAGGCCATTAGGCGTGTGAGAAAGGTCCCATACTGCGATTGACTAAAAAGTGGGAGCAACAAATAGTTTCACACTTCGCTCCTTCAAGCTCTTTACGGACTAGGCTCGGTGACAGGGAAATTAAGATTTCAATAGGAGGCTGAATGTATCTTGGCTAGAAAATAACCTTAGCGCATAATCCCACCTCATGAGGCAACAGCAACATGAGCCTATTCCGTATTTCTGGTATATATAAAAGGGCCTTCACTTTAAAGAACTATTATTTACCAAACTTCATCAAACTTTATTATCTCGACAGTTAATACCTAATATTCCTCTTATACTCTTATATATAATAAGCAATATAATATATAAAACTCAATTCCGCGACAAAATCCTATACGATAAAGGTACAGAGGAATACAAGCTATACGAAGATTTGCTTCCTATTCTTCCCAGCCCAGCTAGTGCTTATCGGAAGCTAGTTATTATTATTAATATCGATATAGATATAGATAATATAATTATAATCGTGATTTTAGTTTATATATATTATCTTAGTATTATCGAAATTACTCTTATTATTACCAACTATTATCCCTCTGAAATATATACTAAGTTTTTAATAACTGTAGTTTACCTTCTAGGTACTAATAAAATACTAATTACTGCTGGTACTAACGGCTTGGGGGGCGCGGAGCGGGAAACTTCTTAGCACGAGCTGAGAAATTTAATATTCGTGAATCAGACCTGGAATATAGAAAAAATAGAATACCCTACCGGTTATTATTCTCTGGATAAACTTGCCTATTAAAACAATATGTAAAAATTAGTAGTTCTCTGCCTCTTGTCGCTGCAAGACATCTCTGAATACTTTAGTAAACAGGATAACGAGTTTCTCCGAAAGTACTTCGGGCATATTATAGTACAGGGCGGTTATATAATCCAGGAAAGGTCTATTAAGCCAGACTTGAAGGCGATAAACAACAGTTTCCACCCGGAGGCTGCGGCCACCTTTACGGATCGCCTCTATACTCTAGGAATACTATCGGATGCCTAGGGCAAAGAAGTTACAGTAGCTGCAGGTCTCGATCTAAGTATCTTCAAGGAACTAGACGGCCTAGTGGGGAAGTATCTTAACTGGAAGCTCCCTCGCCAACTCTATAGGTTCTATTGGGATATACTTAATAAACCATTTAAACCGTATCTTGACAAGGTATGGCTTTTAGAGACATATATGCATATCGATAGGACCAATCCAGCCTTTTAAACTATAATAGCTGAGCTACTTTCTTTTGGTAAATTTATAGATCAAACCAAGCTCCCCGCCTATGATACTTGTACAGTAATGGATACGCTTGGCGATCCATTCCTCCGGCAGCTTGGGATTCTGGAAAACACCCAAGAGATATCAGGTCAATTATATCGTATGTTCGGGGAGAGCCCTGATAACCTAGGGGGGGTTAACCCAGAGAACCTAAACTTAGCTTTAAGGGTTTTTCTAAAAGGCTTGATAAAAGCTTCCTATGAAAATACAAGTAAACTTATCAGCGGCAGGATCACTTGGTTTGTTCCTAGCTACGAGACCACGCTGGAGAGTTTTAAAAAGAAACTACTATACCTGAGGGGAAATACCCACAATAAAATCGAAGATAGTACCGAAAGGGGTATAAAGAAGGATAAATTCAGCAAACCTACTCAAGGTATTAAAGATAAAGGACCACCTTATGAGCTCCTGTTTCAAGAAGAGATACTCCAACAGCAGACTATCAATATAGAAAGTCTTATTATCGATAACGCGTTAAGGAATGGAGATTGAGATAGTTGGAAGTCTATATGTATCTATAGCATTAGAACGGGAAATTGTATTACCTAGACTATAGCTTCCCGGGTATAGTATTGAATTGATTTTGACCAGCAATCGGCCTACCCCAAACTTACCCTACAACCCAAATTTTAGAAAGCCATCATGTCCCACCACTTCAAATAAGTCCAGTGTATTATCCGCAAGTGGCCCCGTGGCGGTCAAAAGGCCATCGAACAATCATTGGATGGTGTCCAGTCGGACCGCCATTATCGGATGAGATACGACCCCGCCCGCCATTCCCTTTATACATATGCCTTGCTTAG
The DNA here is from genome assembly GCA_026958235.1 of Clonostachys rosea. Classification (NCBI taxonomy): domain Eukaryota; kingdom Fungi; phylum Ascomycota; class Sordariomycetes; order Hypocreales; family Bionectriaceae; genus Clonostachys; species Clonostachys rosea. The sequence goes on from CP110204.1 coordinate 37,947, forward strand.
CCGCCGTGGCAGTGTTCCTAAGATGCGCACAGGATGCAACCGTCGTCATGCGCTGCAGTAAGCTAGGATATATTTGGCATTGATCACTAGTGCAACTTTTCAGCATTTGGGCCGAGGGGGTGAGACTAATATCAGCATAATGTTCTAGGAGCACCCTGATCCCAGATGTCTCGTACACGGGAGCATAAGGCCCGCCCAGGAGGCCTGAATGCTATGTTCCGTTATGGGCTTCCGCATTGAACCCACCTCGTGTGAGTCAGCCAGGCCCGTGATTGGCGCCTTGGCTGTTAGAAAGCAGAATTAACAATGGACACAGTATAGCCCACTCATCATCTCTGCTGCTACTTTCCTCGGCCATAAATACGTCTTATAGCATAGCCAAAACTCTTTCCTTACCCCGCTAGCCAGATACCGCACTCCCGCGATAACTTGAAACGTCCCGAGGGGTTAGTATAGCTGGGACAATATGTTGGCCAGCAGCATTATTGTCTATTTCCTCAATCAACTGTTTTGAATCAACTGTTTTGTGCTCTCTGGTATATCAAGGTCGTCGAGGTCGACAGGCCCAATTCCAAGTCCAGCCGGATCCAGCTGTAAGAAAAGAAATATCTTTGTTGGCGACCGCGCCACGGTCTAGCTCGAGCTCACGCTGCGGGAGAGAGAGACTGTCGAGCTTGTATCGTCATCGTATCGTCTGGAACTAGCGGCTCGGGGAGTCAACTACGTGTCGCGATTTTCAGTTGTCTTGCGCTTTTTAGGTGATGTGTATGAGGAAGCCTTCGTTCGGCCTAGTGTATCGGGAGAAGGCCGCCTAGGGAAGTGCGACAAGGTGGGTGGCGAAGGGCTGCCGACGAGGGTTGGGGTATTGGCGGTAAAGCCGCAGTTGGAGGCAGTTGGCGGTTCGATATTTTGTAGCCAAATAATGATTATTGAATCGGGATATGAGGCTATTGAAGAGGTGATGTATGTGGTGCAAGGAGCATACTATAGGCGCAACTTGCAAGAGGAGGCGAGGAGTAGCTGCTAATCTTGAACCCGTCTGTCTGTCTTTCGCACGGCGTCATATTGGAATAGAAACGATCGTAACGTATGCTCATTCCCTTTTGTTAAGTGGCACTTGTTTGTATTGCTTGATAGGCTTAGCTTCTGACACCGTTTCAAATTCTGAGGTTTGACATGATTGATTTGCTGAGTGGGAGATCACTTGCTCTGCGTTGACAAGACGCACTCCACCCCAAGTGTGTTGTAGTAAGACTTGGACGCAATCACAGCAAATGCACCTACCGACACACACCTACCCGGCTGAACTGTTGGTGGATACGAAAGCATCCCTGTGGTACAGCCCAAGCTTTCACGAATAGACCCTTGGCAGGGGTAGTCGACGAACCCTCGACGCACGAGTTATGGCAAGGACAGGGGAGCTGGTAAGAGTGACAGAGGCGTTCACACTGATTATCCGTTGGCAACCCACCACCAACTACCCGAGGACGGCCAACCGTCCGAGCTTGGGCTCCGAGCTTGGGCAATTCCCAACAGAACAGTCCTGCCTAAGGAGGCAGGATCCGAGCTCGCTACAAGTGGGGGCGAACTTGGCAGAGCGCTAGGCCGGGGGAGAAGCTCTCTGTCGAATAGGATGATAAAGTCAGCCGCTCTTCGACTAATCTTCGGTCAATCTCTGCTGCATAATGGTCTAGTTGCATACTTACAAGTTCGACGATAATGAGACAATAGCCATGGTGGACCAAAGGAGCTTAAATGCCATCAAGGACAATCCCATTGGTAAAGGCCTTGATGGCTTTCGCGCTTCTTTCAATGTGATGTGCGAAGGCGCAAGCATGTTCTGTTCTCCAGACGCGCCGTCGTTTTATGCACAAGATCAAATGTCGCATCTACTAAACTTATGCTACAGAGACTACTATTACACGCTGAAATTCAAGTTGTAGTTTCCCAATAGAGCCTATAAATTCCTTATACTCTTCCCATGGCATTATAACCTTCCAGGTACTATGATAATGACGGCGAAATTTCAAGGCGTGACCTGAATATAATCGGCCCTCATTTTTGAAAACAATGTCCCTGAATCTGAACCTTAATTTTGAAGCTCCGGCCCCTCTTTTTATCTCAATGACTTCTTCATTTAAAAAAGGAAATTGCTAAGAGTATAACCTTAAGTCTATAATAAATTTCTATCCATCGTGCTTCCGTTCGATTGGAAGAGATTGTAGCTATGCAACTATATCCCTTGGTTATCGAGATCAACAGTGAATGTCTAACTTGAAGTAGATACAGAATAGTATCCAGCTACCACTTGAATGGTTTTAACTTTAGCTATTCTCGGCTTAAGTCTGTTAATAAAGGGAATCAAATTACGAAGTACCTTCCAGTTAATAAGTACAGTGTTATAGAGAGTAGTGATATTACAATAGTATTGTAAAACGCTATTAAGAAAAATAATATCATGGCGAGGATTAATCCTAACAGGAGATCCGTACAGCGAGGGGAGTCTGCAAGTACTCCTCTGGGTAAGATTTCCACAGAGGATGGAACAGGACTCTTTCGAAACACAGCGGTGGGTCTCCTTGTTGATGCGGATATGAGGAGCATGAATTTGGCGCATATCTCCTGCTGCAAACTCCCAAACAATATTTCGGATCTCTGGGGGAAGATTGGGAAACAAGGGAAACGATTTTCTCTGGCGAATAGAGACGGAGCCCCTCGTGGCAAACTCCCAGATCATATATTGTATCTTCTGAGGAAGCCTTGGGCCCAAATGAAGAAAAAAGTAAAATAGCGGCACTCCCCCGCAACCGCCTTCTGCCTCTCCAGGCTCAGTGAGCATCGGCAGAGTTGATTTCCAGTCTTGGTAGAACACATCGTGAGGGGAATCATGTGGGTATAGTAAATTGATAATCGGTGTATATTCAGCCATGCTTGGATTGGTTGCGAAGGCAAATACGGATAAGGTCTATGAACAATTCTATATCTTTTCAAATTATAGCTGCCTTCCCTCTCCCTGCCTAGGTATAATTAAGATCAGTGCTTGTACTTGTACTTATATCTTCTGCAGGGTTCTGGCCTTAGTTTACAGAACAGGTTAGAGCGATACATGGAGATCCAGTAATGAGTCGCATTTTTTTACTGAAAGTACCGTGCATTCCGCGAACCGTTAGTCAGCGTGGCAGAGGCTAATTCATACATTCAACAGTCGCTTGTTGATGCCGAAACTACTATACATTCGGCGAGTGGCTTAATGTATCAGTGGGCGAAGCATAGGTCCACACCAAAACCGCTATTTCTTCTAGAATTTACTACTCATTGCGTCACTATTGTGTCTATATTGCCTTACCCAAAAATATATGGGTTTAATTCCTAGCATGTGAAGGTGTTAAAGTACTGAACAGCCCACTGTGACTAGAATAAGGTTGCAACTACTATATTACATTCGCTTGTTGTTACGGAAAACGGCATGAGGCTCTTGCGTGCATGGGCCATATCTACCGGCCGATCGCCTTTTGCTGCTGAAAAAGCCCTGTATTGTGCGATGTGATGAATTGGCAAGGATATACGTTCAGTCGCCCTAGATGCCTAACATAACTCATTCTGCGAGCTAATATCACTGTTCGAGCCAAGGGCAGGGGTCGGCCAACACCGATCCCGCAGAAATCTCCAACTTCTATGGAGAGTGTAGGCTATTGCTCTTTGTGTTCTATAAACCGTCCATAGGGAATGCTGAGCTAAGCCTATTATTAACCGTTCTTTACTGCTAGGAGCATCATATATTCTGCGAAGCAAAGTGCCATACTTTCATCACTCTTTGCTGCTAGGAACACTACACATTCTGCGAACTGTCAATAAGTCAGCACTGGGCTACGTCCTGAAATTTAGTCGGGTTTTCCTGCTACGAACATGATGCATTTGGCGAATGGTCAGTGCAACAAGCCTTCGGGATTCCCCTGAGGCTAGGATTTGATGTGATTAAAAATGTGGCCCCAGCCACTTGCACATTGTGCAGAGGTTTTTTTCTTTTCTTTCAATTTTTTTTCGCCGCAGGCTGAAAATTTAAGAGGAGGCTCCTCTTTACTCATACTCGTATACTCACCTCATATAAGATGAAAAGAAAACGCTTGACCGTAGAGCCAATGGGGAACACTTACATCAATCATGGTTTGCCTAATTTCCCACTTCTTCTAGGTATCAATATACTCACGTATCCGTAATCAGGACACCCTCGATCCCTGATACCTCTTCGGAGAGATTGGCCCTCTATTATACCGGGTCGTGCCGATATCGCTTGTGGTCGGCTAGCAGACGTTGGAGGCCGAGGTTTGACAGCATCATATTATCCGGATGAGCCCTTAACACCTGATACTAGGAGAGTTCTCTCGCAAAGACAGTCGGTGCATATTAGAGTGACGTATGAATATGCCCGACATCTGATAGTGGAGGACAATCGAACAGAATACAAATTGATCTTGGGATATATGTGTTAACTTCTTTGGCATAAAGGTATTGACTACAAAGGAACTGAGGTATATCACTCAGAAGAAGTAAAGGAGAAAAGGAAAGCTATAGGTTTGCTGCAAACCTTTCCTGGCGTGCCTCTATTTACCTCTGGGTCCCTGACGGGTCAGCAACTGAGCCATATTGAGAATACATTTTGTGACTTTTTTGCATCCTTCACCATTAGAAGGGGGGACAACAAACAGAAGAACAATCGCCGCTACCTTCTGGCGCTCTTGGAACAGTTGATTTATAATTCCAGAGCACATGAGTTAATTGGTGTTAAAAACGCAAATAAGATACTGGAGCTTGAAGTTAGGAAGAAAAATTGGATTAGGTAATGAAAATAAGGTGATAATAAAATAACAAGAATAATACAGGGCAGCAAAAGCCAACTACATTCCATTATATTTCGACAAGTTCCATTACAAGCAGGGAATCTTCTGCCGGTTTCAACATCCACCAGAAGCCTAAAGCCTGGGAAGTCGAGTTCATCATACGAACTATATGTACGGAACCCCTCATTTGGTTTCAGAGCTCGCAAGAGCAATTCTTTATCCTTGTCTATTCGAGGCCAGGGTCTGCCAGCTCTTCTATCTATAATTCGCTGCCGCAGCTGCCAGGCAGGTTCCTTTTTCCGCGGCACGCAGGTTAGTAGAACCGTAAGCCTTTTCTCATGTCCTAGGATACTATCATCGATTTCAGATAGTCTTGGTATATCAACCCCTATAAGAGCATGTATGAATCCTCTTGAATTCATTAGCTCTAACCAGGATGTATCCTTAAAAATCCTACCCCAGATCTTATTATATTCTAGATTAGTATTATAGAAGGCACGAGATGATTCCTTCGAGGTCCCGAGAAATCTATATTTTTCTCTTAAAGAAAAATAAGAGGCGATATGTTGTAGAACCTCATTTGGAAGGCTTAGTAGTTTTGGCATATTAATGATAAAATACTAAGATACTAGATTCTACATGTAGAAAGAATGCAAGTAGTTATAATATATACGTATATATATACATATGTATTACTACTGTAGCACTAATCTTAGGATAAGCGAGGTGTACTGATTTTAGGATTATCGCTAGTACTGGGATCATTTTAGGGCGGTGGCTGGAATGAGGACTTTTCTTACTTACTCTAATATCATTAAAGGATGAGACCCTGAACTAGGCCTAGACATACTAGTTCAAGTACATCATACACTACACGTATATGTACATATACCTACCTAATTTCGATATATGTATATGTATGCATGTACTGTACCTACATATCCTGAATACATGTAGTAAAAGGCGAAATAGGTTGTTATGTATATGGAAGTATTATTACTATAAACAGAAAAAAATTCTCAAGGACTTGTTTCACATAACTTGTGACTGGTGCTGAAACTTGGTCTCGCGATTTGCCGTAATTCAGTCATGGTGTCATAAACTGGGCGCGCGTTGTTCAGCTCCACCCTAAATCCTAATTGGCTTATTAAAAAGAAATCCGTCTTTTGGATCTAAAATATAGCCTTACTATGTATGTAAAAACGTGGCGAGAGAAGATAAGGGATGTATTGCTTCATCTTGGAGACAAGCATACATATGGCTACTGGCAGAATTAATCAGGTAATTATCGTTCGCCGGGGTTGGCCACCAGCGCCCACGAGGCGCGCCGGAGAATTGGAAGTCATGGAAGGGACAAGAATTGGGCGTTATTAAGTTATGTAGTACTGGTACGTTGAGGTACAAGGGTAGGTTGTCAAACAGCCAGAAATGGCCCCTGCTAAAATGGTTATCTAAATTATTTGAGACACCCATTTCGCCGTTTACTGAATACAGTTTATCGCATACTGTAATCAGCTTCCTCTTTATAAACTATAAACACATGCTGTGAACACTAAAAGCGCGATATCCAATCACAGAGCATAGAATAGTGGGGACAAAAGATTCATTGAAAACTGCCTTGATTCATCAATTTGAACCCGGAAAAATCGCCTCTTTTTATAGACGGATTTCCTCCGGTTAGATACGCATACGTACGGTTATTTCAAAGCTCTAGATCACTTTTCCTATCAAACCAAAGCGCCCCTATGATCCCTTTTCCGTCGAGGCTTGGAAAGCGTTGTGCCATGGAGGCTTCGGGTGATCTTCGGGTGGCGCCTGTCTAAGCTTGGCACGCTCTGTGGGTACGTACCCAAAGCGCGCCTTTCCTAATTGGTCCGCGCTCCAGTCAACACATGCTAAATGTAAACTGGGTCTCCGCACAGTGTGATCTACTAAGAAATGCACTTTATACAAATTCAGCATATTTCGAGACTTGGAACTATGATAGAGGCTGCAAAGTGTGAACAAGAGAGCTCCTATTAACTCCATGATGATTTGCATTTATCCTATTTTTACCCCCGACCTTGTTTTAGGTCGGCCTGATTTCTGGTACCCTAGGCCTCCGTAAAATAGCTGGAGCTCAAAACTTATTCTAACGAGATGACTACAGATCATTGCGATTACTTATACGTTCACGATCATAATCAATAAAGAAGGGTGGTGAAAAATGGCTCGTCGTTCTGGAACGCATTGAAGTTCTCCTTGCTGTCATCTTGGTGATGATACCGAATATGCCAGCACCCCTTGAGCTTGCTTACATGACACGGAATCGAGCTGTGGACCGTGGTCGAAGCGGCTAACAACGGTTCCTGGAGAGATAGGGAAGGGTCAAGTAGAATATGGCAGAGAAGCGGCTGATAGAGGGAAGGGAGGGACTGCTCGCCAAATCCCATCCCGGGGCACGACCTGCAGCTAGTTTTTCCGACGCATGATCAGTTTCAGCAAGCCGAGCCAACGATCCCTCTCCTTTGCCCACACCCCCTCGGCGGCCACCGTCTGGCAAGATCCAATGTCTGAAGGGGCACAAACAAGTCATCATGAATGCACAAAGGCGATGCACCCCTCACCCACGGAATGAAAAGGGGTCAGCAGGATCATGTATCCCGGCCGCTGTTACCGGCAGTATGCAACATAAGATGAGCTGCCTAGGCAGGCGTCGCCAGTAGTCAGGCTCCGGTCCTTTCAGAGAGTGACGTGATGAGGTATGTGACGGAAGACAGCTGAAAATCAGACGGCAAAGAGCACACACCCCTTTTTCCTCCGGCGGCTCGAGTACATGTAGCACTACGCGGATCGACTAGACACTCCTCTATCACAGCTACAATGTACCGGACCCCGAGACTGTCAGTGATGTGCGCAGAATTGATCAATCCCAAGGCATCCAAGAATCAAAGCAAGAGTCGTAGCAGTGCGCTCTTGGCGACAATGTTGTTCGCTGGTTGGTTGTTCATCAAATCCACCCCAGGACCGCTTGTATATAGACGCAGGGGTATTAACAGGCCTAAAATTTCCGCTATACACAATGTAGAAGTAGAATATAATTACAGAGAAAAGATGAAGGACTAAAATATAGACCAGTAGAAGATATCGACATTTGATATAGCGATAAAGGCTGTTGAAATCAACAAATTGGGTTGCTATATAGCTCGTTTCAGCAGTGGTATACTATGTCGAACTCAATGTGTACGAAGAAATACCAATGACAACTGTAGACGAGGAATTAGCATCCTGGAAATTGGACCAGGTTATCAGAGGGTAGTATATTCATTGATCAAGATCTGGGACATAGCATTGTTCTGGACCCAAGTTTCAGAACCATACTGTATTGATAAGCGAGCGAACCTTGATCCCTTACCACCATCCTATATAGTGCATTTAGAGACTTCGTATTGTGATTTTCCTTCCTACAATAGCCATGACTATAGTTAATTTAAAAGCCCGAAATATACCAGTTCTGGCGCAAGGACCTTTTCAATACGAGGTAGCTGTTTGATGTCCTCTCCGTTGTGATACCATCGAAGCCCCTTGATTTGTTAAACACAAGTCGTGCTGCTTCCACTAAAATCAATATAGCATGCTTCTTCATCTTGTGCTGAGCGAAGATTAGATTTAGTCTCAGCTTTGATAAACTGATAGCTACGTAAGATATATTTCTGGACTGCAGCTTCAGCTTTATTCTGGATTATCTCTGGTACAAACCAATAATATACCCTTTTGTTCAATGCCAGTATATAATATATATACAGAGCAGCATCTTTTGTCAAGATATACTGCACATGGCTGGCATAGAATACAAAGATGCTCTTAAATACTGTAGGCGGGAACTGATCGGAAGTAAAATCCTTTCGTGGGTCTATTTTGCCCACGATGAGCTGTACAGGAACCTCTTTTCCTCGTTTCTTAGCTACTCCATGAATAACTTTTGCTGCAAGACTATCAGAATAATTATCTAGGTCGTTCTCTATAGACTGAGCAACTGATGTAGCTCTATCTCTTTGTATCAATAGTGGGAGAATACCCTCTATCCACCGGATCGAGCTATTTAATCATAGGTAAACCGATATATCACTTAGCATAGAATACCTTTTGAGGATATATTCCACTATCAGAATATGCTCCTTTGACCAGAAAGTATGTTAGGAATAGTATGCTTTATAGGCAATTGAAATCATATAGCCCTAACTCAATATCGCAGCAGACTCTTTTCTTATTATATTAGCTGCCCGTGATAGATAGGTTTGGAACTTAACTCCAGAATATTCAAGAGCTGTTTTAAGCGCTGCGACAGAGGAAGGTGTTAAAGGAATATAGAAGTCCCAGTCTGAAAACGTACCGGTAGACCCAGGGATAAAGTATTCGAGAGCTCTCGATCCTGAAAGTACTGTATTGTGTGTTTCTATCATATTAAATAAATTCTCAGTACTAACAAAAGGTCCTACGCTCTGAAGATATCTGGAAGGTTTGATCCGGCTTTGTAGAATTGGTATTGATAGATATGACGCGTCTCTGAGTGCTATTATATCAGTAATAGGCAATATAAATGAAATATACAGAATGAGCTCATTTGGTAAGACGTTAAAGCTCCCTGCTAAGGTATCCATTATGCAAATATGTTCGTAGAGGATTGGTTGAATAAAGAGCGAAAGTTATAAATTAACTATAGGTGCTTATCATCCGACGAAGCCAAGTTTTAGTACTAGAGCCTACAACTTGGACCGTTGACTGCATCTTGTCATAGATATTACGCATATTTCACAGGTGTAATTGAGGACTAGATAGCGTCCCCGATGGCGACAGGCGGTATGGAAAATGGTATTTCTCAGTTCTTTTGCTGAAGAATTGGATTTTAACATAAGGTTATGGCTTGAAGCACTAAGTTGAAGTGTGCATTATAGTACTGTCTGAGCTGGAAGCAGAACGGAGGTACGTGCCATCGGTTAGTTATAATCTGAGATTATCATGTTGCGTACTTTTCACAACCACCGGGGCATACTCTTTTCTTCGCTATGTGGGGCACTTGTGTTTAGTCATGGTTTCACAGCAAAAAGACGTAGACTATTTTGGTTAAGAATGCCAGGTGTCACGAGGTCAGCTTAGCTTGTCCCAAATTTTGGGTGTTCATAAAACCCTAGTCTGACTGTTTACAACTATTGAGAAACTGTTCTACTCTTCATATCATATGTCGCCTTTGCCCTACCTAATACATTGTTTATGATGAGTGTCACTTTAGCTGGTTCTTCATTGATTTCGCTTAACCATAATCCCTCTGAACGTAGAAGCCCTCTCTTCACCCCGGCGGGTAATGATGAATCTAATGAAGAGAGAGAGCCTCACATCGAATGGGTGCCTATCTTTTCTCGAGATCAATTACAGCCATGAACCAGGAACGGCGATGGTAACGCACATCCACGAATGAATGAAGTTGGTGTTTATGCCTCTATCTGTAGTGCTCTTGGGCACCTCCATGATGAAGCTCAGAGAACAGCGAGCAGAATTCTCGATTGCATCTCGCTCCATGGTCTAGACCGGATAAATTCTAGCGGTAATGATAGTACTATCTACAACTTCCTTGTCGAAATTGAGGCCGAAATATTCAAGCTAAGCCAGATTTTCACACCACCTCTCCAGTCCGGTGAAGAGGCAGGCAGAGCAAAACAGAAAAGGAAGACGATCATGAAATCAAATCCACGTATCCAAAAGATTCACCTTCGGCCTATGAAAGCCATTATTGGTGACGATGACGGCTGGATATGTAGATGGCAGCTGGGGATGTCTAGAGAATGCTGCTGGGTTACGAGTATTACAGGAATGGACACGAACCAGCGAGAGATCGACAGCGAATTTTTATATCTAATGGGGCTAATAGGGTGGTGTTTGTCCGTTGATGTAGAATTAGACGGCGATTGGTCGCCCATCCGGGTCCGTTGGAACGAAGAGAAGAACCTATTTGACGGTCAAGACAAGCTTGACCCAAATATAAGACTGGAGGTTGACCCTAAGGAAATGTTTGACGTGATGAATGGATATGGCGTCGGGCTATTGAAAATGAATCCCTCTTTCCTTTAACCAAATAGTCTTTTAGTCCGTTATTCTTTTCTCTTGCAGACATGATTCTGGCCGAGTTCTCGCCTCGTATCCTGAGACTATGTTGCCCTCAGTGCCTAGTTGAGCAATACAGTCGCAGCGGTGATAGGACCTTCACTGGGATGAGTTATGTATCAGAGCTTCAGGGATAAATCAATAATACACCGTCCTTTTACATTCTGCGTATAATACAAATAAACAGCAATACCTTTTATCATAATGCATTAAACGTGGCTGGCGTAAGATGAAAAGATGCTTTTCAAAGCTGTAGGGGCAAAATAATTGAACCTGAAACTTCCTCGTATATCAATAGCACTAACAACCAATCACATGGGTATGGATTGTTCTACTTTGAGATTATGCTGTACCCCGGCAGTGACATTAGCGGCGTGATCACCTAGCACTCGAGCAGTTCCTACATTTTTCACAGTACCGTCTCGAAGAATCATGATCGGACTACTACCTTCTACGCAGCTAATAGACCCGTCTAACTAAAGGCGAAGACTCATATCCCGTATCCTGGAAAACACAAACGCTGGCAAAGAGTCAAGATCTCTCCGCCGGGAATTTTTCTCAGTGTCACCGCTAAAGTCGCCGACTGCACCACCGACACTAACCAGCTGACTTTTCGTGTCCTCGACTTGGCCTACCTCCCGAGGCCGGCCCCTGTCTCCACGGCCACGTCGACGCCGTCGTCTACTCCGACTTCAAAGCGGTCCGCCCGCTGGGGGGGTCGGGCCACTCCGTCCACTCCCTCTAAACGGCGACGAGGCTCAGAGGACGCCAGCGTTGCAGGTCCTTCGTACAACAATCAGCTTCCACAATCCACAGAAGATCATGCTCATTTATTAATTGCAGAAGATAGCGCAAACCCCTCCGCTGATTCCCCGTCTCCGCCAACCATAGCCGACGCTGGTGAGTTGCATCACTCTACATCCTTCCCCGGGTCCGGACGGTGAGACCAGGCCGCACCGCAATCGCCATCCCCCGAAGAAGTATTCTCACGAGGACTAGAAACTTGCATTCGTGCCAAGCTCCTCGTACATTTCCTACATTTCCTATGATTCAAAGGCGTAGCCACCAATTGGATCGTCCCCTACTATTTCCTCGCCTTGATGTATACACACTCTCGTGTGTCTCTTCCAATCCGCTTTTTGTTGATCTTTTCCACAGTACTCCACCGCCTTACTCACGTGTCGGTGTCACGAGGCACCACGTGCTGGATGTTTCCCCTAAGCTAGAGTATTGATCTTATCTTTCTTGTTTCTCCTTGCGCAATACAGTGAAAGGGGAAATGGGTGTCGCAAATATTATTAGATAACTATTTATAGGGGTTATTTCTAGGCATGTTATCTGAAGGAAAGGTCAGGACGATCCATGGATTAAAACGGATGGCTTTCCGTTATCTGAGCCACATCGACGAGACAGGGGATTGTTTTCTAAACCATGGATAAGACCAGCGAAAAGCCATCCTTGTTCATGGTCTTGGCCATGCCTGTCTGCATGATCTAGCTTGTCAAGGGAATATCTGAGTAGGCGCTTAAGTGGAAATAAATGGATACAAAACAGTAAAACGGAAAGAAGCTGAAAACGCAGCATTATCCCAGGATTTGCATGGCCTTGTGGGATAATTAAATCAGTCCAAGGTGAAGGTCCTATTCTGGCAGGTGCCTCGAGATATGAACAAGCATGCCCACAAGCGGCGAATGAGGCATTCTATGACGGCTGATTAGTTTAGTTGTAAATAGATAATCAGCGAGGACAGAGTTAGCAGGAGGGTTTTCCCAACTGCCAAGCTGCATTAGTTACTATGAAAGTCTCCTCCTTACCCACCGGCTTCATCACATTAAGCAGATCATTCAAGTATAGCAGAAGCCAAGAGATGCTAAATCAAGTCAAATCACGATGCCAAGTTCTCACGAAATCGATATATAGGGTATTTCCATGCTCGAAATTTTGGAAGAGATAACCGCAACAACACCCGAACTGCAACGGATAGGGCTGGAGCCGACGGTGAGGCCATATACCTGGTAATTAAGGGCGTATATCTGTAGCAGAGGAAAAAGGGCAAAACTTTGACTGATAGAAGTCTTGACCCCCTGATCGAAAAACGCGAGGATCGAAACGATATTGAATAGCTATCAAGTATGTATAATAGCCATCCTATAAATGCTTTTCTCTGCTTTTTGTAGTAGTGACCTCTTCCTGCGTTAGTTTCAGTCTATTTAGGCCATATCTTCCGCGTGAGTAAGTTGTTCGCCAAATTCTGGCTCCACCTCTTGTTCGCACGTCCCCATTGCGTGCTGCATTGGCAGCCTCAACCAGGCCGCTCGTCTTGCACAGAATCTCGACAAATGGTAGAGGGCGTCCACAAGCACATAGTAGCCAGACGAGCAGGAGTGTACTGTAGAGGGCCTCGCAGCCATTTCTAGGTTGTGAGGGAACCGGTGCTGGGTCCTGGAGGGTGTGGATGAGGGCGTTGAAGAAGGGTCAGAAACATTACGCATAACATTATACCTGACAAAACGCCAGAGATTAAGCAGATGAATGATCTAGCAATTGGGGATAGGACTAGCTAGATGCAGTAGGGGAAAGGGTTCGGTAGCGTATCCTAATCTCATTCCTCGGCATAGAGGACCTATAATGAACACGGACTACAAACAAAAACGAAGGACAGACCAAAAGCGGAACGAGTACATGGATTTCTATACGTAATCACCGATCTCCCTTTTACTGCAGCAAAAGTATACCTATACTCGCCAGGCAGAAAGAAAAGCAAATCTAGCTTCATTCAGGAGCAAAATGGTAGACATAGACCCGCCGCAGACTGCTACAGTAACCTCACCTCATCAAGAGAACGAAGCTATATCGAGGAAGGCTTGTTGAGCATGCCTGGGATACAACATAGAACGAACATCAGAAGCAGCCGAGGGTCGCAGAATAGTCACATTGCTTCAGCGACAGCGCCGAGTTATAGTTTGGTTTCCGAAGCGAAGCATAATGCCAGTAGAGCGACTGATAGGAACGGCGTGGGGTATTGCACGAATGCCTTCAGCCCTGCTTATTACCACGAAGATCCCATACCCCAGGCGGAAAGCCTTCAGAATGGCCCCGCGATTATAACCGGAACGTCTGCAACTAACCATGTCGTTATTAACAATTTCGTCCATGGAGGATGTCCCGACTTTGATGGGGCCATGACCTTAATGGTAAGTAAATATTACCGGCCTTGAAATAACTTATATCAGCTAACAAAACCCCAGAAAAGTGAAACCGGGATAAGAAACACAGCAGTACAATATACTAATCGGGCCTTGGAAGCAAGCTACCAAGGCCAAGCAGACCAACCAACTCACGGCATGAACCTCTACACATCACCAGGCGTGAAACGGAAGGTCGCAGATCGGTCTGATTCTCAGATCCCGAAGCCAACACGTGCCAAGGGATTTGTAGATGAGCCAAATGTCCCAGCCGACGACAGTGACTCGAGTGCTCAGACTTGGGCGTGCCCTTTCTTTCGGCACGACCCTCTGGCGAACATGGACTGCCTGAAGCTCAAGCTCAAGCGCATCAGAGATGTTAAACAACATATACAAAGACGACACAATAAATTCGACACCTACTAACCCAGATGCCGTGAGAGCTTTTCAAGTCGCAAGGAAAAAGAAGAGCACCTCAACTTGAAAATATGCCAAGAACTCGACCAGTCCATATCGTTGGATAGAGGCGGCATCTCCCAGGAGGCCCAAAGGAAGCTCAAGCACCGCGCTCTAAGGAGTAAATCAGGTCATGAACAATGGTTCGATGTCTACGACATCGTGTTCGAGGGCCAAGAGGGCCCCGATAGAAGCGGTATTGAACCACAACTTGGCACCTTTATTATGGAAACTACGCGATTAATGCAGAGCTTTTGGGAGAATGAAAATAGTTGGTTCCCTGAGTATTTTAGCAGGCAGCCCCAAGCACAGATTGGGAGCCAGGAAGGTCTTGAAGTTCTCGTAAATAATCTCATGGGGGAGATTCACCGGCGGTTCGAAGAGAGGATTCAAGGTAGCAACTCACAGAAGGAGGTGGATAGCAATTCCTCCTCAGCATTAGATCCGCCGTCTGGCTTGTTGCTGCCTGCTACCGAATTTATTCCAGGTATTCATTTACAGCACGAGATAGCAGATCCTGATCAAACGATTCTCGACAACATCGACTATATTGATCGGGAGTTTGAGATAGATTTCCTTTGATAACCGTGATCTCTGGACGAGTTTAAAAGGTTTATCAAAGGATAAATAGAGCATGAGACAGATAAAGATGCTGGACTAAATGAGCATATCTCACAAATAATATGTAAGGGATTTAGAGAAGCGATTTCCAAACTTGTCAGCACTAACGAAGCATTCTAGAGATTTCTTAAGCCGCGCGATGAATCTGCTTTAGATATTGCTATGCTACAGTGGGGGGACAAAAGTTTCGTGTAAACCCTATTTCTATACCAAATCTCCCTATCTTTAACCTCCTATTATAAGCTAATTTTATATTATAAGAATTGAGTAAAAAAATTTTTATTATAAAATAAAGACTAAATTATACTCTATTAGCTTTAATATATCTTTAAGAATTTTATTAAATTTATAAATAATTAATCAAGTTATCCAGTAGGCTTATACAGTATAACCCTGGCTCTAACCCTGGGATTACTATGAGTTTCTACTATTTATACTGTATAATTTGTACTGTATAGCTTTAAGCTATTATAATAAATCTAGAAAAAATCTAAAAAAATAATAAAAGTACTTATATATTATTTAATCTAATTTACATTTAATATAATTTTTTTCTAATTTTTAATTATATTTTTAAATATAGATAATTAGCTTTAAAAGATTAGCTTAACTATAGGGTGCTGTGTACTTACACGAAACTTCTGTCACCTGATTGTATAACTATCCATCTACATATTTGCATAGTACATGTGTTATTGGTTTAGGGGTGCCCAAGTTGTACCATGCTTCTTTACTTGCGTGAAAGTCGCCCTGGTCTGAAGCTGGATGTACCATGAGAGTTTGCTGCAGACTTCTCTAGATAAAATTCAAAATACTCTACTTGCTAAGGCTTGTATCCAATTCCCTCACTTGCCGCAAGTTTGGAAAAAGATTCCAGGTGACTCTATTTCCATTGGCGTCTCGTTACGGGACTACGCAGCAACGACTCTGCATCAACACGTCAACTCCGGATTTGATGAGAGTAAAGAGCTGATGCAGCTTCTAGTGCGATTCTTCAACAAGGAAAACCCTGTTTGGGATACTTGGCGTGCATTCATAGAGGCCAGAACCCGAACAAAGGTAGAGGCTGAAGCGGTGCCTCCAAGCCCACTATATTATGCATTGAAGTTGAAGCTGGAAGGTTTGGCAAAAGCACTTATTCTGGAACAGAACGTGAACGAGTCGAGTAGTCTAGGGAGAACACCACTTGGCATTGCTTGCGCGAACGGGTTCGACGATCTTGTTGCTCTACTTCTTTCAAGGGGCGCCGACTTCACAAGCCAAGACAAGGATGGATGGACACCACTGCATGTAGCACCAAGTAAAGGATATACAGATGTTATTGAACTCCTGCTTAGGGCTCCGCATTTTAGCAAACCTGACGTGGATACCTTTGGTCGCACAACCTTATTTCTAGCTTCTAGAGGCGGCCGGGCGGACGTGGTGCAATCTCTGCTATCACGAAAACACTTTGATCCTGATACCAAGAACCACTACGGCTCTACGGCACTATCGACCGCCGTGGATAACGGGCACTGCAAAGTCGTGAAACTTCTTATCACAGCTGGTGTAAATGCCCAGGATCAGCTTCATGTTGGACGCAGCCTACTCTGGTGGGCGTCTCGCACTGGTAAACCCCAGATGATGAAGTTGTTGTCACATTCCATGGAGTTGGGCGAAACTACTCCCAAGCTGATAGAGCATGCCCAGCTTTCGATATCGCAGCTTCCTGGTGTGACGCGTGTACATTAAACATCTCGAGCAGCTCTGTCTCTTATTCCTGTTCAGAGTGTTCTGGCTTTGTTTTATGTTGTGACTGCCAAGAGCGAGGTTTCCAGTGCCCTTACCAAGCACATACTCTAATAGTCGAGCTTAGCACGAGATTTTGAATGTTAATTTACGAAGACGTCATCTGGCGCTCCCTATTTGCTATTTAGTAAGGCATTACGACTAAGAGGGGATCGAGATTTGCCGAGTCGGTCTCTTAGAGCATTACAAGGTCGATGCTCGTTTAGGTGCCATTCTTGTGGGGTAAGAAGCACACATATGTCTCGGAGGAAGCATGATTGGCTGTGAGACTCGATACGTGGATCACTGCTCAGCAGGGCTATTTCAACTTTGCTTTTGGGAGTCGCGCCGTATCAGACAACAGTATAAAGAGTGGATGAAGAATATATAATATTTCTACGAGCTGAAGTGGTGCTACTAGATCCTGAAACCTGAACATGCGGTCTACTTTACGTCCAGAACAATGCAACAATGCACGAGGTGTTCCGGCTTCCAAAGGAACAGGCCTTCATTGACTAGTTCTCTACATAAATATTTATGTCGTCATAAATTAGTTGCCTGCATCACAGCCTTGTATGTACAGATATATACAGTGAAATCATTTCTTTACCTTACTAGCCTATGTACGTATGACGATATCCTGAAGTATTTTGCGTTGAAGTTTGCACAATCGTGGTGCCATGTACAGTATTGATGGCGCAGAATGTAAATTGATTGGCTCTAACATTAGGGGCAGCTCTTTGTGAGTTTCAGGCCATAACTTTGCTGATGAGTGATCTCTTAGGTTCCTCATCTTGATGCTTACGTGGCTCGTCTCGTGTCATGAGTGTAAGCATGTACAGCACCACTTTCAATAACATGTCTAATAGAGGTAGCAATCCTGAAGATATGGAATTCATTAGTCTCAGCTATCCTTATCCCCTGAGCTTGTCTGATCAGTGGTTGAATTAGAAGTAGGTGATACCGGCATGTTATCCTGGGTATGCTGGAAGTTTGCTGGAGATCTCCTCACAGCCAGTGGATAGGCTTATTCCTATATACAATAAAGTTAGCTCACGTTTAGAGATTGCCTATGAGTCCAGGAAATGGTGCTATCTTGTTATTGGAGTCTAACCAATGAACTCAATAGGCGTAATATACTGTTTTATGCTGGCTTGGGCTAATGTGCAAATGTAGGGGTGTCTACTGGTCGCGCTGCCTTCTGAAGGGGAGTGAAGCTTGCACGCCCAGATGAACTTTATGTACATGTTGTTAGGCATTGGCCCCTTATGTACCTCTTTACCACAAGTGTGTCTTGCAAAGTCACAGTCAACCCCACGGTCCTTAGAAAGGTTAACTTAAAAAATAGCGACACCCATTTCGCCTTCCTCTATACAAGCAGGAAAACCATTAAACGGGCAAGATAATGTCCGAGAAGAATTCCGTCGACTAGTCATAGATGACCAGCGAGAACAAGAAGCCAGACAACGGAAGGAACGTGACAAGGTGCAGAGCAAGAGGAGGCGACGTGAGTCCAATGACTCAGTCTCTGTTACTACTGGTTTGCATCGCCATGGCATTCCTGAGATGGTGTTCCCAACATCGCCACTTGAGTTCGATTTGCCAAACAAGGATGCGGTCAGGGCGTACACTGTTTGGCATCGCGCTCGCGTAAGCTCCGAGCAGAATGGGTATTATGATGAGATTGACATTTTGACTTTAGCGAATTGCCTCACTCTTGATATGCTTTCTAGTAACCAGAATACTTTATACCAGTTCTACATTACAGAGGGGATACCAAGAGGTATTGTATGGAGCTATGTTTGCTATATACAGCATTATTTGAAGCAACGCCAAAGAACTCAGAGCATCTAAATACTTGAACAATACTTCATATAGGCGCAATGAACTTAATCTTACTCTAGATATATCTGTACCTTCCTAAAATGCCCTCTTGCGATTCTTTTCTCACTGCCTACCAGTCTGATCTACATAAGTAAGTATAATTTAAGGTCACCCTAAATAAGATCCTCATCATCTATTAAGTACTTCCAGACGCAGTTCTTAACAGAGCCAAATAGAAATTCTATAGGATTTAGATCAGGTGAGTATAGTGGTTAATACTCTATGATCATACCTGCCCTCGCAAGGTTTTCCTTTATTTCTGAGGAAAAGAAATAGAACAAGGCATTATCCATAAATATAATAGATCGTGGCTCTGGGTATCCGCCACAGTACAGCAGCAGCCTCTCTAAGAATCCTTCCACCACATCAACATCTGTACTATCCTTATATACCTCACAATAGATCACACTATTTACAGTATATACTAGTAGAACTTGAACTCTCTTTCCCCGGTGAAAGCGTTTTACCTGCACTAGAGTCACACCTCTAGGAGCATAACCCCATCCAAGTAGGGCGACCCCATGATCACAACCACTTTCATCCATGAAAATCAGGCTCATAGTGTGTTCGTCTCTCTATATAATCGTCATGGAGATCTTAGCTACGCTCTTTCGCAACATTTTAGGTTACTTTCTTCATCCACCCGACCCATTTAATTATTCAGCCGATGGTAAATCGGGATACATATAAATCATAGTGTCTATAAAGGAAATCTGCCATTTGCTGTTGACTTATGCAAGGATATTGTTCCAGGTGGTTCTGTATAGCCAGCTATATATTCTCTGTAATTTCCCTGGGCCGACCCGTAGCTTCACATAGCGCGTCGATTATGCCATATTAGAGAATGTTGGACCGCGCTTTATAGACCGCGCGTATTGAACAGGGGATGGTTACAGCTATATCTATGTCGCTAGTTGTTTCTTTGCCCTCTAACTTAACTACTTTAATATCCTGAAGTGTCTTACGTTGAACGTTGGATAACCTTGGTGCCATTTTCTGATGATGATGTAAAGTGTAAATTGGCTGTCACATTGCGGCTAAAGACTTTATCGCGCAGTTGTTACATCATTGTGGTCGATACCCAGAGCCGAAATCTGTGCTTGTAAGGGATAATGCTTCTTGGCATCATACAGAGAAACTCCGGCAGATGTGCCAACAAGCAGGAGTACTACTAGAATTCCTATCACCATACTCACCAGACTTTAATCCAATTGTAGGACTGATCGCATTTTGTAATAATGGGCACGAGGATGACTATAGTAGTGTTAATATGATATCTAATTTTTCTGGGAGAAGCATGCCGCGTGTTATGTAATAGATATACCTGCGTGACGAAAATGATTCTCTGCAACATCCTCACCATCTCCCACCACATCAGCGCACCATTCTAAATACATATCAAATGCCCTATTGATAAAGGCTTCATTTTCATAGGCTGTCTTTCTGATAAATCTTTTGACATCTCTAAAGTATTCTTCCTTAAGCCAAACCGAGTAGACAGAGCTGTGGTAATTTCAACAACAACAACAACAACAACAACAACAACAACAACAACAACAAGGAACCAAATACCTTCCTGCGGACGGCATATCTTCTTTCACAGATCAAGGACCTGATGGCTTTCAAAGCGGAAGCGTCAATAACAGCCTTGCCCCTGGATGAATCCTAGAACTTGGACCGATACCAAAACTTGAACCAATCTCAAACCTAAAAATTAGATAGACTCTAAAATCTGAACTGATCAATCCATTCAATCCCTGTTTTGATATAACAAGCATCTCCAGCCCTCTTTGCTCTGATGCAATAGACACCAACACACGGTAGCCATGAATATAGCAAAGGAAGCAGTCCAGGTTATAGCAAGGAATTTAGCCCCTCTCTCAGCTAGAACACCGAGTCCTTCACCTAATGCATTAAACCTACTCACACCCTTTTCGACTATAGTGGTAATAATAGAACTGCCTAGTAAAAGAAAAATTATAGCTAAAAATATAGTAATAGTTTCTAACCTAATAATTATCTGATAGTTAAATAAAAGAGCCAGGATATAGAGTAAAATAGAGACTCTGCTGAGTATTATTCTAAGTATATAAATAATAAAAATACCTAAAAGTATATTAGTAATAATATCTAGCTTCGTTTAAGCGGTGCTTAATCCGAGACTACTTATATTAATCGGGGAGGAGATTCTGCTTAGCTCTCCTTTAATTATAGCGTCCAGATTGAATTAATCTAGAATATATTAGTATAGCTTTAATAAAGTTAAGGTTATTTCTAATATACTTGATGCTTTGCTGCATCCGGTCGTAACTAATACCGCCGTTGTACTATAGTTGAAACTGCTATAGCAAAACTTCGCGATATGAATAGAGTACTATTCAGGGATACCGAGTTTGTCCATAATAAGAGAAGTAGTATCACCAATAGCATCATTTACCTTATCTAAAATGATATCCTTAGTATCATCTATATAGTCAAAAAAATTACCACTCTCTTTATCGTTGTATTAGTTCTTATTACTCTTGAGTATTCTGTGGTCGATTCCAGAGATATTTATCTATATAATGTTAGCTTGTTATAATATAAAACGCTTAAACTCACTCTAGCGATGGCATATTCTTCCATAAAGCCTTCCTGATGGCTAGCAGACAATGATAAGGCTGACAAGATAAGGCTAATAATAGCAAAGGCTAGTGGTAGGTAAACGAGAATTTTGGAAAGAGAGCCTAGAAATAGGACTCAACGTCTTGTGAGCTCCCCGGAACTAATTCAGCACCACCCACAACCGCCGTTTGTACATATATATAGAGTCAAGAGAGTCTAGTTTATGTATTTGAACATGGTCGGCCGAGATTATCTATGCACCTTGAGTAATTACTGATGTAAGTGCTTGAGTACTTCTGTTCTGGATATTGAATTAATTTGTCTTCTTATTGAGGCAGGAGACAAATGCCTCTGGCGGCGCAGACAAAGAACCATTGGAACTTATTTGGCGTGATAAGCGAATAAAAGAACTGAATTATCAGTGAACAGGAGCATGTTTATTATAATATGAAAGTGTTGGTGTCGCCACCTAACAGCTTCCAGATTCACAGGTAAAAGGGATAAATTGAGACTGTTGCTTCTAACTAGTAATTACAGAGGGGATCCGGGGCCCCTTATATCCCTGGGAATCCCGTGATCGTATTCTCATGCGAGCAGCCTGGTCCCGGGCTCGTAAGGTCCTCCAGGTATCCCTATCCCTAGCAATTGCTAGGGATATTCATATCCGGATGACCGAGGTCATCTTCTTCCTTCAATCCGTGCGATGGATAGGATCAGAACACTCTTCGAGGTATCAGGCCCGCGCCGATCTCTCGGTATTAGGTTGATCGTCAGATCAGTAGGTTCGTGATCAATCCTACCGGCTAGGGTTGCTTGAGCCGATAGGTCAGGGTTCTGACGATCAGTTCCAATTAGGTTGTAGCCTTCCAACCTAGCCAATTGACCCCTCTCGGTGAAACTGATCCTTCTAGGTCTGTTGCATCGTAGCCTCGGCTATCGTGTGATTGAACCTTACTTTTCCCTTCGAAGCCGGGCCGGCTTCCACGGAATTCCTGATGTTAGTTACTAGCAAATTGTATGTGCGTTCGAACAGGCTGGGCTGCGGGCTTCAATGTTCGTGGATTATCTCGGTAGTTGACGATATCCTCCTATCGCCCGCTTGGCACCAACAGAAAGAAATCGCTACTTAAAATGAGAAGTTGAAAAATATCCTAGAAGTTGCTAGTAATCCCCCGCTCAATCTTCTCCAGCTTAGCAACAAGCTCATCCAAAACCCTCTGCTGTATGGCCTTACCCGCATCACCCGCGGTAATAGTCGCAGGTGTCTGTATCGCGCACCTGTCCAGATACTGACCGTGAGTCTCAGGGCCCGCGCTGGCACCGTAAACCAGGTTCCGAGAGCCGACCTCGCATGAGCGCGCAGTTATCAAGTAGAATATCTTGGCGAGCAAGGATCTTGACTCGGTACCTCCCAGTTGACTGTCGCAAAGCCCGGGGTTCGTCATGTTGATGGTGACTGGATACGACTCTGCGGGTCTCTGATCGGCCATCTCCCGCACAATAAAGACCTCGAGCAGCTTTGAAAGTTGATAGCGGTTTGCCATATCGGCCTTTTTCTCGTCGTTCAAAACGTTGAAGATGCCTTCGGGAGCATCTTTCTCTGGGAAGTCGACCGTATAATGCATATCGCTCGTGACGATGGTCAAGTTCGGTCTTGTGTTGTAACGAGCAGCGGTCTCCTTGAGCTTGGGCAGGAGAAGGAAGGCCAGGAAAAACGTTGAGATAACATTGATCGTTATCATGCTCTCGCTATCCTCAGTTATTGACCATTCGGTAGAGGCGATACCAGCGTTTTTGATTAATGCATCGATCCGGTGTAATTCGGCCGCGGCGCTGGCAGTAAAAGCCTTGACGCTGGCATAGCTTGATAGGTCTAAAGCGCGGACTTCCAGAATGTCAGGGTTACAGCCCGTCGACTGTTGAACGTCGCGTTTCGCGTCTTCGCCCTTTTCAATTGAGCGCACCGCCAAGATGACCTTGGTAGCCCCAAGCTTGACCACATGGCGGACCGCTTCTAAGCCCAACCCCGAGTTGGCGCCAGTGATGATGACCGTCTTTCCCTCAAATGAACCTGTTGGGACAGGAACCTTTCCTAGAAAACTGATTCAACAAGAATAGTCGAAAGAGAAAATATGCAGCTCCATCCCCAGCCATTTTCCGTAATGGATAAGTTGTGTCTAGTGATGAGAGGTCTGTAAGAATTTAGCAAGGTGAGAATTATCAAATTAGAAGTGTTTGAAAACATGGACTGATGAGCCTAGGCTTCGAAATCTTTTAATATTTACTTCAGGCAGCTTTATATGATGCGTTCGGGCTAGACGCAATTATATAAGCGGAACTTTGGACTTGTAGTGCCACCCGCAATGGCCAAAAAAATGGCAAACAAATTAAATTCTGTATGCTCTAACTTTGAAGTATAATTTAGCTAACGAATCGTGCGTCCTGTACCACTCCGTACGGCGGGGGTGCATTATGCTTGAGGATGTTTAAAGATACTAAAGCGGCCCGGTCTAGCCGAATCAGGCCCTGTGGCATGGCCGCATTAAAATTGCAGCTCTAATCTAATTGTATCAGCTAAAACAGTATTAAAATACAAGCCTTCTGCGGTAATTACAATAGCAACTCGGTTCGGCATTAACTTACAAAGGTTCTTTAAGATGCGATCTTTGATGCATCTTGTGGTGTTGGTACGTATTGAAAGAGAAAAAAGACGCCCAAAAGCTGCAGCAAAAAAACGCGTGCCTAAATCGGGCTAGCAGGAGCTACTGTAACATTCATAGTGACTACTCTGTACTCAGTACTGTATTTATCGGTGGCGCTTATGTTACTGTCGTTGACAGTGCCACCCGAGCCACCTAGTTCCCGTCTCAAGGTGGGCCGTACACTGTGAGCCGCTTGGCATCGGGCAGGCATGTTAAGTTGAATATTTTATTTTTCTATCATAAATAGCCTTATATAACGTATCTGCATATCCAATATCTTCTAGGCACTAATTATCAGCAATGCCTCATCGAGATAGTCTTAAGATTTAGTAATAATTATGAGATCCGGGATGGATGGTTAAAATGAAGGGAATAGTGGAACCCCCTGTTCGGATTAAGTCCCAGTGAGTTTTAGTATCCTGGGGTATCAAGGTGGCATATGGTAGACAAGGTGGCAACTCAAAAGCAGGCGGCTATACGGATATATCTAGTAGACATCCCATAAAGGTGCTCAGTGCAAATTGGCATATCATGAGCAGGAAGCTACTCGGGGGTCGCATTGGCTTGGCACTCTAGTTCCTTGCAGTTCTAAGACCACCCTGCTTAGCGTCCTCTCTTGGACCTTGTAGTAGGTGCATGCAAATGCTGGTTTGCGCGGCAGGCCTTTCTGAATAACGACATGCTGCTGTTAGGGACGTTTCCGCTAGCATTCTATCTTGATGCGTGTTTTGGTCGACGACGACCGGAACGAACATGAAGATGGTCGGCACGGGAATGGCGCTGTTGTCGCTATAGTTGAGGATTATAAAGGCCTCTGCTTCCGTTTGCTGACCGTCCTTCCACTTATGGTCTGATATGAAAATGCGCATTACTGTTTGGTGCTGCCTTGGGAAGGCCAGAGTGGCTTTTATATTAGGGTTCTAGTGGTTTCGGTTAAGCGGAGTAACGACTGTAATACCTGACTCCTAAGGTATTTACCTGCCTTCCTAAGAGCACCGACTATTGAGGAGGTGGACATTTGACTTGTCCTGGATTTCAAGCCGGATCTGCATTAAAAGACCTTGCAGTTTAAGGTCGCCGGCAGCGCGGACCTGCTTATTGTTGAACAGGTGCTGGGGTCTCACGTGCAAGCAGGGATACTTTAAGATTACAACCGAAATGGTAAAACCTCTAAGGGGTAGAATTGAACAGAACACAACTATGAATATACTCATCTGGATCAATGGACCGAATGCACGTAATGTCTGACACTTATTTAGTATGACAGCGGTGGTGAATCTCCCCCACAGCGCAGAAGCCTTATTGTGCTGGCGCCTCTGCTCTACCTTGAATGAATCTTGTTTAAGCCATGAAGTAGCTGTGCTAAGTAGCAGGATAGACTTCTCCTGTATGGAATAGAACTGGTGGAAGTCGCCATAGAAGAGCACTGTGGAGATACCTCTAGAGTCCTATAGAGACCCTCGAACCATATGCAGCTGCTTGTTTACCATCTAGAGAGTATGTGCCCCTAGTATGCTGACCTCATTAATGATTAGGAGGTCCCTTTCCCACCAATCTGTCCGCAAAGGCCTATCCACATATCGATCGGCGGCTGTGCAAGATCCCATACCGTTACTAACTTTATCCCTCCCCGCGATCATACGTGACGGATTTCCGTACTGGTTGTCTGACAAAGTGTGTTGCTTGCAGCTCTTTTAGTTAGTGCTTTGCCAGTCTTCGAACAATTAAGCGACCGCTTAGGATAGCAGGAAATCCATCTTTCTTTCTAACTTGTCATCAAGCACAGCCCACTAAACAGAGCCCAACAAATCAGGTGAGTGGACGTGTCTTGCTTTATGGAACATCCTATTTGTCCTGTCGGTTGGCTTACTCTAGCCATTGCGTTGGTGGTTCGCATGATACTAGCCGAAGACTTGCTCTCGCAGGGTACAACGGTGCATTATGGCAAAACTCACCCTAAACGATTAAGAGGGCTATATTAAACAAGGTTCTATTTTATAGGTTCTAAACCTACTTTTACTTTTCGGTTGGTCTGATCTATCTGAGAGTATGAGTAGAGACACTGAAAACACAAAGCTGAGTTAGTTGCTTTAGAGTGAGTGATTGAGAGAGGGACGATGGCAATAGCAGTGCGTTCGCTGGGATCTGGCCGGAACAATACAGACATCATCTCATTGCTGGTAAATAGACCTCTATACACTTTTTTTTAGCACTAAGACGAGCTACAAATTCTAATACTAGTCTGCTACTCTATTCCCTTGTGCCACTGGACGTTCTTCTTACCAAAATCTACACCCCGCTAGATCAATGGGTTTGCTGCATCAACCTTCATTGGTGGGAGCAGACCAAGCTTTGCCATTTCCTGATACATTTCAAAAATGCATTCCAGCGTGTCCACGAATCCGCAGAACCCAAAGCGCCTCGCTTTGTTCATGGAGAGCGTCCCGAACGGGAGATAAGTAAAATCTGCCATGAGAAACTCATCCAGGCTGCCTTCGAAAATATTTCTCTTCATGCGACCATTCGATTTGTTCATGAGCTCTACCCAAGACGCCTTGTTTGACGGCTCAATGGCCCAGTCAACAAGCCGGAATCGTTGTTTGACCGCCAATGGTGGTCCATATCCAAGAGGGGCTTCTTTGCCACCTTTCAGTTCATTCGATGGAATATTCCCTTCATCTGTTTCAGGCAAACGCACTCCTGGAGCGCCATACCAGCGAGCTAGCTCGTGGTAGAATCGGTCAAAGCTCAAGAGCCCACCATCGCCTGCATTGAATCGCTGGTTCTTGCACTTCTCTTCCAACACTGCCCACTCGCTCAGATAGCCAGTCAGCCGCGCAGAAGCATGCAGTGCTTCAAATTGCCAAGAATCAAATCCAGAGCCAAATTCCAAAGGCACACCCTTGTGCGCTTGGACGGCAGCGTAAGTGCTGTAGCCTACAAAGACATTCATTGATGTATGCTCAGTCGATCCGATCACGGCAGCCGGCATGATGATGTTCCAGTCAGTCTCTTTGTGTGCGTCACAAAACTTGAAAAGCAAGTCTTCTTGGTGGTAGTAGAAGTTTGGCTCAAGATGCTGAGGTTGAGAATCTGATTCCACAGCAGGAGTGCGCACCCGACCGAGATGCACGCCGTAGTTTTTGCCGCCGGTCTGGAGGAGAATTCGTTTAGGTTGAATACCTGCGATTGGCAAGGATTCAAGGAAGTTCTTGAAAGGAGCGACGTTTGACTCGACGAGATCGCGTGCAGTGCTTGGGTCCATTGCACTCTTTCCAACTTTCGGTGGAAGATACGCGTAGTAGAAGACGTAGTCCGCATCAACGTTGCGAAGACATTTTGCGATCTCCTCGGCCGACAATTCAAGATCGATCGGAATGTGCTTGATGCGGGAGCGTTGCTCCTCCGTAAAGAAGGCTGACAAGTCTTCTGACAGTGGTCGACGAGAGATGGCATAGATTGTGGTCCATCGAGATGGGTGGTCCAGAAGTGCCCGTAGTGTATGGAATCCTGAGATTCCTGTCGCACCACACACGATGGCTTTCAGACCTTTGATTGAAGGGTCAAAAGTAGGAAGATTTCGGTAAATACCCGATGTGCGAAGGGCGTAGTTAGACGAGCTCATCTTGATGATTAAGCCTTTTAGTATTCTTGTAAGATCAAGAAAAAAAAATAGTAGTTGTGTGAGATGAAAGAGTCGGATGATTTCCAACAAAACGAAACCTTCCATCGAACATGTGAGCTTCATTTATGTTGACGCATGCGTTCGCATTCCTCCGAACTTGTTACATCAGCTGTTACATCAGCACGCGTGAAGTTCACCCATGAAAGATTGTGTTTTCGAGCCGCTCCACCTCGCCTCTCGGTGAAATAGACTTTGCGGGTCAAAATACCCATTTCTTTAGGCAGCTTTGCATAACTGCAGCGTGAAAAACTTCTTTAGTGTCTTGGCTGCAACACAATAATTGCATCCGTGCCTCCGAAGCGGTCAGACAGTTGATTCCTACGTAGCACGGTAGTTTTTCCAGAATTTCTAGTGGCCTATGAATGGCCGGATCTCTGTAACCCCTTGCTAGTGGATCGTGCCGACGCTTGAAGAACAGCCGAGCCGCTAAGGCCACCCTTGAAGCGGCTGTCCGTGCGTCACAAAATTTAGCCCTTTCGATTAACCCGCCTATCCCCTCCAAATCTTCACACCCTGAGGGGGGCCGAGAGTTCATCACACAAATCCTCGGAGAATAGGCACGTTCATAGGCGTTTTTCAAATAATTAGCCTTTTCTAGTGATTTTTGCACTATTTGAAAAATTTCCTGTTTAATTATTATTATAATTCAATAGTCTTCTCTACATAGCTGTGAGAAGTCAGGGAAGATGCAAGACTAAGCCAATACACCAAAAGATCAACCAGTATTAGCACTAAGTGCTGAGACTGTCTTCCAGATCAGTATATCAAGCCCTGTATCTTGGCAAAGCCTCTGCAATACGATTACAATAGCATTAGAGTTACACTACTTACTTAATTAAATTATATTGATATACCTTTTATACCCTATTCTTAATTGTAATACCACTTCCCGAACAACTCTCTCCTGTCAAACTTTTTCGTTGGCACCCGCTGTTAGCGTTTTGCTAGGGCAGAGAATTTTTGCAGGCCAAAATGGCAGCAAAAGCAACTGTGGGGCTAACGGGACCCTAACAGCTGCTGGAAGAAAGGGATTCAGAGAGTTGACCTTTCTTCATGACGAGTGTCTTCAACGACACTGAGCTTCGCGAGCTCTTGACATCGCCTCCGGGCGCCATTTCTTACGTGTTATCTGCGACTTCTTTCTACCTCGACATTTCGGCTTCGCGAGCCTGCGACATTTCGGGCTCTGCGCCCTCGATTTTCCCCGTACGACCGACCTCTGCAGCCTCGGCTGCCCAGACGACGTTCGCAGCATCCTGCTGCTAGACATTGAGGGTCGTCGCACCCTCACCCTCACCCTTACCTGCAGCTTTGCGCTGCCTCGACCGACCACTGCAGCTTTTGCTGCCCGAACAACACCAGCAGCCGCTAGCTGCTCGACTTCTTGGGTCCTCTGGTGCCCCCTTATCTCGACGCACGGACCCCAAATGGCTCGCTGCCCTTTTTGCAGCTCGGGCACTGCATGACCGATCTCTGCAGTCGTGTACTGCCCAGAGAACCTCTTCTTCTTTGCAGCCTCGGCTGCCGCCCGGAACACGACCGGGCTTCGACGATTTGTCTCACTGGCTGAGACCACTAGACAAAACCGCTGGGTCGAAATGGTACAGAGCTTGCCTGGAGACCGTGGAACGAGGCGACTGCCTCTTCCACAGAGCAGCGTTCTAGCCGCCTTGGGGTTTTCTCCTGCAAGGGTTTTCCCCAAGGATGCACGGTTCTAGGGTTGCAGCTACTGGCGATGTTAGGGGATCATGGACTTCCTGCCTCAGGGTATGGAAAGCTACTTGATCTATCTGTGCAAGAGAATTCTAGGCTGGAGAGGAATAGATCCCGCTGACGGGATGACCTCTTGAAAGTAAATGCGCCTTTGTGCCGATGATATGCTGGATGAACTAGATAGAAGCGTTGCTGGAGGGAAGCTCTGCTGAGATCAACTGTATTGATGTCCATGGGACGTGCTTCACCGACAACTACTGTAGAGCTGGCTACGAGTAGAGAGGTGCCTCTTGGAGGTAATGAGTACAGAAAACGCTCGAGCATGTATACGGCTCCGACGCAAGAGGCCTTGCAGATGATCCGAGCCAGGATCAGTACGGCAGCGACTGTAGATAGTTTAGCTCAGCACGTCCTGTGCTCCAATAGGAGACTTTTCGGGGCCGATGGCCCCCCGGACGAAAAATATACATAACATAACATAACATAACATACCACTTCCCGAAATGTTTGTTCCCAGATCTCAAACTGTTTCATTCTCTTTATCAGTATATTTCGGCAATGCAAAACTTGGGTGTCTAGCGAGCTCGAGGCAGTATCCGCCAGCTTCCGGCTATCATCAAGCATTATGCCATGTTCCCTGACGAGCATTTTTGGGAATTTCAATACTTTAAGAATGCTCGAGAGGCAGGTAGAACCAGAAGCGATAACTGTGTCTGCAGCGAACTTCAGAGCGCTCCGTAATGCCGGCTGCGATAGCGTCAAAGGCAATGTCTAGTACTCACGGATCTAAGAAACGGTATGCGGCGTGAGCTTTCTCACCACCATAGCAGTTGCGAGGGATTCTATCCAGCAGTTTTTTTTTATCAGGCTCATCCATTCCAGAGGTGAGCTTGGCCGAGCAGCTTCCAGGATCTTTTCGGCTCTCAACATGATTGAACTCAAAAAAATCCAGTACGGCCCCGAAGTTTGAACTGAGTTAGAGAAGCCGCAATCAGTATACTATGCTATACTATACTAGACCTATGTCAAGATATTAATTCTTCCTCACATGCATTCTTGGTCAAAGCTATCATTTTGCGAAAACCAAACAACCTCCTCCTGGGTATATTGGGAACGATGATGTGGTCTTCGTTCGTAACGTGTCGAAACCAAAAATGACAGCCACTATGCAGGACACCAGAATTGAGCACGTTGTGTAGCTCGACCTCGGATTGGGAAGGATCTGCCATGTCGAGTACGGGTCATATCGGCTCGCGCAAGAGATGAGCAGAAGTGCATTCCTAGTCACAGAACTCAGATTGCATTCGGTCTACGATGTAAATAAGCCAATCGACTCACACCTAGCTACGTCAAGCGAATGGTACCGGATAAAGGTATGTCATGCCTACGGCATCGGTCCGCTAGTGTTGTTATTCACTGTAGATATCGGATTCAGTGGGGTCGCCGAAGGAAGCCCGCCAATTAGCGGACTTCGGGTCACTCAAAACTCCGTATTACCTCTTCTAAATCGAGGCTAATTTAACGGCCGTTAGTCCGTAATTCCGTAATTCCGTACTTCCCCTTTCTATGGGGCTGAATGGTGTGGGGTAAAAGAGCCAACAGCAAAATGCCCAGTTTACTTCCTCTTTCCAGAAAACTTCAAGAAGCCCATACTATTGCAGTTTTAATACACAATCGCAAACATTTCTAACAAACCAGTCGGCTTTATTGTGGGGCAATTAGAAGCCGTGCTGAGGCGTTTTAATGAAAAAAAAATAGTCATGCAAAGTGACATACGTCATTGTTAAGAAAAGACTAGTACAGAGTCTTGTAACTAATTTTATTCGATTTTTTTTTCTTTTTTCGCAGGAGCCACAATTGTCTACCTTCAGGGTGAACTACGACTCTGTGTTACCTAGTGGATAAGCATGGAGATATCGGAGAGGATCTTGAGACTAAACTCCGACAAGCGCATTGGAATAGGCAATGCGAGGGTTGAACTTGGTAGATAGACCGAGAATTTGATGGATACTACGGGTGGCAAAATTGAGCACCTGCTAGTAGAGTGGTAAATACCCGCCACTAGGATCTGTAAGGAGCCTTGACTGTGACATCATGAACCGGGCGTTAATGCTTGTTGCTGCCGACATCCTGGCAGCATCCCGTTGATACAATAAATCAGATGTTAATTTTTTTTTAAAATTTAATTTTTTTTAAATCATTTAATTCAGTACTTGAAATTTTAATGGATTTGGTCAGAAGGGCTTTGATCTGAACTAGAACGAGGATCCACAACTTATATCCCGCGACTGATGATTCGTTTCCTGTTATCCGAGAGTGTCACAGGCTAGGAGAATCCTTTTGAGCGATGACGTGCTCACTTCTTACAGGTGCCTTTTTTAATTTTTAATTTTTACTTTTTAGCAGCAGTCATTCATCTAATAAGTTTAGTAAGACGGATTGTTATTGCGAGAACGGTTGTACTACCGGTACGTGGCACAGACTGTGGAGCAGTACTCTTGGAAGGGAAGCCTTTTTCTAACGGGATAATATGCTGGAATTATCCCTTAAAGTGGCTAGTTTGGTTCTAGAAGTCATTAACCTTACCGCAGAACCACTCACATTTACTTTGCAAACAAACAATACGCAGCATCTCCACCCCGGAAACGTTCCAAACTTGACAATCTTACTCCACCTTGGGAGTAGGTCTACTCATCCGTATAGTGAATATTATCCGCTAAATCAGGCTTCTGAAATTTTTTCTTTTCTTTTTTTCCTCCCTTCAAAACTGCCCGTCCCACTTAATTCACGCTCTGGTTTCTCAGCAACAAGCATAGCATCGGTAGACAAAGTGGGGAAGGGAAAAGGCATGCGGGGAGGGGTTGTTGCAGCGCCTACCTATCAGGTTAGCTCACTATTGTTAGTTGGTCCAGCCTCCAGGTAGCCTTAAGATTACTAGTTATGCATAACTAGACTAGCTGTTCAAGCTCTGTAACTTGCAAGTTTACCTGTTTCATGGCAAAATGGGCGCAACGTGTTTCCCACCTTCAGGTCCCAAGGATTTATGTGCGTGACTATGAAATAGTGGATGAAGATGACCTTGATACCAGCTGGTTCCTTCGTCTGCTGGATCTCGTATCGGGTTGAACGAAGTCCGAACTGCCGATGTGCAGCAGCATTGTGCGCCATTGTGATCTCGCGGGATCCACACACTTCAAGGCGTACAGTAGTAATTTCTTCTACTCAATGTAACTTAACCCCACCGGTGCCAGCCTCGGGAATTTTTTTTTCGTCGACAAGGTGTTAATGCAACCCTGTACGTTTGACGCAGTGGAGAAGGGGAGGGGGAGGGGGGTAAAATGATTTTGAATCTGAACGCTAGCTACTCGTGCCCGCCCCACCTTTTTGGCAGGCTCGTAAACTCACCGCCCTTAGGCGGTGCTGACCACCAAATCCGGCCGGACACCAAAGTCGGCCACGTGTCACATAATTCAACTGCCACTCACCAAAATACAGCCAAATAACGGTCAATTGAAGCTGAGTAAAATACACAAGATGGACGCTGCTCTTGACTATCATGAGAAAAAATCGGGAATTTCTCTCCGCCGTGTGGCGAAATTATTCGGGGTTCCAAGGGCAACGCTGCAAGACCACGTCAAGACACCGCGCAAGCGCAAAGAGGATAAAAATTGCGGCAGGCTACTTACAGCTGTGGAAGAAAAGGCTCTTTGCAACTATATTGATCGCCTTGATAGTATCAATATGGCTGTACGAGGTGAATTCGTATGTGATGCAGCTAATGCGATCATTCGGGCGCGGCTTCGCCCTGACGATACAATACCAATACACATCATTAAGCCTCGCTGGGCAACTCGCTTCTTTCAACGCCACGGATACTCATCCAGGCCTCAAAAAATGCTTGAATTGGCGCGTAAGGAAGCAGAGAATATTGATGTTATTCGGGATTACTTTCGGCAGCTTCAGGAGGTCATAGACCGCGAGGGAATTCTCCCTAACGATACCTGGAACATGGATGAGACCGGCTTCCGAATTGGTATGAAGTCAAATGCAATGATTATAACGAAGCGGAAAAGAGCGCATTATTTCGCTCTTCCAGAGAATAGAGAGTCAGCAACAGCTGTAGAAGCTATCTCTGCAAGTGGCCGGGTTATTCCTGCGTTCCTTATCCTCTCATCCCTCACACATTGTGCCAATTGGTATCACGAGCTTCAGGGTCTTGACCCGGAAGCCAGAGTTGCTGTAGCTGAGACCGGCTATTCGAATGACGAATTAGCCCTCAGCTGGCTACAGCACTTTAATGAAGACTCGCGGAAGGGTCAAGTTGGTGCCAAACGCCTCCTTCTTGTTGACGGGCACGGCAGTCATCACACAGCCCAATTCATTGAATTTTGCGACAATAACGGAATCATCCCTTTCGGCATGCCTTCCAATCTCACAGATCTTCTGCAGGCACTCGATGTATGCGTATTTCAGCCGTATAAGCACTATCACGGCTTGGCTCTTGACCGGCTAGTCCGTGACGGCGCTGTTGAGATCACTAAGCTTGACTTCCTTTCAATTATTGAAGAGGTGCGAAGGAAGGCTTTCAAAGAGTCAACTATCAAGGTAGCCTTCAAGAAGTCAGGAATTTATCCTCTTGACTGCTCCGTTATTATAAAGGATATCCTCGATCGTCAACCTCTCAACACACCGTCGCCAGCTTGCGAACCCTCCTCTTCTGAGATAGCTACGCCTACAACTTATCGCCAACTCAATAAGTCAGCTAATAAGATTGAAAAGGTCATCTTTTCTGACCTTTCCTTTAGTCCCTCGAAGGCACAGCTGCTAGGCCGCTTCGTCAGGGGCGCTTTGTTCAGTGCCGCAACAGGTGTTCAAATGCAGCGAGATCTTAGCCGCACAAAATATGCTACGGCAGTGAGGTCACAAAAGAGGAATGCAAAGAACTATAAGCTACAGTCAGGAGGAGTCCTGAAGGTCTCAGAAGCTCGCAATATGATTATTAAGAGGAAGGGAGACGATATTGCGAAGGCTCAGGCTGTGTTGGATAGGTACGCGAAAAAGCTGCACAACACAGTGAAAAAGGGATATTTTGAAACAGCGAAAAAAGCACGAGAATGGCGGCGCATTGGAATACTAGATCCTCTAGAAATTCTCGAGACTGGGCGTGCAAAGCGCTTCTTAATTAAGGGTTAATTGAAGCTATTCAACCTACGGATATGTGGCCGAATTCGATGGCCGGCCGGATTCGGTGGTCAGCACCGCCTAAGGGCGGTGAGTTTACGAGCCTGCCAAAAAGGTGGGGCGGGCACGTGTACCGGACGTAGACTTGGTTTTGGATTCAAACTTATTGCCTCCTCTGTATTAATAACCAAGCAATCTCATGCGAAGGATTTCTTTTTCTTGTACACACAACACAACATCTTCGTTACACCCACCGTCTTATTTTATCTGTTCGCATCTGTTGTTGCCTAATACACTACACTATTCAAAGAAGAAAAAGAAAGAAAAATGTGGCTTTTCAAATGTCTCCCTGTCTTTTTAACCGTCGCCGATGTGGCATGCGCCGGGCCACTTCTTCGTCGACATGAACCAAATGCCCGACAACTTTTCGAATCGACCAGCGGTGTGTTTTTTGAAAATGTGATTGTGCGCTCGAATGGACACTTGCTCATGACCACTTTCAATGAAGGTTGTGTATACTCTTTTGACCCGCGCGCTTCCAATTTCACACCTCAGGTCGTCGCTCATATTCCTGGCGTCAATGGCTCGCTGGGGATCAGTGAGATATATCCTGATGTGTTTGCTGTCAACAGCGGAGATTTTATAGGATAGGAGCTGAGCCTGGTCGAGGGCACCGCCAAGGTTGTGACCCTTGATTTTACCAAGGAACATGATCAGGGGAAAGAGCCAGTCATCAAAACTGTCGCACGGGTGCCAAACACAACTATGCTGAATGGCATGGCTTCACTGCCATACAGTCCTCATGTCGTTCTCTGCGCTGATTCCAAATTGGGACGCCTATTTCGCATTAATACACTCACTGGAAGCACCAAAGTCATCTATCAACATCCTTTGCTAGCTCGTAATGCCAAATTCCAGTTGGGCATGAACGGCTTGAGGGTCCTCGAAGACCATCTGTACTTTTCTTCTACGGCTAGTCGACTGTTTGGACGTTTCGCCATCGATGCCCAAGGAAACATTATCGGAGACATGGAGAGGCTTGCCTGGCTGCCAGAAAGTTGGGCAACAGGATACGATGACTTTGCTCTAAGTAAAGACGGGGTCGCTTATGTGGCTACACAAACAAACAAACTCATCAGGATCTCAGCAGATAATAAGCAGGTTATTCTGCTGGATGAACATACGAAGCTGGCGCCCAAGTCCCCCACGTCAGCGGCGCTTAGCAAGGATGAGAAGTTTCTGTATCTCATTACTGGGGGCTCTGGTCTTACAGACCCTGTTAAGGGGGGCCAGATTATTGAAGTCAGGCTTTGAGAAAACAAAAGTTTTTGGTACTTTGCCTTGTTGCGCGGTTGAGAGATAATCAAAGCCACCGCATATATATAAACAACGTCCGCAACGTTGTGGGTCAGGAGTAAAGAAAAATAGATGGAGAAAGTGTACTGTCAAAAGGGTGCTGTTTACGTAGATAGAGTTAGAAAGGGTTCCCTCCTTTGTGCGGGCTGAAACCGCACGTGCTATGCGAAATAAGAAGGGAGTCCGCCACCGCGAGAAGTCTAGAAATGGAAAGAGATTTTTCGCTTGATTACCAACGTTAACTGTGTGAAACAACCGCCATTGACCGACCGACCGAGTGGCCACATAACGGCGGTTCACTCGCCATGGAGGAGTGAATCAACTCACTCTGTACTGCAACTCGAATAACCCTGATGACTACAGTATATCAGTGAACCGTCGTGACCCCTGCTCCATTGGTCTAAGAGGCAAGTAAAACGCATATATAGCCGAGTTGGAAACAACAGCAGTAGTCCTTAGGTGTGTACCTAATAGTCTCTGATGTTAAGAGGACAGAAGTGGGCCGGGGCTCTACAGGACAGCTGTATAGTCTTCCCAATGCTAAACCTCGGAAATCGCAAATTCCAGTTGCCGCTGTGAGACAAGTTGCTATACCAGAATACACCTAAGATCATAGAATATCGAATCAATGAACATTAAATAGCCCGCATATCAGGCCAGTGCCCACTATCAGCGATTACCATGTGTTGACGCTGGGGGTTGACCGATGCGCTAGCGACGACTGACTGGAGTTGCCGCTGATACGGCGGCTGACCAGCACAGCAATGGTGTAAGGTCGACGACTCCCTACGCATTCCGCAACGGCACGCCAATATGTCGGTCAGACCCCGCATGGCCTCCGCATGCACTTCAGGATCCTCCGCCATCACTCTGACATGCTGTACTGAACTATAGATACATAATGATGGCACACTCTTCACTCATACCTGCGCAAGGGTCAACCCACCCCAAACGCATTTGGATAGCTTCACTGCTGAACTACGTTAGCCTAGATAGATAGATAGAGTTTATTACGCCCGGGAGAACCAGTCTTATAGGGCTAGTAGTTACACTAAACTATTTACGATTCCTCCGCATTGATCCGGTGTACACACAGGAAAGCCCCACTTCTCTTCTTAAGTCTTTTCCGGTCTAGCCTCACTTGACTCTGCTTGACAGGCCTGCTTGAAAGCCGACTTCTCCAACTGTTCAGCATCCTATCTTCAGCAGCTGAAGCATGGTCCGTCAGTTTAAGGCTGTTTAATGTTAGTAGTCAACTGTGATGTTAATGTTATGCATGAGGTTATCTTATTAAGGAATGAGTTCCGAAATCTTCGAGATGCAAAAGAGATACTAAGCCGGCGCCGGAGGGCAAAAAGGACTAGAGTACAGAAAGGAGGGGCAATGACTGTACAGGATGCATCGCAAGTAATTGATCAGATGGATGTTAATGCGCAGGTAGTGGCCGAATCATCGAGAAGTGGTGGTCGAGGAAGGTCAGAGCGACCGGGTGGTCGGCGTTGTGGTGTATGCGGCAAGGCCGGGCATAATGCAAGGACGTGTTAGGTAGTGATTGAAATCTCTGGGGAAGAGTATGGTAAGTAGTTTTAATTGATCAGATGGTTTATCATGTTTTTAAATGGATTTAAAGTTTAGAGGCTGGAATTTTTGATCAGCATACTTGGATGATCAGCATGCTTATCAACCACGTTAAGCTATTTTTAAAAAAGATTGGCT
Source organism: Clonostachys rosea (assembly GCA_026958235.1). Lineage (NCBI taxonomy): Eukaryota > Fungi > Ascomycota > Sordariomycetes > Hypocreales > Bionectriaceae > Clonostachys > Clonostachys rosea. Next base: position 75,793 of record CP110204.1, read on the forward strand.
TTTAATTATTTTAAAAACCACTTCTAAGGTGAGAAGAAAGGTGACCGGCTCGCTTGACTGATCGGTTCGCTGATTATATACGTTAGTGTAAACATTTAATGCTATCATCGCTAAGTAGCAATGCAAACCACTGCTCTCATGCAAATGAGAGGTGGCATTCGGTGGTTGTGGATAAAGTCATACTGCAAGGTAAATTATTAGAAAACCACTTTTGCGGTACTTTTGGGCTTTCAGAAAATGCATGGTAGGATAGATCGTGGATGTGCAGCTTACTACCGGTACCTAATGTGTTACACTATCTGTATGGTCCTCTCAAACGTTATCAACATGTTCAACCCCGGAATCAATATCTTCCTTGGCAACACGCTTGGCCTCGACGCGAGATAGCCGAGTGGGTACAAAAGGGGCTCGCACGTTATCCTGCAAAAAGAGTTCATCCATGTCCTCAAGAGCAAGCCCTAGATAGCTCCGTTAGTGAAAATGATGGGAAACTGGGACATATAGCTTTGATTGAACGACTTACCTTTGGTTTCCGGGACAAAGAACCAAGCAAACATAACCATAGCAAAACAAAATGAACCATAGATGAAGTAAGTTCCAAACCCGCCACGGCCAAGTGTGGCAAACATGCTTGGTGTGCTCTTGGCGACAACAAAGTTGAACAACCATTGACTGGCGGTCGCCATGCCCATCTGGAGTGCGCGCATACGGGCAGCAGGAATTTCCTAAAAGCTAGTCAGTCATGAGATCGCAGTTTCTCAACCAAAACAACTTACGGAACAGTAGGTCCAAACCACAGGGCCCCAGCCAAACTGATAGACTGCCGCAAAGATGTAAATGGCCACGACAGCGACATAGCCAGCAGCCCCAACGGGAGAATCTGGGCTGGGAGGATCAAACCGGGCATAAAACCCGACGTAAAACAAAGCCAGTCCCTGCACAATTGCAGTCCATAGAAGACTCTTCCGTCGGCCGAGAGAGTCAGTTACGATTCCAATTCTGACCCTTCGGATGGCTCGCGGTCAAGGGCTTCCAAGATATTTCCGGACTCTGCGATGGCAAGCCCTGATGCGCGACACATATACGAAGCCGCAGACGCTGCTGAGGCCTTAATCAGAATCGTAACAGATGATATTCATCCTGAGAAGTATCTGCGTTATATGCCAGCGCGCTTTTACCTGTAAGTGAGCTCAATACGTAACTTACAACTGCTAAGTACGACAGTTACGAAATTCACTCTCCTGTCTTCTTGTACAAAGCCCACGCCTGCGGCGCCATCTCTTCTGGGAATCACGCCCACGTGACATCTCTTATGGAACGCTTCATCTCAGTTTTAAATGCTGCTGCTCTCGATGACAACCATACCGCAGCGTCATATGCGAGGCTTCTAGACAGACTATGGTCCAGACGAACCCACGGTTTGTCAATGAGCAATGGGATCATGAACAACAATACCGAGTTGGGACTAGGACATCGGGAGGTGACAGATTCATTACCAACGCTAGCGATGGATACTACCATGTCTCAAATGTTGTTTTTTGACGATTTTGGCTTTCAACCGCTGGAGTGCACCGATGTGATGGATGGGCTACTCTCAGTGCCATTTGTTGCCTCGTGGGATCCTACGACGTTTCCAAATATCATAACTTGAGAAACCCTACTGTACCAATTACCTCCCGTATCAGGTCCTGATACACGAAATCGTGGCCCGTACACGCAACGCAGCCCTGTCACGGCAGATCAGATGGTTTAATAACAGTAATTTCCCCCTAGTTATGTATAGGTTATCTCCTTTCGAATCTTCTTTCTTACTACTTTGCGATTAAGCAATAAAGTTCTAAATATGGATGGTTGATGATAATATCTTTTCCCGCCCCCAGTTCTTAATCGATCCAAGATAATCATTGGCAGGCGATTTAAGTCAAATCCTCCATCAAATTGGGCATGCGGGTCAAGGCGCTAAGCCATGTAATGCCTCAAGCGTGATTCTGCAAGTGCATCTTGTAAGAGTATCCTTTGTCTGACTAGGTCATATGCCGCGAAATTCCATGCTTAAAAGTGCATGAGACTTGTGACGCATTTAGGGCGGCAGGAGTCGCGGTAAATGGCGGTGGTTGATGCGGCTGTGTTGTGCTTTTGTCTGCCGAAACTGGGCCAATCTACCCCTCACGCGTGCTATCCGGCTTCCTTTCTATTCCCTCTCCTCGTTTCCTCGTTTTTCTTAATTGCTTTGATAGAAGATCATTGACGGTTAACTAACTTATTAGCGATTCCCGGTGACTAGGCCCCTCAAAGGACCACTAAACCGCCTAACATGTCTACTCTACTGGAAAGGATTGTGCTACTAAAACCCGAGATCTGCCTCGCATAAATGATCAAACAGTTCGAAACAGACCTCTTCGATAAGAAAAAGGCCGCCTTCCACTCAAATAAGCGCCAATTATGTGACCCCCCCTAATATCCAGCGGCTGACGGCCGAAATTGACCGTCGTGTTGCAGGAAATGCCAGTGGTGGCTGTTGTTTTGGAACCCGTCGCGTCAACATTTACATCTTAGAGGCTGTCCAAGCCGCCACCTTGAATTTATTTCTAAAACCTCCTGAATTAGGCATTAGAAGCAAGATATTAGCTATTAGTGAAGATGGTTTGCTGGTTTGCGTGGCGAGATTAGCAGAGCAGGTATATGAGCCAAAGGCTGTCTAGACGTAACCCACACATCTAACTTGTTGTAAATAGAGAATTCATGTATACTCGCTTCCTGTACCGGCACACAATACCCTATACTACAATCACGTATAGCTCGAAATGTGTTTCCTAAAAGGAGATTACATCGAGTAATTGGTTATGCGTAATATTTAAAGTCCGAATAGTCGTTTGAGAACTTATGTCATAGGCGCAAAAGATGAGCACATGATCCAGTTAAGTGCAAGCAAAGAGTCAAAGAAAGTCGAGTACATGCAAGAAATTATTTATGTTAATAACCGCTAAGAAACAGGAGCAAATCCGAACAAAGGAACTTTCTGGCTACATGATACCTATCATATCGAAGGAAATTTCAACTACCATTCATGCCTGAAAGTGAGCTCCATTACCCTTATCTCTTTCTTCCCAATCACCATCCATTTATCCCCATCCTTCATCTGTTGGCCTCTTCCCATTGCATAGCGCTTGTAGTAGTCTGTCCCGCTACAATCTTCCAACGCGCACACTCCGCCAGCCCAATCAATGGGGGGCATTTTTTCAGCGTACATAAACACAGTCAGCTCAAGAAGCTCGGGAAATATATGTTTAACAAGCATTCTAATCGTATTCCCAGCTCCTTGATGATCCGTCCAGCTAGCGCTGACAGCCAATCTCTGCAAACCTTTTCCCTTCGGATCACGAAGACTCAAGCCAGATAGTAGTCGCGACATTCTGCGGTAGTCCAGATCACCAAGTACAACGAGGGTATCAACCGCAGGATTAATATACAACACACGATTCAAGTCGTTTATGCTATCGCCAGCATGCTCATATAGCGCAACAGTCGCAAGGGGGAGCTTGACGGGATAACAATCCAATGCGGCGGATCTCGCCTCGGAATTTACTGACAGTGCAACAGGATTTTTACATCGGCTTTGCCATTTTGGCACACAGATCTGCGTACATCAGTCTAACTAGGCTGTCCATAATTTGCCTCTACATTTATACCCTCCCAGTTCGCCCCAAGAGTATCACCTTGAACGTGGGGCCGCATGAAATTCCTGTACTTTTAAGTTTCCTTCGACCCTCACCATCAACGAAAAACCATCTGTCAGCTTGTTTGTTTTCTCATCTACTCGCATTGAGAGAGAAAGGCTTATCAGGAAATATGGCTGAATTTGTTTTCGAAAATGAGGACTTGACTACCCTCAAGGGTAATGTTATCGTCGTCACAGGTACGCAAAATACTGTCCGCCTCGGCTCCCCACACTCATCCCCAGGTGGTCATGCTCATGCATGGGTTGACTATACACGTCTTAGTTACGTCGCCCTCAGTTAACATTAAAACTCTTTCAATAGGCGGTTCATCTGGTATAGGATTGGCTACCGTGGAGCTACTTCTATCAATCGGAGCCTCGGTAGTCTATGGTGATGTCCAGGCTCCAGAAAAGGAGATAGCAGGCGCATATGAGTTCATCAAAACAGATGTAACTAAATGGGAAGAGTTACTTGCGCTGTTTAATAAGGCGAAGGAGACACATGGCCGCATCGATCATGTTTTGCCAACGCCGGCATTGGCCCACGCGCCGATTACTTGTCTACTCAACCGCTTACCAATCTGATGGCACAATAAACTGTCGGGGACTTATGCATAACCCGTGTCCGCCGAGAGCGTCCCATGTCTTTGCACGCCGAAATTTACGGGTTCCGTGCCTACAGGGGTTTGAGCAAGTGTAAATAGATCTTTGGAGTGGCGAAGCGGAGACGAAACTTACCCCGGTATATCCCTGCTTGCAACGAGATGAGTCGCTAATGGCGTAGTACTCATCAAGGTTCTAGGAGGTATGGTGATTGTGTTCATAACCATAGGCCGTAAGGATTACGAGGTTTAGTATCTTTTTAATGTATTGGCAGAGCTTTGCTTTGGGACGCTTATCCTACTTTTTAAGAAATCTTGCAGGGAATCTGATAATTTACATCTCGGAGTGGTCTGCTTGCAATATACCAAGATTGATTAGTTATACCAGGCTACATGATTTTCTGAACGACTATCGTATAATAGTTCTAAGCCTAGCAACCCTTCGATTATCGGTAGTCAAACAGTGTCAGGTTTCCGACAGGCAGGGGGTTCGATGTATCAAGACATGACACCTCTTTTGTATCCTCTTTCAGCCACGCTACTACTCGAGGTGGGGCTGCCACTATTCAAATTGCAGCTGGATATTTCTCTCGGTGATGATACACTTTATCCTTGCGCAACAGTCTGGCCGACGACCACGGTGGGCTTTGCCGTGGTGAAGTTCTTCACATCATCATGAATCGCCTTTGCTTCCGCTGAAGCGCCAGCTTTCTGGAACGCAGCAAGGCTGTCCCACCTGAGGATAGAGTAGACCTGGTACGGGCTTTCCCCTCCCAGCTTAATGACCTCCCAACCCTTGAGGCCTTCCGGTCCCCAGATTCTGTAGCCAGTATTAGCCATGTTTTTAAAAACAGAGTCAGAGCCATGATCTGAGTGGGGGCTTACCTCTCCGCTAGCGGCAGATGTGTTTTTTCATAGTATGCGATATCGAAGTCGTGGCCGACAGGGTACTGAATTACGATGGTTGCCATTGGGTTGTTGTGAGGGGCTATCTAGCCGAATGCCCAACAGAAAATGACAAAAATCGTGAAAGAGATGAAAGAATTGACTGGGAAGCAGAGGACACGCTGAATGTTAAAAAGGTAGAGAAGTGCGTTAGTCCCAGCAAGATAAATATATGCAGTCGAACTACTCGGATGGAAGAAGTAGAGTGAGTTGAAATGGCCGAGCAAGCCGAGGATTCTATGGTGTCTTGTCCTCCACTTACGCAGTAACCGAGAGGCTTGTTTTGAGCCTAACTCAACTTCGGGGAAGTAGTTAAACCACTTATGAGATCATTTACTAACTTACCCCCAGGTTCTTTTCATAATGGGTCCGATATGGCCGGGAACCTAATCCTCTCCGAGATGCCGTTGGATTGTTTTAGTGTAGAAGCTAGGAGCGAGATCCTTCTTCACCACCAAATTGAGTGATTTGTGGACTTAATAGCGTCATTACTAAGGCCTTTGAAATATGCCAAGGTTACGTTACACGTGTGGAAACAAAAACGCTATTTTCTTTCTTCCGGCAACAAGCCTAAAATTTCCGGCTTCCTTCCGGAAGCTTCACCCCCTTATCCGCGTGTGAGCCGGAAGTTGGAGCCCCGGCATGTGATGCCGGATCTCTTGGCGGCCATTGGATCGGAGAACGATCGTTCAGCTCACTTTGGATGCGGGGTAATTTAAGCTTTCAAGTTTTTTTTGCTTGCTTATTCAGGACTCGGCAGGAGAGGGAGGCCGGAAGACGCTTGCGTCGGAATCCGGGCTTCTCGGGAAAAAGCGCCACCTCCCGAACTTTGCTCGAGGGTCTTCCCAACTTGGGGTCTCTTCTGATCCGGACTTCCGCCATGGCTAGCTTGGTACTCCCCCGCATCGCTACCCAAAACTGCTGAGCGGTGGCAGATTCTCTTTGTTGATCAATCCCAACGTGCGATATAACCACGGACCGACTTGATCATACATTCACGTGAATCAGTCGGCGCAGGAAGCACCTTTGAAGTAATTTGTATCTTTCCTGTGATCTGCCCTATCAACGAGACGAGAGTATTTCATTATCACTCCCAATCTCAGCAATTCCGCCACCAAGATGAAGGAATTCGAGTACAATGTCCTTCCAAGCCGAGTCATCTTCGGCTCTGGCGATGTCAGAAAGCTTCCGGCCGAGATCAAACGTCTCAGTGTTTCTCGACCACTCCTGCTCTCAACGGCCAGAAAGAGTTACTACGCAAATCAGTTGTCTGATATCATCCAAGCCGCCTCCATCACTGTAGCTGGCACCTTCCCCCACGCAAAAGAACACACGCCGACTTCTGTGACTGAAGAAGCAGGCAGCCGCCCTCTTCGACTCAGTAGCAGCCGACTGTGTAGTTTCAATAGGTGGCGGCTCAGTAGTCGGTCTCGGTAAAGCCATCTCCATTCGCACAGGAGTGCCTCATATCAGCATACCCACGACTTACTCAGGCTCGGAAATGACATCTATTCTCGGCGAAACACACAATAGCAACAAGACCACACGATCGGATCCGAAGATTCTGCCTGCAGTTGTCATTTATAATGCAGATTTTACAATGACGCTACCGCCCGCAATCTGTATTACTTCTGGGATAAATGCAATTGCTCATGCGATAGAGGCGCTCTACGCCAAGAATGCCAATCCGATCACTTCAATGCTTGCACTTGAGGGCATAAAGGCATTGGCAGAGGCTTTACCTCTAATCGTTCAGAACCCAGAGTCAAGAGCTCCAAGAAACCAGGCTCTATACGGCGCTTGGCTTTGTGGTACTGTCCTAGGCAGCTCATTTATGGGGATTCATTATAAACTTTGCCATGTGCTTGGGGGATCGTTTGCACTTCCTCATGCAGAGATACACACCATCGTGCTGCCGTATGCGTTGTCCTATAATGCACATGCCATCCCTGAGCAGATGGCTAAGTTGGCTACTGTCCTTCCCGGAAGCAATGGAGATGCGCTGAACGGTCTACAGCTGTTATTGAAGAAGTTGCAAGCGCCACGGGCATTGAAGGATTTTGGAATGAAGGAGAGCGATATTGAAAAAGCGACCGAAATTGCTACATGCAATCAATACCCGAATCCGCGAGCTTTGGAGGCGAGGTGGATTTGCGAACTTATCCGACGAGCTTGGGCTGGGGAAAGTACACAAGCAAATCTTTACAGTAAATGAATCCTGACCGAGATTCCAATTTTCTATGTAGAATCTCCCCGTGGCCCTACACTCGACTGTATCAGCATCACATTTTAGATCATTTAAAAATCCTCTAAGCCTCTCTCTGCTCTTTTACGATTTGTTGCATGCCCTTGGGATCATGGTCACGATTGAATGCAACAATAGCAAGGGGAAGATTGCTCATTTAATCATACAGCAGTGGACTTCATTAATTTAATTATGATTTTCTTAAACAGTCGTGGAGTACAGCAGCAGCCTTGTCTATAGGCCGGCGAGTGAGATCTCTTCATATATGATGATCATGTCCGACGCAAGGCTATACATACAAATGGATCCTTACTCATCTAATCCCCTGTGTGAGCGTATCTATGTAGTTTTCTCACAGGGTTATTACGTAATGCGGTGCATCATACTAGCAGGCTCTAGAGGATGGACTGAAGTAGAGAGAGGATGGTATTTCTTGACTGGGAAACCTTTAGAGAGAATGACTGCGTTAACACCTAGGTAACTGATGAGATAGCTGCACCTCTCTTTTCGAGGATATGAGGACCGGGCCAGATCTGGGAGTACACGAGTAGGATAACAAGGAGCAGTAGTAGGCATTGTGTTCCGATACATGGTTACACATCTCATGTTCAGCCTGTAACACAATTGGACCCTTATTTCCTTAGCCCCACTGAATTGAGTGGATGAATGAATTTAATTTATTCCACTGGGGAGGATATGCCTCATAGGGTCCGCAACGTTAACCGGCTGAGTTCTTGTTTACCTCGCAACACTGATCTATCGTACTAGCTTGCCCACGGCACGCCTTTGGGATCCACAAAGCTCTGCCCATCTTCCCTCGTGAAAGTCCTTAGGTACCTGGTAACTCTGGCCAACAAACGGGGCCCTCCCCTATGTCACCGCCGTTCTACAGAGCGGCCTCGGGGTGGAGTTCGGTGGCCGAGGTAAGGATTCGACTCCACGTGGTATCATTCAGCTCGATGATGTTCCCATCGGGGTCCTTGAGGTAGGTATACTTGGCAGGATCGCTAGGCGCCCACCCCGCTGGGGCCGCGAAGCTCTCACCTCCTGCAGCGACCGCACGCGCCAGTGTCGCTTCGACGTCATCGACGGAAACGGCGAAGTGCATGAACGAGGCCTGAGGCTGCGGAACGCCGATGGTTGGGTGGGCGTCCGGCACGAATTGGATGAGTTCGAGGCCGAACCCGTCAGCCAACTCGATGAAACCGATCAGGTACTCAGTGTCCTTGAGACCGAAGAACAGTTCGGTGAACTGCCTGCTGTTGCAATAATGGTTGAGGACCTTCTTAGCGTTGAAGGTCTCCATATAGAAGCGTGTGGAGCGCTCGATGTCGGAGACCCGTATGGCCAGGTGTTGGGCATGTCCCATGACGACAAACTTCTTCCAGGCAGATAGATACCTGAAGACTTGTTACAAATACAATGGATGAGATTTTGTGCGAGAAAGAGCTTCTTTGTCGTGGAACGAAGTTTTAACGATCTAGATAGATTGCGTGAGGGGAAGGCCACTTTATATAGACCAACACGAACTTTAAAAATAAAAAAAATGGCACTAAGCTTTTGCTGATAAATCATAATCACATCAGCCAAGAGGAACGACGCAGGCATGTATCAATCTTGTCGAGATTACGAAACACCTGCATAAAACCAACACAATTTAGTGGAGGAGCACCTCTAGAGTGTGATCCTCCGGTAGGAATGGAAATCCTGCCTTGTCTTGCTCATATATTTTTCTACTTGTAGGCTAGTTTCTTTTTTAACATTACATTTTCTTAGGTCACTTGATGACAGACTGGGAGTAAAATTGGCTATGAAATTTGGTCGTGCTGTGTGAAGAACTGTAGTGACCATTGCCCTTCAGTATCTACATGAATGCCTCTTTTTGGAAGTTTGAAAGCCTAGTTGATTTAAGCACCAAAGGCCTTAACGCGATCCTCAAGGGGCTGGAATGTCTTCTCACGCGCCTCACCCGTCTTGCCACCGAAGACAAGCTGTGCGTCGAGCTTGCAGGTAGCGGGAATACCCCAGGTCTCTTGGACCTTGACATCAATAAGAGGGTTATAATGCTGCAGGTTAGCACCAAGGCCCTCGGCCTCAAGGCCAGTCCAGATGAGGTACTCCTGGATAGCAGCGGACTGATCGGCCCAGTGGCCAAACTTGTCTCCGAAGGCAGCAAACTTGGCGGCATACTCGTCGACAACAACCTGGTCGGAGAAAAAGAGGACAGTACCGGCGGCGGCCTAGAACATATTGAGCTTCTGCTCGGTGGCGGGGTAGGCTTCGGCAGGGAGGATAGCCTTCAGGGCCGTCTTGGCAATATCCCAAAGCCCGGTATGCTGGTCACCAAAGAGAACGACAACACGGGTGGACTGATTGTTGAAGGAAGAGGGGGTCTGGAGGGTGGCGGAGTTGATAATCTCCTGGACGCGAGCGTTGGAGATGGGGAGGTCCTTAGAAAGAGGGTAGTAGGAGCGGCGTTGCTTGGCCAGGTCGAAGAGAAGATCAGCGGAGAGCTTTGTAGCCATTGTGATTGAGTTGTTGTTGTTGTTGGGGGGGGGGGGGGGCATATAATCAAGACTAGACTTGTGAATGTGGGAGTGTATGTAATTGTTCAGTAGACGACTGGTGAATGTAGTGATGGAAGAAAAAAGCTGCACAAATGGGAACATCTTGTCTTCTTTTATAGTTCTAAATAAGCCTTCTTCTCGCAGTTTCGACTCACTCCACCCCACCTCAGCATACTCAAGTCTGGCCTTTTTTCAAAAAGTTCAAAGGACCTCCTCTATGAACCTTGAAAACCGGATCCAAGATAGATAGACCTTGGTCAAAGCGCAAAGTCGCAATTCTCCGCCTTGGTACGGCCCACTTTCCTCCCGAGAAAAAAGAAGAAGAAAAACAACTCATTTGAAATGGCTAACCAGTAACCACGCACATGTTTATGCTCTGTAAGTTATTACTCATTCCTGGCAACGTCACTTCCGATTGTAATGCGGCTCTAGCCTCTAGACATGTAAGTCAGGTGGCTCAATAGGCTATCTTAGGTTAAACTCCAGCTCGGATTACCGTGGGTCCGACTAAACAGGTCCCCCCGCTTCTCCTCAGAGAATTCCCGAAGGTCCGATCAACCAAGAGCCGTGCCCCCGCAATCGCACTGAGAATATTTCCCGAATCGAACAAAACAGGAAAACTTTGTCAGGACTTTATAAGCCGGGATAGTTTCGGGTCCACGATAGAGCCCAATATACCCCAGGCCACCTTTGGTACTAGGTCTTTTTTAGCGGCAAGAATAAGTGGCTAAAACATGACAAAAGATGACAAAGGATAATGTTAGGTTGGCTTGACCACTCGGCGCTAAGCTTCTTCCAAGGCGTTGGAGGTAAGGACCAACCATCATGCGATCTAGGCGGTGACTCGGACTATACATGAACCCGTGATTCCGAGCAAATAACTGGGGAAGATCGACGTTCTTGGCGAAGCGAAGCCTTGTGCTTATTCTTCACCGACTTACTACTGGCCGCCACGGCTGCTTTCCGAAAACTTACAATGTAAACATCCATCATCATAGCATTTGAACACACATATATATAGGACCAAACCTTCCAATTTCCAACAGGATTAACACCAACTTGTCCCAGACATCAATACCAGAAACCATTATGAGTGAGGAATTAATCGATCAGGCATTGTCTATGCCACGTGATCCTCCAACCAAAGTTGATATTTTAGTGGTAGGTGCTGGCTTAGCTGGCCTAGGCTTTGCTATTGAAGCCTACCGCAAGGGGCACAATGTCAGGATTCTTGAGCGTCGACCAGATACGAATGACTACGGTACATCTTCCCCCTTATATGCACAGACGATGACATTATGCTTAATGAACTTATAGGAGACTTTATCACCATTCAATCCTCTGCCCTTCGTACCCCTGAAAATTGGCCAGGATTCCTCGAGTACTGCTCAGCTTTTCATTTCGGAAAAGCTGGTACCATCTGCAAGTATGATGGAACACCCATCGGTACTCTTCAATTTCCTCTCACCATCAGCCGTGCTTCTCTCCACCAGGCCTTTCATAAATATGCTGCAAAACTGGGGATTCCTATCGAATTCTCAAGTCGAGTTTTGGACTACTTCGAAGATGACGGCAAAGCCGGTGTAAACTTGGAGAATGGATCAAAGCTCGTTGCTGATGTTGTTGTTGCCGCCGACGGAGTAGGTTCGAAGTCGTGGAACATTGTTTCTGGTTTCAAAGAGAAGCCTATAAGCTCAGGTTTCGCTATGTTCCGTGCAACATACCCAGCCGAAATTGCACTGAAACGACCTGCGGTTGCTGAGGCATTTGGAGATGATCTGGAAAAAGGTTATGTTGTCGTTGGGCCAGGAGCACATGCGATTCTTGCGAGGTCAAAAGACATCATGGTTTTTCTGGTCACACACAAGGTATTTTTGGAGAGGCCGGAGAAATGTACAACTATTCACTGACATCGTATCCAGGATGAAGGGACGTCTGAAGAAACATGGACGAACAAGAGGTCTGTCGACGAATGTTTGCCATACGTGAAAGGATGGGTTCCCTTTGTATCAGAGGTCATCGATGCCGTACCTAGCCGCGAAGCGATTGACTTCAAACTCATGTGGCGTAACCCTCGAGATACCTGGGCTTCCCCGAAAGGCCGTGTCATACAAATTGGAGACGCAGCTCATAGCTTTCTTCCAACTTCAGCCAGTGGCGGTACCATGGCCCTTGAGGACGGATACTCTCTGGCCACCTGCCTACAGAAAGGTGGCAAAAACAACATACCGCTGGCTGTGAAGGTGCATAATCATCTGAGGTAAGATTTTTATGCCCATTCAAGTGGTTACGAGATGTGAAAAGGCGTATTTACTGACTGGCTATCTTAGGGCTGAACGTGTCTCGTGTGGGCAAAGAATGGGTTTCAAGACTCGTGAGGTGTGGCATTTGACTAATTGGGACAAGGTGGAGAAGGGCCAAACTTTCCCAAACGTAGTAGGCAGCTGGGTCGTGGACCACGATCCAGAACAGTATGCCTACGATAATTATGAGAAATGTGCAAGCTTTCTCATAAAAGGAACTCCCTTTAAGAACACCAACGGAGTCCCTGGATACACTCACAAGCCTTGGACAATTCAAGAGCTCCTGAGCGCTTCCGAGCGTGGAGAGAAACTAGTCGATGAAGGAGAGTGGTTCAGCACAAAATAGTGTTTTAGTGTCCAACTCCCATCACTCATTTGCGAGACTTGCAGATAGCTAGAAATTAAAGATCCGTGTTCTGTATAATGCGATTGCTTTTATTTGGGATTATGTAGGGTACTTGTTGTGGAAAGTCCCTACTTGCGTACCATCACTCCGGATTCGTGATGGCCTCTGTCATGGCTGCCGCCTGATTGGGAGTCTCAAGCTTCAAGCTCGAAGTAACTGTTTCATAAGTATTCTTGCTCGTTCCCAACTTTACTGGACTTGGATTGCCTCTCATGGACAATCAGAAGCTAGAATATCCATTTAGTTGTGACGGTTGGGGGTTTTCTAGAAGGATAAACTACTCCGTACTGGGTTTATGTTCGCAGGCTTATAGGGCGTGGTACTGAGCGGTGCAAAGTGTCACGTCCCTTGATGGACAAGTAATGCGTCTGGAGCGTATCGCCATAAAGGAGTTTTGTTAATATTTAGTAAGCTAGAATTCATAAAAGTGCTAAGGATTGTGGTTTATATACTGAGAGGTTTGAACTTCTGGACTGATGAGATTTGGGTGTCGGTCCTAATTTCATAAGGTGATGTAGCGAACATTATGGGGTACATACAGGCTAGCAAATCAACTCCTCGCCTATAATTTCAACAGCTTCCCATTCATCCACAGAGATTTCATCCACTACCGGAGGGGTGGAAGGATCCTCGGCGGTCGGACTTATACTAGCACTCTCATTCCCTGCCCCTGCATCGCTGTTCTCGAGACTAGCCATCTCAGTAGGGAACCAGGCATAGTACCTCAATAGAAGAGTCTATTAAGAAATCAGCAGTTTCATCATGTATAGGAGCGGGGTCCGACTCTACTTGTGCATACAACAGCTCTTCGGCGGCAGGGGGCTCATTATCATGTACATCTTTCATCGGATACATTAAACCAGATCAATTGTATTATCTTTCGACCAGTTTGGGCAATTGATAGAGTTAAGGATATAGCACTAACATGGAACAGTGGATCTTAAAAGAATATAATTAGTAGAGTCAACTTGAATTAGCAAATTAGCCTAAAAAAGATAACTATGCAATCAATCGTCTCATGCCAAAATGTCTCATGCCAAAATGTCTCATGCCAAAATGTCTCATGCCAAAATGTCTCATGCCAAAATGTCTCATGCCAAAATGTCTCATGCCAAAACGTATTATATTAAAATGCCCCATACTAAAAGGTTGCATAACGAATGAAAAGTGCCACATTATTCTACCTAAAATTTAAGGCTTTCTATTACTTAGGACCTCCGGAAAATGCGACCCGAACATAGGCTGCGACACAAGTAGGCCTAGAAAGAGGCCAAGTCCAAGAAGATGGAACAAAGAACTGCAAGTCTCAAAACATGAACATAATGTGCAATTAGTCATAAATCGCACCGTATGGGAAATTAGTTTTAACTTCGTATGTGTTTATACAAAGAGAAGCTGGTTCTGCTCTAACCTGTACACAAATAACTCACTCTCGCCATGAAGATCCTATACTCTGCTATTAACGCCGGTGCCCTCGCCGCCTGCTCCCTGTCTGATAGAAGCTGCGGCAGCCATGGTCTGTCCTCCCACCAAGTGCTCATGACCACCACTGGCAACGTCTTCCTCGCCAACTATGATGGCTCGAAGTTCGATATTACCCTTAAGGCCGATGTCACCGGTGCCCCTACCTGGGTCCAGTATATTGAGCCTAATAAGCTATTTGCTGTTAATGAGAATGGAAATGACCTCCATATCCTTAACCTTGAGTGCGGCAGCACTTATTCACTAACTCCGGCTATTAATGCTACCGGAAGCTCTGGTGTTGTCCACCTCGGATTTAATAAAGATAATACCCGCCTTGTTAGTGCTGCTTATGGTAATGGGACTGTTGATGTTTGGGATATTAGTAGCGATAGACTTAAGCTAATTAAGACTATTCCTGCTCCTGGTAACTCTGGTCCTAGGAGCCCTAACCAGGATACCTCTCACCCTCACCAAGCGAATCTTGACCCCTCTGGCCGCTACTTCGCTATTAATGATCTTGGATTTGATAATATTATGATCCTAGATACCCAGGATGATAAGTATGATATCATCCAGAATATCCCTACTAAAGCTGGCTGCGGTCCTCGCCATGGAGTCTGGTACCCTTCCAATACTAATAAGGCCACCCACTATATAGTTATCTGCGAAATCTCTAATGAGATTATCGTTAACCAAATTAGCTACTCTGCTGCCGGTGTGACCGTCCATCAGTCCCAGATCATTTCTAGCTTCATCTCTGCTACTGCCCCTAAGGGCGCTGCTGCCGGTGGTATCGTCCTCCACCCTAATCAGAAGGACCTCTATATCACTAACCGTCTTACTGGCGGTAAGTCTGATACCCTCGCCCACTTTAGGATTGATGGCGGCTTCCTTACCTCCATTAAGGAGAACTCTACTAGCGGTGTCCTCCCCCATATGCTAAGTATTAGTAAGAGCGGTAAGGAGATCTTCCTTGGCAACCAAGACGGCCCTGCTGCTGCTGTTGCTTTTGGTATCAACGAGGATGGCTCTATTGACGCGACCCCGAAGGCCACCCTTGACCTGTCCGTCTTTGGCGAGAAGGGCTCTGGACCGCCATACATTGCTGAGATCTAAATATTTAGACGGCTCTATTTCTACCAGTAGCTTAAAGTCAAACTTACCTCCTAGACTCTTTATCCCGTCATAGAGCTTGCGGAACTAGAGGTAAGGGCTGATGATATCCTCTAAAATATCAAACTATTATTTGGAAAAGATGCTCTTCTTAGCTTTATAAAGGATTTATCTCAGAGGCACCTTAGCTTTGAATACGTTTGTAATACTAATTAAGAGGATATAGTTCTTGATTACTCTGAAATAGTACCTTGGGGTGCGACGCCAACGGATGTTGAGATATTCTACCAAAATTATAGTACCAACATAGATATATAATACCTCGTACCTATAGCTAGGCAAGCGAGACAAGCCGAAATCTATAGTATTAATTATTAGCACACTGATATACTGACTGGCACAGATAATCTCAGCGCCAGAAATGAGGTTTGTAATGAATGCAGTAGCTTGGCTGTCTTTTCCCCTGCTAAAAAAGAGTATCTGTTGGTATACTGGTTACCCATATAGGTAGTTACTGGTTGAAACCCAGATCCAGAGCGGTACACTTAGTCACGACCGCTCTGGAACTTAGTATATAACCGACATGTATATGTAGCTGGAATAGGAGAACTAACTTTAACCAATACAACCCATTCATCCTTAAGCGTACGCTCAGGAAACGCCTTCCAACAGTATCCGTATAACTCTGTAGCGCGTGAACTTATCGATAAGAGGGCTAATAACAACTACGCTCGAAGAATTACCGTACATATATCAGAACCCTGTAAGCCAGCTAAACAGATTCAGTACCTCTATTAAGACACGATCGTTAGTTTCCTTGAATTGCACTAGGAGCATCTAATTATCAATAGCCTTTTTAGTACCATTCTAAGGGAGACTGTTACCTTCCCAGATAGTATTATATATCTACCCTATAAGTAGTAACAAGGTTATTACAACATCTTGCGGGCATTAGGAAAAAAATAATAGCCTGTATTATCTATATCGAGGTATAGCCGAAATCAGATTACTATAATATTACACTAAGTTCCTAGAAGAAGTTCAACTTTGATATAGCCGAAAGCGCGGCGAAAGTGGAAAAAAACTTATTTATAAGGCATATATTCGTTAAGTGTTTCCCGACGCCACAACTGAGAGTCTGAAAATACACTATGCGAACTTTAAACGCGATCTACAGTCTTCTCGACGGTGGGTATTAATAATTTATAGGCATAAAGGAAAGGGCGGAGCTGGTCTGGGAATAATCTTAGCAGCCTCCAAGAGCTTGATCTTATTTATATAGGCAAATCTAATGAAGCATCTTCAGTTCCTGTACTGATTTAATAGTAATAAGAAATCGCAGGTTACTCATAAGGTACTGCTTGAGTAACTTCAAGAGTTTATAAATAATATACCTGCGATGGAGATTTGCCAAATACTTAACCCAGTTCCACAAGTATTACTATACTACCACAAGCTGCTGGAGGAGCTAGACCGGAAAACAGTTTATAGAAATTTAGAATAAAGCATTAGAAATATGACTATATGACTTAGTACTCAGGGTTTGGAGTATAATTTCGCTTCCTCTCTGTTGTCTTTATGTCTATAGTTAAGAGGAGGGAGTATCTTAAAGCTACCTTAGTGTACTTTGCCTCTGATTTACAGTACTTGGCGGGCCTAGATTAGCCCCCCCCTACCTACGGTTCATTTTGAAATATCCATTAATGGCCGATACGTAAGTTTCTCGAAGTAGACCAAGTGCCTATCTAAGAGTAATGCTGTCTAGCGTGTCAGGTTAGAGCGACCTCTCGGTGCCTTGGTGAAGCGATAAGGTACATTATAACCGATAAGGAATAGATTAGATCAGGTAACTAATTGATTATATAATCTCAGGAGCAGCCATTCAAGGAGACGTACTGAGAAACCATTTACTCGCGACCGGAAAACATTAACTAATTTTTCAGGGCGCTTAGGTTAGATATCTAACATGAGACTATTAACTGGGGTGTTGAAATCGCCAGCAACTAAGCGCCCTCTAATTCAATTTCTTGCGTTGAGTTATGTTGCAGTGTGCTAGCAATGTATTGTATTTGTCATAGGTGCTAGCAACCTCTGATTTCAGACTTCTGGTTTGGTTATGTACATATATTGAAAAACTGACTGTACAATACAGTACTGTACATACGTATCAATGTCGACATAGGTAGTAAGTAGCAACTGAACATGGAGTGGAAGCGGAAGCGTCAATAACAGTCTTGCCCCTGGATGAATCCTAGAACTTAGACCGATACCAAAACTTGGACCAATCTCAAACCCAAAAATTAGATAGACTCTAAAATCCGACCTGATCAATCCATTCAATCCCTGTTTGATGTAACAAGTATCTCTAACCCTCTTTGCTCTGATGCAATAGACACTAACACACGGTAGCCATGAACATAGCAAAGGAAGCAGTCCAGCTTATAGCAAGGAATTTAGCCCCTTTCTCAGCTAGAACACCGAGTCCTTCACCTAATACATTAAACCTACTCACACCCTTTTCAACTATAGTGGTAATAATAGAACTGCCTAGTAAAAGAAAAATTATAGCTAAAAATATAGTAATAGTTTCTAACCTAATAATTGCTTAATAGTTAAATAAAAGAGCCAGGATATAGATTAAAATAGAGACTCTGCTGAGTATTATTCCAAGTATATAAATAATAAAAATACCCGAAAGTATGTTAGTAATAATATCTAGCTTCGTTTGAATAGCGCTTAATCCGAGACTACTTATATTAATCGGGGAGGAGATTCTGCTTAGCTCTCCTTTAATTATAGTATCCAGATTAAATTGATCTAGAATATATTAGTATAGCTTTAATGAAGTTAAGGTTATTTCTAATATACTTGATAATTTACTGTATCCGGTTGTAACTAATACTGCTATTGTACTATAGTTAAAATTACTATAGCAAAACTTCGCGATATAAATAGAGTACTATTCAGGGATACTAAGTTTATCTATAATAAGAGAACTAGTATTACTAATAGTATTATCTACCTTATTTAAAATAGTATCCTTAGTATTATCTATATGGTTAAAAAAATTACCACTCTCTTTGTTATTATATTGGTTCTTATTACTCTTGAGTATTCTGTGGTCGATTCCAGAGATATTCATCTATATAATGTTAGCTTGTTATAATATAAAACGCTTAAACTTACTCTAGCGATAGCATATTCTTCCATAAAGCCTTCCTGATGGCCAGCAGACAATGATAAGGCTGACAAGATAAGGCTTAAGATAGAAAAGGCTAGTAGTAGGTAAACGAAGATTTTAGTAATAAGAGCCATTCTTAATTCCTGCAAATGTAAAGCATCTATATATATATATGGATGTACATATAGGGTTTATTATACTTAGAAGAAAGAGAGCCTAGAAATAGGGCTCAACGTCTTGTGAGCTCCCCTGAACTAATTCAGCACCACCCACAACCACTGTTTGTACATATATATAGAGTTAAGAAAGCCTAGTTTATGTCTTTAAACTTAAGCTGAATGTACCGGTACATAGCTATAAAAGAGAGCAGTAGAGGATCTTGATGCTTGTTGAGAAGTACGGACCGTTTAACAAATTTAATAAGACTCCTTTGGTAAAACTTGTTCATAACTCGTACCCTTATTCTGGTCTTTGCCCCGTTTCTGGCCTGTGTTGTTCCTTAAGATTAATAAACCCAAACTACCCTGTACCTGCATATGCTCTCTTTCTTGCTTAGTATCGCCAATCACCTCCAGGTCCATACCCTCCTAGGCATCCTGGCGTACCACAGACGCCCCCTATAATCCATAAAATACCTATTCGTTATTAGTCTAGATAATATCAAGCTCTGATCAGTTTCCTCACAATCAACAAATGCCCAGATGCCCAAGCCTCCAGCTGCGAGTAACTTGAACACAGCAAGCGTCCAATAGTGTGCATACCATTGATCAATGCCGAGGAATCCTAACAGGAAAGCGACAAGCATTGCGGTCCTTTCTTGCCGGTAGCATTGCTCACTGGTTGGCTGCTCATCAAATTCCCCAGAATCGCTTAAATATAGATGCCGGCGTATCAATCCCCAACCGTCCGCTGTGTTGAATGTAAAGGTAGAAGATAGCAACAGAGAAGTAATACAAGGTGAAAAGATAAAAAAATTAATATGTATTGATGTTTATGACAGCCGTAAAAGTAATTAGTGTTGAGCAATGGCGCTACTGTAAGTCACTTTGTTAATAATTGGGAATGCCTGACGCAGATGAAGCTATATGCAACGGTAGGTAGTGTGTACTAGCTATACAAGAGGGCTTGGAAATCGGTCCAAGTTTTTGGTGGGCCAGGAGCATCTACTTTAGGGTTCTAGAGTCAATATACAAGAAAGAACACCGGATGGAGAAACTACATTGATTATCACCTGTGTGTATATGTGCGTATGTTTCGAAATTATGGAAAAATCCATCATGAGAACACTGTTATCAATCTCGAAGATCGGCATCCCGTTGCTGTGCGACTCGATGAATTACCGTTCTAGTCCATCCTCGAGTCGCATTTCAGGATATCCCATCTTTATTGTTTTATTGTTTAACTATCAGCAGCGCTCATACATAGAGTTCCAGGCTCAAAGATTGGTTTTATTCTAAGATAAGATAGAACGACAAAGAAGTAAAACGAAAAACAGGAGGAGGGCGGGGGAGGATATAGCTAAATTACTTTTCTTTTAAGTACTTATAAAGATCTCATATCTCCCAGTGAATCTATGTCGTCATGTTTCCTCCTCCTCTTCTTCTTTGTACTAACTTTATAATCCTGGCGCCTTTTATTGCTCTTAAAGACCTCAATGTTTCCTTCAATCCCTAGAAACTCTCGCCAAAAGTCATCGATCAACTTCTCACCTAATGCCGATTCAGGTAACCACATTGAAGGCCAGGAAATCCCATACCGTAACTCTCCATCAACATATTCTCGACCTACAAACCCTTCCTTATTAATAGGATAGATCAATTCCTTCTCAGGATCTCTAGGCTCAACAGCTCTAGTTGTTTCTGGTCGCTTCGATGGACCATAGTCAGCATTGAATTTCTTTATAAGCTCTTCACAGTTTAGCAGCTTATAATCTGGTTCAAATGTTGTCTCAAAAGGAGTTAAAAACTCCCACTCCTCTCCAAGACGCCTGGCACCCAATAGGCCTTGCTTCTCATCAACAGCCCACTCAATATCTCTAGAGACAATAACGGCAGGATCATCGAACTGTTCTAGCTCCTTTGGAGCAGGATTTGCTGATAATCCAGAATATTTCTCCACCTCAATGCCCTTGGAATAGTCGGGCTTATCGGAATTGATGGTAATGTTATCTTCGTTGTTGAAATCTTCTAGCCCATCTGAATTGGTGCTTGTATCATCATGATCGTTAAAATCTTCTGGCTCATCTGAATTGACATTTGTTGGTATCTCAGAATCGTTGTCTGACTCAACATCATTGGCAACAATAACGGCCGGTTGGTTTCGTTGTGGTGGAGCGGGGCCCACGTATGTATCCTTATCGTTATTACAATCATCATCCGAGTCGCTATTGACATCCACTGATATTTCGGAAATGTTATCCTTGCAAGTTGATGTCGATCTCGATACATTACAATTTTGTGATTCTGGTACAGTTAGTATTTTTGGATTCTATAATATTGTTCTTCTTTAGCTCACCTGGCGGAGTAGGATTACTATTGTGTTGGTCTGGGGCTGAAGTTGATGGAGTGGTGGCAGTTGGTAAGATAGGTGACATAGGTAGTGCCTTCCTAGTTTTTGGTCTGCCTGCGCAGTGTTCAAGTATGGAGGGGACTCCACTTAAAGTTGCTGCGGGGAGGAGAACATGATGAGTTGAACTGATGGTAGCCTGGCCCGTAATTCTAGGGTGGTTTGATGGATCGTTATCCCTAAAAATTTCTTCCCTCGGGAGGGTCTTTGGATCCTTATCGGGAAGTTGGTCAAACTGTTGATCGGCAGTAGGTTGAACTACTCTGTATTGTGCAGCTGTATCCTGTGAGGTAAAGCGGTCATTAATGAACATAATTCGAGGGAGCTTGGTCGAGCTTTGGGTATAGGAAATACCTCTGTGTGTGCGGCTAGCTCTGGACTGCTCTTCCAGTCGGAATTCTCTCTCGGACTAGGCTCGTTTGACCTTGCTCCATTACCTAGTTGGCAGATTACAAGGCTATTAGAATCGTTGGCGTTCTGTCTTCTGGTTGTAGGCTGAGATACTCGAATTGGCTCATTTTTTGAACTAAACTTCCCGGATTTAGGGCTATAACTTTTAAATATTAAAGCCATGGCCGAGAGACTTAGGGTAACCTTGAAGAGGAGATATACAATAAGAATAAATGAAGGATGCTTTCTTGGGCTGTAAGAAACAGAGAGCGTGAGCCTGGGAGAGTGCCTTTTATATTCCTACAGCATAGGGCGCTCAGTCGGCTAGAGTTCTTCCTATTGTGGAATTACTCGTTTAGTAAACCAACAGGGTTCAATCGAGCTTTTGCAGAGAAAGAGAGTATGCCCTTGACCGTACTTTTGTTGAGTTATTGCCCTTTTCGGAAACCACATGAGTTACCGAATAGAGCACTCGGCCTAAGGGAACCAAGGTAGTGCCCTAGCCTGAATACTAGACTTCAGGCAATACCAAGAATTCCTCAATCTCTTCCATCGCATCCTCTAACGTCACAGCCCCTGAATCACTCGTACACCAGTCCCCCTGATGAGAATATCCCGCCCGCACCCCCTGGCGCCGTAATCTCCTGGGGGGCTGTGGCTCAAGGCTCACCAACCAATGTAACTCTGTTTCTGACATGGCTTGTTAGCTACCTTCAAGGCGGCTGAGCAAGTTTCATCGTGATCTGCCTCTGGTGAAATCTCATCCTACTGGAGCCACTTAAGGCACGACCCGGAGGTAACAAGATGAGGGATCGGCGGTACTTCTGGACAACACTCCATTTCTATCGCGCGTAAGGGGTGGCTATATCAGAATGTTAACGTTAATGCAACGTAGCAATTGGCGAATCCCCCCCTGGTGCTCGTTCCCTCATCAATGATGAAGTATGCCCCCAACTTGGCTATTCCGAGGAGCACGGTAAGCAGTACGTTTCATGCCAATTGTTTCTATCCAGTGATGACTCAATCCAGTGCGGCGCAGATTGTGCCGTGTGGAGAAAGAAACGACGATATGGTCAACCTAAAGGCATAATAGTAGATGACGAGGAATTTTCGTGACTCCGGCAAGCGAGGCCTCTGGACTTCCTGTGTGATGAGCCACGGCGCAGATATGGCGAGGTAGCAGACCAACTGTACTTCTGAATCAGGGCATACCTGGACCGATATCCTGACCAACACTGCACCGACTGTACAGAAGCCCAGATCCATGTTGACGTCCATGCTCATGCTTGGTGACTAGGCCCAGTGTGAAAAGGGATAAGTCTGTTCTGTAATGATGGAGTGATGGTGACTCGGAATACGCCGTTGGTGCCTGAGTGAGGCGTTTCTGCGCGAGTTCTAGTATAGACCCTGGCCATCGCCTCGATAAGATTTCCTTGTTCATCGTGATTGCATTAATTCTCCCCCACCCTCGAATAAGCGTGGTTGTCGGCAAGGCTGTTTCTGCCCGGAGTGGGTATGGAGGCCTCTCGACTCGTTACTGGCTGTCTGGCAAGCGAATGATTGTGCCCCTTACCGCTTGATTCCCGTCCATTCATGGCGTTTCATCTCGACAACTGTGCTTTGGGGGACCTACCGCCTGGTGACCACATAGAAGCGAGGATGTATCTTTGCCATCTATACTCGGCGGTGGCTGCCGCAATATAACGTGACTGGAAATAACTCCATGTCGGCTAAATGCGTCGATGACACAGAAAAGCTGAAGGAGAGGCAGAGGATAAGGATCTAGGACACCTAACCAATTCCAGTAACGGTAGCCGATGGAGAGATATGGCTTGTAACCGCAAATCTCATGGTTGTACGTGGCCTCCGTCTGCCCGAGGACCAAGCTAGGTCCTATCAGCGGCGCCAGGTTGGCATGGAGAACCCTGGCCCTTCCGAGGCCATCAGAAGCGTATCCCAGAGCTGACGGGATGAAGGATCAGTGGCACATCAGGAGAAGTTTCATGCCGGCGGTGGCTATGTCGGGGAAGAGTACAGGCAGCTCAGCAATTGGCCAACACTCTCCTCTCTTTCCTACTCGATCAACCCCCTTTCATTTCGATGAGAAATCACGGCGCAGTGCAGCGGTGATTGAGGGTCAGCACACAGCCCGGCCAACATCTTGGCGATGAAGACGTAGCCACTCAGTTGACCATCCATCGGTCACAAAGTATGCATCCTCGGCGATAACTCGGTCCTGTGCCAATGTAGGCAAGGTCATCCTGCAGCTATGACATGTTGTCCGCTCAGAATACCACATCGCAGCCTGCTTGAGGCGCTTTCACGCGATTTCAGGCACCAATTACCGCCTCATCTCACATGACTATGTCGTATTGTCATCCTCCTGATATGTACGCGTCATTGGTGAGGCTGGGTTCTGCCTAAGTGGACATGGAGACTCCCCAGACTATTGCTGGATGTCCGGGAGCGATTGACGTTCGTCCATCACCGCTGATTTGACCGCTGCTGTGCCTTTGACGGAATGGGTTCCATTCCTCTTAGTGATGAGGCGGCGACAAGGATTGGTGGCACTTTTGGGTCAAGATGGCCAGGTCAAGATCCTGACGGAGTAGCCGAGTAAATGCCCCTGACCAAGAAATGACGAGACATACCACCATGAAGCCCTGTGTAAAACCCTGTGTGGGGGGATGATGCTTCCATATCTGTAGAGAAGTAGAAAACGGTGACTATTAGGGTAACCATCAATAACGGTAGGAGTCAATAAGGTCCTGATTCTGGGCGCTTATAGTAGAAAAACTAAGGCCCAAACTGGGACGCCTAGAGCAAAGTGGCAGAAAATCCAGTGACTAAAACTTGGACATCTGGAGGAAATGTGGTTGAATTTATGTCCGGCAGAAAAAGGTACGTACTTTCCGCGCCCTGAAAGTGGATGAATTTATGTCCGGCAGAAAAAGATACGTACCTTTGGGGCAGTCAGGCATCCATGGCTACGACATGGGTGGGTCACAATTTCCAGTAGAGGAAACCACCGTAGATGGCGGGCCTTCCACATGGAACGATATTCCTATATATAATAAGTATAGTATTTCTTTTATTAATATAGCAGCTAGTATATTAGGTCTATTAAGTTCTGGTTAATTCTGGAATTATAGCTTATAACTGTAATTTATATATATAGGTATTAACTAGGTAGATTCTTATACTGAACTATTATAAGTAATCTATACTATTAGCAGTAGTTATATCTAATTATCTTACTTATAGTTAATATATACTTATAGGTATTATTCTAGAGTTTAATTTAATTATTCTATTTAACTATTACTTTATAGGTAGTAAGCTATTAAGAGTTTATACTTAGTACCTATTTATACTATAAGTAATTACTAAAACTTAGAGGTAAATATTATTCCTCTATTTAATATAATCTTATTAGGTAATCTGTAGTAACTAACTATATATTATAAAAATTAGTATATAAGATCTTCTGTAGAGCTTACTTCCTTATATAGAATAAAATATCTGTATTTTATAAATCTATTAATAACTACTAGAATACTATTATATTCTACCTTAGTTATAGGTTCTTTTAATAATAGTAGTTTAATAATATAATTAAAGGATACTAATTACTAGGGTTATTCTGATACTAAGACTGGTTTAAGTTCTCTATAGAGTTTATATTATATAGACTTAATTCTTATATAAGTATTATATTCTGTAACTATAGTCTATATATTCTTTTATAGACCTGGGTAATTATAGTATTATCTAATCCTATTAAATATTTTCTTAACTTCTTAGTATCCTGAGAGTAGGTACTTATAGATTTCTTTAATAAGTACTATTCTTATATCTTATTATAGTTTTTCTAAGCTAGGAATAATCTCTATCTGGACCTTAGTATATACTGTTTCCTTAAGTATAGCTCCTAGGATTTTCTATACTAGGTATTCTTTATTATTAATTAAGAATAGCTATCTATTTATCTTTAGAACTGCTTCCTTATATTTAGATTTCTAGCTAAGAGTATTAGCTCTTCTATTTTCTAATCCTTTTTAATATATAATTTTATAATTAAATTAAGATAGATATTTAGTATAGTATATTTATCTTCTATTTAGTTATTAGATTATAGTAAAATACTGAATATTTTTATAATCTGTATATACTTTAATCTTATATATTATCTTTAAGTAGTAGTACTCAAACTCTTTAAATATATATATAATAGCTATAAATTCCTTATTATAGATAGAATAATTAAGTTCTATACTATATAGTTTCTTTAAAAAGAATACTATAGGGTATAGTACTCTATTATTATCCCTTTAGCTAATTTATATACTAATTATAAAGTCTAAGGTATCTGTTTTAAGTTCTACTTTCTATATTAGATTAAATATCTATAGTATAGGTTCTAAGAGTATTCAGTTTTTTATTTTATTAAATACTTATTACTATTTATTATTCTATTAGAATTCTATCCCTTTTTTAGTAATATTATATAGGGGTATAATAATCTTTCTATAGTCCTTAATAAATTATTAGTAGTAGTTAGTAAATCTGAGGAAGGCTTATACTTTCTTAATAGTTTTTAATACTTTCTATTCCTTAACTATAGTAATCTTATCTTATTTTATTTATATTTTATTTAGTTAAATAGTATATTCTAGAAAGTTAACTTTTTATATATAGAAGAAACTCTTTTCTAATTCTATAAGAAGTTTTACTTTTTCTAGTTTTTCTAAGACTTAGTATATATATTCTTTATATATTTCTAGATCATTAAAGAAAATTAAAATATTATTAAGGTAAATAACTATAAAGATATTAAGATACTCCTAGAGTATTTAATTAATTATTTATTAGAATATTATAGGTATATTTATTAGTCTAAAGGGTATAATAAGATATTTATAGAGGCTAAACTTTATTCTAAATACTGTTTTCTATTTATCTCCTTTCTTAATTTATATTAAATTATAAGCTCCCTTTAGATCTAGTATAGTAAACTACTATTTACTCTATAATTAATCCCTAAACTTAGTAATCAGTAGTAAGGGTATTCTATCCTTTTATATAATCTTATTTAGTTATTAGTAGTTAATAACTAAATAGAGTTTACTATTTTTCTTTAGTATAAATATTATAGGGTATCCTATAGATAAGGTTAATAGTTATATATAGTCTTTTACTAGTATATTATTAATATATTTACAGAGTATTTATAATTAAGGTTCTATAAGGTTATATAATTTATAGAAATCAGGTTCTCTCCCTTTAATAATAGAGATTTTATAATCCTACTAGCTATATTCTAATAGCTCTGTTTTAAGTTCTTCTATAAATAATATTTTCTTAAAATAATTATATTTCTATAGAATATTCTTAAGATATTCTTTCTATTTTAAATACTTAGCTTATTTATACTTATACTAGGTATCTTTTTCCTTATTCTATTATACCCTTTATTAATTATTTATTTAGCTCTATTCCTAAATTCCTATACTAAATAGTTTTAGAGGTAGTTTTTCTATTTCTTTCTATTATTAACTATATTTAATTTTATATTCTTATTACTATTCTTTTATTAGTTATTCCTAATTAATAGATACTAAATCTGTATCTAAGGGTAGTTCTTACTTCTATATCTGATCTAAGACTTATATTATTTATCTTAGTTCTTATTATAATAGATTTCTTATATTACTAGGTTATAATACTATTAAGGCTGATACTACTATATCTACTTACTATTATAAGTTATTATAGTTTTTTATAATAGTACTTTTAGATATTAAGAAATAGATATATTTTTCTAGTATCTAATAAAATTTTAATTTTTATTAATCCTAATATTAGTATATAAAAGTATCCCTCTACTCTATCTGGCTAGTATACTAATTAATTAGTAGGTTTATATTTTAAAGCTATAGTAGCTCTAATATAACTTTATAGGTTCCTAATAGTACTAGATTATAGATAATATTAAATTTCTTTCCTTGGATTTTAATTATAAGATAATTAGTCTTAAAGTTAATAATCCTATTATTATATTTAAACTTTAAGCCTTTAATATTTATAACTATATAGGTTTCTTCCTTCTTCCTCTATAGTAGGTAGAGTTAGTTAATTACTACTAGTAAAATATAATTTTCCTATACTCTATAGTTAATAAATACTATAAGCTAGTTCCTCTTAATCTCTATTTCTATAAGGATATATATAGAGCTTCTTACTTCTATAGCTCCTAGGGTTCTCTAATCTATTATTAATATTATTCTATACTATAGCCCTATTATAGATAGTTTAGATTATTTTTTACCTAGTTAACTTATTCTTATAGTTTATTTATTAGTAATAGTATATTTTATCTATTATATATCCTATTCTATTCTTATTTATTAGTAAAGGTAATTCCTAATTCCTCCTTATTACTGCTTTCCTTACTAGCTGTTAGGAAAGATTATCCTTCTGAGTAGTATTTTTTTAGTCTTTCTTTTTATAATTATTATTATTAAAGGTATAGCTTAATAGTATTTATATTATTATTATTATATTATACTAATACTAATACTTCTTATTTGACTTCCTGGTAATTTCTATATAGCTATTTATTATAGTATTTAATTTATTTATTATAGTTATATATTACCTGGTCTTCTATATACTTAAAGTTATACTATTATTTAACCTTAGTATTCTTATATACCCTATACTTCTATTCTCAGTATATTTCTATTAGTATTTTTTTAAAGGTATATTTAGTAGGATATTCTTCTAGATCTTATTTAAAGATAGTATATAGTTCTGTTCTATAGTATTAATAGATAAAGTATTATATTTAGACCTTTTTATATTTTCAGGGTATTCTCCCGTTAGGGAATAGGAAGAAGTTATTTCCTATTTTATCCTTCTAATATATATTATACTATATATTATAATAGGTTATCTATAACTCTTATCTATAGTTATATATACTACTAGTCTTTATATAAGTTAGGTTATTATAGCTATTACTAGGGTATTAGATAGTATCTATAGTTCTTTAATTATAAAGTACTATCTTAGTTATTTAATTAGGGTTCTAATCCTATATCTTTTCTCAGTAGTAAGTATATAGTTTATTATATTTAGCCTTAATCTTATCTCTGGTAAACTAGTATTATTCTTACTTCTTAGGGGTATATTTAATAAGCTTATTAATATAGTAGAATATATATTTATACTTAGTAAGGGGCCTGTAGTTTATAATATCCCTTCTATTCTTATATTTTTATTTAAGCTCTTAGAGGATATCTATAATATACTACTAGTTCTCTTTTAATATTATTTATTCTTTCTTTTCCTCTTTTTCTTCTTCTTCTTCTTCTTCTTCTTCTTCTTCTTCTTCTTTATTACTATCTTCTAGTATTTTATAGAAGCTTAGTAAGGGTTTTCTAGAAAATATAGGTACTATAGTAGTTACTTGGTTTCCTTTCTAGGTAATCTTTCTAACTATTCTAAGTATTTTAGTTTTAGCTTTTTCAGTTACTTCTAACTGCTTTTTATCTTCCTTAGTAAGTTTCTAATTCTTCTGCTTTTTAGGCTTTAGATATTAGGATAAGATATATCTAATCTTATTATAATTATAATACTTTTATTTTTTTATAGCTCCTAGCTCTATAGGATCTATATATATTCTAGAGACTATAGGTTATTATTATTATTATAGTTAACTAGTATTAGTATAGTAAGTTATTTTTTTACTATAAGTTTACTAATAATACTACTAATTATTAATCCTTATAGCTATAGTTATATATTTATAAATACTTACTAGCCTATCTTCTTTATAGAGTTCCTTCTGGACTTCTTCCTTTAGTCTATTAAAATAATAAGATATAGTATATTCCTGGTCCTATTTAGTTTTTACTAAAAGCTGGAGGTATCTACTACTAAAGGTAGAGATAGGTCCGGTCTAAATAAGTTTATTAATTTTATATTTAGTTTTATATTTTTTATCTTAGATTCTAAATATCTATTAGAGAGTCTCTATAAAGTAGTTAAAACTTATTATAATATTAATAGTTTATTAGTTTCTTTAGCTATTAAGATATTTCCTTATAATAGGTTTAAACTAATTAAGTATAGCTCCTTTAAGTTATAAGTAGATATAAGTAATTTATTATTTATTACTATTAAGGGTAATAGGGAAGTAGTTAAAGTATACTTAAAGTTAGATTATAAAGCCTTAAAGCTTATTTTAGGTTCTATTAAATATCTCGGGTAGTAGTAGCTTAAGTAGTATTCCTAATTCCCTTCTTTAAGCTATAGCCTGAGTCTGGGTCTAAAGGTTAGTATTCTGAATAGCTTATTATTCTATAAGGGTAGTAGTAGTAGCTATTTCTTATTATATAGTTATAAGATATTCCTAAAGCTAAAGGATCTAGGCTTATAGAAGCTTAATTTTAATATTATTATTTCTATTACTACTACTATTACTACTATCTTTATCTATAGTATTATTATTATTTAGAGTAGATAGGTTATTAATAATAGGATTCTGCTACTGAGCTAGAAGAACTATAGTAGTTATAATATCTTCTTTATTATTATATAGTAATTAAGATAAGGTAATTAGCTAAATAAGAGTTATTAATATATAATAGTTAGGATAACTTATACTAAATAGGGTCTAGAGTAGGTTAGGATTAAACTAATTAGAATATTATTCTAAGTAGTATAATTAGATTATCTTAGGCTATATAATATAAGTTACTATTAATATATAAGTATTATAGAGCTAGTAGTAATAGATATATAGATAATTATATTAATAACTATCTGAGAGAGTATTCTGTCTAGTAAAGTAAATATATATATATACTAGGGGATTATTAAGGCTTAGTAATAATCTATTATTCTGGATTATTAGGATTATTATAAGATCCTAATAATCTACTAGTAATTAGTTAGAAAAAGTAGGGTAGTTTATATAACTCTAATATATAATAATATAATTTATAATAATAAGCCTTTTACTAGATAGAATAGGAATTCCTACTACTATATCTATAGTATAAGCTACTACTTCTTATTATTATAGTTTTAGTCTGTAGTTAATATTTAAAACTATTATTCTTCTTAAAGAATAGATCTATACTCGAGATAACTCTAAGCTAGATAATCTTCTGAACAGGGTATAGTATAGTACTCAGATCTAGTAAGATCTTAACCTGCTGAATATAAAGCTAGCTAACTATTTATATATTACCTTTAGTAATAGCTTATATACTATAATACCTCTGAATTATAATTAATAGAGCTTTAATATAGAAGCTATTATAGAATAGATATACTTTAATAAGAGGTATATCTCTATCTTTATATTAATATATACCTGGAGAAGTACTAGTCTGTTTTAAAATAAGATAGCCCAGGTAGTTAAGTAAGGGAATAACTCTAAGTATAAGGTCTTAGATATCTTCTTCTATACTTAGGGAATACCTATAGTTATTAATAAGAATATCTATACTAGCTTAAAGGTTATAAATAGTATAGAGTTTACTATAGTAGATATTATTCCTAATCTGAGATACCCAGGATACTATCTTATAGATAATATTACTATATACTTTAGCCTACTACTAGGTATCCTATTATAATTAAAAGAAATAGCTAGTCTAGTAGTTCTAGTACTCCTAGTAGAGCTAGTACTTATCCACCCTATTTTATATACTCTTAATCTAAGTAACTCTTACTTTAAGTTCTTATTAGTAAAGTATACCTAATAAGAACTACTAGTTATCCCTATATTTATTCTTACTAACTATAAATCCTAATCTAAAATATTTACTAAAGTACTCTTAGAGCTATAGGGGAGTTATATAGCTAGTAGTAAACCTTCTAAGTATAATTTTACTAGCCTCTATATATAGTTATCTAGATATATAATACTTCAAAGTATTAAGCTTCTTAGCTCTATATAGACCTAGGATTTTATTAGAAATAAGCTGGATCAGGCTATAGTAAATATAATATAGAGACTTAAGAGCCTAGCTGCAGAGATAAAATATCTCTATAAGGGTTAGAATTATAATATATAGGCCTCGCTATTCTATTTAAACCTTATAAACCTGTAATTAAGTATAACTTCTCTATAACCAGTATATATCCTCCCTATTTTCTCTATATATTTAAGATATAAATTATAATATTACTAATAGCTCTTAAAGTTGATATAAATTATAATAATATAGAAAGGTTATAAGTTGGGGAATTCTTATTTCTCCCTTATTTCCTGGTCTATATGCTAGATCCAGAGCCTGGATTAATCTTCAAAATACAAGATAGTCCGTGCTTTCACCATCTACAATGACGATATTTACCTTCGAGGAACGAAAAGGTTCTTTCTTCCGCACCCTCCTTCGTAAACTTATACCACTAAACAATCCATACAAGCTGCACCACAGATCCTTATACTACCCAACTCAGCCTCCGTATTAGCCCCTTCTTTTCCACCACATATACACTATAACCTATATACTATCTTTAAGGCGGTTAGCAGCTTAAGCTATAATTTATAAGCTACTAAGGTCAAGCTCTAGGAAACTACTACTATAATAGAACAAGCTACAAATAACAGTATATAGTATATTAACCCTTCCCTTATATCTCTCTTAGTATTAAATATATATACTTATATAATAATAGGGAGAGATAGAAATAGATAATCAGAAGATAGAGAAGTATATAACTATATATAGTATAGAGTATAGAGAAACTAAGAATACTTAATTAAGGGTTAACCTTATATCTATAGCTAATCTATCTATATATTATATTCTTTATTATTCTCCCTTCTTATCTCTATATCTAAGAAGACAGGCTAAGATATTTAACCTACTGAACCTATAACAGATCTATAATACTATTCTAATAATTCTGATATCATAGGGTTATATCTTCTCTTAAGGTAGCTGCCTATATAATATCATTATATATATTACTTCTCCAATACTTAGGCTCTTAAGACCAGTTTCTTTAATAATAAATATACTTTTTCTCCCGTTTAGCCCCCTATCAGTCCAGTATAGTACTATTTTCTTTACCTATTCTTTTTTACTCTTTATATAAGCAGATCCTACTATTCCTACTTATACTATACCTTAACCAGAGCTAGTAAAGATTCTACTTAAAGAGATTTACTAAATACTAAAAGATCTAGACCGCTAATATACTTAAAACCAAGCTTAGCAGAGCTTTAAAGCTACCCAGCTATAAAACCAGCCGGGTAGAGCCTTTATTAATAAAACAGCTATATAGACTCTCCTAAAATCCCTACTAGAGCTAGTTAAAGTCCCTTTTAATAAGATTTATTATATATTAAGTAACCTGAACTGCTAGTATATAAAAGAAAGAGCCTATAGAAGGGGAGGTAGGAAAGCTATATTATCTCCGGAGGAAATTACCTATATAATAAATAATCTAGACTGCTAGTATACTAAAGAAATAACTTATTAAAGATAAATAGCTCGGTCCCAGGAGGTTCTAGAATTAGATCTCCGAAATAAGAAGCTCAGAATACCCCTTAAGGAGGATAACTATATAGTTAATAGTTTAGATCACCAGTATATTGAATATATAGCCTATCAGAGAGAACCAGATAGCTAGTAAGAAGTATTAAAAGTATAGATCTAAGGCAAGAGAGTTATAGTACCCCTTAAGGAGATTATCTATATATTAGCTAATCTAGATTAACAGTATACTAAAGAAACTATCTATCAGAGACCCGGAGAGTATCTACAAGAGGCTATAGAGTTATAACTCCGAGACAGCAGGCTTAAACTACTAGCTAAGGAGATTATATATATATTAAAGAACCTAGACCGCTAGTATATAGAAGAAATACTTTATCAGGAGTAAGGTACTATCTAACAGGGGAAGATCTTATTACCTCCTGAAGAGATTACTTATTATATATTAAATAAGCTGAACTAGTAGTACTCCGGAGGAACAGCCTATCTAAGATAAAGAGCTCTTCTATAGGAATCTATTAATCTACCCTTCTAAAATAGAGGGTTTAAAGTACCTCTTAAAGAGATTATCTATATATATAATAATCTAGACTAGTAATATACTAAAAGCCAGGCCTACCAAAGGGTGAATAATACTGAGCTAGTATAAGGACTAAATACCTCTAAACTAATCTTCTGTTCTCTGCAGATACTGCCTTTCTATAGGCACTATTAAATATAATAAGAAGGCCTTCTAACTCTACTACTCTCAGGGCTAAGCTGCTCCCGGAAAAGACCTAGACTACTAGATAAAACTATCTAACTCCAGCAGTAATCCCTTAATAAATTTCTATAATACTAAAAGTTATATTTTTATACTAAGAGAGACACCTTATTATCAAGATCCTAGTATAAAGAAGTCCCTCTTGCCCTTTAAGTTAAGACTTTAAAATTATTCTATAAGGCCTTTACCAATAAGAGAATATTACCTATTTCCTACTATACTTTTTACTATAGAAAATACCTACTAGCTAAGATTACTACTATCTATTAGAGAGTATACTTAGCCCCTGTATTACTACAGACTATAATAGTACTTTAAAAATATAAAAAGTATCTCCTACCAGATAGTAGAAATAGAGTTAATATTTATCTCGAGTACTATAGTATTTTTAAAAATAGAAAGCTGCTGAAAGTATATTCAGTTAATAATATAGATATTAGGTATAAGTATTATTATCCTAAGGAGCTCAATAGCCTCTCTCCTATTAAAGAGAGACTAATTACTCTTCAGGCCCCTTTTAGCTATATTATAAAGTTTATTATTACTATATTACAAAGTTTACTATTAATAATAAAATACTATCAGGTATCAGTTACTGGAAGTATATAAAGGATTATATTATTATCTTTCTAAATAATATAAATAACCTAGTTACTATAGTACTCCCTTACCCGCTTCTTCAGATAATTAAGAATATCTATATATCTTAAAGCAGTACTAACAGACCTAATCCAGCAGAAGTAAGAACTCTTCTTCAGATATATAAATCTCAAGTAACTACTACTCTTTTATAGCTATAGATAAATAATCCCCTCTATAAGGATATTAAAATCAACCTAAGTAAAATATAGAGCTAGTAGTATACAGAGAGTTTAATAGTTCCTACTATACTTATAGAACAGATATAGAGAAAGAAACCCTTAGCTGTAGAAAAGATATATACTAACCTAATTATCCTGAATACTAACCAGGGTTTAGAGGAGAACTATTTTATAAGTATTAAAGAACTGCTTATCTTACTATAAGTAGACCCAAGTAATAACACCCCTATCTCAGTTAATAATATATTAATAGAATAGCTTTACTAACTATCTAAGGATACCTATATATCTTCTCCTAGCTCAGAAAGTCTTATCTATAATAGTAATATCCTATATAAGATATTAATATCCAGTATATTTTCTCTAAATAAGCTAGCCGCTTTTACTAAAGCAGATAAGCTATCCTTCTTAGCTAAAGCTATCCAGCTGAGTTAGACTAGATATAGTAATAATATTAAATCTTCTACTATAACTATCTATATAGTAGGAGACCAACTGTTTATCCGAGTTAAACAGGGTATAGATTTTATAAACAGTCTATATAAGAACTTCTTTCTATAAACCTTTCTAAAACTTTTCCTATAGAGGAGAGATAGCTCTAAGGTACTAAGCAAGCTAGATAGTACTTTATATAACCCTTTAGAGCTAGTAAGATATAGTATAAATTACTTACTTAATTATTAGGCTAAATATATATTATAATACTATAGAGATTGATTTACTATATATCCAGTCCTTTACTTCCTAATCTTTAATATCCTCCTCCGATCTATAAACTGCTATATCAGTATAGTCTATATAATAAGGAGCTCTATTAGCAGACTAGAATAGATCTACAGATACCTAATAGCAGACTGTCTAAAAAGAGCTGAGGAAGAGATATAGAATATAAGAATAATAACTAATCTGGATATATTATTCTTACTTTATAAATTATCTATCTTTAGCTATATATAGCTGCTCTCTAATAAAACTTAACTCTTAATATAGAGGAAGATATAAGCAGTAAATATTTAGACCAGTATACCAGCTATTTAGATTACAGTTAACCCTAATAATATTAATAATCCAGTTAAGATAAGGCTCTCTATATACAGGCTCTATAAGTATAATATAGTAAAGAAACTGCTAGCTGATCTTCAGGGAAAGTATAATAGGATTACTCTTAGTACTATAGACCTAGTTAGCTCTACTATCTTCTTCTATTAAGAAATCTTACTATTTTTTAAAAAATATATTAGGGCTAGCTAAGAATCAGTTTTCAGAAAGATCAGTTATTACTATACTACAGTTAAGATAAATAACTAAGGTAGTTTATACTTATACAGACTACTCTAGTTAGAGAGTAATATATAATTACCTTCCCTGATTAATAATATAGTAAAACCTAAGAAAGGAGAATACTATATATAAGTAGCTTAGTATCTAGACTTAGTATTTTATAAATATTTAGATAAGGAAGCTAGAAAAGCTATTCAAAAGAAGAGAAAGCTAATTAACCTGGTCGAGGAAATAATATATAATACCGAGGCTCTTATAGCAGCTTTCAGTAATAAGTCTAACTATATTATATACTATTACTAGGTCTACTTATATACCTATACCTATATTAAGTATTCTCTAAAAGAACTTATCGGAGACTCTATAGATAAGTATAAGGAAATAGCTTATTAGTTTAAAGCACCTTAGAAGATTATTAAGAATACCGGATTTATAGAGGATAGCCTGCTTAAGATTCAGTAGAACTACCTGCTTATTAACTGGTATAATAAAGTAATAGCAGTAGGTCTCTGTTATAACTATAATATCTCGATAATCTTAATAAGGACCAAGGGACTTACCATAGTATTTTATATCACGAACTACACTATCAAATTAGATACACCTATATAGAAACACCTTATCTTCGCAGCTGATATACTATAACAGCTTAGTAACTATATATCGCTGAGGTATTCCGGGCCGAATCTTACTGAACAAGATACCCAGCGCCAGGCTATATTAAACAAGAGTTATTAGTTTCTAATAAGAGCAGCGAACCGAATCTTTTCCAAGAGATAGCTTTCGGCTATAGAGATCTATTACTTTCTACTTAGCTACTAAACAGACTTTACTAATATACTATACTAGTCCTATATTAATCTGACTATACTTTATTAGGCTATTTTCCAATATTAGGTATATCTCCATTATAAGACTAGTATATAAACTAATACCAAAGAGCTATCAGAGATAGTATAATTTTATAAAAATAACCGAACTTTATTATACCTGGATACTTATACCTACCGAGGCCTAGTTCTCAGAGATATATACCTCTATAAATATATATCTATAATTACCCTGGAGTATTACTATAGCTGAGATAAGGATAAAACTTATATTATACTGGAAGGTCCTCCAGAGTACTATAGATAGATCTAAAAGCTTTACTACCCCCCCGAGTATACAGTACCTATTTTCCAGGGATTCATTAGTAACAACCATATAGATAAGCATCCAGTATATTTCAGACAGTACACTCCAATTTTCTACCCCTGCCCTGCCCCATTCACCCCTCCCTGAGCTAGCTCTAACAATCTATACAGCAACTCAGTTCTCCATCTAGCCTTATTTATACCATAGGAAAACTTCCTCTCGAAGATATACAGTAATATTACAGATATCTAGTCGAACTATACAGCTATACTCTGTCCTCGCCTGCGGTCCTATATCTCAAATATCTCTATCCTTAGAAAGTCAGCTGAGGATATATATAAAGACATAAAGCTCTGGGCCAGCCAGTCGGAGAGCAACAATACAGTAGATATAGACTTTCCTCTAGATAAGGGCGACTATAGCGAAGAGCCAACCATGGCAGAGCATAGTTAAAACTATACAGCTTTCCTCCAGACCCTTTGAAATACTATACAAGAGTTTAAAGCAATAAGGAACTCCCTAGTCTTATAAGGTCTAATCTAAGACCTTTACCAGGAGAACCTGGCAGAAGAGGATCAGTCTTTTATTTAATATTATAATAATTTCTATCAGTAAATTTACTATTATTAGAATAATATCTTATCTCAGTATCTAATTCCTTCTATAGAAGATATTCAGGCTACTATAAAAGCCCAGGACCTGCTATATCTCCAGATACTTAATAAGATAGAGAGTATTATTTAAGGTAGTATAACCTCTATTAGTAATACTAATATTAATAATCTGCTTATTTAGCAGTATAATATAGATATCCCTATTCTAAGACCTCTGAAAGACTCAGATATATAAAGTTCTTAAATATTTATTAAGATAGGCTCTACTAGAGGATTTACAGAGCTAGGACTTCTTACTATATCCCGCTATATACTTAATAATCTGCAGAGTATAGTACTTTAACTTATTTATTACTTCTTAGATAATTATACTACTAATCCTAACTCTACCAGTTAATATCTTTAATATATTAAAGACCCAGGTAGTACTAGAAAGTTAAGAATTATTAATACCTTACAGGATATATTCACAGCTATCCAGCCGCATTACCTCCATATTATAGGTATATCAGGCAGTACTACTGCCCAGATTAATAGTATAATACTCTACTCAGCCTTAGGGTTAGACACCTACTATTCTTATAATAGACAACAGCCTCTGATATTCTCAGAGGTAAAGAAATAGATATAAAAGCAGAAGTTAATCCTTATAATTAATAAGGTAAGTATACTCAGGGGAGCTACTCTATTCTATACCAGCAGTTACCTCTAAGCCCTCTGTAACTATCCTAATAAGCCCTTTAGGGGTATCCCTATTATTCTCTTAATAGGTAATTTCTATCAGTTTACCCCTATACTCAAGATAAATCTCCTGGTAGATCAGATAATAGATTCAGCTTCTATAGCCTCTATAGCACAGGTAACTATTACCTACTATTACAGCTATAGCCTCTAGCTAATATTTAAGGCTATTATCCTTCTTAAGGAGCAGGTCTATATACAAGATAATCCTCATCTAGGTACTCTTTTAAACAGAGTATAAGCTGGAACTCAGACAAGGGAGAACCTTAACCTGCTTAATACTAAACTTATAAGCCACTTCTAAATTACTTTTAAGAATAGCTTATATACTATAACTCCGCTTAACTATAACTAATAGAGCCTTAATATAGAGACTGTTATAGACTAGGCCCGCTTTTACAGGAGGTATATTTCTATCTTTATCTCGACCTATATCTAGTACAGTTATACTATATCCTAACAGGAGGTAGCCCAGACTATTAAACAGGGTAATAACTCTAATTACAAGATCCCCAGAGTCCTTTTCTATACCTAGGGGATACCTATAGTTATTAATAAGAATATTTATACCGGCTTAAGAGTTATAAATAAAGCTGAATTTATAGCTATAGATATTATCCCTGATCTAAGATTCCTAGGCTATTATCTTACAGACAATATAATTATCTACTTTAGCCTGCTACTAGGTATACTACTAGAGTTATAAGAGATAAAAGATATAGCTATCCTAACCCTCCCAACAGGTACTATTCTTATTCAGCCTATTATATATACCCTCGATCCAGCTAATACCTACTACAGGTTTCTATCGGGGAAATACTTATAGCAGGGTTTACCTATTATCCCTGTATTTATCCTTACTAACTATAAAGCCTAAGGTAAAATATTTATAGATATTCTTTTAGAACTATAAGGAAACTATATAATAAATAGTCAGCCTTCTAAATATAACTTTACTAGTCTCTATATATAACTATCCAGGTACAGAATACTATAAGATATTACACTTCTCAGCCCCGTATAACTATAAGATTTCCTCAGTAATAAGCTAGACCAAGGTATAATTAATACTATATAGAGACTGATAGATTTAGCAGTAGAAATAAGACAGTTATTCAAGAGTTAACAAATTCTCACATAAGACAGCGCGCGGGTATATATATATATCTATAAGACCCTATATCTTATAAAGCAACTGCACCGCTCGCCAATTATCCGAATCATTCTTACCTCTGGTTCCTAACTATAATTTCTTCTGCTCTTTATAATAGTCTTTCTACTATTCCTCAAATACTTACCTATTATATATATATATCAGTATACCTTCTCCCTCTCTAAAGAGGTTCAGAATATAATTATAATATATCTATATACCTTCTAGATACTAGGGTAGTAACAGCTTCTAATCCTTCCGTACAATCAGGACTATACTAATATAGAACTACCAGCCCGGAGGTATAAACCCAGACTGTAAATCAATATTAAGATATATAATTATCTAATTATCAAGGTCTGCCCGATTTATAGACTGAGTACTAATACAGTAGAAGACTAGTAGAACCTTAATAAGTCTTAGAACAGAAAGTACGAAATTCGAGAAGACAGGGTAATCTATCTTAATTATTATCATAGACCAAGGTATAAATCTGTTTCTCTCAATATCGCACCGGACGATAACAGCTTAGGCGGATTCTAGGACGCCGCTTGCAACTAGCGCTACTATAGCTAGTACACCTGATTATAAGATTATTAGAATAGGAGCTTAGGGAGCAGGAACTAATAGAGGGGAGATTTCCGGTTCTAAATCTGTATCTATATTATCCCATTTCAAGTAATCAATAGTCATAGTAATAAATAATTTAATACTACTACCTGAGAAGCAACCAAATGGAATAAGAGGTAAAGGAATTTAAATACCAAAGGTAAAAGAATAGAACACGTGACGACAGCGTTAAACTACAACGCGGGGTCAGCGCCTGTCTCAAACCGAAAAAAACTGGTCACACGCAGACGCCACTAGCCGCCGTAGTCGCCTGACAAATATCTCTTAAGCGCCTTACTTCTCAAGCTCTCAGCTCAAGCTCTTAACTCGTTCCGAAAAGGCATTGGCGGGCCCTGGAGGGGACCGGTCTCCTGTCTCGTTCCTCAAGGCAATGGCGGAACCCGTAGGGGGCCGGTCTCCTGTCTTCCGCGCCCTCCTTCGTTCAATCGCCTGCGCCACAACCCGTGCGCCACAGTTCGCGCCATACTCAACTCGCCACAACCTGTGATGATGACTAAACAAAATCTTCAGCCTCAAAGTTGAGTATCTCTCCTTTACTTGGACTTGGTACAGTACAGTACATTTAGTACTATATAAATAATAATAACTACCCTCAGTCTTCTTGCGAGTATTGCGGGCGAGGCTCAATTTTTTTTAGCGGTACTACTTTATATTTTCTATATCTGCCTTTGCCTTTAGCGTACACGCCGGCTGTTTGTATAATAGCACTTAACTACATCCGGCTTACCGGGGGAAAGTATATGATAGCAGGGATCTAGTACTTCAGTATGTGGAGGAAACTTCTCCTTTATTCGCTGGTGTTACAGATAGCAAGAGCTTTTTCTAGGAGGCTATTTAATGAAATCAGGTCGATCAGCCAGAGCCAGGTAAATATATCCTCTTCGCCTTATTGTCTGTGGAATAACAAGAGCAGGGTCAATTGATTCAAGGATATTCATCGCAGTAGGCTTAGGGTAACGACTTAGTGGCCATACTGGAGGCTCCTCGATATCACGTAATAATAACCATTAAGACACTATGGTCGCGATTCCGATCCAGCGGCCTCACAAAAGGCCTCCAGAATATTATTCGGGAGAATTGGTATCTGGGATTTACATCCTTTGGAGGCCCACTGGCCTACTTCAAGATTATAAGTTCATGGCCCCCTCGACTGCCCAGAATCTCCAAAACCCTAATCCCTGTAGCCGATCTATCTTCACCTCTTCCGTGGATGCCGGGTTGGAAGGATCAATTGGGTTTCATGCGGGTAGCCGATGAGACATTATCTGGACGACAATAGTGATGGCTAACATACCGGCTGGTAGTTTCACGATAAGTTTGTCGCCAAGCTCTCATGGATTGATGAGCAGGTGGTATGTACTCGTGAAAACTGCCGCGAGACTCTCTGCTGATAATAATGGTACTGTAGTATCAAGAGCTCTTCAGCATCTGTCAGGCCTTTTCCGGCCCCGGCAGCACCAAGATGTATTACTGCATTAATCTCCTGCACAATGGCTTCATCCCCGCCGTTGTCGGATTCGTTATCTGGAGGTAATGTCTCTCATCCTCAACATCTCGGTGTAGAACTGACTTGTTGAATAGCCTCCCTGGCGCCCTGGGCATGTACGGCCTCTCTATCGGCGTTTCCAATATCGGCGACTCCCTCCCTCGCCCCGTTTACGCCTTGCTCTCCGGCCTCAATGCCGCCACCGTTGGCATTATCGTCCTGGCAGCTGTCCAGCTGTCCGAAAGGGCCATTACCGACAAAATAACGCATATCATCATCTTCCTAGGCGCTGCTGCTGGCATGATGTACAATATGTTATGGTATTTCCCACTGCTTATGTTCCTTGGGGGTATTGCAACTGTCGTGCATGACTTTCGATAGTTGTATGGCCTGGTCAAGGCTGTGGCTGGGACACTGAGGAGAAAACGCACACGGTCTGGGGCGGAGGCGGATGAGAGCGTGCAGATGCAGATTCAGCAAGAGACGGCTGCGAGTCACCCTCGTGAGAGCACCGCCGCGGAAGATACTTTGTTGAATTGCCGCAGGACTACCGACCAGCCAAGCATTATCGGCCGCGAAGATATCACGCTCCCTATTACCACGCGTAAAGCATTAATCCCTGAGTCTGAGCCCCGCGTCGTTCCCGAGGAACAACGCCTTAATATCAGCTGGAAATCCGGACTTCTCCTCATCGGCCTCTTCCTTATCACTTTTATCATCGTCATGGTCCTGCGCGGCGTCCTGCCCAACCGCCCGCTCCTCTATGGTCTCTTCGGCAACATGTACCTCGCGGGTACCATCATCTTTGGCGGCGGCCCCGTCGTGATTCCGCTGCTCCGCGAGTATATTGTCGACGAAGGCTGGGTCAGCGCGCGTGACTTCCTGATTGGCCTCGCTATCATCCAGGCGTTTCCAGGACCCAACTTCAACTTTGCTATGTACCTTGGTAGTCTGACGGCGATCAACGGAGGCCACAACTCTGCTGCTGGCGCTATTCTTGGGTTCCTGGGTCTTTTCTTTCCCGGTTTGATCACGGTATATGGAACCATGGGTATCTGGAATGTGATTCGGGGGTGGAGATGGGTAAAATCGGCCCTTAGAGGAGTTAATGCTGCTGCTGTCGGGCTTATCTATACTGCGGTCTATTGTCTCTGGCAGATTAGCTACATTGATAAGGGATTCCAGCAGGGAACCAGCCTAGCGGTTGAACCGTGGTGGGTGGTTGTGACGGCCACGAGCTACGTAGGTGGCTACTGGTTTGGAGTGAGTCCGCCTGTGGCGATCATCATGGGCGCTGTTATAGGCTTGATATAGTACGGGGTTGTCTCAACTTAAAGTACTGTTTTTACACTATATATCATGGATAAATATATAAACGGGATATTGAGTGGAATAATGTAATTGTGGTCTCATTGAAAACTCAAAGACCCCTGAGGAGCCCAATCCCTGGACTGGTGCCCCTACGCAACCTGAACCCTGCCCCAAATCTACAGCTCTCCTGCTTCTAAACGCGTCTCCTTACACGGACACCCTGTGTCGCCTGGCAAATACCAAAAGCCTCCTAATCATAAGGCGGGCGCCTTACTTCTCAAGCTCTCAACTCGTTCCGAAGAGGCATTGGCGGACCCCGTAGGGGACCGGTCTCCTGTACTTGTGCCTTGAGGAATGAAAGGTTCTTTCTTCCGCGCCCTCCTTTGTTCAGTCATCTGGGCCACAGTCTGCGCCACGGTTTGCACCATAGCAGCCGGCAGCCGCTTCATCCCATTCCCTTAGACAGCTACCGGGCGCCTCTGTAGATCTTGATTATCTGCTAAAATAGATTTACTGATATTACATATTAAACACTAGGACTTTCATTCTCCGAGCGTGCTATTTCGTAGAGGTAGCTCTGATTCTATAGCTTGCTACTTTTCTCCTGGTCTTACAGACCCTTATTTACACTCTTATCGATATTACTAGAGCCTGATATAGGAGCTCTTGGATAAGATATACTCTCCTGGTATAGGTATTAGGTCCCAGTTTTAATTTTTCCAATATCAGAACCCCTCTGGGCTTATAAAAGGGCAAAGTTACCAGAATTAAAATACCTTCTTTCCTATATATATAATTAATACTATATCAGAATAAGACCGAGAGATAATTAGGGGAGTGCTTAGGTAAAGTATATATATATATATATCTAACTGATAGTTAAGAAGATCTTAATATAGTATCCTTCTATAAATTTCTCAGACTCTCTCTACCTTATTACTAGGCTTCTGACCTCAGGGAGTATTAGGTATTTAGCACTTTATTAGAGAATAAAGATATATACTTACTTATCTTAGAATATTCTTTTATCTAGAATTCTATTATAGGATATATAGTACTATACTAAGATAGGGCTGGTAAATACTAACAGTTTAATATATATAAAAGTAAATATATCTAGTTTCCCTTAGGGAGATTAAGTATATATAGTTATAATATATTTACTACTCCCCCTATATCCTTAGTAAGAGCTCTTATTAATTATAGAGGTATTATTTAACCTATATTATAATTTATTAGTACTTACTAATATATAAAACTGATATTATAGTCTACTATAAGTACTCTAATACAGCAGCTTAGAGCTAATAGCTTATAATAAGTTAAAGGTAAGCTCTTCCCTTAGATATCCCTGCCTTCTATATAATCTTCCTATAGTTTTTAATAGAGATATATTATTTATTAGTCTACTAAATAAATTGCTTCTCTATATAGTAGAGAATCTAGAATTAGAGATAGATATTAATAGCTTAGCTCGA
Organism: Clonostachys rosea; assembly: GCA_026958235.1. NCBI lineage: Eukaryota > Fungi > Ascomycota > Sordariomycetes > Hypocreales > Bionectriaceae > Clonostachys > Clonostachys rosea. The sequence continues at coordinate 120,229 of CP110204.1, forward strand.
TTGAATTATTACCTTTATTATTTACTATATACTTATCTCTATTTTTATAATATTAAGCAGTCAGGAGAATCAGTACTTTTATAGGGCTTAGAATATAGGGAAATAGCTATAGCTCGAATATTATTAGAGAAAGAGACTAATATTTAATATATAACTACTAATAGTTAGACTCTATTATTACTAGCTATAGAAAATAAATATAGTTTACTAGTAGAGTTATTACTTGTAAAGGATAATCTTAATATAGACTCTAATAGAAAGCTCTATAATTATTATATACTACTATTACAAGCTATAATAAACAGCTATAAAGGAATTATAAAGCTATTATTAGCTAGAGAGGATATTAACCCTAACTCTATAGATAACTTCTAGTAAATACCTCTATTTTATATAGTATAGAAGGGATATAGTACTATAGCAGAGTTAATACTTATAATAGCTAGTATAGTACTAGACTCTAAGGATAAGTACAGTCAGATACTATTATTAATTATAGCAGAGAATAGGTATAGGAAAGTTATAAAAATACTACTTACAGAGAATACTATTAATCTAAATTCCAGGAATAAATATAGTTAGATACTATTATTACAGGCTATAGTAAATAGAAAGAAAGTAGTAATATAGTTACTTCTTAAAAGGGGGGCTATTAACCCAGACTTTAAGAACTCTTATAGGTTAATATAGCTGGATACTGCTATTATATAGTACAGGGAATAGGTCTATAGTAGTAAAGCTACTGCTTATAAGGAGTACTATTAACCCAAACTCTACAGACGGAAATAATTCAATAATAAACAAATCTAATTCTCCTAATATTATACTATATAATAATAACTTAGCTCTTAACTTATTCTGAAAAGGTATTAGCAGTCCCTAAAGGGGAACCTATCTCCTGATCTACTATAGCTCTCTAATTTTTATATCCCTATACTGTAATACCAGTCTATATAATCCCTCCCTAATACTAATAGTACCTCTAACTAAGTACAGTCTTCTGGAAATAAAGAAAAAAAGTAACTATATTTCCTATTATAACTCCCAGAGCAGTAGTAAAACTAATATTAAGGTTTTTAATATTATCCTTATCTAGAGTTACTAAGTAAACCCGAGATTATATTATCTAGTATAATATATCAAAGGCTGTATATATATCAGTATAAGTACTTTTAGCCAAGGGGCTACTAGTACTTACTGGGTTAGTATCCTTACAAGCCGAAAAGCCTTAAGCCTGGTATATTAAAGTATTTGGATTAGTATAAGATAAGTGTGAAACTAGGTTTACAGAGTTTTCCTTCCATATAACTACAGCCTTAGGCTAGTAAAGCTTTTTTTTTTATTAACCTTTTATATTTATTATATTAAGATATTATATCTAGTATATTTTATTACTATTTTTAACTATATACTCAAACTCTTATCCTATTATAAAGTTAATAATATTAAAGGAAGCTTATAAAAAGGGACTCTAGGATTATACTGTTTTAGAGCAGTAGGGTATATAGGGTATATACAGAGGCTTAATAGTTAGAGCTTACTAGTATTATATACTTTAATAATTATTTAAAGTAAAATAGATAGGAGTAAGCAGGCAGTTCGATAGTATTACCAAATCTTAAAACTTTTTAAGCAGAAAGCTAATTAACTCTTAGTAACTAAAAAGCCTATAAAGAGAAAGCTAAGGAAACAAATAGCTATAGCTAATAAAGGCATATCCGAGTAATTCTAGTTAACTTTAGTTATTAGTTAGGGGCAGGGCTAGCTGCTCAAGACCCCTTTATACCTCAGCTATATATAACAATATATTCTTAGGTTTAATAAAATTACTATATTTATAGAAAGCAAAGAGAGTAAAGAGACTATAAAATTTCTAGAGTTATATCAAATAGAAGTAAGCCTTATTTAACTATAATTATATAAGTTTAATAAATACCGAAATCCTTAAGAAGATAACCCCGCAATCTATAAAAGACCTTAACTACCCCTTTACTATTAATAGTAGATTCAGAATTAATACTCTTAATAATCTAGCCAAAGCCCTCTATAATTCTAAGTCAGTAGAGCAGAGTTTATTAGTAGAAATACCTAGAGATCTTTTTAAATATATTAAAATCTCAAATAAGTAGAAGGTCTAATTCTAAACTAATTTACAGCTATTAGAGATTTTAAACTACCTAGTAGTACCTTAAATACTATTAAGGAATTTAAATTCTATATAGATCTTAATAAAACCTTGCTTCTACCTAGTAGTATACTAGATCTTTTTATTTAACTCTTTAATAAGATATCTTAAATAAAATTATTAACTTAGGAAGGAATAGTTATAAAGTATAAGGAGCAGGAGTAGCTCCCTTCTTTACTAATAGAGCAGTATTTTACTCTATATAATATCTAGTTCCTAGGTATAATAATAATAATCCTTAGTCTAAACTTATACTTCCTTATATCTATAGTACTAAACTTTTAATTATTAAGTTCTTCTTCTAACTCCAGTTAGGGAAGGTAGAGATACTATAATTTTCCTTATTTATTAGAAAACCTAACTTTAGGTTTAGTTAAAGCAGTATTAGGAGCTAGTAAGTTATAGGAGTTTAAGCTAGTAGCCCTATAGACCAACTAATTAGCTAATGAATTCTACTAAGGATTCCCAGATATAGAGATAATTTAACTATATAGTTTGCTAGATAGATTTAGCCCTAATAGCTATAAATTAGGCGAAATATTAAATATAAATATCTTACTATAATAAGGAGTTATACAGTTTATACTATATACTGATATATCTATATATCTCAGGGAACGCTTAAAGATATTTCTCACCTTAAGGCCCTTGCTGAAATTTCCCTCCCTTTTATTTAAAATTTATAACTAGAGCTTAAGTTCTCTGGCTATAAGAGCTGCTCAGCTATTAAGATAAGAAAGAATATATAATTCGAACTCACTATATCTCTATCTCTTATAGAAGTTATTACTAATATTATAGTAGAAAGATTATCTAAGCTTAAGAGGGTTTACTTCTAAAGATATACTTATACAGATATAGTTAGTAGTAAGAAGCTATTCTAGGTTTAGACCAGCAAACTAAGAGAGTATATCCTAGAGGTATTACTATAATTTAATAGATATAATACCCAGGGAATTCTTAAAAAAGAAGATCCTAATAGACCTATTCTTAAGACCTGGGAGATAGATCAGGAGTAGTTTTAGCAGGGAGAAGAAAGGCAAGCGCTATAGCCATACAGCTACTAAGCTCTAGTTTAGTTACTATCTGCTTTTCAGCCTGCTTAAGTAAAGCTATAATTCTAAGAGAATATTTTAAACTATATATAAGCTCTTTATTTACTAGGAATAGCAGGATTAATAATAAATCTAGTATACAGGTTATACAGGGACTATACAGACTTTTTATTATTATCTTTCTATAGGAGGATATATAATACTATATTAGTATACTCCAGAAGAATAATAAAGAAAAATTAAAAAGAATTTTTCAGCTTTTAGTATCCAAGATTTAATTATACTATCCGGCTAATAAAGCTATTTATATAAGCCACTCTTTCTTTTACTTATAGCAGCAATATACCTATTCGGAATTATTATATATCACTACTTAAAGCCTCAATCTAAGAGGATATCACTCCAGCTAAGAAACACTCACTCAAGAGATATATATATTAATTACTATTAAATTTACTACATAATATAGTAACTTCTTATTTAAATATAAAATATAAAGACTATTACTTAAAGTTAAAGAAATAGCTCTAAATACCAACTAGTAGTATTTAAAAAAGATTATCTCCCTAAGAAAAAAACCACTTTAAATCTAATATATATCTCCTATCCTATCTAAATAGATTATATTTACTAAAAACTATAACCACTATTCCAGAAACCAGATAATATAAATAACTCTAAAAGCATAAGCTATTATATATCTCGAAAATCTAAAACCCAAGTACCTCTTATACTTATCTGAACTTCTTTCTTAAGCCTCCCCCCTTTAAAGATATATCTTCCACTACTTACCACTAATACCCTTACCAGAGGGTTTAGGTAGAATCCTTAAAATAAAGATTAGAAATATTACAGGAGTACTTCTAGATAGTAGTATTACCTTAGTATAGATTATATTTAATAGTAAGCTAATTATACTTTCTTATTATCTTTCCCCCCTTATCCTTCTTAGGGTTAGAGGGAGCAGAATAGTCCTTCTTCCTACTATAGATAAATAAACTATACTTTCTTATTACCTTCCCCCCCTTATCCTTCTTAGGGTCAGGGAGGGTAGAATAGTCTTTCTTCCTACTATAGGTAAGTAGACTATACTTTCTTATTACCTTCCCCCCCTTATCTTTCTTAGGGTCAGGGAGAGTAGAATAGTTCTTCTTCCTACTATAGGTAAATAGACTATACTTTCTTATTACCTTCCCCCTCTTATCTTTCTTAAGATCAGGGGGAGTAGAATAGTTCTTCTTCCCTAGGCTATAGGTAAATAGATACTTATCTTCCTCGTATATATTATATTTATAAAGCTCTTTAAGAAGATTACAGGTCTCTAGCTCGCTTTCTTTATTATACTCCTCTAGCTCAGTAGAGGTATTATAGATAATAAACTTAGGAGTACTATTAGACTTAATACTATAAGTAATAAGATTAGTAGCTTTAGTCTTAGTAGTCAGTCTGTAGGTAGTAAGGCTAAGAGATAGAACAGCTATAAAGCTGAGGTTCTTATAAGTAACTATTATAAAAAGCTAGTATAAAGAATTATTCTAGAAAAGGTTTTAGAAAATAACTAGTAACTTAAGAAAAGATAAGGATAAGAAATAGAGAAAAGGAAGAAAAAAGTATAGGAAGAAAAGATAAAGTAAGGAAATAAAGAATAGACTAAAAAGAACTATTTTTATTTTTATTTTATTTATTTAATAAGGAAGAAAAGTATAAGTTATTCAGATTATCTCAGACTTTATATATTTTCTTCTATCTTTCTTAAGAGTTTTATATTTCTATATCTACCCCTTGCTTAAATATAGTATATTATTAGAGTAATTATACTATCTATCTATACTCTTCTTTCAGGAGGTATAAAGCGAGCTTTAGGGATCTTAGAAAATAATTATAATATAACAAATACCTTTAAGAGATAACTAAGAGAGCCTAGTTCCTCTGATACCCCTAGTTCCCTCCTCCTGATTTTAGTAAATTAATTCTTTAATAACCTGCTAAACCGCTTAGTAAAATATACTTTTAGCTAGCTCCTGGGATTTAAATAATAAAGTATTAGTAAATTCAGTTTAATATTAGTAGATTATATATAATCAGAAGGTAATATTACCCGAGCTTAGTATTTAGTACTACCTAATATCTCTAGTAATCTCAGATAGATTAAGTATTTATTAAAGCAGCTAATTCCTTAAGTTTAACTATTATATTAAAGTATTAATTAAGCTTTATAGGAATTAATAATTAAGAACTTAATAGCTATATCTTAATAATAGTAAACTATTTAGGTAGACACTATATATACTAGCTATAGAGTTTATTATATAGATTAACTATTAGCTTATACTATAAATATATATAGGATAGTATTATATTCCTCTAGTCTATTAGCCCTTACTACTCTACAGAATCCTAGGTATTTACAGTATTACTAAAGCCTCTATAAGGTAGTACTTTCTTAATAATTTAAGTACTTCTAGCAGGGAATCTTATATAGTTATTTCTCTGATCAGTATAGTATTAAAGGAGTATTACAGCTACTTCTCAGAGTTCAGCTATTATTAGTACTAGGCTAATAGTAGCCTAACTCAGAAGGATCTAATCACTATCTATTTCTCAAAATTAAATTATACTAGTACCTGAGTAAAGGGGAATACTCCAAGATACTACTATATCTTCTAACAGCTTAGCAGTCAGTTTCTATAATTAATATCAGCAGGGGACCAAGGCTTAAAGCTTATACCTTCAGGCCTTTATATTAGTAAGTAGTATTTAGCTGTTTATTAGATATTAAAGCGGTATAAATTCCTTAGAAACTAATATTTCTATCTAATATAATTTATAAAGACTTGATTCTATCTACCTTTCTATAGTCTGATATAGCTATAGTACTAAGTATACTCTATTACTCTTTACTTAGTTCTACCTCTCCTTTTAGCCTTAAACTTATATATACTATTATAGTACTATCTAATCCTATTTCTATATAATACTAGCTAATTGTATATATATACCCTTACAAGAGGCCCTTATATATTATAATTTATAACAGGAGCCTTTCTCCCTATATTTATAATTCCTATCTAGTAGCAGTTAAATAGTAAAGCTAGGAGGGTTTATTATTTAGCTATATAAGATAGTTAAATTCCACACTTTTTTATTTTATTTTACAGAATCTGCTTACTTTAGCCTCTGAGAAGATAAATAAGAATATAATAATTCCTATATATATATAATTTATCTTATCCTATTTATATATATAATTATCTACTACTTAAAGGTAACCTTAAATCTAAACTTCTACTATAACCAGATAGTATAGGGTAGTAGATACCTATAGTATTATTCTCCTGAGTAATAATTAAAATAAAAGATAAATCCAGAGTCAGACTATAACCCCCGGATACTAAGATTATAAAGATAGTTTTAATCTGGGTTAAAATCTATAGCCTGGAATATACTTAGCTGCTCGTAGATACCTATATTACTATACTAATCTCAGCCAGGAGATAAAATAAGATAGAAGATCCTTTATTATTTTATATAACTCGTCCAATTTAATATATATTAAAATACTTACCCTGGATAAATAAAGAGACTATTTCTAAGGCTGGGTAAACTATATATTAAATACTTACTTAGCTAAGAGTTAAAAGGATTACTATAGATTTATTAATTTAGCTTTTAATCTTAGTTCTGTAAATAGGTTTATAGATTTACTATAATTATTATTTTAAAGTCTATTTATTTCCTTAAATTCAAATTAAGTAATTCTATAGCCGGTACTAGATTACTAGGAAATATCAGGTCTTTATAAGTATAAACCGTATATATAATCTTTGGCCGGGGAGAGTAAAGCTTAAGGTTTTTTAAATATAAGAATCTAAGGTACTTAGAAATTGGTAATATCTGATTTTGTCTTATTCGGCTTTTATCTTCAAAGGTCTTTCTAGATTGGTAAAAGCTATTAATAGTCCGGTAGATATGCTGAAACGCGCGTATTCGATCTGTGGGGCAGGAAATTGAGCACGTAATGGTACATAAGTCCTCCTCGGCCTCTTCCTCTTTCATTACCATATATTGCGGTATATCTCTGCCAAGGAAACAATGATCCTCCTATCCTCCGCGCGACTATTGGGAGTATTATTGCTTCAGTTGGTGTCTTCAGTCCGGACTTCGATGTTTTTGGCTGCACCGAGAGTAATTAATACAGCTAAGCTCTGGGGTTAAATCCGCTTGAGGTATGATGCCTATGTATTCGTATAATCGACGCTCGTATTCCTTCAAAACCTACCGGGAATCGTGGGCTGCTGTGTAAAAAGATACAGGGGCTATAATCCCGTTACCTACCGCTGCGAAGGTGACCTCTCCCCTTATCGGTGTATATGACTCAAAGCCCGTGCTTCTGTTGCCTCGTTATCTTTTGGGCTGCGCGTTACTTGGTATGTAGGGCAGAACGATCAGCCAATATTAATTTATCCTAGCCTATCACTTTGTCAGTTGGGGGCCTGCAAGCGAGGCGAGGTCTCTCCATTTATACTCTAGACTGGCCTTACAGTGTTGTTTTGACTCGCCGACCGTTCGCCCACTGACAACTCGGACTTTTTCAATGTACTATATAGCGTGGGAGAAATTGCTATATATTGGCGACCAGCATACAGGCTTGTACTCTCAGGACTCCCGCTAGCCAAACTGTTGATTGGGCAGGTGAGCAGATGGCTAAGAGCCATCCAACTATCTTCCTTCTTTCACAGGCACCTTCTATGTTTAGCCCAAACTTTACGTTCTCTGAGAGCGAATGCGCGATCGTACGCCCGTATGCCAAGGGAGGGTGAGACAGATCTAAAAGCCTTTATCAGGTAGTCCATTGGTTCACTATTCCCGAAGTCTGGATAATATGGATTATCTCGATTTGTACTGAGCTTTTTGAGGCATGGAGTTCTATAATGTTTACTATTAAAGTAGTCTATTTATATAAAGGAAATTTAAATAAGTATCTATCTATTATATAGTAATAATAAGAGATCCTTGGATAAAACTCTTCTCTTACTATAGGATTAGAGTATAGATTATCTTAATTAATACTTATAATATTATAGCTATCCCGGGTAGGTTAGATATTATAGAGAGTATTATCCTTAGTAACCTATATACTGTTTTAGTTAGTATATCTTACCCTGTAATAGAAACTTTTAATATTAATATACTAAGTAAATATTCGAATTAAGTAAATATCTCCTTCAGCTAAGCTAGTATATCCTTGCTAAACTCTACCGGCCTCTTAAGTAATACCTAATACCCTCCAGACCTACTTACTATCTTAAGCTTTAATAGAAGCCCTTCTGTAATACTAGATTATATTAGAGTAGGCTTATATATATAATTATTCTCTATAGTCCAGAAGAATACTAGGATATTAACTATCTTATACTCAGTAGGAAGCTAAGCCTCTGCCTATACCTGTATACTACTTTAGATAGTTTTATATTAGTAATTAGATATAGTAAAGCTAGGGCTATCTCTGCTATATTAATCTAAAAAGTCTTTCTTATAGTTACCTATAGTATAGAAGAGGGTCTACTATATATAATCTCCCTTAATAAAGGTATATATACTACTAGCGGATATCTAAATATTTATCTATATACTTAGCTTACTATATATAGCTATATATATAGACTTAATATTCTTTTTTATTATCTTTAGTATATTATTAGTAATAAAAAAGTACTAGTATTAGTATAGGCTAATACTAAAGACCTTCTTAGTAAGTTTATTAACTAGATTAAGATTAAACTTAGTACTACTTAGTAGGATATATATAGTATTTATTATAGTAAGACTAGATATATAGAAGGAGTAGAAGTAGTAGAAATATTAGTATATAGTACTTCCCTAGTTATAGCTAAGTAAGATAATAGTAAATAGTTTCTCTATATTAAGGATCTTAATAATATTAGTAGTTATATACTACTAGCTATACTAGCTTAGGTCTATAGGCTTAGAGCTATTCCTAAAGCCTAGGCTATTAATAGTAATAATACTATAGCTATTTAGAATAAGATAGTTATTAATTAGGCTAGTCTAAAGATATACTAAGTTAGACTAACTATAAAAGAGGGTAAGAGTAGGTTTAGATTCTTATACTAGAGAGATATAGTAGATATAGCTAAACCTATAAGATATCTAAAAGGTCTTTTTTAAGTCTGAAAAGCTTATAGTAATTAATTAAGGAGTAGTTTAAATAAGAATTTAAGAAGATTTTTAACTATTCGAGATACAGGAGGTAAGGTAATATAATATATAGCTACTTCGGATAACTCTATTTCTATACTACCTACTAAAGTAGAAAAGATATACTACTAATCCCTATATTAATATAGATATATTAATCTATTTAGTAGGATCTATTTCTAGAGCTGAACTAATAATATATAAGAAATATAGGATAATAGAGTTATTTTTTATTTATTTAGAGTAATAGTAGTAAAACTACTAAGATAATTACTTACTCTGCTAGTAGTATTAGATCTATTATTAAGAGTATATAATATTATAATTACTTAAAGAGTATATAATAGGTAGCCAGGCTATTATATAGGGATATAATAAAGAGCTAGTAGATAGATAAGTATATAGTATAGTAAGTAATATAATTTTTATTACTATATAATAGCTAATATAATAGATAGTTCTATAGATTAATAATAGGATTAGGAGTTTATCTCTTACTTACTAGATAACTAGCTTTAATAGTCTCTAATTATAGAGTAATATAGTATATATTATTAGAGCTAATATAAATAAGAACCTTCTCCTTTTAAGTAGAAGGCTTAAGCTACTTCTTAATCTACCAGGCCAGACTATTAATAGTATTACTTAAGTTACTCTAAGTTACTATATAGAAACTATACTTATATAAGAAGGGGTAGTTAAACTAGAAGCTATATATCTTATCTAGATTCTTAAAAGCTATATAGTTAAAGACCTATATTAGGATCTTATTTTTAAGTAGTACTTTATAGCTTACTACTTTATAGTATCTATTATTTATATAGTATAGAAATTATAGTAGGAAATAATAAAGAAGTAAGCTAGTCTAAATATCTAAAGTTTAAATACTTAGGGCTTAGAGGATCTAGAGTTAAGTAGAGCTTTAATATTTAGAAATATATAGAAACTCAGTCTTTCTTATATATAATTATCTGCTAATATAGATAAACTTAAAGTTTTATACTTTTTAGCTTTCTAAGTATCTCTATCCTCCTCTAGAACTTTCTTAATATTATCCAGGTTATTATATATATTAGGATAATATAGAAAGAGCTCGGTCTTTACTCTCTCTAGGATAACTTTAAGTTCTTAGATCTTACTTTTAAATCCCTTAATAGTATATATCTAAAACTCTGCTATTTCCAGCTAATCCTTCTTTAAGTAGTTAATAAGTAAGATAATCTTTTTATTTTTAATTACTAGAGTATCTTTCTTAGTTTTAAGCTTATCTCTCTTAGTCTTAAGCTTATCTCTCTTAGTCTTAAGCTTATCTAGTTTATTAGTAAATTCCTCTATATACTCCTTAAACTTATTTAGAGTTATCTTATTATAGTTAATATTCTCTTTAAGCTCCTTAATAGTTTTCTCTTATACCTAGAGCTCTTAGGCTTTCTAATCCTGAGCTATAGTAGCCTTCTTATTAGCTCTCTAAATTTATATTTTAAGAGCTTTTACTAAATTCTTTTATTTCTCTAGATTAGTACTTAGAGTAGTATAGTATTCTTATAGGCTATAGTAGTTTATATAGATAGATCTATAGGTATTATATAGGGTATTATTCTATATATCTATCTTATAGTACTTACTATTTATATTAGAGAATTTTATATTAAATTCAGACTGATTACTAAGGTAGACTATAGTCTACTCCTTAGATCTTATACTAAGAATAGATATTCTTAGTAGTAGTTTATTAAAGTTATAACTATTACCCTAAGATCTTAGTCTATTAAATTATTCTCTTATCTAGTAATTTTCTAAAAGAGGGGGAGTAAGAATTAGTAAGACTATTAGCTATTATTAGATATAGGATAGTATTAGAAAGTATTTTCTGAAAGTCTAGTAGTAGCTATAAATATTATAGAACTAGTAGGAATTAACTTATTAAAGAGATCTAGTAGGTAGTTTTAGGAGTAGCTATATCCTTACCCCAGAGGCTAATACCTGAGCTCTAGTTATTCTATATATAGGGGGGAAGGTAATTAGTACTATATTAACTAATAAAATTATTAGATAGATATATAGATCTCTTATATAATAATTCTTATTAGAGAATTTCCTTATATATATAAATAGCTTATATTTTCTCTCTTATTTAGCTTAAGGGATAAGTATCTAAATAACTCTTATATTATTCCCTACTATATATCCTATAGCTTATAGCCCTCTTTATTATATTATTTAAGTTAGCTCCTAGGCTTAAGTAACCTCTAAATAAGAAGTAATCTCTATCCTGGTACTCAGCTAGTATATTATTAGAATATTAGTTTACTAATAAGTTTTCTAGTAATTTACCCTTCTAATTAAATATATTAATTTAGTCTGGATACTATATATTATTTTTAGTATCTGCTATAAAGATATAATTACTATACCTCTTATTAAGAGGTTTATCTATACCTGGAGTTACAGTATAATTAAGTCTTAAGTTAGGTATAGCTAGTAGGGTGGTAGATAAAATTAAAATACTTAAAACGCTGGAAGCGATAAGGAATAGTCGGAGCTTGATAGGAATCTCAAGTAATAAATAATATGTATTTGCAGTGTTTCAGTATACTCTACCTCTAAAATTGGCCCAGCCTCTACTGTTCAGTATATATAAAAGAATTCATGCAGCTACAAGATATATAGGAGGTAATACTGATTACCATGGAAATTCCTGGAAATATATGTAAACATTTAATTAACTGCTATAGTTGATATCGTAGATCTTCGCGTTATATAATGAGATGATAACTATGAATGATATGTAAACACCTACCTGGGTAACTCCTTTGCGATCGCTCTGGACAAGGCGATATCATGGACGGGGTGTTATTCTTGAGATGTAATATTGTAGCAAATCGGAGCTGCTCCAGAAGTATTACATAGTGTATTTTCAGACTCTCAGTTGTGGTATCGGGGAACACTTAATGAATGTATTCCTTGTGAGCAAGATTCTTTATACTTTTACCGCGTTTCCGGCTACGGTGAAGTTGAACTTCTTCTAGAAACTTGGTGTAATATTATAATAATCTAATTTCAACTACAACTCGATATAGAGAATACAGGCTATTACTTTTTCCTAATACCTATAAGATACCGTAATAACCTTATTACTACTTATAGGGTAGCTATATAGTACTATTTGGAAAGGCAACAGTCTCCTTTAGAGTAGTACCGAAAAGGCTATTAATAGTTAGGTAACCCCAGTGCAATTCAAGAAAGCTCATAATAGTTTCATGACAGAGGTGCTGAAGCTGTTTTACTGGTTTACAGGGTTCTGATGCTTGGGCGGTAATTCTAGCCCTCTTATCGATAAGTCTATGTGCTACTGAGTTATCCGTTATACGGATGGGTTCCTCGAGAGGAGAAAAGACAGCTAAGTTACTGTATTTGTTGAAGGCCTTACTTCTAGTATTGGGATTATCTGTGTTAATTAGTGTATTACTGTGCAAATGATTGGTATTATAAATTCCGGCTTATCTTGCTTCCCCGGCTATAGATACAAGGGAGTATATATCTTTATTAGTAGGGTAGTCTTAGTAGAATATATTAACCTCCGTTAGTATATTACCCTAAGGTATTATTTTAGAGTAATCCGGGATTATATCCTCTTAGTTAATATCACAAACATATTCAAACCCAAGGTACCTCTGAGATTAACTTTTTATAAAGCTGAAGAGTATATCTTTTCCAAATGATAGTTTGATATTTTGCAGGATATTATCAGCCTTTATCTCTAGCTCCGCAAGCTCCATGGCGAGATAAAGGGCTCAGGAGATAAATTTTACTCTGAGCCTGCTAGTGGAAATGGAGCTGTCTTAAAAATAAACCGGTGGGTGCATCGGGCCAAGAATAACATCAGGGTGAGACCCCACATTTATTCGGTCATGAGGTGCATATATACCTTGCTGTGAAATTGTACAGTATGCCAAAACCATGACATCATAAATTTTTGACTCCCTTGTATCATCAAAGGGTGTGCACACGATGGGATAGGAGCTATGTGTTGCTGGCAGCTGCTAACGACAACGAGGCACAAATGGAGCATCAAGCGGAAAGAGATATGTTTTTTGCGCCACTGGTGGCGAGCGCCTGACAAATTTAGAAGCCAGACAGGCAGGAGCAGACAAAAGTAGGTAGAGCCTGTTTCTAGGCGTGCACGCTTCATCCCGTCAAATGGCAGTGCTGTACCCCTGCATTTGCGAACTTTTTAAGCCCCAGTCCAAGAACAAGGGTGTATCATTTCCTGAACTGCTGGACCATTTCTGAACTCTTACGTTCGTATTACTAATACCTATATTATTACTGCTCGAGTACTTTAAATACAGGCTAAAACGCAGCCTTTATTCACTCTTCAAATAATAACTTATACAGTTTATATAATAACTGAGCTCTCAATTTCACCCCAAAAACATAATAGAACGAATAAGAATATCGTAAAGGCTATCAAGGGCCTTATACGAAGAGGTAATAAGATAAGCAGTTATTTTAATACTAATATATATATTATAGTATAACGAAATAATCAATATTAGAACTACAATTTATCTAATAGCTTATTATTCCCCCCTACTCTCATAGTAATTATAGGTAATCTTAATTATTAATCTACCTAATACTTAGTAAGCTAATTTTATTATAGGAATAAGCTTATTTACTAGCTGTAAGGAGATCTTCAGTAAGCTTCCAGTATACCCAGAATACTATACCGTTATTATCTACTTCTAACTCAACTACTAACCAGACAAGCTCAGGAAATAAGGATAGCTAAGACTAGATTTAATTAATATTATTAGAATTACTATTGCTATTAGATATATAATAAAAAGTAGTCCTAGAGACTCATAGTATAACTACCAGCTATATAAGCATCGGGATAATATACCTAGGATATTACTTATTAGCAGTTGTAACCAACAAAGGGCTGGTAAGTTCGCCTGCATTTACGAACTAGAGAGTTCGTATTTTCAGTATAACCCTAAGTGCAAACTCAAGCTAGATTATTCCTCACCTTCCTCTTTTATTATATCATTTACAAATAAGTAAAGTACCGCGCAATACTAATATCTCATTTGTAATAACCATACCATTATATATTACATCAGCAGAGCGACCTTTGGAATATTCCTTACTATTACCCGATTACTAGTCCCGGTCGTCACAGGGTAGGCATAATATTATTAAGATAGTACGCCAGAGTAACTTCGGACGATCTTCAGGTCCTCTATGATCAAGCTCTTAAGGTACATACCGAAAATGCGCTTTTCCAAATTAGTATGCAATTCGGTTAACACACAATCTTATGGCCTTAGGCAAAAATTAAGAAACATACTACAGTAGGATATAGGCTCAGCATCAGCATCTGTCGACAGGGTTTCGCCAAAATTAGCCCGAACCTGGATTAACTGTGGCGTACATAATCTGTACAGTATACCGATAGTGCGAATTGAACTCTTGTCATCTTCCAATAATAACCCCAAATAAGTGCCTTGCCATACCAGCATCAATAATCAGCGCTACATACAACTGGCCTAGTTTACTTTAAAGAATTTAAAGAATTCTCCATTATTATTTAAAGCCCATTTCTGACCAAAGGTGTACATTCACGAAACTATTATGCATATACTGCACAAAAAAAAACATTACTGTATAAGACCTAATATAGTGTTATATTGGAAGCTGAACCCTTATATATATAGAGTTATAGAGATGAACTAGGCTTACTGGTTTCGCAAGATCACCAATTGCGAAAATAACGAACCTTTGCATGCCTGTAATAGCCTGTAATATATCTTCTACTCTTCCGCATCAGCAACCTTTACACTAGCCGAGGGCTGACCTGGGTTTTAAGTAGAGCGCATTTATTATAACAACTCCTGTGACTTAATACCTTAGATTGTATCGGGGTGATTTTCTCCAAGGATATACCGGCGATACTCTAGGGCGATATTTTAAAGCACTTCAGCTTTATTATATCAGCCCTACTTATAGTATACCTTAGCATAATATACTACCCTCTTATAGGAAGTAGGAATAACACTCGTACTAGACCCTGGGTCCATTGCTCTGCTAGGTTATTTAATATCAGCTTTATAACGGAACCGGCCAGCATTATTAAAGCAGCTGTAAACAGGGGCACCCGAGTCTATCTCATAACTAAATCAAACTGATTTATTCCTGATTATAGTAGATATTTTGAACCTAGGTATATAACGCTTTAGACCTCTTGAACGTTATCTTCTTTTTCTTTACTTCGGTAGGTAATAGAACGCTTCGTTAGTGCTCCTTTACAGAGCATGGTTCCATTCTCGAGTTAAAAGCCTACCCCGATCATTGATCTACCGTTTCATGCCAAAACCCTTTCGTCTCCAATAACTCTATAATCCCCAAATACACCTTCAAGCAGGAGAGTATCATCCAACATATAACTAGGTGGTAGAGGCTTATTATAATAGCCCCCTGGCCTGACACCTGATTGAGAACTGCACCCGCCAAGGGGAGAAGGAGCAGTAGAACAGTTAAACACCGTTCTGTAGGTTAATCTTATCTGGAATCCCTACAAATCAGTTCTCAAATCATACCTTTTATAATACAGCTGCTTATCTGTAATAAGACTGAGCATATTCTGCTATATCTTATCGATATTCCAACACCTCTTCGCTTATATTATCAGGAAGGCGCTACTTGGGATATAAGTTCATATACAGAGGCTGGACGCTGAACTTATTATCATCATTCTGGAAGTAGAAGTAGCAAAGCCGGCAAATCGATTTACTGGTTGCAATAAATATATTCCTATCCTAAAAATCCGATAGCTTAACCTTTCTTACCATAGTAAGATAGTTATATATATAGACCTCTGTATAAATAAAAGTCTTAGTCTTCCTATTAAAGATCTGTTTACAGATCTCTGATTCGAGCCTGTATTTCTGAAGCTCAGCAATATTATCTTAGAACTCTTCTAGATCGTGTTCAGGAAAAGCATAGTACAGTACATCTATTAATCTTACTAACTTAGGCGGCATAGCCTTCTTTTACTTTGCAGATTAAATATAGTTAACTTTAAAGCTCTTGAAAACTTCAGGCCATTTCATTATTACCTCAACAACTGCCTCGGACACCTGACGATATAAATAGAGGCGCCCAAGATAATAACAGAGTTCGCACTATTTATAGGCCTGGTCATAATCATCCTGCCTGGTACAACGGTTAATCTCTCCGCTAAGGCTGCTATTCTTACTCGCCTCTATAGCCTTAATAAAAGTCTCGCAATCTCTGAGGACTGAGAGTCATTATCAAATTAGAAATAAAATCACTTAATAAGAGAATAGGGATCTATATACCCTTGTTCCTCGCTGTATTAGTTATCTCCCGTGGGAATTCAACTCTAGACTTTAATTTACAGAGCTGCCTGGTAACTATTGGTTTCTCAGAGCGGTTAGAAAATCCTTCGAAATAGAATAAAGCAGAGGATATAGAATTATGCATTAGAACTTACTTATAGATTCCCGGGCTAATTCGCACTTATCGATATATTCATCAAGCGCTCTGGATAGTATCCTAAAGTATATACCAACTCTCTTAAAGCAGAACTCAAGAAAACACCATAAAATCATTTTCTGAAGTAGCTTAGGGTTTAGCTTTTCAGAATTAGTAGTAATATACTACAGTAAATCTTCAAGACCTCTTTTAATCTCTTCGAGCTCGGCCGGTTTTCTGAAGTTGGTGGTAAAGAGGAACTCAGCCCCCCCGTCAACTGCAAGGCATACAAGCGAGGTATTTACCGCCCCGCCTGAATTATTATAACAGAATTACACGAGCTTGCATTAGAAGCTTTAAAAGGCAGAGAGTAATATATCCCTGTTAGACTCAAAAGAGCCATACTTGATAGCACTCCTGGCTATACAAGCAGCAGTTATAGCTCCCTGGGAGGTATATAGATTAAACAGCTGCTATTCCTAGCTCACTCCCTCCGATATCTGGGACTCGGAAGCGTTAGATACAGTACGATAAGATATTTTAATCCGAGGATAAATATCTACAGATTTATCAGCTATATTTACTTCTTAGATAGAAGGAACAAGATGGTAAGAGCTTTACCGGGATCAAATTTAAAGATAAAAGTAGATGGAAGTATGAAAGTGGATAGTAGTTGCAATTGATGGTTCCCTTGTAAGTTAAATATTTTGAAGCCTTGAGATTATCTGAGCCGTCAGGGAGTAACTCCTCCTTTTTATATATTTTATATTGGCTCCTTGGTTTTTATTACTACCCTACCTTGGAGAGAATCTTACTTAATTATTTCACTCTGATTGCGGCAGAATCTCGACGCCCTAAAGTAATAAGGGTAAGGCAGAGTTTGCCAATATTTCAATATACAGGAGGCCCGGACTGCGATCGCCGTAATGATTTCACCTTAAATAGTGCCTTAAGCGCTTGTGCAATTTTGACCTAATCGTATTTTAATACATGTTCGCAAGGTTCCTTGGCTATCGGTAAAAGGATAAAATGCTGCCTAATATCCCCTCCTTTTGGAATTCTGATAACCCCGCCCTCACTGATAGGCTGTCTGAGCCAAGAGGGGCAATATTGCTATGAATGGTATAAGTAAACTTCATCTTGCCTACACGAGAGGCCCAAAGAAAGCATTCACAAATTAGCAACACTGATGAAATCGTGCATTATGACATCTCTTTCCGACCTCTCGCATATGCGCCCTATCTAATCGGGTAAGCCGACCCAAGGAGAATCTGCCTTGGTCATATGGCATACAACCAGATGTTCTTATGCGCCAAATCACAGATTCCTGTCCCCTTTTCCCAAAGCAGTGTCCAGGCTGAACTCTTTGAATTATTCTATCCGTATGACGCATATCGCAATAAGACTCTGGTTCTTTTCCCTACTTCCGCCAATTACCTGCCTTCTACCATTGGGAAAAATGGGCGTTCGTATCTACCCTTTATTCAGAAGACACCCGGTAGCTCTCACTATAATTACCATAATTTGTAGCATGTGCCACTGAATTAGGCAGTCTCGGCCATTTACGACTTCACTGCGATACATCGATTAACCAGTATAGAAAGAAAAGCCTTGTACACTTGTTGATTATTTTCTTGCAGACAACAGCATCTTTTCAGCGTCTTCATTAAGCTCGCAGTCTCCTACCATGTATTCCGTAAAAATCCCCTCATTCCAACTCTCTATGGTAGATTCTAAAAGTTCAGAGTCCCACCAGCACATAGGACCCAGGCTCTACTTATTTTATCTTACCCTGCCCCGCTTGGAATCTTGTACCCTTTGCTACAACTCTATTCGAGTAGAACTAAGCCAGAAAGCCTGCCCTGGCAGACTAAGCCTATATCTGTAAACCTCCTATAACGCAGGATATAATTCAACCCGCTTTATGGAAGGAGTACGACTAAGGGTATTAAATAAATATATATTCATAGAGTCATCTGGTTGGAGCTAGCGATATTTAGTAGCGTTGGATTTTAGAACATCCTGGTCGATATATTTCACAAACCCAGTAAGGTACTTTTTAGACTGGTAGCGGTCTCTGCTCGCGAGTTCTATCAGCTGGAGATCTTCGATTCCATCAAGAGAAATATTGAAATTGCGAAATAAGAGCTTGGATACGGTGTGAATATCGAACCTAACCTTAGGGATAGACTTTGACTTGAGTATGGAGCAGAGCGATACACTACTGTCACTCGTTGCAGATAAAGCCATGGTACCAAGACGTTTTATGTTAACTATGTAAAGTGTACCGGTTGGTAGTACCAAGATCTGCAGGTAAATGAACCGATCATACGCGACACTATGAGCATCCAGATAGAGTGAAGGTGGCTTGACCTCGAGGCTATTAAGATCTTATCATAATCAATCTAGTTTCTTAACAGAGTTGATGACTATGGTAGACGGGCCACTATCCCTGTATCTGGGAGGCTGTGTCGAATGACTTGCATTCATTGTAGTTATTAAGATACCCTAGCGATAAATAATTAGAGCGTTAGATGTGGAGGACACTGGTAAGGGAAATTATGGCTAGTATAATGCATGGTAGCTCTCTTTCTAAAATAAATCAACAGGTACCACCAAATAAAGCCATGGCCCGATTTCGGAATTTGACTGGCCAATGATTGTCCTGTTCCACTTGGTTGGCCTCCCGCATCACACCTCTATGCGTTGGTACCCAAAGGTGTGTCTCGTCATTTTTCATCTTGCAGTCAGCCAAATTTTTTCAGAGCATGAATCATTTCTACATACATGCTTCTAACCAAACCACTAAGCAGACAAGCTCAGGGGATGAGATTTAGCTGAGACTAGGCAGAATGAATTTCCACAAAAAGGGGCTACTGTGGTACATACATATCAGGATTACGTGTCGAATAAATTACTCATCAACTGGCTCGAATAACCAGAATTTCTTCATTCCTCTGACTACTATAAGCTGAACAAGAGCATGCAACAGCAGAGACATGGGGTTCACCTGCATTTGCGAACTCCTAAGTTCGCATTTCCAGATTTAGGTGCTAAATGCCTGGGTACAACCCACCCACAAGGACACATCACAGTCAGTTTTGGCCGACCCACAAGTATCTATCGCAAGTTGGGCTATACTCCTGCGGAGCTTTAACAGCCGATTATGGCCTG
The DNA here is from genome assembly GCA_026958235.1 of Clonostachys rosea. Lineage (NCBI taxonomy): Eukaryota > Fungi > Ascomycota > Sordariomycetes > Hypocreales > Bionectriaceae > Clonostachys > Clonostachys rosea. Next base: position 140,365 of record CP110204.1, read on the forward strand.
TTTCTTTTCTGAATTGGGCCGTCACTTTATATTGTATGTATATACCAATCTTCCATAAGAATTACATTATATACGTTGTATTAACGGAGCGACGTTCGAAATATTCCTTACCATGCCCAGTCCTACTGATATTGTCAACTTATACCCTCCCAGGGCGTCTATAAACTCGTAGATATTACCTCTTATGAACTCCATCTTCACCCAATTCTGAAAACCGGTACGAGATTTCCCACTAAATATACTTATCATAGCCTCGAAATCGCAACAAAGTTGGCTATATCGACTAACAGGTCCTTCTAAAAGGGATATAACCGACGACTCAAGATTGCAAACTGCATTAAGGGCTTCTAGGACCTTGGTCAAGTCGTCAAGTTCACCTTCGCAGCGTCTTGTCGCGTTCCATGTACCTCTTAACGGCCGTATTGAGAGATTTGGTTGACTGAATAGCGGCTGTAACTAATGCGATAATTAAGGCGGTAATACTTAGCGGGTCAGCTATATTAAGCTTGAGATAAAACCAGTATAAAGTATAGGTAAGAGGGGGTACTAGATCTCCATACGCAATAAAAGGGTTAAGCACCGGCTATCCGTTTAATCTGCGGTCAAACATCGGCTATCAAGGAGCCTAAGTCATCAAGCCAACAACTCGTCACTAGCTTGCGAGCTCGTTAAGAGTAATGCATTCCGTCAGATAGCTAGTGAAATAGTGTTCTTAAAGAAAGAGATAATTCCATATTTCCTGGTCCCTAAGTCATTATAGCTATCGTATTTGAGCAAGAGATTCGATCAGTGAACATCTAGATAACGTAAAACAAAACCAACCAAGCCTCAGCTATGCCTATTAATATCCGGACATCATCTTTAAAAAAGCACGGTAGCAAGACATTTCTCGGCGCTAAATTACTTGATCTGATTAGTTGCCCGAATTTATGTGGGACGTCTGTCGACCCCGCAATATGCCTCGTATCGTCCCCCCCAGGGAGCTTAACCCATAATACAAATCCATATGCGAGCCTTACATCCTCCTAGCTGTAATCCCTCATTACTATTACTATTACAAGGTAGCCGCCAGAGAACATCAAATAGCTGAATCAATCAGCATAGCGTCAGGCATTATAACTCTGGCTGCCTTCGCTTTCAAGTCCGCCAGCAAACTGCGCGCTGAAATTCAGTCTTTCCACTCTCAACCCAGCCAAGTTCGCAAGCTACTGACAGAACTATCTGGCCTGAGTTTTACCTTAAAACCTCTTTCTGAAACTGGTAACCTTAGCCTTGATATAGATCTTGGCGCCTTGAAACTCATATTAGAGCAGTGCGCGCAAGCTTGCGATAATATTAAGACGGAGCTTCTTACCTACTGTTCCCGATCTGGCCTTAACCATACGAGCTTCCGCGATTAGCTTAAATTAAAATACAGCGGTAGTAATAGTATTACAGGCTTCCGACAGCAGCTTATCAGATATAAGTCTACTATAACTATTACGCTTAGCTTTATAAACCTGCAAGTATTTAACCTTACCAGTTAATTAACTTCGCTAACTAATATTACTTATTTAGCCATATATCCACTGCTAGTACTGAAGCTATTCAGATATACAGAGACTCGATTATAACCTTAACTATTAATTTAGAGACCTACCTTAAAGATATCTTACAGAAACTTAAAGCTCTCTCTCCATATATTACTACTAACTCCTTCCCAGATATAGTCATCCGTTACTATATAGAGAAAGAATAACTAAGCATGAAGAAAGCTCTTTAGTTCTATACTATACTTTCAGAGTAAATTAAATAGATCCAGGCTGATTTTCAAAATAGCTATAACCCTGACTTAACCTCGGAGATACTATTCGGCAAGGGGCTCCAGGGTTATATATACTATATATACTTTATGCTAGCTTACCTTAAGGAATATCAGAAAAGTATCACTAAGCGATTAGGTACTAGCTTTAATACTATATCAGCAGAAGACCAGGCCTTATTTAATAAACTTCAGAATAAAGCCAAGATAGTATAGTACTACCTAGTATTTTACTCAGATATTAATACCTATATAGAGTTACAGATTAGTAATATCGAAAATTATACAGAAGGTAATAATATAATCCAGTTTTTAGTTTTAATAAATAACAAGCTGATTAATAGAAAGAACTAAGGTATTAGCAAGAGACAAAAGCAGGCTAGTAGATATTTTAGAGAAGCTTCTCTTCAACAGATATCCTAAGACTTTAAAAGTATTACTATCTACCAGAGCGGTTATATAGAACAGGAGAAACAACATTCAGTAATACTATCAGGAAATAAAGCTCTACCAGTAAGCTACCAGTCGCAATTTAGCAATCACTATAGCCCGGGTTTTATACTTATAAAAACTCCAGCCTCCAAGCTTCCATCAGATACAGTAGAATAATAGATATACTATACTTATTACTATAATATAGGCAAAATATAGTAATCAGACTTACCTTACTTTACTTAACTATAGCAAATTACAAGGCTATAGTTATAGCCTCCTAGCTCGCATCTGAAAGTATAACTATAGAGATTTATCCGAAATAGACCCTATAAACTATACTACTCTTATACCGGAAATTAAACTATCCACCTTTACTTATTCACTAGTTATAGAAATAATAATTTAATATCTATCTATATCTGCAGCTATATTCCTAATTATACAGCCTATACCGAACGAGATAAATAAGGCTAGATTACTATAGTCTGCTTCAGCAGGTATAATAAGATATCAGCTATCTTTTGCAGAACTTAAGCTAACTATAGGTTAGGTTAACTTCTTACCTGAGTAAAGTTCAAGATCTTTAGGTAGAATATATTAAATACTTTAATAGAGCCCGAAGTTTATTACCAGTCTGCTTATATTATTTAAGTAATTAAAGCTTAAGAGATCAAATTATTTTCTAAATACTTATTATAGATAGAACTTAGTACTTATATAGTAGCTATAGTAATAATTCTATCTACTTTAAAGCGTTATATAATACAGGATTATATAACTAAGAGATATAACCCTATAATATCTACCTTTATCTAGTTAGAGGTTTCAAGTAAAGTATAATTAAATAGAAAGAAAATATCCTGAATAACTTAGTTTGCTTAGCTAGTTAAAACTCTGCTTATAACTAATAATATATTCTTCATAGGGGCTGCACTAGCAGTATAGTAGCAGCAGTATATAAGATATATATACAAATAGGTTAAATTATTTCTCAAGTATCCTGCTGAGGAGGAGCCTGGTTTATAATAGGGGAACAGAGCAGCTAATACGGAGGCTTCTGATCGATTGACTATAAAATAGGCAGCATTAGATTAGGGGATATGACACCATTGCCCTTATATATATAAGCTGGCTGGTGGTACTGATCGGGTTTTCTAGAAAGGGTTTTTGCTGATATATAAATAATACCAGTCTATAAGGCCGGGAGGTCTATAGGGCCCTGGCCCCAGCCAGCATGAGACGGTTTGTTGCGCCTATTGAGTTTGTTGGTTGAACTGCAAGAACAAGGGTGGCACCATTTCCTAGACTCCTGGGCAATTTCTGAACTCTTAAGTTCGCATTACTAATGCTTGTATTATTTTTGCTGAAGTTAAATACAGGCCAAAACACAGCCTTCATTCACTTTTTAAATTATTACTTATACAGTTTATACAATAGCTGAGCTCCTAATCTTACCCCGAAAACATAATAGAACGAATGAGAATATTACAAAGGCTATTAAAGATCTTATGCAGAGAGATAATAAAATAAGCAACCGCTTTAATACTAATATCTATATTGTAATACAACGGAATAACTGATATTAGAACTATAACTCTTCTAGTAGCTCATTATTTCCCCCTCCTCTCGTAGAAATTATGAGTAATCTCAATCTGGGCCTACTTATCACTTGGTAAGTTAACTTATATATAGGAATAAGCCTATCTACTAGCTATAAGGAGATCTCCAGCAAGCTTCCAGTATACCCAGAATACCATACCCTTATTATCTACTTCCAACCTAACTACTGATCAGACAAGCTCGGATGAGATTAGCTAAGACTAGGTAGAACTGATTTTCTCAAAAAGGGATCGCTGCGCTACATATCAAGATCACGTGTCTGAGAGATTACTTATCAGCTGGCTGGAATAACCGGAATTTCTTTATTCCTCTAATTACATAATCTGGATAAGAGCATGCAACAACAGAGACATGGGATTCACCTGCGTTCGCGAACTCCTAAGTTCGTATTTCCAGCACAACCCCCAAGTGCAAATTTAGGTGCTAGATAATATTATATATAAATATAGTCCCACCTACAAGGACATATCACAGCCAGTTTTACTGAACTCGCAAGGATCCATTGCAGCCAGTTTTGCTGAAACCAAAAGGATCTATTGCAAGTTTGACTGTACTCCTGCTGAGTCTGAGTAGTCTATTATAGCCTGTTTGTATTCTGAATCAGGCCGTCACTTAATAGTACAGTATCAACACGCTGGCTAACGAGTATCTGCAGCAAGTCAAAAAACACCACATAACTTCACTAGCGATCATTACCCTACGCCTACCCTGTATCTCAATTTCCACTGAAGGAACAACTCCCAGCCAACAGGTCCACCCTAGACTTCTTTTTAAGATCGCCTACAAGCACTTTCGCAAATGACCCAAATCTTGGTCCACATATAATGAAACACTCACTACTGTTTCCTTGTACAGTTTGGAGCACAACCAGCTTCCTCTTTTTAAACACACTCTGAATGTCAACTGATACTCCACACAGTGCTATTTGCCATAGAAATGCACTTTATACAAAATCTACATGAATTGAGACTTAGAGCCAAAGTAGTTAGTTCTTTGTTCTATTTCTTGGACTTATAAACGGGCACCCCCTTTGTCATAGCCCATTCCAGAACCGCAGCCAAGGTTACCAAAGGTTTAGTTAAGACCCTTTATGACACTATTTTATACATACATATGATCTTGAGAATCGGACTATTGATTTAGTCTAGAGCTATATATTTCGGGCTATATGGTCATGATGCTGCACTGAGATGAATGTATGTTAGAGTAGATGCCAATGACTGCTAAGCTAAAATGAATACGCCTCGTGTACAATACAATATTCACTTTTGCCAACTATCTAGAGCTAAAACTAATGATCACGTACGTGGATGATCTACTCCTAGTTTAATCTCTATGAGGTGAATGCACGTTTGCATTAAGTCTATAGCTTCAGTTTTCTTATCTATAGAGTTCTAAGTATGAGCTAAGTTATTTATACTTATCAGTGTATCGGGATGGTCTGCTCCAAGCTTTATCTTACGAGTCTCCATCACCTACACCCTAAGCTTCTCTGCCTCCTCCCACCGGCCTTGATTCCTATATGTTAATGTAAGATTAGCTATACTCACCAGTGTAGAGGGGTGGTCCTCGCTAAATAGCCCTCTCCGAATATATATTCCCTCTGTATTGAGTGGCTCTGTATTATCCCACTGTCCTTTAAACCTGAGGTATACAGCCATACAATGAACAAGAGAAGCCTTTGCCTCAGCCTTATCCCCTAAGCTGAAATCGCATAATCATAGCACAGCATTCACGTGCGATAAGTATATAGTATATATTATCTGAGTTTCATATACGATAGTAACGTTATCAAGCTAAGCTTCTTGCGGCTTTCCGGAGGCTATCACGACCCACGATCTTCCCTCAAACAAGGCTTTCTTCAATGGATACGTTTCATTCAGTGGGGAGGGTAATGTATGATAACTCTCTAATGGTTCGACTAAACTCGAACCGGCAGGGTTGGAAGACAAGAGGTGGCGGTTAGGTACCAGTGACCACGAGGCCAGGCCGGTTGAGAGATGAGAGAATTTTGGGAAGCTGATTGAGAGGGCACGTACGGCCCTTTAGTGTAGGCCACTTGAGATGGTAGTGAATGTTTGAACTGATACGAGAGAATGGGATATTTTGTTTGAGCGGCTGTTTATTAAAGAACTACTACGTTATTGTAGCGAATAGGTACAGCGCTAGCTTAGTTGTATAAACTTGGCTATTTCCTTGGGTATTCAGAGATCGACTTCGATCCCATGTCTTCTGTATTTGATAGATGGATATGAAAGAATGTTGATTGATATCATAAGCTTGGAGCAGGATATCTCAGTGGCCTCATCCTGACAAATATGCGCAAAGTCCCTGCCATCTGCATTTACCTTATGTCAGGTTGCCAATCCTTGACCGCAGGAGCCCAACTTAGAACTGACCATCTTCGGTCATGGATACCCTACCGGCACCTAGGGGGTCGCATAAGAGCACACCAGGGCTGATGGTCGCACACGCATCGGCCTCAACACTTTCAATCTATATGGTGGCGGGGGTGCCTATTTCAGCCATTTATGCGGTGATTTTTAAGCATCCGAGGCACGTTTGCGTAATGAAATAGGGTGACCTTCAAAGACGTAAAGGCGCCCATAGTTTGCCGAGATTATGAGGCCAGGGAGTTGGGGATAGCTTCAGGGGTGGCACTACCAACTACGGCCCAAAGACAAATCAATTCCACCTATCCTCGCATCATCCTAAACTAGCTCCTTTAATTCCTTATTCAACATCTATTGTAAACAGTGTGCTCAATTCGGTATTAACTCACTAGGCCTCTGCAGATGCACAACAGCAGTCCTCTCCTCTCTGTGCGGGGCGTTACATATTCCTCCCTCCCGAACCATGATGGTTTGCCCCGAGACATACGAAAACAAGGGGCTTGCTACCGCTAGGATAGAGCTCGCTGCTTCTATTGCTATCCCAGGCCTTCACAGTGGAATATCAACATACGCTTAGTCACCAGCAGTATACCTCTGCTTCTGCGGAATTCCCAACGCAATCTTCTCCCCATCAGGGCCCTCCACAAAGGCTCCGTCCTCCTTTACTGCCGTTAGGCGGGTAGCAATCCGTCCGAAAGCAATAGTATTAGCCCGAACGCTAAACACAGGACCCTATTCTTTAGTAATTATCTTTATAAAACCTATTATTCCAGCTTTTACTACGCTATAATTCGCCTGGCCTGGATTACTATAAATACCGGATATTAAAGAAATCAATATTATACTTCGAGGAGCCCTATCTCTAATACGGAAGTAGGGAGCTACTATACAGACGAGTTGGAATAGGGCTATATAATATAGGGTAATAATACTATAGCTTACCTGAAATCTTATAAACTACTCTATCCTAGGTATACCCTGTATTATTAATAATAATATTAATCTTTCTATTACTAAAATCAGCAGCTCTTTTAATAAGGGACTTAATATAGTCCTTATCAAGGATATTACCCGGGACTAAGATAGCCTTACTACTGGAATTATTAATAGTATTAATAACTTATTTACTTTTACCTATAGTATATAAGTATTAATTTATAGCCTTTTCTAAGTTTATAATAAATAGATAATATATACCTAAGTTAATATTAGTAATAATAACCTTCGTACCTTTATTAGCAAAGAGACAGGCTACTTCTATACTAATACCTTACCTACTACCGGTAATAATAGTAACCTAACCAGTAAGTATACCTTTCGGGTAGTTTAGCTGTCCAGCAAGCTATTAAACTTATTCTAATATAATAATTTACTTAAAATTCTAGATCTTTACTCTATAGGCTAAGTATTAATTATAATATAGATAAATACTTTAAATTAAGATCTAACTAGCTGTTCTACAGATAAACCTAAATATACTACTAGCAGCTCCAACTATACCCGTTATAACCCTAATACCAGGGCAGAGAAAGTCTATAGCTTCTATACTTATCAGCCCCTCAGGACAGTGTCAAAATAAAAGAGTATTAATTTATAGCCGAGATCAATGGCAAGGTTGACGATTCTTACCGTTCGTTATATCTCATCCAAAAGAGGCAGCGCAAAGTTATAAATTGGCCGACCCAACAACTCTTTATAACTGCGCGTAGGGCGGTTCTCCAACGAAGATCAGCTGCCTTCATTCGACAACATCAAGACTTTTTGACTCACATATCCGTCTATATATACAGTTTGCTACTGCAACGCCTTTCGCATATCTAATATACTGTATCTTGAAATCTAAATCAAAAGTAAAGCCTAGCTAGTTCTCGAAAACTTAATACTGGAATATAGAACTCTGTTACTATTTTCCCGAGTTATTACCATATAAGATATATGATAGTTGAGGAGTAAGTCGCTTAGCTAGACTAGAGAGTACTACTTATTACAGGACTTAGCATACTTTATAGCCGCTAAGCTAAGTTTATCCAACTAATTGTTAAATAAATTAGCTTCTATATAATTATAGAATAATATTCTTAGAGCCTTCAGAAGCAATTTGGTGTACTATATGGTAATATATGTCGGCTGTTCTAAAAGTGTGCCTAGCTGTATAGGCAATGGTATAGTATACTGGATTATATGGTAAAAGGTATAACTATATACAGCTACCGATGTAGCTTCGTAAAAAATTTGCACTAGCCGCCAGCAATATCGCCCGATCCTCGGCTCTCGGCGGCTCTCGCGGCCATTTAATGGACCCACTCAGTCTTGTTGAGATCTGGACTGCTCTGTAGTAAATAGCGAACTGACCCTGCTCTTTGACTGTCTGTCTTCCTCTATGCTTTTGAATCCGAGCCATAGCTGTATACCCCTTATCCTGTTTAGCGTGCAGTCCGGCGGTTGGTTATTTTCTATTCACCAGTATTATTCCTATTAATAATTGTAAACTCGTTGTGAAGCTAAGTCTGTAGCTGTATATCATCTTGAATATAGATACGGATAACCATTGCGGGGACGAAGCCTAATGGTAATGCAGTTCGAACTAACCTGCTATAATACTTTCGCTCTTATCTGTAGGGTTGTACAGCTCTGATCTGTAACAGGTTGGTGGGGTTTATTGCTATTATGATATATATAGCCAAAATTATTTGGTTGAGAATTATTGGAGGGGTATGTGCTAAATATAGCGCTTGAGCAACTGCACAGATCGGGACTTTCTAAATAGCGGAGGGCTCTCCTTAACTCAGCTGTAATTACTACGGCAAGGGGATAGTATTAGTATGTCAGGCTGTATAGCTTGCCTAGTTATATCGGTATTAAGAATGACTATAATGTCTATCGTCTATCTAATATAAGGTGGTATACAGGTCTCCTATATAGTCTATAGGGCAGTTACCCTGATATTATAGTAGTTATAGTAGCTATATTTAGCTTAAACTTTAATTTATTTACTTAATAGTTTTAATTCAGCTGTATATATAATTCTTAAGATAAATAGCAGACTAGTAAGTAATAGTATATTATACTAAAGGGTTATATTACTATAGCTAAATATAGAAATTATAAGTCCTTGGTATACTATATAAGGTAACTACTAAATAAATATATAAGAGCAGGATTACTTCTAAGTCTAAAATTATTTAAAGCTTTAACTACTTTCTATACTATTAGTAGTTCTCTATAATAAGCTGTATTTTTAGTAAGTTCCTTATAAGTAACTACCCCTTCTCCTCTAGATATATAGTAAGTTTGCTCTGTTCAGCTATAGCTACTTCTCAGCTAGCTGTCTTAAAAGATACTTTTATAATATAGGAAATCTTCCTATCTAGGCTGGTATAGATAGGCCAGACCTCGATATATAGCTTTATATTGTTCTATATACTAATCTAATACTTAGTATAGACTAGCCTATAAGGGTATAAAATTTCTAATATAGTAGTACTCTATTTATTAGACTTCTAGTTATTAAACTTATTAGGAGCTGTATTAATAAGTATTTTGTATAAGTTGGATAATCCCGGCAGGTCTATCCCAGTTAAATAATTTACCTTTTTTTTATAGCTAATAGAGAGAGTCTGGGCTAGAATACCCTATTCAACTTATATCTTATAATTCCTATTATTAGTATTAAAGCTATCTTTATTAGCTATCGTAAGCTTGGTATTAATACAGCTACTTAAGATATTATACTGTTTCTTATATATTAGCTTAATACTGCTCTTATTCTCTATCTTATAGATATAGATACTCTAGCCCGCAGTATAGATATCCTTAGAGTTAGTATTAAGAAACTGGATATTTATTAAAGTAGAAGTAGGCGGTATCCTAAAGGCTAATAGTATGGTACTTATTAGCTCGTGGTCGGGGTTAAGTACTATTTCTAGCTTAAGTAGGAGCCTGATCTTATACTTAGGTATTAAGTTCGCCTTCTTTAGGGGTAGAATAGCTCGAGATAATATAGTAAATAGGGTGGATTAGGGAGTACTGTATGGTGTTTGTAAGCTTTCGGGTAGGCTTTAAATAGAGCAGTTAGGGTAATAGAGTAATATTGGTTTGGTTTACAGGAGATAGATAGGCTTGTACGGGAGTAGCTGTTTTTAAATAATATATTATAAAGTCTCTTAATAGGGAGTAATAGGAGTAAGCTTATATCTATTACTATTATACAATATAATTTTTCAGCCTTAGATAAGATAGTAAGGGTAAGATAATAATAATATAATTTAAATACCTTATTCTATATCTGGGTTGTATAAGGAGATATATAATATACTGTAGGTATAGATAGTATGGATAATCCGAGGTAGATAGCGACCGGGGTTAGTATCTGTAATGGAGGTGTTTCTCTAGACTTAGCATATAATAAAGAGTGTAATAGGTAGGTTTTAGTATCTAGTATCATTAGGTACGGTCGGTACTGTAATATCTAGCTGCTTTCTTGAGGAACTGGAGGATGATATTACCCCTGGTTGATACTGGAATATATAGCTTACGGTTAAGTTATAAGACCTATCTCTCTAAATCTAGCGTATATAGTAAGAGGTATGGGAAGAGCTATAATAGATTATTATATAAATCTTAATATACCTTATATAAACTAGTTTCACTAGATAATATATATAAGAACTCTAATTACCATTTTATAGCGGTAGAGCGCTAGGACTCTTATACCTTTATTATCTGTAACTTAGTTAATATCAGCTATAACCCTGATAATATATATCTTAATAGTAATAATAAATTGCCCGTTAGGGTAATTCGTATCTACAGACGAAGGAGCTATAAGTAATTAGTATATTAGGTAGATATACCTTTAGTACTATTAAGCCTAAGATTAGATAATAATCCAAGGTCTAAGCTATAATTAGAGTCAGTTAGTTAGTATTATTATGGCTCTATTAAATACTAGGATTAGCCTATTTAGGATATCGCCCGGGGTATATCAGAATTATATATTCATATTCCAGTATAGAAGAGTAAACCAGTAACTTCATCAGCCACTTAAAGTAAATCTCTATATAGCTGTACTATCAACTCTAAATAGAGCAGATGTTGATATTAAACCTAATATCAGCTGATGCGATCCAGACCAGGTTTATTATATGGTTGTGGCTGCGCGTGTTGCATGTAATATCATCAGTTTGGTAAGTGATGATCTTGATCGCTAGGCTGTGTACCCCGCTGATATTTCGGCTGGTTCTTTCCGGCAAAATCTCAGCCTCCTAGCCATGAAATGAACAAAAGAAAGTTAAGCATCACTAAGTTCCGAATGGGCTAGCTTATGGACCGCAAAATCCAATGCGGCTAGCCCAGTAGCCGCGAATTTCAAAAGGGCTATTTCGCGAGCCTAATCCTTAAGTGGTGGAGATGCTGTATGGGTCTCGCCGTTTGCTAATTCTATAAATAGCCCTGCCGCTAAGTTCAGTTGAGTTTGGCAATGGGATTGCTCAAATGGCGCTGTAGTTTCAGCCTACACTTAAATCACCAAGGATAGATAACTGGCAAATGATAGTATGGCTGAGTAGGTGACCTTATACAGAAGTATACTTGCATTATAGCAGCTAAGTTACAGTTTGTTGAGCTTCCTGAATCCTATTCCAAAGCAGGCATGCTTCAAAAAAGTTACTTTAGCAATGCCTCGTTAACAAGGTTTGTCTGATGGTTGAGTACTGAAACTTAGGGTTCGAGGTGAAATATAGGGAGTTTCTTGGAAGCTAGATGCCTTCATTCCTGCAAACCGTTCAAGAATATTCCAGCAATAGCAAGCATGTGGCGGTTTGATTCCATCCCATGCACGTTCTGCCTCGTCAGGCCGAGGTCGAATTAGTTCTTTTCGGGGCTAGGCGGATTTCTGAGATGCTGGCGCCCTGGCGACAGTGAAACACGGCGTTTCTTGTCTTCGAAGGACCTGTGCTTCAGCGCGTTCTCTATCCAGGCGGTGCAGCCTTTGACGGATCTCGCCAAGCGGGACTCTCACCGGCTCCTCGCGGGGCGCAGCCCTAGTCCGTTGAGATCATCCTTGTCTTCGTGGGGGGCGTCCCCGAGCGCGTCGACTAGAGGCTGGTGAAGTCGCATTTAGATGGCTCGCCATAGGTGACACAATTCCCTCGCAGCTCAAGAAGAACTTCCGCGAACGTCTTACCTTGAGCCTTATAATCCGTGAGTACAAATGCGGGTACAACGGGCAGGCCGCGGCGGGTGCACTTTGCAGGCAGAAACCTATAGTTACGGTTAGACGGATCGAGGGTCTGTGACACCGAGCGGACAAGCACCGTTCCCGGCGGAAGGGTAGGTATGGGTAGGCTCTTGGTGTCTTTTGAATGTAAAAGTATGCCGAGTGGTGGTCCGAAGTGGATCGTCGCATCGTCGGCCAGGTGGAAGCCTGGGTATTTCGGATCAGGTACGAAATTGATCCCCTCCCTGCAGCAGCTTTAAGTGGCCGCTGACGCAGTGAATTCACTGATCGACCTGAGTGCCCCGCCCGTCTGGACGCGTAAATTAAGGTAGTTCGCGAAACAGCGCCAGGGCCACGCCGGAAACAATGTGGATATAAAACTTGGGAATGGAACTGGGCAGGGACTAGGCAACCAATTGGGGGCAGGCTTCAATTAATTATAGAAGAGTAATTAGGGCTTTAACAATAAATAGATGATAGTGAATTACAGCTTTTTTAATACCGAGATGCCTGCCTTAAAAGGCCAGGTCCACAAATAACAGGAGAAAGGACAGCGGATCGATTAATCAGATACATACACCATCAAGGTGGTTCACCATAGCTGCAAAAGTTCCCATCATGATTTAAATCAGATGAGAACACCAACAGAGACCCAAGCATTGCGGATAATGATCGATGCAGGAACACCAAACAACCTCATAGCTTGATCAACCGTTACATCGGCCCACTGCTTGAAAGTGATTACCCCATCAGGTCGCTTAACGCGCCGGTCTGTCAAGGTGGCATACCAAATCCTTCCTGCCTTCTCCCAAGCATATCCACTGAAGCTAACAGCGGTCAAGTAGAATGCGCGATTGGGGATACCTGAGGTAAAGTGAACATCTAGGCTATCATTATACTGGCTGAAATGGGCGATCTGTTTGTCTCGACCAAGGATTGGATCGTTAAATGCAGTTCCCGGGTTTGTAATGTTGCGCAGAGCTGTACCTTTAATAGCAATAGGGAATAGATTCTGGCCGGTGATCCAATCAGCATCTGCTGCAATCTGGTTGAAGTGCTACTGCTCAACCAATACGGCAAAGACATCGGAGATGGACTTGTTCAGGCCACCGGACTGCTTTGTGTAGTTGATCCCGGCGGTGTATTGGGTGATGGCGTGGGTTAATTCGTGCGTGACAATATCTAGGGAGTCCCCAAAATAGTTGAAGATGATGCTATTACCATCTCTAAAAGCAAACTGGATACTATCCCAGAAGGCGTTGTTATACCCGAGGGGATTTGTAGTGGGGTTATGATGAACAGTAGCCACAGGAGTAACGCCATTGTCGTTGATAGCGTTGCGACTAAACACGGTATGGAAAAATTTGACCGTGATGCTGACACCATTATAGACGTTGTTGACCCCTCTGTCGCGTGTGCGAGGAGCACCTTCTGCGCGAGCAAGGGTCCTAGGAAGAGGGGAACTGTTCCTCCCATCGTAGATGGCGCGCTTCAGCACGAGGTCTACGGCCCGAAGGTCATGTGGCTCGTCTGTTGCGGCAGGCCTAATAAGAGCAGCTCTCTGTTCGCGAATCTTAGTATCTGATCTCAACGTTGCCCTTACGCTCTCTCGAGTCTCGTCGTCTGCTAGTTCACTCTGGGCGATATGTTCAAGAATGCCGGGCGGGATAAAGCCTGAGCTTATAATTAGTACTTGGGCTGTCGGAATATCAGAATCCCCAGGAGCAGTGGGTGCTTTACCGCTCGTGAGGGCTTGTACACGCTGGTTGCGGAAGTCTTGATCAGCTGAGAGGGTGTGAATAGCAGCCTAATGTGCTTCCTCTGGAGCAGCCTCAGACTCGGTAATGTGCTTGAGGATATAAGCGGGAATAAAGTAATACATCTGGAACGAGAGGTCAGTATGTGATTGAAAATATAACTGAGAGTCATACTGCCGCGGACTGGTCCTGATTGTATATGATGATTGGTCGTTAGTTAATTTATAAGGCAAGGTGTAGAAAGGTTCTCATTCGTTTCAGATCGTATTTGAACTCGGGTGACTCGTGGATGATGAACTTGCATTCGCTCGCCATCTATACCCTTATTTATACCTCAATTATAGACGCCCGCGGCCCTCAAGCCGGCTGCAACGCCTTTCGCACGTCCAATATACTGTATCTTGAAACCTAAATTAAAAGCAAAGCCTAGCTAGTTATCGAAAACTCAATACTGGAAAGTGCAACTCTATTGCCATTTTCCCGTGTTATTACCACGTAAGACATGTGATAGTTGAGGAGCAAGTCGCTCAGCTGGACTGGAGAGTACTGCTTACTGCAGGACTCAGTATACCTACTTTGCAGTCTTGAATATGGATACGGACGACTATTGCGGGGATGAAGCCCAATAGCAACACAGTTCGAACCAACCTACTATAATACTTTCGCTCTCACCTCTCACCTGTGGGGTCGTACAGCTCTGATCCGCAACAAGTTAGTAGGGTATATTACTATTACAACATATATAGCCAAAATTAATTTTAATCAAGAATTATTAGAGGGGTATATGCGAAATATGGCGCTTGAGCGACTACACAGATCAGGACTTTCCAAGTAGCGGAGGGCTCTCTTCAACTCAGCTGCAATTACCATGGCAAGAGGCATGGGAAGAGCCATAACTATTACACAAATCTTAATACACCTTATATAAACTGGTTTCACCGGACGATATATATAAGAACTCTGATTACTATTTTATAGCAGTAGAGCGCTAGGACTCTCACACCTTCATTATCTATAACTTATTTAATATCAGCTATAACCCTGATAATATACATCTCGATAGTAATAACGAATTACCTATTAGGGTAATTTATATCTACAGACGAAGGAGCTATAAGTAATTAGTAAGTTAGTAGATATACTTTTAGCACTATTAAGCCTAAGGTCAGATAATAATCCAAGGTCCAAGCTATAATTAGAGTCAGATAGTTAGTATTATTACTGCTCTATCGAATACTAGTATTAGCCTATTTGGGATATCGCCCGGGGCCCGTCAGAATTATGTATTCATATTCCACTTCTGGAATCTTCATATAGGTCAAAGTTTTAAAGTACCAAAGGTGGGAGTACGAAGGGTACGAAGGGTATAAAGGGACGATAGGTGAACGGGAACGAAGGGAATGAAAGGTAGGAGGGGTTACAAGAGGCACAAGGGCCACAGATGGACGGAGAGAGCTCTGAGGCCGGGGATTAGCCTCGTCGTCACCTTGATAAATTTCGTCACCTCATGGTCTAGTCCTCCCTATTTTTTAACTTGTACATAGTTCAAACTTGGTCATAATCTCTGGCTTAAAAGCTCGAATGGGGTGAGGATATGCAAAAATGGACTTTCAAACCGTTCGGTGTGCTGACCCACTGAAGAATAAATTAGAGAGCTGCGACGTTCTGAAATCCTAAGTCTCTGGATAGCCCACTAAAAATAGCAGGGAAATAATGACGTCTAGGTTGCGTTTGAACGAGATATGTAAATATTGTGACGTATTCCTTCCATACAGCTGAACAAAGGCTGAAACCATCACCATTGCGGTTCACTTCCGCGGCCTGCACCTGCCTGATGAAGCAAACAGACTCCGGCTGGGCCCCTTGATCAAAGAAAGATAGAACCCAAAGGGGATCCGAAAACCTGATACATTCGTTCTCCACATCCAACCACAAGAAAGTTAGTTCAGGGAACATGATTGGAAGTATCAGAGACTTCAACCCTCTCGGGCACCGGCCTTGCTCACATACTAAAACGGCATATGCGAGGGCATGTTCATGCGGATCTCTTCGGATTTTCATTGTTGCACGAAGTCCTCGTGGTGTTATAGTCGCGTTGAAGCTCACAAAAGATGACCGGCTGCTCATTTGGGCTACTAATTCCGAGTACTTGTAGAAATGAGTGGCTGACCTAGCCAAGCCGTTGGGCGCGAATCCCGCGTCGTTGTCCGTGCAGCTCCATGCTAGTATGGAGGCATCCTCATTGACCTTGACAATTTCCTCCTGCAGACGTTGGAATGCTTGCTCTCGCTCGCCGTAGAGCAATGGCATATTGGCATCGAAGAGCCCGAGGAGCGAGTATGATCGATCCTCCACTCGAGTGGTCTGTCGATTTGCGGCCCAGGACATACGCCTCGCTACTCAGAGCCGCCAGAACCTTGGACTTTCTCGGTCCACATCTTTCACGTCCGCTCGCACATCTATGCCGGTAACCGCGTCGATGACTCCATGCAAGTCATTGACGCTGCCACACTTCTTCCAATTCTGATAAAAAAAACCAGATTCCGTGGGGCTAGTAGCTCCTGAAGTCTGAATCTCTCCTGGAGTGAAGCGATACATCAAAATTCCAGTATAGAACGATAAACCTTGTCTACACCGCCACATAGATTAATTTTTGAAAATAGCGGCCCTGTATCAATCTTAACGTCAGAATTACACATCTCAAGTCTAGAATAAATTAGCAAACTATCACTCTATGCAGCTAATGGAAGCAAGTCTTTATACACTGCCCTATATTGAAAGTGGAATGTCTATGTACCTTGGTGAGTCCAAGAAGGTTCAGGGCAAAGAGGAACACTTCCGCCGCTCCAATTACCTCAAAACGCATTGTCGTACGCACATCCTTTCTTTAAAGGCACTATGTTTTCTTCGGGGTGACTTCAGTCTGTCGATAGGCTGATGAATCAGATTGACAGGGACCGTTGAAGGTCAACTGGTACATGTTTCTGCAAATTGCTCGAATTCCATCATGGTCGAATGGACCCGCCTAGACCGTAGGCCCCGAAAACGATGACTAGTAGATGCGTTTTAGGCCACGGTAAGGTCTAGACCCATTCGTTCATTCAGCTGAGCGGTGTGGCGGTAAACGCTATCCGCCTTGTGGACTATAGCTTCACTCTCAGATGATCGTTTTTCTCGCTTTCCCACTAGCTGGTTCCGGGCAAATTAATCTCTGGCTATGGCGTCCCTATTCATTTCTCACCCGGTGAGAGAAACCGAGCTTAAGATGGTCCCACATCCTTTCGGTACTGTCTCCCCTTCTTTGCTTATGCTTGAGGCCACACGTTTGGACGAACATGTTGGTGCTTAACGGCAATACGGCAACGAGACCCAGATGCCTATATTCCCA
This sequence comes from Clonostachys rosea, assembly GCA_026958235.1. Lineage (NCBI taxonomy): Eukaryota > Fungi > Ascomycota > Sordariomycetes > Hypocreales > Bionectriaceae > Clonostachys > Clonostachys rosea. Next base: position 157,976 of record CP110204.1, read on the forward strand.
ATCAACCACGCCCACGATCGCATAATGTCATTCGAATATAGTTGCGTGTGACGAAGTATCCTGCCTCACTTGTGCGGCTATGACATTGGTCATGCACCAATCATAAAGCTATAGGTCTCTATTTACTTCGCCGCAGAGCTGATTCTTAATAATAAGTCTTGCCTTATTTAGAGTTCTCTCCGCTTGTTTACATCACCTCTTCGTCCTGGCGTGCTGATTCAGAATTTACATCAGCCACTAAGTTGGACGTTCCTAAAGTCATTGTACAGTATTACATTTGATATTATCGTTGACTACGAGGGTGACACGTACAGTTGTTCCAGCTGCGACAAGGGCCAGGTGACTCAGCTCGTGTTTTTTGCCCTCTGTGCTTAATTAATATGTTCTTCCGGCCACTAAGACATCTGATTTCTCTCCTCTTGGTCACCACCGACCCAGGCCCGGAACCGAGCCATTCGAGCGGCGCCACTAAAGCCAACCTAAATCAAGCTGAACAATCTTTAAACTGGCTGAACCGTGACATCTGACCAATTGCTACTAGTTAATCATGTTCGGATTAAGTGGCTTGACTTAAGACTCTGTTTCAGCCTATATGGCGGAAATACTTTGGCCACAAAGTGTCAGCGGCATAAAATAATATTAGATAAAGGATATAAATCCTCCACCTTGCTTTTATCTCTTCATCTTCGGTATCCTGTCTAAATTATAGCACTGTAAAAGAAACACCTTATCAAAATAGTTATACCAAGCTCTTAACCCGGCCTACCTAAAAACACTAACGCCACATCGCCTTTCCTTCTAGTATATACCGTGCAAGTCAAAGACCACAATGTGTTTTAGGGGGTTCTTATTATACTTCCTCTGGCTTTTCACACTTTATGAACAAGCTTGTGGAGCTGTACTACTTAAAAGATTTTCAGGTGATATTCTCTTATAAAGCGCGCACAAGTGTCCAGCTAACACGAGAGAAGATAGCACTAGGGCTATTCTACAACCCAAGTCATATATCATCCGCAGCGAGGAAAGCCCGGCTCTGAGCCTTTCGAAATTATTGCCTATAAAAAGGGTAACAACACCTAAAGTTGTGGGAGAAGTGGTAGGCCAATCTGTCTGGGAGAAGCATGGGGGAATGATCGGAGGGATTATCGGCGGGGTGGTCGCCTCGATCTTAATAACCTGGGGTGCATGCTGTATCCGCAAAGACAAGAACCAGAAGGAGGAGGTTCGCAGACGTGCAGCTCAGGTGAATGAGGAGTATGGGCTCCCGTTTACTGGAGATCGAGTCGAAAGAGCGCAGCCATCACCTTAATATTAATCCAACGAGACCTTCATCAGCATCGGGCAGGCGCCTGCTGAGAAGCGCCGATTAGCACCACGAATAAATTTTGGGGGCCTGTGACCGGGGTCGATCAAAAAAAAAAAATTGAAAATTGCCCATAGCCAGCTTCGTTCCTCAAGGCTCCTTTGCGCAAACCAGTCGTGGTTTGCCTCACCTGTTGGTCTCATGGCCTACGGGCATGAGAAGCTCCATCTCTTGGCCTGCATTCTGTTCCATTGTTGCGTTCACTGCATTTCCCTTTCTGTGACCCTCTGATTGATCGTTGCAATGGGAATTGGAATTACTCATTTATCATCTATCCACCTAGCCAATATGTCCTTTTTGTCCCCGTCCTTTTTGAGGTGCTTTGCCCTGAAATCTCGGATATTCAATGGGTTTCCGTTCTCCAGGTATTTATATAGCCACAGTCCCCAAGGACCGTCTTTGTGAAACTTCCAGAGAATAGGCTTTTTTGGCTCTCCAGTTCTCGCAACTGGAGCTGCATCCTTGGCAGACATCAGTAATATGGCACAGCTCCCCTATCTTCTTTTGTGTTGGGGAGTATTTCTGATAGCTCCTCCGTCGGTAGCCCCGGTCATTTCAGGGTTCAGCGTTGCTGCCAAAGGATGGCGCTGGGCTATTTGGGAGATCTTATGGTGCGCTACGCCTTGCTTCGTGCTAATCGTGAGTATTTTTCCAACTCCGTGTCAATCACAGTATTGCTGACTTATTAGATGTTCCTCCCCGAGACCTCTACACACTTCATCATCCGTCGCCGTGCCCAATTTCTACGATTACGAACTGGCAATCTCTCCTTCCGATCCGAGTACGACGATCAGCATTCGAATGGTTGGACCAAGGCTGTCTATGAAGCCCTTGTTGTTCCATTGAACATTCATGCTCAAGATCCGGCTATGCTTTTCGTCACGATATACACAGGGCTTGTATATGCCATTTTCTATTCATTTTTCGAGGTTTTCCCGCTTGTAAAACAAGGTTGGGTTGGACCTATTAAATATTAGTACGTAGTACAGAATGCCCCTGCGGAAGCATTTCCTGCTTGCTTGTATTGTTGGAGTCCAAAGGTTCTTAGGAGAAAGCGAACTAAGGATGTCTTGGAGTAGTCGTACTGGGGCGCTGCAGTAGATATGCTGTTTCTATCTCCTCGCTGGACTCTTGGTTATCATTGTTCTGTTCTTCTCCTTCGTTCTTGTTCCTTTTCCTCCTTACAAAATGCAAGTTGAGAAGCTCGAGGCGCCGCGAGGTCTAATGAAGTAGCGGGATATATAGGCGGTCCCTACTATATTGCCTCAGCAGACTGTTTAGGGATCTAGCTTCAGTCAGTTGCAATTAGATGAGGAGGGGAAGCGATTCAGGCGCTGGAGGATTCGTTCGGGCGCGCTTTAGTATATTAGCAGTAAGCAGTAGAGCTGCCGAGGTTTAGGCTTTTAGCCGCATAAACTCTTATCTTCAGCTTCACTGTAGCAAAGTATAAATAAAGAAGCGCTTTCGCAAAAGCAAATACGTGCTCGTAAACGAAAAAGGAATCTTTAAATCAAAGCTTTAAAAGCGTATAAATTAAGATAAAAGTTATCTATTTTTGTATAGGAGATTAAGGCACCTTTGATAAATCTCTTGGCCCTATTCTTATACTTTATGCTTGGCTAGGGCGTTTTCGGTATTTATAAGACCTGTGAGCTATACTTTAATACCGCTAATGCTGAGGCGGAGACAGTTGTATAATGTCTCAATCAAATAATATTATTTTTCTCCTCGCTTAGGCTAACTAACCGCTTATACTTTAGTAAGTAAGAGTTATGGAAGACCAGTTATATCTACCTCGAACTCCTCAAGGCTATTATTGCATCAGTACGGAGATAAACAGGTCATTTAGCAACGCGGGCAGATCGCACTATCTGCCAGCAGGTGGAAGAGCGTACATCTCATTATCTTTCGAGTCCTTACAATATGCAATAATTCCTCAGAAGTTGTAGGGCTTTGGTCTAATCCTAGAGCAGCTAAGATGGATTGCTCAAGGCCGATGATCAATAGAGCGTGTTCAAAGAGATCATGCTCAGTGTTGACAGCGCCTTCATTGATATCAGCTGCAAGTTTTGAATATATCTGGTCGAACAGGTTGAATAAGTGTTGGATACTTAAGGGAAAGAAGAACTCATAGTGCAATTTCTCATCCTTTATACTAATGATATATTGCCGAAAACGCCTACCGAGTTAGGCTCATTACTGTGAATAAAGTATAAGCAGGAAATCACTAGTCTATATAGGAACTCCCGGTTCATACAGTTTATTGAAATTGGAAAGCTGATCTCTCAGCCCCTTCGCCAAGTTAGAAGTATGGAGAGGCTATATGTGACGAACGGTACACTTCCTGGATACAGGGTAGACAGAAAGTGATCCAGATGTCTGTTTGGTTGACGGTTATACTAGGGAGAGAGGGACGATAGAGTTGTCACTCAGAAGTCAGGTATTGAATTGGATAGTAAGGTTAGACTTGCAGTGGTATGCATAAACTGATAGTTTATTGATAGCTGGTCTAGCTAGTATCCTATCTACAAGTGAGTGTGTATATATATATATTGCCTGGAGCGCTGGGAGCGCAACGCTCCTGTCGCTCCTGTCGCTCCACCTCTGAGTGGTGGGTCAGCACGTGACCTGTCCGGCCCATTTGGGAGGCCTTTGTTCGTAACACTACATTGATTCATTAAGGCGCTAAATAGCCTCAGTTGGTCCTTTACCTTACGGTTTATATCAATCAACACCTAATATATCCAGTAGAAATATTAGTCACTATTAGATTGCACCAGCTGCCATCTATTGTAATATAAAATCTTAGATTTATATGGAATATATCTATATAGAAGCGATAATCAATAAAGGCCTGACGATTTTCAAGCTTCACAGTGAAAGAGATATTACTACTTATATTATTATTTAGTGTTTAGGTTTATTAAGTTTTTAACTTTACTTAGCTAGTGGTGTGTTACTAGATATTTGAATGGTGAGTTGAGTAGATGTGACGGTTGGGCGACTTACACTGGACGGGGGTCTAGGGTAGGTCAGGATGTAACCAATCAGAGTGTTGTTCTGAGTGGGCGATCAGGTTGTCTTGGTGCTGTGCGAGTCACTGCTGATGTGCGAGCACTGAGGAGCTAGTTTCAATGAAGGCGGTAGCGGTTGTATTGATAACTGTCTAAGAGAGTGTTTCTAGCTAAGAAACGAATGTGTATATATACTAGGGGATCATTGGTGCTTGGCAATGATCTGTGTCCATGGATCATAGGGATCATCGTGAGATCCCAATGATCCATTACCTGATTGCTTGTGATTGGTGGGAGATGTGGGGGTCCCCACGTGACCACAACGGTAGGAGTGAAATTCGTAACATGAGTTCATACTTATAAAATATATGACCGAGATCGAACGATAGAAAAAAAGCCTTATCGATAAAGAGAACTTTATTGAGATACTTAAAAAGTTAATTATAGCTTCGTACGAGATAAACTCCAGGCTCTCGGTATACGTTGAGTATCTATTACGGAATACTACTACTTAGAAAGAATAGTATACCGAACTGATATATAAGTAATAGTTTAATAAGGGTAAGCTTAAGTAATAAGAGATTACTAGTATATAATTAATTATAGAATAAGAGAAGGTTAAAGAATAATTAATCTACTACAGTTTGGAGCATAACCAGCTTCCTCTTTTTAGACATATGTTGGTTGTAAGTTAGTTCCCCATACAGTATCAAAATCTTACAGAATACACTATATATAAAGTCTATATGCTTTGCGACTTGGAACTGAAGCAGTCCTTTGTTCCTAATTTCTGGACTTAGCCTAGAATTAGGTATACCACCCCTGTCGTAGTCCAGTCCAGGTACCGATCGTAATATCGCAGCTATTTTATACTTTATATCATCATTTGGAATGGCACTAAGGTTATCCTATGTTCAACATAAGGTACTTCAGGATATTATTATAGGTAAGTTAGAGGGTAAAGAAATAATTATTGACTCAGAGATAGGTGCAACTATCCCCTGTTCGATACGTATAGTTCGTAAAGCTCGATCTAATATTCTCTAATATAGGACAATCAATGCGCTATATGAAGCTACAGGCCGGCCTAGGGAGATTACAGAGAATATATAGCTGGCTTTACAGAACTACCTAGAACAATATCCTTACACCAGTCAGTATTAAATAACAGATTTTCTATATAAGTACTATGATTTAGATATATTATAATTCACTATTAGCCGAATTATCAAACGGGTCGGATAGATAAAGAAAGTAATATAAAATATCGCGAAAGAGTATAGCTAAGATCTCCGTGATAATTATATAAAGAGGTAATCCTATTATAATCCCGAATAAATAATATTTATCGATAAAAGTAGTTATAATCGTAGGGTTGCCCTACTTGGACGGGGTTATTCCTCTAAAGGCGTAATACCAGTATAAGTTAAACGCTTTTATCGGGGAAAGAGAGTTTAAATTCTACTAGTATATACTGTAGATAGTATAATCTATTATAAGGTCTATAAGGATAATATAGATGTTAATATAGTAGAAGGGTTTCTGGAAAGGCTACTACTATACTGTAGTAGATACCCAGAGCTGCAATCTGTTATATTTATAGATAATACCTTATTCTATTTCTTCTGCCTAGAAATAAGGGAGAGGTTTACTAGGGCAGGTATAATAATAGAGTATTAGCTGCTATACTTACCTGATCTGAACCTTATAGAATTTCTATTTAGTTCTATTAAGAACTGTATCCGGAAGTACTCAATAGATAATAAGGATCTTATTCAGGATAACCTTAAGTTATACTTACTTATACAGATTAGAGTAGTAGGCTGTAATAAAAGAATTATAAGGGGTTATTTTAGGAAGATACAGATATATCTAGAGTAAAACAGAATAAATTTTACTACGCCTATATATACAGATCGTACACCCTGTTATCAGATACTCTAAGCTCTCTTGTATTATTTTAAATAATACTAGATATAGTAAATATAACTCTATATAATACCTTTTAGTACCCGCTCCCTAATATAGAACCAGTATATATTATTCTGATTACTAGTAATTATATCGAGAGTAAAGCAGTTCGCTAAAGTTAAAGCCTTAATCTTATTATAATACCCCTTTTACTCAGAACTTATATGTATATAGTACCAGATACTATATACTCTGATTATATCCTCGTTAGATAAATCCAGCTTAAGTGGCAATATTAGGAACACTATATTGAGAATATTATAGTAGTACAAACCAGTAGCAATAGACAGGGAGTCATTAGACTTATATCTTCTTCTCTTGTAATTCTGCATCTAATTATATTCCCTCTGCTATCTCTCTTCTTATTCTTATTAGTTATCTATAACTAGTTAATAGAACTCTTCCGGGATATTATTATAGCTATTTAATAGTTTTCCTACTTATATATAGTTAGCGAGTATCCTTATATAGTATAGTCGGAGTAGGTAATATATTCCTTTATACTACTAGCAGTAGTCTCCTTTTATATAAGGGTGCCCAGAGCAGCGTATAAGAGTATATACCTTCCTAATATATATACCCCGGCCTAAACCGGCTGTTCTAGCCTCTAAATCTGCCTCTTAATTAGCTATTCCTCCTCCTCTTCCGGGCTTACTGTTATCTATACTATTATAATAGAACACGAATATAGCAGTAATAGTCTTACTGTTATTCAGGAACTTGCTCCAATCTCAAAGCTACCTGATAATAAATAACCAGTTAATATCTAATTTTAGAAACTCCTTTATTATCTTGCTTATTTTACGATCGGTTACTGAAAGAATAAGCTTAGTCTTTTTCTCCTTCCAGGGCTTTTCTATATATATATTAATAATTTTCGGTCGGAGTATATATTTCCAGAACTTCTGCAGCGAAATTATAATATCTAACTCCGATTTACCAGCCTGTTCTCTATTCCTGACGGACAGCTTCTATTCCATGTTGTAGCATATTATCAGCTCGCTATTATAGGACTGATCTGGCTCCCAGTCTGTATATAATACGAAGCCTAAGGTACTTCCAGCAGGTCTCAGTCGGCTTCTGGATGGTGCTGCTGTATATTCGTCATTATTAGAGGAAAGGAAGTCAGAGTTTCAAGAATTACCCGTATTATCGCTTGACTAATTATCTATAGTTTCATCCATATTAGCATATCACGAGGGCGGCGCTTGGTAGATGTTTCTCGCTGCTTCTGCTGCCTAAGCATGCTGATGACGAAGAGCCAACCAACTGCCTGCCCACTTTCGATGTCCTTCCATTGCCTTCTATTTGCGCGGTCACGTGATAGGCTGCAGAACACGCTTGAACCTCGGTCATTTTCGATCTGCTCGGCCGCCATCGAATAGAATTAGGCGAATTATACTACCAATCAATAAAAACGCCACATATATATAGTAAAAGGCGTAATAGGTATCGCCTTGTTCTTAGTTTGCCTATCAGCTGCTGTTGTGGGTTTAAGGACTATGTAATGCTGCCGCCGCCGCCGATGTTATTCTTGACTGTTGATTGGCTCATCGCCGTATTGCCTCAGGTTACGATATTACATTTGGTTGTACGCTCCTTTAAGCTGTCGTCATGTATAACATGCATACTCAGCCTCTACCCCTCACCATTATCTTACATGTCTCAGCAAAGCATGAAACATTTATTTTTTGTATGATTTCTCTAATGCTACCTATTCCAACCTTCGTAAAGTTACTTTCACTTGTCATTGCTTTCCTTTTAGAACCTATTCCCCTAAAGTGATTAATATGCCTGATACTAATACCTATACTGTCAGCTGGATATATGCAATATAGCCCGAATACGTTATAGCGCTATCTTTTCTAGATAAGAAGTACGAATATCCCGATTATGTCTCTATGAATGATGCGAATATATATACCCTGGGAAGCCTAGGGAGGCATAATATTGTTATCAGCGTTCTGCCTGATGGTGAATATAGTATTGCCTCTGCTGTAAGTGTGGCAAAGGGTATACTAAGTAGCTTTCTGAACATCAGAATTAGGTTAATAGTTGGTATTAGCGGTAGGGCTCTGAGCATAAAGTATGATATTCGGTTAGGGGATGTTGTTGTTAGCGCTCCCTGTGATGGATGTGGCGGTGTATTTTAATATGATTTTGGAAAAATGATCCAGGACTAGGAATTCTATACTACAGGTTTCCTAAACCAGAGTCCTGAGTTGCTACGAGGGGTAATAGTGGATATTCGAGCTGAGTATGAGCTTTACGGTTATTAACTCGAATAAGTGATTAATGAGGTCTTCGATAGGTTCCCTCGGCTCCGATAGAAGTACCAGAGACTAGATAAAGATAGTGATATACTGTTCTACAGTGAGGTTGTTTATTGAGGTAAAGGAGCGAGCTGTGTAACAGACTGTGGCAATGACCTGTTAAACAAGGTCCCAAGATGCAAACAGACTACCGATGAAAATAATCTAGCTATCTACTATGGTATAATTGCCTCAGTGAACTAGCTAATAAAGGATGTTTATATTCGGGATAAGCTTGCTGCTGAGTATAATATACTCTGTTTCGAGATGGAAGCAGCTGGTTTGATGAACTGGTTTCCCTGTATTATTGTTCGAGGAATCTGTGATTACTCTGACTTATATAAGAATAAAATCTGGTAAGGATATGCTGCTATGGTTGCCGCTGCTTATGTAAAGGATCTGCTTAGTTGTATACTGCTAAATAAACTTGAGGCAGAGAGAAAAATATCTAAAGCCTTAGATTCCAGTTAGTAGTCTATGCCTCTTAAGTATTAAGCTTATGTTAAGTTTTATATTGAATAAATACTGAATATATCTTGCTATATAGTCTCTGTAAAAGTCGAAGGTATAGAGAAGGAAGTACAGAGTATGCAGTATATCTATTTACTGTTGTAAAAACTTTAGTAGGAGTCTAATGCTGTTTAATTAGTACTAAAATTCAATTTGATTAGCTTATTATTGCTGCAGGTGTATCTTTTGACTTAAGTGATGAGTATAATACCGTCTGCCTACTAAATACTCGGGTTATTTTACTGCAATCTATCTAAAAATAGGCCTTAGATCCTAATACCAGGCCTATTTTTTAGCTTAATGGTAAAGCGGGGATAGGAAAGTTGATAGTATCTCGATCTATTGCCTAGGACTTCGATAGGACAGGCTGCCTCGGTGGTAGCTTTTTCTTTAAGAGAGGAGAAGCTGACTGAGGGAGCTTGTCTAGGGTTTTTATAACCCTTGCTGTCGATTTGGCTCGAAGGAAGCCCGCCGTGATAAGGTATATTAAAACTGCTGTTGATGATGATCTATATATTGCTGAGAGGCCGGCTCGAGACCTGTTTGATAAACTGATTATACAGTCTTTGCGATATATGCTGACTCCAGAATCAGCCTCCCTAGTTTTTGTGATTGATGTACTTGATGAATGCGATAAAGATGAGGATATCAGGCTTCTGATTAATCTCTTTATTAGTACTAAAGAGGAGTTATCCTTAAAACTCAGAATTTTCATTATAAGCAGGCCTGAGCTGCCAGTTCGGCTGGGGTTTTAGTAAGTAAGAGGTTTATATTAAGATCTTATATTGTATGAGATACTACCCAGTATAATAGAGCATGATATTGCTATTTTCCTCTGTTATGAGCTTCTGAAAATTAGGCTGGATTTTAATGCAGATATGACTTAGTTATACCTACTATCGGAAAATTGGCCAGGGGAAGAAAATATTGATCATTTGATAAAGATAGCTGTTCCTCTTTTTATCTTTGCTGCTATGCTTTGCTGTTCTCTTGCTGATCCTAGGATTGGATACCCAGATCAGCAATTGCAGATAGTTCTTAAATTCCAAGGATGAAGTGATATAACTTAACTAAGTATTAACTATGAGCTGATTCTAGATCGACTGGTTGATGGCTTAGGCAGAAAGCAGCAGAAAGAGATAATTAAAAGATTTCAATATATTGTTGGTTCTATTGTGCTCTTAGGAAACCCTCTCCCTATCTCTACCCTTGGCTGACTCTTAGAGCTTGATAAAAGGGAGATTTATATCTACCTTAGACTGCTTTATTCAGTGCTAAGTATTCCTTTATCAGAAGAATCTCCTGTTTGAATATTCTACCTCTTATTCTATGACTTCTTAGTAGACTCTGAGTACTAGGGGCGTTACTTCTGGATTAATAAGAAAAAGGCTTATAGTCGACTAGTAATATACTGCCTTAGAATTATGAATAAAAGCCTGTATATGGATATTTGCGAAACTATGCAGCTAGGAATGAATCATATATCTATCGAAACTCAGACTATTAGTAATAATATTCTCCCAGAAGTGCGGTATGCTTGTGTTTACTGGGTGTATTATATATAAAACAGCGGCTCTTTCGATCAGGAAGCTATATATAAGTTCTTGCTGGATTACTTACTCCACTAGCTTGAGGTTCTCTGCCTTATTAGCAGGTCTATAGAGGGACTTTCTATATTGGAAATGTTATAGAAATACCTAGAGGTATGAGAGTTGAACTATTCCAGGAAAATAAATCTAATTACCTGCAGAATTAAGAAGGGCGAGAGAGTTGACTACTCCTAGATTTTATTGATAATGTAATCCGATTTTTCTATATATACTGATCTATGATCGATGAGATACTGCTATAAATCTATTCTTCCGTATTACTTTTTAGTTCGAGAAATAGCCTTATTCGAAAGCAGTTTCAGATTCTATGGTGGATCTCTCGTGGGCCTGTAGTAGTAGATAATTAGGACCTATGCTTATTAATATTAGAGAGCTATAGCGATTAGGTTATATCAGTAGTATTCTTATATAACTCCTAAGTAGTAGTATCAGCCTCAGCTAATAATATAGTATAGATCTAGAGTATTAAGATAGATAAGTACTAGTAAGTTCTGAAGGGCTATAGTAATTAGATTATATTAGTAGTATTCTTATATAATTCTAAAGTAGTAGTATTAGCCTTATATAATAGTATAGTACGGATCTAGAGTATTAAGATAGGTAAGTACTAGTAAGTTCTGAAGGGCTATAGTAATTAGGTTATATTAGTAGTATTCTTATATAACTCTAAAGTAGTAGTATTAGCTTTAGCTAATAATATAGTACGGATCTGAAGTATTAAGATAGGTAAATACTAGTAAGTTCTGGAGGGCTATAGCTATTTAGTTATATTAGTAGTATTCTTATATAACTTTAAAGTAGTAGTATTAGCCTTATATAATAGTATAGTATAGATCTGGAGTATTAAAATAGGTAAGTACTAGTAAGTTCTGGAGGGCTATAGCTATTTAGTCTTATCAGTAGTATTCTTATATAACTCTAAAGTAGTAGTATTAGCCTCAGATAATAGTATAGTACGGATCTGGAGTATTAAGATAGATAAGTACTAGTAAGTTCTGGAGGGCTATAATAATTAGGTTATATCGGTAGTATTCTTATATAACTCTAAAGTAGTAGTATCAGCCTCAGATAATAATATAGTATGGATCTGGAGTATCGAGACAGGCGAATATAGAAGTATCGTCCAGATTGGGCGGCTTACCCGTAATCTATGCTTTTTGCCCGGTGGCCAGAGCCTTTGTACAGACGCTGGGATAATTACACTCGATGATGCAATTACCCCTCCTGCGATATTATCTCCCCCTTCTAGCTTTGACTTATTCTAAGATCTTACTATCGATTTTACAGTATCTTAGGTTACCTGGCGAGGGGAGAATACTCTTTGGCTCCTAACAGAATATCGCGGGGGGGAATGGGCATATTATGGGCTAAATATTGTGATTGGTTGTAGGACAGGGAGAGTTGTTATATTACAGGTATCTACAAAAGAGCTTAATGCAGCAACTAAGGTAGCTAGCTGAATGTATCTATTCCCTTGCTATATCCTCTACTATATTCCTTGGTCGTTACTATATTTCCCAGATTTAGTAATATGAATGTATTTGATAAAATTGTCTTAAGGTCTTGTGAAAGTCAGTGTTAAAGATATATAATTAAGTTGCTAGCCTGGTACCCGAGACCAGATGTACCTTATCGCTCACTCAAGGTATTGAAATTTCGCGCTAACACTGTAGGCACAATCATCCTACCTCAGTACTTAGTCTACTTTGCGGAACTCATTTCCCGGCTATTAACGGACATTTCCCATACTGTTAAATATTGAGGCATGTACACTAAGGTATTTCCAGGTACTCCCTCCCCGTAAAAATAACTAGAAAGACAACAGAGCGGAAGCTGGTTATGCTCCACACTGTACCATCACTACAGGTTGAAATACTATACATCATTCTATTTCAGGGTCTTAGTTTTTCTGCCTATCCAAAATCTAGGCCTACTCTTTGTTCCTGAGCATACATTTAGTTACTCTATTATGTACTAACTTGATCGTAAAGCTGCTAAGTCACCAAGACGTAGGTAGTACATTTCTTCCAATATACAGTAGCTTGTAAACCAGCAGTAATAAATAAAGATCAACCTTCCTGATATCTAGTAACTAAGAGACATCTATACCCGCTGGGGCAGGAACCAAGCTTACCGATGACGCGTATGTATCAGAAGGACGGCAATGCTGGCAATCATATAAAAAAGTCTTAAGCAGGTAGTTAGGAGGCATTCCATGTAATAACACGACGGATCTCAGTGGCTATACCTTCCTCACTAAGATCTTCGTCCTGCCATCCCTGTGCCATACCTCGAAATTAAGGAGGAGGCGCGAGTGACGAAAAGAGAAGGCTAAATAACGACGTTTGACCAGCCTCGATTTAATACCACTACTACTCGTGTAGTCGGGTAGATAGTACTTCTGTGTATTCATCACATCAATGCTGGTCCCTTGCGTGTAATGCAATAAACGGTCACGGTTAGCCTCCCAAGCAGATAGTTACCCCTAAGACATATTAGAGACACGGACCTCCCAGGACCATACCAGTCAACGATTGAGCCGTGGGACTTATTTTGGTATGTCGAGTTGGCGCAGTGGCTTGTCAACTTGTTCATGGCCCACTTCTGTGGGAGTTCTGCTAATCATTCATCACTTAGACAGGGGCCGTAGTAAGAACCCCGTCATCTGATCTAACAGATAGGACTACAATTTACATTTTGACTCCTCTGCCATGAAATTGAAGGGGAATTGGGCGAGTGGGAATGCAAGATGGCTAGTCGTTGGGTTACGTTTACCGCCCCGAGGAGCCGAATTGCCGCAGTCAGTGGTCCTGAGTATCGATTTGATAAGTCTACCGTACTGCTTTGCCTTAGCCTCGTAAATTACACTGCAAGAGTTAGGTCAGTATTCTACAGATACATGTTGCATTATTATAATAAAACACGCTACTTTTTTTTGTCCCCCTTGACAAAAACAAACAACTTATGGGTAAAGGAATGACGCTGGAATACAATAGGGTGGACTTATCCTGTAGCTGTGGCTGAGGGTAGAGATCTCTTCTAGGTCATTCGGCACAGCCTCAAGATAACCCATGAAATTACTCGTTGATAGGCTTATTTATAGAAAACATAAGATGTTTTCCCAAAGAAGGAAATTGTACGGCATGAATGTAAAGAGTTTCACCTGATTCGGAAAGTTCTAGCGAACTCTATTGTAGACACTACTGTCCAAGTTTTAGGTCTCGAGTCCTCGCTACATTGTAGCCGTATATTTTGCTATGAAGATCTTTAGCGGAAGGTACTTCATAGGCCTATAAATCTAGTGATGTACCCCGATCACGAGCCTGAGTACTTAGCCTATGTCTTGCGGATCTTGAGGAACGAAGTGACGAAAGGTCTTATGCCCACCCCGACTGAAAATCTGCCCACTGTCACGAAGTCACGTGATAACGTGTCGGGCCCACTCGCTGATAACCCCGCCCACTGCCTCAAGACTCGATTATTTTTATATCTTTTTTTTTCCATTTAGATCAGGTGATAGCGCGAATGTCGTCTGGTGTCCGCGATCAGTCCGACCTCAGCCACTTAAATTAATTTCTTTATATTTTTTTTTTATTTACTCCATAGGCAAGGTGTATTTTTTTACTGATGATTTTTACGACTGACGGCTAGCTATCTTACACAGAAGTTGCCATGCCCAGCATCTTGTGCAGCTGGAGGCCCGGTGGGGACGAGACTCCTGGGAGTATTGTAGATGTACGTGAGCGCCTCCCTTCCGCATCAGAATTTGAATTGAATTAGGCAAATGACCTTGGTTTAGAGCACAAGATATAGGATAAAAATGGAAGTCGTAGGAGGCCTTCGTAATTCTATGGTAGCCATCCACTTGCTCTGTTTCAAATGTAGATACCCACCCCCCAGCATATCGGCGACCGTTGTTTCATCCTCCACGTAGCCATCCACCTCACGTTTCAGTTTGCCCGCGTGATGTGACCAGCATGCACCAATCCTAACCTCGCCACCAAAACTTCGAACCACCCATGCCAAATCTTAATATATAACTCGTTGAAAATGGCCAAATCCAAGCTTCGTTCCTCAAGGCTCTTCTTAGGCAAGCCGCTTGCGGTTTGCGTCTCCTGTGAGAAACGAGACTGGCTGTCCCGGACAAATGGCTGTCGCGTGATCACGTGGGTTCGTTACATCATGTCGAAGGCTTGTCCCAGAAGTCGCGCTAATGGAGGTGGCGGGGTAGCCCCTGGTTGCAGTCGACCCCGCACCATGACTTCATCATTTTATCGCCAGTCTATAAACAAGGTTCCCAAGTGGACTGAAGGCTCAGGATAATTCAGAACTTTCCCGCTGTGAGAGCTACTCAAGTTTGTCCCCATTGGCCCTTAGGCGCGTCCTATATGTCTGGTCACGATGTTCGTCCCTTGTTTTTTTCCTTTCAAGATTTATCTCACCCTTAATCTTTGCTAACGATTGCGAGGATAACTTCGGCATACCTCCTGTTGCCCAGAATTTCGTTGACATTGAGACCTTCAAGGAAATTCTAAAATTGGGCGATGAGGGCTCAGAACGAGAATTCTCAAAAGGGCTTGCCTTTAGTTTCTTTGAACAGGCAGAGGATACGTTCGATGAAATTGACCATTCTCTGTAAGATTATCTCCTGAGCTCGATTTTGGCTGCGTTCCTCGATTATCGTGGACGCGTCACAGCATACGCATAGGATATAACTAAAACAATGCGATGACAAATAGTGAAGAAAAGGAGTTGGAAAACCTTTCGGCTCTGGGCTGTTTGCTCAAGGGCTCTGCAGCCGCTCTGGGCATTTACAAGGTAAAGGATGCCTGCGAAAAGATCCTACGTTGGGGTGCTGGTTGGGATCAATTCGAGCACATTGAGCGAGAAGAGAGCCTGAAAAAGATCCGCGACATATTGCCAATCTTGAAAGTAGATTACAAAGCTGCGAAGGATTGGTTAATTAATTTTTTGGGACCCGGAGATTAATGTACAATGCTCCGCGCCGAAAGTTTTCTCCCTTGTCTCAACAACTTAATTTAGCAACTCTCGTGCTGCTTAATACCGGCCTTGGCCCTTGTATGTCGTAGCTATGAAGTCATGCATGTGATTATGTGGATGTACTTTGCCCAGTCGCTCTTTCATCCTCAATATTATGGCAGTCCATGGTTGTCATGCGGGGTTCCATTTGCCATGCAGGAAATACAGGGAATACAGGGAATACAGGGAATACAGGGAATACAGGGAATACAGGGAATACAGGGAATACAGGGAATACAGGGAATACAGGGAATACAGGGAATACAGGGAATACAGGGAATACAGGGAATACAGGGAATACAGGGAAGCCAAGTTGCTCATGGATGCGAGCGTCTCAGGATGTTTCGGTCCAAGCTTTCGTTTCTTCCCGTCCATGACTCGTCCCTTCCTCGTCCCAGGAGCATCGATAGCCCAGATTACATTCTCGGACCACTTAATGTTTTGTTTTCCTCCAGGGGCGCCTGTGATGCTATATCATCTCACATAATTGAGGCTGGTCTTGCTACGGCTGAGAAAAGATGGTAGGTAAATGACTAGTGCTAGCATAGTTGCAATACACCCAGACACCGTCTCTATTTAGACCAAGCTCTCCAAGAGTAGGTTTGTCAAACGCATTGTTAACAGCCGCATCTCCGCCTCCATGGAATACTACCGGCCAGGATGCAATGAGCCAAAATACCACATTTTTGACAGATGCGCGCGCATGGCGCTGTTCACATGACGCCTATAGGGGTAGCTATGGGACTGATATCCGTCTGTGTTAGTTCACGTATTTCTCTAACCACGTGATACCATACCCGTAGATACCTCATCGCCTATGCTGGACGTAGAGTTATCGGTGCTAAACGGCGGAAAGAGAATGGCCGGGTGTGGCAGTGAGACTGGGGCCAGCTTTTTGATGCGCCCTGACAGATACTCAAGTTTAAGTATTGGTTCTTTGCATAGTTTCGTTTTTAAACCGCCAAGGCCGGGAGGACCTGGCATCGTCGCCAGTGGATGAATAGCGTCTTCTGTGTGTTCGGCCGACCTTCCAAGTCGAGAGTTAGTAGTCGATTGAGGGATATCTTGCTTAGGCCGCTTAGTAGCGACAGACACCACAAAATGGTCCTCAGGATAAACGCCGCCAAGTCCGCAAGGCTCGAAGCCCTGCTGTTTTATGCACTGCTGATTGTCGGTCCAGATCAAATCCAGCTCGATGTCGCTTATTTGTTCGCTGTCATCATTTATCAAAATAGAAGATTCGTTATTATTGACGTCAATGGCCGAACTCTTCTGACGCGGGATCTGACCTCGATCAGTCAACGACCCAGATGTTATTTGTCGAGGAGACCGAGTGAAATGTGATAATCGCTGATAACTGTTTTGACTTTGGCTACTCATGAGCGCGTGAGTGGTAGGTAATACGTCACTCGTATCACGCGACAAATCGACGTAAAAAGGTGCGCCACTGTAGTAGATGATAGCACCCTCATAGTACTGAGTTTTGCGAGTTGACTCTTCGGAGCCATTCAACCCCCCTCCATACTGGCCTGGATTGCAACCCTCGACGGGTGCAAAAGAACGACTGTCTGGCCCAGTGAAGTGTGACCACCGGATGAATCCTGCTCAACGGACAGTGCCTTGTAGTGGAAGCTTTCGAATGGCTCGCATAGCTGCGGATCGAACTTATGTGCATTCTTACTTGAGCTGCCGGGGTGGAACTCATCACACATCCTACGGCTAGTCTGTTCACGTCTGCGTTTGTTCGAACTATCGTTGTTATCGGCAGTAGGACTTTGTTGCGAGTCGCGGCTAGAGCTGTCGCTACTGGACTTGGTAACTTCGGATCCACCTCGCCATTGGATTTTACGCCCATCAGAAGACTTAGGGTATAGGCAAGCGGGACTCTCTTGTAAACATTTCTCCCGCTTTCGCTTCGATGATTTGGTTGAACCCATGTCGAGAAGGTTCGAGGACTTGGCAGCAGTGGGCACGGAGGCGTAGGCGAAGTCGGCTGGTAGGGGGTTGGATCCTGGAGATGAAGTGGCATGCTTAGGCTTAATTCTGAATTCGGAGTGATCAAGGCTAGGGAAAGGGGGCGTCTTCCTCCTCCGCGACGATGACTCGTCTGCGGACCCATCGAGATCGGCGGCAAAGTCGCTTAGAATACTCTCGAGCTCTCTTTTTTTCTCTTTGGGTAGCTCATGATACCTGATCTCGAACAGCCTGTCCTTGTAAAGCACGTCAGGGCCCGCCTGCTTATAGCGCTTCAGTTCCTCCCTAAGTTTGTCTACTAGAAAACTCTCAAGGACCCCGCAAACGTTAATCACTGCGTGGAGGTCTGGCTCTATGCCGGAGACGTGGCTGACCCTGTCATCCGGGCATCCACTTTGCTATTTCACCAGATCGCCGACGAACCCGCTTTTAATAAGCTTAGGACAAAGGAGCAGTTGGGATATATTGTTTGGTGAGGAATGCGCGAATTTGCGACGACATGCGGATTGCGCATTCTCGTTCAGAGCGAGCAAACCCCTGACTATCTCGATTGTCGAATTGAAGCCTTCTTTATTCAGATCGGCGAGGTTCTAAAGAAGATGACAGACACTGAGTTTGAGGGCCACAAGCAAAGTCTTATCCACAAGCGACTTAAAAAACTGCAAAACCTTAATAATGAGTCTTTAAGGCACTGGGAACATATTTCAGGTGAATACTATAACTTTGAGCAAGGTAAGCAAGCAGTTTTACGGTCGCCCATCCACATACAACATGGAGACATCGCTAACCATTTCGAAGCGCAAGTCGACGCCACCCATGTCAAGGAGCTCACCAAGGCCCAGATCTGGGAATTTTACAATTCATACATTAGCCCTACCTCTCCCACACGGGCCCGACTGTCTGTCCATTTGCACGCTCACGGTGCTGGAGAGATTGATACCAAGATCATTACCCTCCTTTCTCAGGCTGGACTAAAGGATGTGCCACCGGTGCAGCGACAGCATATTGACCTGCTAGAGAAGTGTCTGAAGAATAGCACACAGCTCACAGCAGATCAGGTATCGTTCATTATTTCTCAGGCCAAGGAATGTGGACTGAAGCGGGCTGTGTCTGATACTGGAGCGATTGATAATGCCAATGGATCCACAGCTGAGGGCAACGCCGAAGAAATTACGGACGTTCGTGCCTTCAAGTCCGGTCTTCAAGCCGGTCCGGGAGCTCGCCCAGTTAAGGACTTTAGCGAATTTGAGGATATTGACTCCAAATTGAATTAAGCTCATGGTGGGCTGTACGCAGGCGGGTGACATCTCAAACTCTGTACATACAGAGTTCGAATTTCACCATGCTCTGAGCCTCCTTTTCTCTGATTACCTGACCATATCTAGCATATGCAACTTCAGTATTGATCCCCTGCTAAACGTATAGCTTAGTCTCTTCTATATTATGTCGGCTTATCTGGCCCTCTGTAGAGGGTAGTGTGCAAACTTCTCACAGTGGAACACCACTATAAGGTTTATATGCCCGATTTGGATCACTCCCAGCATAATCTAAGTTGAGTATAGCACATAGGATGCCCCATCAGACTGTAATCGTCGAGAGAGTTCCATAGGACGGTCAGACCACTGTACACGCTGAGGAAGGTCATTTAGACAGTCTAGGTGCTGGCCCTTGCTGTGGAAAGATGGAGATTCGTTTCGCATGGGCACTTTTCATCTAGCCACTATTATGGTCAGTATGCTAAATACTGTAACCTTTCTTGGTATCAAACTCAGTCCTTGAACTGGGTCCCGCAATTCCCAGTTTTGGTTCCCGCCATAGGGGACCAAGTCAAGGTCACCAGCTTTTGAGGGCTTGTCGCCAGGTCGTCAGTGTACATTTGGACTTGGAGTTTATACGCATGGGTTGCCGGGATATAGAGTGTGGATATCCTTTTACATCTACCTAGTGCACTCAATAGATGCCCACGGACAAGGAAATCGTTAGGCAGTGGACTTGATGGTTAGAGTAGAGTGTAATCTAGGCAGGTATTTTATCTTCCCGTCAAGTAGGAGCAAGAGCTTAAAGCATCGCTGACCCATTTTCCCTCTGCCCCAAGGATCGGCAATGCTATATTACCATACTCTTTCTTTTCCCCGGCTACCCAATAAAAAGCCTCTCTGTTCTCTCTTTCTCGACCACCTTTTTTCATTTACAATAAAAACTTGCATACCCAAAAACCGTCCCAGTGATCATGGAGCCTCCAAATGAATACCAGAGGCTTCTTCTTGACAGGCTCTGGTACGATGAAGACCATCGTGCTACTACATTGCTCATGGTTATCGATACTTATATTAAAGATCTACCCTCAAGCAAAACCGACAATGCTCATCCAGCAAAGGTTACGGAAATTGCAACGGACTTCTTGAATACAAAGGGAAATGGTGAGAAGTTTTGGCCAAACCGAGATACCAGCCCATTCTATTTTCACTATTCCTATTGCGACAACGGCGATGCGTAAGTTTCCGAGCTATGTTCTGACTACTTCTCTACTAACTGAGTCTAGAATTTACGATCACATGACAAAGTTGATCATTTCTCGCTGGACTGGCCTCACTCTCTTAATGGAAGAGTCATTCATCGACGCCAGGAACCACAATGCGCTGGTCCAGGCCCTTGACTCTCAGTTTCCTGAACAGGTGGTGACATCTTTCCGACGGAATCAGCGTTGTTGAGCTATTTCCGAAATCATGAGAGGCGTGTGCCCCCGCCGGGACCGATGGGACGGGATTGCTCCCATAGCCGCATGGAGAGAGGCGCATTAAGCTTGGAGGCCCATTTGGATGCCACTTCCATATGCAGTTCTCGACAAGTAGTACCCCACAGAAGCAACATTGAGTACTGTAGAATGTAAGATGGCATGTCAAGAGGGGATATTTTCAAGGCCAAGCCAAGTACCACTGTTGGCACTATAAATGCAGTCCAACTAAACACAACCCAAGAGTAGATGCGACCCTTAATTGGAAAACGAGTTGCGGAACTGATTTGCAGAGTCGCACGAGTCGCCAGAACAGCATAGGCGAGGGACGCTGGCAAAGGAATAGCCCATATGCACAGCAATGGTCGCGCTTCAGTGGTTGTGAGCCACAGCACTGAGATGACAATAGCCACAAGGAGGATTATGCTTTGCAGCGCTGCGCTTGTGTAGTAGATAATCTCTCCACACTTTCCACGAGACCAAGAGTACTACAACCATCTCCAGAGGATTCTTGCTGGCCAGGAACCCGACCAGGTTCGCTCTTGCACCAAAGGTGCTCTCACTCTCCAAGGAGGGTATGGATCGTTTGCGCCTGTTCGCCCTCAGCAACCCAACCCGTATAGCTTTGGGCTTCACTATGATGGAGGTGATCGGGAGTTCACAGAGGCGAATTGCCAAGGTACTATCTGGCTAGTACGTACTCCCAAGAAGCTCCCCGACTACGAGCGATCTTTGAATAGAAGATATATAATTACACAAACAATATTTTTATAGGGTAAGGCCAAGGGACCTTATGTTCTTCGCAAGTTGCATTCTTAGGAGCACTGAGCGATTTGCAATGGTGAGCTGCTGGAGGCACACTTCATTAGACGCCGTGGCTAATTCCCTCATTCTACGTGGCGATTCGGTATAGCATCAGTGTGCAGATTGGGGGCTTAATGAGTCGGGCCGCATCGCAATGCAACCAAACCGGACTCGTGATTGTCATTGCATGCTGAGCCACATAAGAATGACAGGAAGTGGGTGTCCGAATACAACAGTGCTACTGCGTGGAGGAAACGACAAATGTCCTGCCATTACACGAGCTTCTAAAAGATCTGGGATGAGGAATATTGCAAGAGAGCGAAGCCTCATGGGATGTATGCCCACAACCTGCTTCGGGTTTGGTATATCCTCCTCCTCCACCATTTCATCAAACATTTCTCGATCTGTCGTCCTGCGGCTGCGAGCTTCGGCGTCACTCAGTGCATCTAGAAGTATGTGGGGTTCAGTCCATGAAGTTCCAAAGTCGACAAGCTTCCCATCCCTTATGTTATCCAATCGAATATCCAAGTTGTATATCTGATGCTGATTCAATGCAGTAATGTGATTCAGAATTTTCTTCAGATTGTTCCCTGTGACGCCAGGGTCTGATGATGCCAAATCTTTGACGATCGCACGAGGCCGAAATCCTCCTATTGTTTGTCGTTGGTATAATGGATTGACCCTGCTCAACCGTAGGTCATACTTATTGTCCTCAAGATATCGGTGGTCTCTGTCGCTGAGAAAGAGGAAACCGTGGCAACGGATTGCTGCATCGGATACCTTTTGCTTTTTCGTTAATGGTTCGCGAATTCGGCCGTACGCGCGGCATTCCGCATAGAATGGATCGGTGTAGTAGGCCGCCGTGTTCAATGGCGCTTCCCCGATGAGAGGTGCCCAGAAGAACTCTGCCTAATGTTACCGCCTTTCCACAACCGTTGGGGTAATTACTCAGGGAGCCAGTTCGTGTCATTGGACCTCCTACTCTTTCTCACGCACCTTCTCCTGCCTCTTGCCCCTCTCCAAGCCGCCGTCTTCAACCTCGCCCACACCGGCCATCTTATAGTAATTCCCAAATACCCGAGTCTCTAAATCATCAGCATCGCCTGCTCTACAAGTGTGCTGTCGGAAGTAGATTCGTTTCGCCCATTTCCAGGCCTCGATGCCAAGGATAAGGAGGAATGCCTCGACAAAGATAATGCCCCATTCCCACGAGATTGGAGCGTGCTTGAAAACGATGGTATTTAGCTTGGGAATATAGATCAGCGGGAATACTGTTACGAAGCCAGTCAGAATAGCCCAGAATAGGAAAGGATTTCGCCAGACGTCTCTTATCTACTGAGTAAAGTAATACTTGCTCTTGGGTTGTATCCGGAAGAAAGACTGACGCATGTTAACCATTTCCCAGGCAAGGAAGAGGGCGAACTATGTCAGATACGCAAAGGTTGTAGCTCGAGCCCGGAATACAACCTCGCAACTGGCGCTATACTCATTGTTACAGTTCTCGCCAATATCATTGGCCCTATTGCCGAAACCATAGAGAACGAGCATAAAAGACGCCAAACACAAGGCGGACATCCAAAGACCATATACGACCATATCGATGAGCAGCTCTGGGGTGAAGACTCCTTGGTTCAACTATGACGACATTAGCTTAATTTTCTCTCCCCGGTTATACCAGTGGGTCTCATGTTCTGAGGAGGCCGTTGCATAATATCAGGAGCTGCAATTTCAAACCTAAGACCCATATCCGGCATGCCTGACGTGACCATGATAACCTATAGTATCTCTACGGGAGCTAGCGGGAATACAGACAATCTATTCTTGTCTTTAAAGACAAGACCGATAAGGAGCGTACAGGCCTGTGCGATATTCTCAGCGAGGATTTGAAGGATAAACTTCTGAATGTTATCAAATATATGGCGACCTTCTTCTACTGTATTGAGAATTGATGTAAAAATATCATCCGTGAGGACAATATCGGAAGCCTCCTTGGCAACGTTAGACCCAGCTTGTCCTATAGTAATACCGATATCCGAGTACTTAAGGCTCGGAGAGTCGTTGATACTATCACCTGTTATGGCGACGAAGCACTTACGGCGATGGAGAGCCTCGATTATGCGGACCTTAGTCTGAGGGGTACACCGTGCGATAACAGGAGGTAGGAGTGAGAGCTTATCAATTTGCTCGTCTGTCAGTGTGTCAAAGTCCGAAGAAGCTATTACCATAGTCTTAGCGATATCGCCGGCGATCTGTGGCATCTTGCTAGGGAGGATACTAACTTCGTGAGCGATAGCCCGTGCAGTTTCCGGGTGATCTCCAGTTAATATATATACGCTGATACCAGCCTTATGACATATTTTAACAGAGGGCGCAGACTCGGGCCGGGGCGGATCGTATAGGCTAACCAAGCTGCGGAAGATTAGCTCTTGTTCGAACTTACTACGCTCTAGCCTGGCCTTATTTTCCTTGACAGGGTGAATATCGGTCCGGCTGGCGAGGGTGAGGACTCTAAGGCCAAGACGAGCGAGTACCTTCATATTCTCGAGGACATCTTCCTTGATGCTATCTGTGAATCCCAAGATCTTATCGCCGATAGTATAAAAGGGGCATAAAGTAAGGACTTGCTCGGTAGCCCCTTTTGAGAATACCTACTGCTTCTGGCTTTTGCGATGCTCGAAAATGACCGACATCTTCTTTACATGTGAATCAAATGGAAACTCGGCAATCTGATGCCACTGTGCCTTTATACCAGTTAAGAGGCGCAGGCGATTCCAGTTAAAGCGGGAGGCAAATATCTGAATAGCAATCTCGGTAGGGTCGGAACTATGTGTATACTATTCCCCTTCCACGCGGCGAATCGTGGCGAGGTTTGCTAACGATGCAACATTCAGGTGCTGCTGAAGACCCAGGTCATACCCGACAATATCCTTTGGGTTAACGAGCTCTCCTTCCGTATCTTTGCCCTGGAAGTTAATATCCTTGGGCTGTGCCTCCCTAAAGCCGAGGTCTCTAAGTTCTGGGTTAAACGGATCCCTAGTGGTACGAACAGAATATGTTCCTCGGCCGGGAATCCAAGCCTTCCTGATAACTATGGTGCCCTGAGTCAGTGTGCTAGTTTTATCAGAGTAAATATCTATTGAATAAGTCAGCGAGAGGTTCGATTTGAACTGAACATCTGTACTGCTTACTACTGACGCCGCCGAGGGCCTCAAGACTCTGGAGCTTACGAACAATAATGTGTCTCTGAACTATATGCTTCGTGCCGCTAGCTATAGTGATTGTAAGCATAACAATCAAAGAAGCTGGAAGCATCGATAGCCCAGTTGTAACAGTATAAATGATAACCTCTTGCTGAGTGTTAAACTCGTTGGCTGCGAGGACGATAATAGCGCAGATAATGGTAATCCCCAGCAAATACAAGGCAAGTTTAGACATTTTTTTCTGGCGTGGTGTTCCCATATTAACGCCGAGAAAACGGCCAATAGCGTCGGAGCAGGTCAAGGTCCAGGCCTTTATCTATTGACTGAAAGTAGCTGTTCCGTCCTCTCTGCGCTTAGGTTGCCGGCGATGTGAGGTCTTATGGCGGAGAGCAAGAGCTATTCTGCCAATTTCAGTATAAGTGCCCGTGGTAAAGATGATGCTACGAGCCCGACCCTTGGTGACCGTTGAAGAACTGAAGGTACTATTCAGACGATCGCCAGGCCCGGTATCTTCGTCAAAAGTCACGGCAGCGTCCTTCCGGACAGGGAGGGATTCGCCTGTTAAAAGGGCCTCGTTGGTCTCAAAGTTGATGGCCTCGATAAGTTGAATATCAGCAGGAATAGTGTTACCAGTCTTTGACTCAACTATGTCTCCAGGGACGATCTCCGCAGTGACTACGGTCTCGTTAGTTCCGTTACGGACAGCTTGTGCTGTAGGAGAGCTAAGAGAGCATAGGGAGTCTATGATCTTGGCAGCCTTGAGTTCCTGGAAGGACCCGATAATAATGTTGAGCAGAATTACAGTAGTAATCACGCCGCCTTCTATATGGGACTGAATGCCAAATGATGCAGCCATAGACAGGATAAGAACCTTGATGAAGCGTGGTTAGTTAGCAGTTCATTAGATAGATGAAGGCCAAAGTCATTGAAGCTCGAGCGAGGCAGACCGTGAAGCTTACCAAGGTCAAGGCGTTGGTAACTTGGCCGATAAGGATTTTGAGAGGCTGTACGCTCTTCTGTTCGCCAAACTCATTTCTCCCATATTCTTCAAGACGCTCCTTCGCCTGGGCTGGGGTCAAACCATTGTCGATGTTTACCCCGAGCTGCTCCGCAGCTTTTTCGGAGGTGAGAGCATGAGCCGGGGCGGCCATTGGATTGTTAGCCTGGCCGGAGACATGGTCCATCTCCCTCTCCTGTTGCTGTCTCATGCCAGGCAATGTTCCGATGTGCAAAGGGCTAACGGCGGCCAGTTGAAGAAGTCGCAAGTGGTGGATGCGTGGTGGAGTGATTACCGAGCAAGACATCCATGGATCACGGCGGAAATAGGCGTGAAAAAGACCTTTGATACTTATTACAGCAGCGGCAGCGATTAGGAAAGGGAAAGGGACTAATAATATTGAGAGCAGAGAGAAAGGGTACCTTATAGAATGGGCCAAAGGTGATGTAAGTCGATTAGCTTTTCTCACCACCATCTCTAGGAGAACCCTCGCGATGTCGCGGCATATCCATTGGTGGAAACGAAAGTGGGAACGGCAATCTGTTTTCTCGGCATGATGGTTGGAACTCTCACTGAAGTCCGGCAGAGTCACCATCACCAGCGCCTAGCCAGCCCTTTGCAGCTATAATACTGCAACCCTATTGGGATTGACTCTGCTAGGTTATTTTGAATTGATCTCTCAACGGAATGCCAGGCCTCCTTAGCAGCTGCAACCAGCTGCTTGTGAGTCGGATTATCTACTGCCGCCTTGAGATCGGGATGGAAGTGAGAGATCTCTGCTTTCATTAACTCCCATAGCCCGCTCCAGACCATGAGGTTGAAACGGGAGGGGAACCCCGCTGACTTAACTTTGCCACATGGGGCCGATGACGCTATCCACGCGAAGTGGACGGTGCCAGACTCGGTGTCGTTATCTGGGCGGGCAGCAGTTGTCTCTGCCAAGGTGAGCGAGCTAGTGGTGCCTTGACGATGATTTGGCGCAGAATATGCTCACTGTGACGCATTAAAGAACCTTAGCATTCCCGCTGGCCAACGGCGGTAACTATATTGCTATGGTTGTAATTAAGCGACTCGGTAAGCTTTTGATGGTCGACTTTTCAGTCATTCTGAGTGTGGTAAGAGATATAAGATGATAAGTTTCGACGCAGAATGGGGCCAATGAGAACAGCCAACTGGAAACGTGTCCTGAAACCTTGTTCTGACTGGCGGGTTCCCTTATGGCCGAGTGCTATTAGCATCTATGCGAGATTCCATTAAAGGTTTCCGATCGTGAGCAAATGGGTCCTGAGGCTTAACCCTAATTCCTCTCCTTGTCACCAGTCAGCCTCAGGTTCTTGGAACGTGATAGCAGTTAAAGTTTCAGTGCGCACTCTATGATCCTGACAAAGACGTTTCGCTATAAGATGCGAAGTGTTTCCTCGAGCCTCTTCAAGCCTGCACCGACTTTCCGACTACCTCATTGTCTCGAGTCATCTGACCGGCTCAAGTGATTCGATATGGCGGCCCTCGAGCAGTATAGATGGATTATGGCCATCATCTCTATCACTTTCTGCGGGAGCTCCTTTGGAAACGGCGCCAATGATGTCGCCAACTCGTACGCCACCTCGGTGGCCGCCCGAACTTTGACTATGCCGCAGGTCGGTGTCCTTTCCATGATTACAGAGTTCGTCGGTGCCGTTGCCCTCGGCAGCCGAGTCATAGGTACCGTCAAGAACGACATTATCAATATCAACCGCTTCGCGGGTACGCCCTCGGTCTTAATTCTCGCCATGGGTTGCGCAGAGTTCGGAAACGCCTTCTGGCTGCTCACTGCAACAAAGATGGGCTTTCCCGTGTCCACGACACAGACTGTCGTCGGTGCGCTGATCGGTGTCGGAATAGCATCCCAGGCTGGGGTGAATTGGTCGTGGGACTCGGAGGGTGTGGCACAGATTGCAGCCTCCTGGGGTATCTCGCCCGCCATCTCGGCAGGCTTTGCCGCCATCCTCTTCGCTACCCTCAAGTACAGTATTCTAGAGCGGGATAATCCTTTCGATAAGGCAATGAGGGCCATCCCGATCTACCTCGCCTTCACTGGTGGTGTCCTCGCGCTTTTTATCACCATCGAGGCCCCAGGCGCACCAAGCCTCGAGGAGCTCGGCGCTGGGACTGCTATAGGCATCGTGCTTGGGACCTTCTTCGGCGTCCTGCTGATCGCCTACGTCTTCTTCGTGCCGTACTTTCATCGGCGTCTTGTTAAGAACGATGGGCGAATGCGACCGTGGCATATCTTCCTCGGCCCCCTCCTTTGGCTCGAAAATCCGCCTCTATACTTTGCTAGCAGTGGCGACGCAACCGTCATCGACTATTACCAAGGCGCATATGAGATCCCTCGCAGCAGCGCCAAGCATAAGAAGGCGGTAGCAGAGAAGCGAAATACAGAGAACAAGCGAGGCATTGGCAACAACGGCAACAACAGCAATAACCCCATCGCCGAGAACCAGAATCCTGCACCCCCGGAGGACGTTGAGCGCGGGAGAGATATCGTGGTCCAAGACGGAGCCATTATCGGACAGCGCATAAAGCGCAAACCGGAGCCCGAGGAGCGCTTCCTAGCGCCCACTGCCCACCTCCGCGTCTTCCACCCTCTGCGTATCTGGAGTTACATTAAGTACTTCTTTCTTCAAGGTGTCACCCGCGACTGCATCACCCACTCCTCTGTCCAGCTCGCCGCCATTCACAGCAAGGCCAAGCACTACGACAACCGCGTCGAGCATCTCTGGACTTACGCCCAAGTCGCCAGTGCTATGATGATGTCGATCGCCCATGGCTCCAACGATGTCGCCAACGCGGTCGCTCCCTGGGCGGCTGCGTACCAGACGTATCAAACTGGCGAGGTGATTGAGGACTCTTATGCTCCTGTATGGATCCTCGTCGTCGCTGGCTTCCTGCTCGGTGCAGGATTCTGGTTCATGGGGTTCCATATTATTCGGTCTCTGGGCAATAGAATTACGCAGATGAGCCCGACGAGAGGATTCTCGATGGAGCTGGGCGCTGCTATCACAGTCTTGCTTGCTAGCCGTCTTGGCCTGCCTGTAAGCACTACGCAGTGTTTGACTGGGGCAGTGCTTGGTGTCGCCCTGATGAATCTCGACCTTGGCGCGGTTCACTGGCGACAGATGGCATTTATTTTCTGCGGCTGGCTCTTGACCCTGCCATGTGCCGGTCTAATTTCCGGTTTGTTGATGGCCATGTCGCTCAACACCCCGCAGTTTGGCCAGGGCTAGAGGAGGGGGTTTATAATGCGAGGCTTCCTGGGAATACCCCAACGCCCAGCTTAACAACTCTGGCGTCCTTACCTATCCCATCCACAAGCTCTCCTCTTCCAAGTTCTACGCAAACGGCCGTTCCTGATGGCTCTCTTAATTCAGATCTTCTCTGTTTCACCGAAGGCTCGTGGATTTGCCTTGATGGTATTTCTCTTTTCAACGTTGTGCGGGAGGGAGATGGACCTCACGATAACAACTCGCCGCAGGAACATTCTGTACGCCAGGAATTCATCAGACTCTAGTGTAGAACATTGTATCTATTTGTGTGTGCGTATAATGGCCTGTTTCGAATTCCGTATTGCAAGAAATAAAAGTATTTCTCTCCATGTTTTGTACACTAGTGTATCAATTCACAAGAGAGCATGAGGAACGTGGTGGCCTTAAATAACCCGCCTAACCACTAACGAAGATATAATACACAATTATATAGCCATGAAGTACCCATGTGAGAAAACAAACCTAATTCGACCGATAGCCTTCCGGACAAGTCTCCCAAAATATGTTTCATTCAATTGCTGGAGTTCTGGTGGCCATGTGGAAAGAATCCCACACAATTGGCCTGAGATCATAACACACTTGATATGGTAGAGAAACTCATTATCGAGGCTTTGTAAATCAACCGCGATACGACCATACCTTGCAGGCAGACCAGTCATATAACCCATCATCACTTGCCGAGGGTCCTCTCCAGGATGATCTTCAGCAGGCAGTAATTCTGTTTCGAATCCCGCGCTCCCCGCTGCATCTTCGAGGTTGACTTTGCAATGGACTTCGTCCTCAGGAGCGATGTCCAACCTACGCCCGTTGGGGTCTCCGCCAACGCCGGTCTCCGCGCCGGAGTCCATGCCGCTAAGACATCCATCCCCTTAGCAGTGCGGAGCTGCAACCCATGTATCGAGCCCCATAGGACCCCTGCCAACGCGTCAGTACATCAAGGAACCCGTGAATCCTTGCACAGCCAAATTGCTATGTAAACAATTATGACGATGCTTTCAGAGATGCCACGGCCGCCGGAACAAGCTGTCTCGCGATGGAAGAAGACAACGGGGCCGCCGGGGCCAACGAGCCGGCCAACAAGACGGCCAGTATGCGATGCCCCAGAAATGCAGCTATCTGGGCTTATTATCCACCCAAGCAGCGACCCGCCAGATTCAATCAAATCGAGGAAGACTTCCCAGGGCAAGGATTAAACTCTATTTTATATATTTTCTAGTCTTATTAGCTAAAAGTAAATAATAAGTAATATACATTGGTAAGTAGACAGTTGATATCCTATTCCAATTCATTTTAACATGTTACAGAAAGCTTCTCCCTGAATTTCCCTTGGCTTGAGGCTCCCCGCTGACCATTGTCAGAAGACGTCCAAAGGGACAGATTGTCCCTGAGGATGCCTATGATAGTGATGCTCTCATCATCAGGCTCCTCGGCAAGCCCGCCGAGTTCAGCAATAGCCTCATCAAAAGCACGCTTTGCAAGATATCGAGCATGATCGTGTAAGTTCAGAATTTCGTAGTAAAAGACCGAGACGTTGAGTGCTAAGCTTAGCCGCAACCGATGAGTGGCCGCAAACTCCGTCTGAGCAAAATCGGTGGCAATCTTAGAAGTAACACAGAATTTTCAATCAATACTCTTGGATAACTCAAAGCTGAAGCAATAGACTTGGAACCTACCTTGTAGGCCTTGTAGGCAGAACTAACTGCAGCTGTGTGCTTCTCACCCAACGTGAACTCGGCTAAGTAACGGCTATAGTCGCCCTTCCTAAAAACAGAGCGAGTCAGCCCAAGCGTTTTCAAGAAGTGAAGACCAGTAAAGTAAGCACACATCTTATGATAGAAGACCTTTGAGTCGACAGTGCCGGCATTGGGAATCAAGCTCCCGTCTAGCAGATCCAAGACGTTACTACAGACTATCTCGAGCTCATTCTCAATCTTCTTCTTTAATATTAGTATTATAATTATAAGTATATTTAGAATAATTACTTTAAAACTAGTACTACTAGAGATACTCCTTATAATCTATATAGATTTACTCTTATTATATAAATATCTTATTAAACTAAGGATAATAGTAAAGAAAAGGCTTATAATTAATATAATAGCTTTATATTAATTATATAAGTACTATAAAATTATAGAAATAAGATAGATCTATAAAGATAATAACCCTATTAATATATTAATAAAGATTAAACTTAATATAGTATTCTTAAAGCTTATTAAATTAAATAAATTAAGAATTAAAGTATAAGAGAATATAAGAAAACTATTTAAAGTAGATATAATCTAGTAGATTAGATTAATAGATTAAATTTATATAATAATTACTTAAAAGTATAAATTTAAATATATTATATATAAATAGAATATATAAGAGAGGGGTCTCTAACTAGAATAATTCTATTCCCTATCTATCTATCTATCTAAGCTATTTATTTCTTTTTTTTTAAATTTTTAAATTTTATATATTTTTTTAGTATTTTCTAATTTTATAGTATATATAGTTTAGAATATATAGAAAGATAGTATTATACTAGATATTAGAGTTAGTAAGATTAGAAGATTAAGAAATTACTCTTATTTTTATTTTTACTTTTAGATTTATTAGTTTCTTTATAAGTTATATAATACTTAAGAGTTAGTTTAATAGCCTTAGAAATAGTAGTATTATTTATAGTATTTTAAATAATAATTAAACTATTAAAAGTATTATTAATAGTAAGATTATAAACCTTCTTCCAGATAATAATAATATATCTAACTATAGTATATACTTTAGTTTATATATAAATAGACTTTCTAATAATCTTATCTAGCTTAATAAGAGCTATATATATAAAAGCTAAATTATATAAAAATAGTAGAAGAATAAGAGAAATAATAATATAAGTATTATTATTTTTATTATAATATATATACTATATTCTATTATTACTATAGTTAAAGTAATAACTATTACTCTTTCTAAAGATAAGTAACTTATTATATACTATATATATATTAGAATACTTATTAAAACTAAATATTAGCTATAAAAATAGAAAATAAAGTAATAAATAATATTTATATCTAATTAGAATAAGCTTTCTTAGTTTAATTCTTTTTTCTTTTAATTTTACTAACTTTTTCTAAGTATTTAAAAGTACTTTCTAATACTACTTAGTAGAGATAGATAGATAAATAATTACTTTAAAACCTATTAGATAAGTATATCTAATTAAGATATAGAGCTAAATTTATTTTTTTTAATAATTTTATTTACTAGTAAAGATAAAGAAATATAGATAGAAGAGATAAATATAACTAATTATTTTTCTTTAAAATAAAATTAACTATAAAACCCTATCTTAAGATATATAGATCTCTATATATAATATAATTAGAAAAGAAATAATAATTATTCTATATATATATATAATTAAATAGTATAATATTTAAAGAATATTCTTTTTAATAAAGATATAAGAAATTAGAATTATATATATTTATTTTTTATATTTATAGAGATTATAAAGGGGCTTATAATAGAAAGAGCTATTTATATAGAATAAGAAAATAAAAAACTATCTATATTAGTATACTAAATACCTATAATAAGCAGTTACTAGCTATAGACTAATTATAGAATAGTCTGCTTAGTTATAACTACTCTAGAATTAGCTTTATAACTAGCTTAGCTCTATAGCTAGAATAGTAACTTAATTAATTATCCTTATAATCTATTTTATCTATAAGTATATACTTTAGAAAAGCTTTCTAATATTAATATCTATTTATATATATTTAGTTATACTATATAATAAAAAAGAGCTTATAATTTAATATAAATTAAAAAAAGAAATAAATAAAAAATAATATTTAAAATAAAGTTTAATTTATATAAATATTTTATTATACTTTTTAAACTAATAAATATATTTATAATATTCTAATAAATAATTAATTAAATAATTTAAAAGTATTTTAATATCTTTATAATTATATATCTTAATAATATTTTAATTTTCTTAAATAATTATAAAATATATAAAGAATATATATATAAAGTTTTAAAAATACTAGAAAATATAAACTTTTTAATAAAATTTAAAAAAAGCTAGTTTTATATTAAAAAATAAACTTTTTAAAATATACTATTTAATCTAATAAAATATAAATAGAAAAAAAAATATTATAATTTCTAAATAGAAAGAACTAATAAATATTAAAAAAATATAATTTTTTTTTTAAATTTACTAATTATTATTAATAATTTATTAAAAACTATAGAAAGATTATTATATTATTATATAATTTAATTAAAAAAGAAAAAAAATTCTAATAGAATTTAAAATATTAAAATATATTTAATAATATAAAAGATTATATAATCTCTAAATCTATATTATAAATATTTAAATTAATAAAGAAAATAAAATTTAAAACTAATATTTTAAACTTTATAATTAATATATAAATTAGCTAAAAAAATAATAAAAAAAAATTATATTTTATAAAATTTTATTTAAAAAAATAATATAATATAAAACTTAATTATTCTATTTATAATAAAGAATTTATAATTATTATATATATATTTTAAGAATTTAAATATTATTATTTAAAAATATAATATAAAATTAAAATATATATAGATTATAAGAATATTTAATATTTTATTATAATCTAATAATTTAATAAAAGATAAATATATTATATTAAATACTTATTAAAGTTTAATTATAAAATTATATATTAAAAAGAATTAAATACTATATAAATTATATTTAGTTTTTATTAATATATAGTAACTTTATAATTTATTATTATAATTTTCTTTAAAATTCTATAATAATAATTAATTAATCTACTATATTCTAAATACTATTATATTAATTTTATATAATTTAATTTTTCTATTTAATAAATTTTTTAATAATTTAATTCTATTTAATTTTTTTTTATCTATTTAAATATTATTCTATTAATATTAGAATATTAATATTAAACTTTAAAAGTAGTTTCTACCTAGATTAACTCTATATAATATATAATATATTAGAACTAGAGATTATATTTTAGATTATTATAATTATTAAATACTTAGAAATTATTATTTAGCTCTTTTTTAAGTATTTTATATAGAGTAAAATTTATTATTTACTTTTTATAAACTTTAAATATAATATTAGATTTAGTAGTTATAATTACTAGATCTATATAATTAAAAATAGCTTTATAATTATAAGAAATCTAATAATAGAGTATAAGCTTAATTATTTTATATTATTAATAAAAGTATAAGAGTTTTTACTAATTATTACTATTATATAATTAAGAATTTAAGTATATATAATAATCAAGCTCTAGCTATAGGGAATTATAATATTAGAGATATTTATTATTATTATAAAAAGAGATCTAATTATTAGTAATTAATAATAATAAGCTTAAAGAGATATTATAATTAATTATAAATACTAAATATTCTCTTTTAGAGTTTATAATTAAATTATATATTTAATAAGCTCTTTTTAGAGTCTTTAGAGATATTATTATTTTACTTTAGTTTATATAAATAAAAAAGTAAAAAAAAATAAAATTAAAAATTAAATATAAATTAAAATTTAATTAAAAATAAATTATATAGATTTAATTTTTTTTTTTTAAGTTTTTTACTATATATAAAAGATATTTTAAAATTAAGCTATATATAATTAGATTTATATAATTTATTTTTAATTAAATTTTAATCTATATTTAATTTTTTTTTTTTTTTTTTTTTTTATTTATATAAATTAAAATAAAATAATAGTTTTTTTAAATAAAAAAAAGCTTATTAAATATATAATTTAATTATAGATTTTAAAAGAGAATACTTATTATTTATAATTAATTATAATATTTTTTTAAGCTTATTATTATTAATTTAATAATTAAATTTCTTTTTATAATAATATTAAGATTTACTCTATAGACTATAGAGTAGATTAAATTACCCTATACTAGTTAATTAAGTAATCTCAGATTAGTATAAGATAAGAAGAAATAAAATAACTAATTTAGAGCTTTCTAAAGCTAGAAGCTTATTAAAACTACTAGCCTAACCTGCTATAACTATCTATTAGAGTAATTATATTAGTAGTTATAACTACTATAATAGCTACTATAGTAACTATATTAGTAATCTTATATTATACTATAGTAGCTATATTAGTAGTTCTTATATCTACTATAGTAGCTATATTAGTAGTTCTTATATTTACTATAGTAGCTATATTAGTAGTTCTTATATCTACTATAGTAACTATATTAGTAGATCTTATATCTACTATATAAGAATCTTAATACTTAGTTAGTAAGCTTTATAATTACTATAATAGCTATATTAATAAACTTTATATTTACTATAATATCTATATTAGTAATTTTATAATTCTCTATATAAGAATCTTATAGTAGTTATAAGCTTATATTATAGAAGATAATATATTATTTTTAGAGCTCTTAGAGCTTTAAAATATCTATAAGTATAGGGTTTTCTCCTTACTAAATAGAGATTCTTTAAGCTATTAATTTACTTTTTTATCTACTCTATAGTCTATCTTCTTAACTACCCTATAGCTAATAAAGTCTTTATTTCTTACTTAGAGCCTACTTCTTCTACTATATCTTTTAAAATAATCTCTTTAATATTTCTTAGTTTACTCTATAAGCTATATTTACTCTAGACTTAGCTTATCCTATAACTAGTTTATTCTATACTAGAGATTTTAATCTTTTAAAAGATTATAAACTTAGATAGAGCTCTATTTTATAAAAAATAGCTCTATCTTTAGATTTAAAAATTATCTACTCTATACTAGAAAAGTTTTCTAACTTATTCTATACTTTAATTTAGATTTTAATAATTTCCTTTACTAAAGAAAATCTAAAATAGTTAATAAAAATAACTATATAGAGAGATTAATTTCTAAAAATATTAAAATTTATCTTTCTTTAGTAATTAATCTAATAATTAGTATTACTACTATATTTAATCTACTAATTATTTTTAGTACTACTAGTATTATTTCTTTAAATTTTATAGTAAATTATAATAGTTAGGTAACTTATACTAGATAGGGCCTAGGATAGATTAGGATTAAACTAATTAGAGTATTATTCTGAGTAGTATAATTAGATTATCTTAGGCTATATAATATAAGTTACTATTAATATATAAGTATTATAGAGCTAGTAAGTAATAAAGATATAGATAATATTATTAATAACTATCTAAAGAAGTATTCTATCTAGTGAAATAAATATATATATATAATAGTTATAGAGTATAAGGAGTATATTACTCCTAGTAATTTATTTTTATCCTATAATAGGAGTATAATATTTTATTACTTCTATTCTTTAGATAATAGAGTATATATAACTATATAATCTATTATAAAGGCCTTTATTTATAATATAATATTCTCTCTCTATTAGTTTTATTCTTAAGATCCTATATAATCTTAATAAGTTCTTTCTTTCTTTATATATAATAGCTATATTATAATATTTATTATATCTAACTATATTTAAAAAATAGTATATTCTAAGATTTATAAATAAGTTCTTTTTACTATTACTATTTAAATATTTAGTCTTCTAGCTAATATACTATATACTCTATATTTTAAAGTAAAAAAAGAGTATTTTATTCTTCTAAATAGAAAGTTATTCTAATATAATAAGTATATATAAAATAGTTATTATTATAATAGAGTACTAATTATATCTAACTATATATATTCCCTTATATACTTTATTTATACTTTTCTAATTTCTATTCTAGTAGAAAAATTAATAATATAGTAGAAAAAACTAGCTAAAGAAGAATTTAATATAGATAAAAAGATCCTTCTTTTATATTAATAAATAACTTAACTCTAAAGTAATCTATCTACTACCCTAGGGTATATTTAGTATATTTATAAGGTATATAAGTATATTAAGAGTAAGGTATAGTAGGAAATTCAGTATAGTCTTTAAGAGCTTAATAAGAAAGAGTAACTATCTTTAGATCAGGCTTTTAATTTCCTTAAGGCTTCTAAGTAATATATTTTAGAGAAAGTCTAATTCTTAGAAGTTACTTTTAAAATAGATTTAAATTTATTAGATTTTAAAGAGAATTTTTCTAATTTAGCTTTTCTTTTTCCTTTTAGTAGAACTAGTAAATTAAGTATTAGTACTTCTTTAGATACTTAATTAGTTCCTATATATTATTATTATTAATATACTCTTTCTATTTAATCAGATAGAATATTTATCTATTTCTAACTTTCTTCTTTAGAATCTTTTCTAGTTTAAATTCTTCTTTATAAACTTTAATTAGATAATCTTAATCTAATATATTTTTTAGTACTTTTTTAAATAATAAGATATAAAAAACTAAGTAGATATATATTATATCTAGTAGTAAAAGTTTATAGTTAGTATCTAATTTTTTCTTAAAAATCTTAAATAGTCTAAGTTTTTTATAGTCTAATTTATTATTTAGTTTTATTATTATAATATTTTTATAGAGTAAATAGATTTTATCTTTCTTCTCTAAGATTAATTCTTTTAATCTGATTTTATTATAGTATTTTTTTATTCTTTCTTAGATAAATTTAAATTCTATCTTTATTTCTATATATAATAAATATAGTATTTCTTTTATTAATATAGTAGTTAGTATATTAGATCTATTAATTTCTAGTTAGTTCTAGAATTATAGTTTATAATTATAATTTATATATATAGATATAAGTTAGGTTAATTCTTATACTAAACTATTATATATAATTTATACTATAGATAGTAGTTATATCTAATTATCTTATTTATAATTAATATATACTTATAGATATTATTCTAGAGTTTAATTTAGTTATTTTATTTAACTATTACTTTATAGATAGTAAGCTATTAAAAGCTTATATTTTATATCTATTTATACTATAAGTAATTACTAAAACTTAGAGATAAATATTATTTCTCTATTTAATATTATCTTATTAGATAATCTATAATAACTAATTATATATTATAAAAACTAATATATAAGATCTTCTATAGAGCTTATTTTCTTATATAGAATAAAATATCTATATTTTATAAGTTTATTAATAACTATTAGAATATTATTATATTCTACTCTAGTTATAGGTTCTTTTAATAATAGTAGTTTAATAATATAATTAAAGAATACTAATTACTATAGTTATTTTAATACTAGAACTAGTTTTAATTCTCTATAGAGTTTATATCTTATAGATTTAATTTATATATAAGTATTATATTCTAAAACTATAGTCTATACTTCTTTTTATAGATCTAGATAATTATAATATTATTTAATCCTATTAAATATTTTCTTAATTTCTTAATATTCTAAGAGTAGATACTTATAAATTTCTTTAATAAGTACTATTTTAATATCTTACTATAGTTTTTCTAAGCTAGGAATAGTTTTTATCTAGATTTTAATATATATTATTTCCTTAAGTATAGCTTCTAGGGTTTTCTATACTAAGTATTCTTTATTATTAGTTAAAAATAGCTATCTATTTATTTTTAAAACTATTTTCTTATATTTAGATTTCTAACTAAAAGTATTAGCTCTTTTATTTTCTAATCCTTTTTAATATATAATTTTATAATTAAATTAAGATAGATACTTAGTATAGTATATTTATTTTCTATTTAGTTATTAAATTATAGTAAAATACTGAATATTCTTATAGTCTATATATATCTTAATTTTATATATTATTCCTAAGTAGTAGTACTTAAATTCTTTAAATATATATATAATAACTATAAATTCCTTATTATAGATAGAATAATTAAGTTCTATACTATATAGTTTCTTTAAGAAGAATACTATAGAGTATAATACTCTATTATTATCCCTTTAGCTAATTTATATACTAATTATAAAGTCTAAGGTATCTATTTTAAGTTCTACTTCCTATATAGAGTTAAATATCTATAGTATAAATTCTAAAAGTATTTAGTTTTTTATTTTATTAAATACTTTTTACTATTTATTATTCTATTAAAATTCTATTTCTTTTTTAGTAATATTATATAAGGGTATAGTAATTTTTCTATAGTTTTTAATAAATTATTAGTAGTAATTAGTAAATCTAAGAAAGACTTATATTTTCTTAATAGTTTTTAATACTTTCTATTCTTTAATTATAGTAATTTTATCTTATTCTATTTATATTTTATTTAGTTAAATAGTATATCCTAAGAAGTTAATTTCTTATATATAAAAATAATTTTTCTTAGGTTCTATAAGAAAATTAGCTTCTTATAGTTTTTCTAAGATCTAATATATATATTTCTTATATATTTCTAGATTATTAGAATAAATTAGAATATTATTAAGATAAATAATTATAAAGATATTAAAATACTCCTAGAGTATTTAATTAATTATTTATTAGAATATTATAGATATATTTATTAGTCTAAAGAGTATAATAAGATATTTATAAAAACTAAACTTTATTCTAAATACTATTTTCTATTTATTTTCTTCTTTAATTTATATTAGATTATAAGCTCTCTTTAGATCTAGTACTATAAACTACTATTTACTCTATAACTAATTCCTAAGCTTAATAATTAATAATAAAAATATTCTATCTTTCTATATAATCTTATTTAGTTATTAATAGTTAATAACTAAATAGAGTTTATTATTCTTTTTTAGTATAAATATTATAGAGTATTCTATAAATAAAGTTAATATATATATATAATCTTTTACTAATATATTATTAATATATTTATAGAGTATTTATAGTTATAATTCTATAAGATTATAAAGTTTATAGAAATTAGATTTCTCTTTTTTAATAATAAAGATTTTATAATCCTACTAGCTATATTTAGATAGCTTTATTTTAAGTTTCTTTTAAAATAGTTTTTTCTTAAAGTAGTTATATTTATATAGAATATTTTTAAATTATTCTTTATTTCTTAAATACTTAGCTTATTTATACTTATACTAGGTATTTTTTTCCTTATTCTATTATACTTTTTATTTATTATTTATTTAGTTTTATTCTTAAATTCTTATACTAAATAGTTTTAAAAGTAGCTTTTTAATTTTCTTTTACTATTAACTATACTTAACTTTATATTCTTATTATTATTTCTTTATTAGTTATTTCTAATTAATAGATATTAAATCTATATCTAGAGACTATTCTTATTTCTATATCTAATCTAAGATTTATATTATTTATCTTAGTTCTTATTATAATAGATTCCTTATATTACTAGATTATAATACTATTAAAACTATAATTACTATATCTATTTATTATTATAAATTATTATAGTTTTTTATAGTAATATTTTTAGATATTAAGAAATAAATATATTTTTCTAATATCTAATAAAATTTTAATTTTTATTAATTCTGATATTAATATATAAGAGTATTCCTCTACTCTATCTAGCTAGTATACTAATTAATTAGTAAGTTTATATTTTAAAACTATAGTAATTCTAATATAACTTTATAAATTCCTAATAGTATTAGATTATAAGTAATATTAAATTTTTTTCCTTAGATTTTAATTATAAAATAATTAGTTTTAGAGTTAATAATTCTATTATTATATTTAAACTTTAAGCTTTCTATATTTATAACTATATAAGTTTCTTCTTTTCTTTTCTATAATAAGTAGAGTTAGTTAATTACTACTAGTAAGATATAATTCTTCTATACTCTATAGTTAATAAATACTATAAGTTAATTCCTCTTAATCTCTATTTCTATAAGGATATATATAAAACTTCCTGCTTCTATAGTTTCTAGGGTTCTCTAATCTATTATTAATATTATTCTATACTATAGCTCTATTATAGATAGTTTAGATTATTTTTTATCTAGTTAATCTATTCTTAAAGTTTATTTATTAGTAATAGTATATTTTACTTATTATATATTCTATTTTATTTTTATTTATTAGTAAAGGTAATTCCTAGTTCCTTTTTATTATTACTTTTCTTATTATCTATAGATAAAGATTATTTATATAAGTATTAGTTTTATATTTCTTCCTTCTATAGTTATTACTATTTAAAGTATAGCTTAATAGTATTTAAATTATTATTACTATTTTATACTAATACTAATACTTCTTATTTAACTTCTTAATAATTTCTATAGCTCTAGTTATAATATAATTTAATATAACTATTATAATTATATATAGCTTAGTTTTCTATCTACTAGTAGTTATACTATAGTTTAATCTTATTATCCTTATAAATCTTATATCTCTATTCTTAATATATTTCTACTAGAAGTTCTTTATTTATATATTCTTTAGAATATTCCTTTAGATCTTCCTTAAAAATAGTATAAGATTTTATTTTATAGTATTAATAAATAAATTATTATATCTAGATTATATTATATTTCCAAAGTATCCTTCTATTAGGGAATAGAAAAAAGTTATTTAATACTTTTTCTTACTAATATATAGTATACTAAATATTATAATATATTATTCAGAATTCTAATCTATAGTTATACTTCTAGCTAGTATTTATATATATTAGGTTTTTATATCTATTACTAGAGTATTAAATAGTATCTATAGTATTTCTTCTATATAATACTATTCTATATATCTTCTTAAGGTTTTATATCTATATCTTCTACTAGTAGTAGATATAGAGTTTATTATATTTAGCTTTAATCTTATCCCTAGTAAATATATATTAGTTTTATTCTTTAGAGGTATATTTAATAAGTTTATTAATATAGTAGAATATATATTTATATTTAGTAAGAGATCTATAGTCTATAATATTCCTTCTGTTTTTATATTTCTATTTAAGTTCTTAGAGAATATATATAATATACTATTAGTTTTCTTCTAATATTATTTATTTCTTCTTTTTATTACTAGTTTCTAGTATCTTATAGAATTTTAATATAGGTTTTCTAGAAAATATAAGAACTATAGTAATTATATAGTTTCCTTTCTAAATAGTCTTTCTAACTATTCTAAGTATTTTAATCTTAGTTTTCCTAGTTACTTCTAACTATTTTTTACTTTCTCTAGTAGGTTTCTAATTCTTCTATTTCTTAGGTTTTAAATATTAAGATAAAATATATCTAATCTTATTATAGTTATAATATTTATATTTCTCTATAGCTCCTAGCTCTATAGAGCCTATATATATTCTAAATTCTATAAATAGTAATAGAGTTTATTATATTCCTTAGTTAGATTTATTTTTAATATAGTTCTAACTAGTATATTTATTCTCTTTCTATTATTATTTTTTATATAAATAATTATTAATTTATATAGTATTTACTATATATCCGGATAAGTCTTTAGGTTTATCTATCTTAAAAAGTTAATCTTTAATTTCTTTCTTAAGTTTATTATAGAATATAATCTTAAAAGGGCTATTATCCTAGTTTAGTTAAATTAAGATTTCTCTAAACTTAGTAGTATATTCTAATACTAATCCTATCTAGTATAAGTTCTTAAGATCTTTAATAGCTTATTATTCTTTATCTACTTAACTAAATACTAAAATAAGTATAATCTAAAAGTTCTTATAGCTAGTAAGAATATTATTATTATAGAGAACTAGACCTATCCTTATCCTCATACTCTGGAAGCTAACTATTTCCCCGCCGTCGGCCAGCCGAACTGCCATTTGCCGTGGCGCTGTATACAAGGGCTTCATAGATGGCCTGGAACAAGCGAACGATGGTGCCTCAAGCCTCTACCAGGTACACGTCAACCTTCCTATCGACGTTGTCTCATATGTCGTACGAACCAGTATCGGGGTAGAGTATCGCACACCTTTTATCAATAATGTCCACAGGCCGGAGGATAAGGTGTGGGATGAGCATGAAGGGATATGGAAGTCCAAGAACCATATGTATGGTTCTTGACGGAGGTTAGTTCTAATTCCTGTCACCAGTTTTTTTTTTTTTTTTTTTTTTTTTTGCTTTCACGGGAATGAATTAGAGGCCTCAATGCTTACGACCCTTTTACATACAGGGCGACATCGTCTCTAAGAAAGAACCCGTTGCCCATGAATTCTACAAGTTCTACTCATCCGATGATATTGACCACAACCGCAACGCCATGGTGCGAATGCTTCAGTGCCGGAGCTGAGTGCCTCCAGACCGCAAGACTAGCGATGCCACGGACCTGTGCGACATCAATTTCCCACTCAATGAGGGGCGGGCGGGTTTAACGGAAGTCCGCTCGGCCACTGGAACGAAGGTGAAGAAGTTAAATTACGAAGTCCGAATGGTCCCATCAGGAGCGACGGTGAACCTCGGGGTATATATTAATGGTAAAAGTGTCGGTACGAAGGAGGAAAAAGTCACTTCCTGAGAAAGTCAGCTATTATTTATTGCTAGTAATATGAATATGATTAACTGGTTTCTGCTAATATATTCGGATATTTATAATGTGTTAAAGTAAGTAATCCAATGTAACTCAGTGCTATTGAATTCTTAATTATAGCTACTGGTTTCATATATAGCTATATCTACCTAGTTAGTAGGTCTAAGCCCGCTTTCACCTAATTTACTACGCTTCTTGGTGGCTCGATCACGCGCCAATTGAATTGTGTGCTACTGAACGATATCATCTAAATCCTGCACCCAGTGAAGCCTCATACAATCCGTTTGCATCACTGACGCCTATTCTTGCAACATTGACGCCTTCGCAACACTGACGCCTTTGAAATACTGATGCCTTTGAAACACTGACGCCTTTGAAACACTGACGCCTTTGAAACACTGACGCCTTTGAAACACTGACGCCTATTGCAACACTGACATTTTCACGTGGCCTCCCGGTTAACCCCTTTAACGTAAACTCATAGCCTGCCTCCATGGAAAGCTAGAAACTGTAGAGTTATTTTATTCTGGGGCACATATGGCGCCGCATAGCCCCTCACTTGATTAATACCATGCTCGTCTTAGGTTGGTAAGTCAGTTATAATACAGTCTTAGCAGGCTTGGAACTGAGGATAGCTTGATCACGATTTCAGCCTTGCCAGGGAATAAAGACTGACAGCACGCTGTACTACTAGATGAAAGGTTTTAACCTGAATAGGGAAGGTATGTGTGAAATTTACTCATCCGTAATAGGGATAGTCTAAAATCCCGTTTGAAAGATATGATCCTTCTCTCTATGAGAATATAGTCTCTTAAATCTAGACTACTTAGGCTGGGTTACAAGGGATCCTTTAGTGGCTCTATGCTTTCTTGATAATATGCCTAATAGATTTGAGGTTGTGCAAGTGGCTAGTAAGTTTACTTAATCTTATGTTGAACATTTCATATGTTATATCCAAAGGGTGGTAAACAGGGGGAAATAAAGCAAGTCTATAAGAATAGGCAGTTGCAAGATCTATAAATTGATAAGCTCTTTTATTAGTTAAAATGCCTGTTACTTCTGCTTGCCTCCTAATACTAATCCATATTTAATTTCATATTGGTTACCATGATCCTCGGCGGCCTCGAGCTTGTTGCTGCAGCTTGGCTAACTGACCAGGCCACTGATTTCTTAGCGAGCTATCTCGCCCACGCTTCTACAGATTCCATCAGACAATTGTTATCAGAGGCAGCCCAAGGCTCTCTCACCTCTAATGTCTCCTCTTCTTCAGTCTCTCGAACTCCTGGTTAGGGCGCCTCCGCTATTGATAAAATTGTGAAGCTAGTCACGGACGACCGTGACTCCTAAGAAGATAAGATCCAAACCGCCCTTGCTGCTATTATCCTCGCGACTGCTGAGGCTCTATACTAAACAAAGCATAATCGTAGTAAGAATGGGTAACTAAAGACAGAACTGAGTGAGATGGAGCCTTGT
Organism: Clonostachys rosea; assembly: GCA_026958235.1. Classification (NCBI taxonomy): domain Eukaryota; kingdom Fungi; phylum Ascomycota; class Sordariomycetes; order Hypocreales; family Bionectriaceae; genus Clonostachys; species Clonostachys rosea. The sequence continues at coordinate 202,696 of CP110204.1, forward strand.
ACATTCGAGACTTGCGCGTGTAAGGATTACCAACACCATTGGCAATCCATCTGTAAGGGTTGTGGGCACAATGACTACCAACATATGCAAGTCACGCAAGAGGAAGTGGATTGGAGTATGGTGGAGTGGTTGTTTGAGGAGATGGTAAAAGAGATATACCTAAAACTCAAGAACCGGGATGGCGAAGGAAACATAAAGACGGAGCTATATCAGATTGATACGTGCTAAGTGAGTAGCTGTCCATGTTGGGATTATGACTACAGTGAGGAGAATACGTTCTTTGCCCGTCGATGTATATGCGGCTACCGTTGGCGAGAGCATTCTGTTACTGGATACTGGTATTGGATTGTATATCAGTTAGCAATTGTTCTTTTACAACAGGCCCTCGATTGATATTAACTTGATAATAAGGGGTATCTTGTCAGATTAACTTTCTAGTAATGATCATTTATACTTGTACTAATGCTTGTGTTCGGTATCTGAGTTCCTGGTTAAATATTGTTGGCAGGCCGTATTGTGAGACACTAGTTACTGTATGAAGCAAAATAATATGAAAGTGGCGAGGAGTGATGTTACTCTTATATATAAATATAACATATATAAGGCTAAGTATAAGAGCTATTATTATATATAGATAGACTAGATATACCCAGTGTTTAGACTTTACCCCCTTGTTCCTAGGCTGTAATTAAGCTGCCTATATATATATGGGCTGGTGCCCTACGGTGGCCGCTTATAACGGCTACGAATTTCTCAGGAAGTGCGGTGGCAATGGAGAGGATAATGACGCTAAAAAGAACGTCAGAAATGCCGATAGCGCCCGTAATGTTCGTCGCGGCGTGGGCCAAGACATAGCCAGCTAGGCAGATTGATAAGAAGCTAAGGACTAAGGAGAAAATATGGTATCCTAAACTGCGCCGGCCACTGTTAGGCATCGCATAACATGTGAAACAATATTGGGTTATAGGGCATGCGCCAAAGCTATATGTGCTGATTGTTACCACAAGTGTCTCTTAAAATGGCGCTACTGCAAACAAGAATTTTTTACACACGTAAGATACGAATTTGGAGACTGTGATCCAGTCGACAAAGAAACGGAAAATGGCCATAGCCAGCTTCGTTCCTCATGGCTCCTTTGCGCAAACCACGACTGGTTTGCCTTGAGGAACGAAGAGACGAGAGGCCTTCTGTGCCGCTGAAACTTCACCCTGACCTTGCCCACCTCTTATTGGTCAGCTTAACAATCTGCCCTCTGATTGGTCTTTAATCGACGATGTCGATATATACTGCTCTTGTTCTATTGGTTCCCTTTATTTTTATTTTGTCTTATTTTTTTTTTTTTTTCCAGCTCTTTCCCTCTTCTTTTTCCTTCTGTATTAACCCCTAAAATGATTCTGCATATATTTCTATTATTCCGTTACCTTAATACCTATGTCTCATGTTGCATTAGGTTTTGATTAACAGTGCCTGTATATAAAGTCTTTCCTTTAGTAAGCTGCTTAAAGCGTTCCTTCGTATAGACCGTTCCTACAGAACAGTGGCTTCCGAAGGTGAAGCTGCGACCTCGAGCTCTGTAGTACCGTGCCCGCAGGTGATTTATATCCAGCGAAAGAGGTATTTTTGACAGCTGGCGATAAGCCTCTTTATACTCCTTTATGATCGGTGTTACTGTCTTGGTGAAAAGGTCATAGTACTCGGTAGTCCCGCCAGCCGAGCTATTGTTGTTGACTAAATCTGATGGGATTCTATACCTGGACGTAAGGGTCGTCATCTCACCCCAATAAAGCTCAAAATAGAGCGACAGGGTGATTATACAGTGGGGTGCGGGTCTACCGCCGCTATGAATCTATTATTGGAATTTTGCAAAGAATAGCTAAAAATGAATAAGCTATATCTAGGTTTACTAAATGATAATGCTGTATATATGTACCCTATTGGCAAATTACGTAATTAATGGTTAATTACGTACAGTACAGTATATAGTAATTAATATGTATACTGTTTGGAATAGTAGGGTAAGTTCAGCATTAGCTATTTCAAGCTGGTGGTATAGGTATAATGCGTAACTTATATCTGGATATTCCCTCGGAGTAAAAGCTCTAAGGACCAGATATATGCCCCAGAAAATTAATATATTTTAATAATTATCCTAAGTTATTTAAGAACGCTGGTTCCTGGTCTTCCGCCATAGGTATTACAGTCAGCTTTTAGTTAATCTACTATTACCCCGCAATACCCCTGCAACCGCCTTACTCCCATCAGATCTATATTGAAGGTCCAGGTACCCTGTATGATTAGTTAGCTAACATAAGCGCTCAGCCGTATATAGCTGGTTGGGCAGTAATAAAACCCTCAGGCATTTCGTAGATCTTGTAGATTTTCTTAACCCTTATCTTTATCCCTTCATTAATCTTCTTCTTCTCCGAAAGCCTCTGCTTTATCAGAGTAACCCCTAGACCAAGTAAAGATATTCTATAGTTTTGCCCCTCGCTTCTTCCAAGCTGGTTATTCCTGCGAGATATTTTTATTAACATATTACTACCTAAGGAGCAGGTTTATTACCTTGGCACTTAATCAGAACAAATCACTTTAAGTATACTATAACTAAATTAGCCTGCGTTAAAGGTTAGGCTTAATTATTACAAGGAGCTCTACATCTCCTTCACCTTCCTATTGAATAAGATCCTTACTAAAGACCACTACTGACTATATCCAACCCCTATAACTATATAGTCGGCTAGATCTGTACTATTATAACTGAGTATATTACTATATAAGCCTTCCTTAATAAGAAGTATAAGAGGCCTGTATCTGTATCTATAAATAATAATAATAACTATACTCTGGGTAAGATCGGGAAGTATAATATTATTATTACTGTCCTTCCCCTTAGGGAGTATAGTATATTATCCGCCGCTAGTATTACAAGAGATATACTCTATAGTTTCCCTAATATCAGAATCAGCTTAATAGTTAGTATTAGTAGTAGTATACTAAGTTATAAGTATAATATCCGGCTTAGGGATATTATAATAAGTACTACTAGTAATAGGAAGGGTAGGGTATTCTAATATAATTTCAGAAAGACTATATAAGATCAGGATTTCTAAAAGATAGGGTTTCTGAATCAGCTGCTGCTAATTCTATAAACTACTATAAGCAGGCTTATAGTATAATATAAGGGTAAAGGATATTAGCTTAAAGAATCTATTAATAGTATTTTTAAAAAGAAACTGAGACTATAGAAAAAATATAGATAGTCTGAACTAAGTACTAATTAACTATATCAGTCTAGAGTATTTTACTTACTATATAATAAGTCTAGCTGTATAATAGCTTATAATAATAATCTATCTACTCTAGTAGTATAGCCCGAGCGGGCTGAGGATAAAGATAATCTACTAATCTACTATAGCTTAATTACTTTAGTAAATAGGCTAATAATAAATACTTTGGTTTAAGATATACTTATAAAGAAGAATAATATACTCTGCTTTAAAATAGAAGCTGCTGATTTAATAAACTACTTTCTCTATCTAGTTATTTATAGTATCTATAACTATTCCGATATATATAAGAATAAAGAGTAGTAAGGCTATATAGTAATAACAGCTGCAGTATATATAAAGGACTTACTATATAAAATTATACTAAGCAGAGTAGAGAAAGAGATAAGGCTTAGCAAGCTTATTTAGAGTAGTTAGTACTTTACTATTTAATTTATATATTATTATCTTTTTTATATTCTAATAAGAGTATTAATATCTAGAAAGTTAGTAAAAGGGTAGATAATATTTATTAATTAGTATCTAAGATTAAGAATAATAATAATCTTAATAAGATTTAAAACTAGCTAGTACTACCCGAGCTATCTGCAAATCTAAATTAAGCCTAAAGCCTGTACTATCGAGATACTAGCTAGTAGTTCCTAGAGAGTAAGATATATTCAGAATAGAAAAAAGATAAAAACTCTTTTCTATAGCTTAATAGTATCCCCGGGTATAGTAAGACTATTTTCAGTTCTACTATTATAATAAATCTTAACCTTACTAACTCTAATCCTAAAGTTCTATACTTCTTCTTTAATTTTAATAATATTAAGAAAAGATTACTAGAGAAAGCTATCTGTTTACTTATTTTTCAGCTTAATTCTAAGTATATTATTCTTCGCAGTAAAGTTAATATAGTCTATTCTAGCTTTAGAAATAGAATAAGGCAGCTAGATACCCTAGTACTAGATTAACTCTTATAATATATAATACAGAAAGCTAAGGATATTTATATTATCCTTAATACCCTGGATAAATCTAAGAGATACAGTAGTTTATACTTATTAAAATTATTACTAGATTAGATTAAGGGTATTTATAATAAATTAGTTAATATATATATACTAGTTACTAGTCAGCCCGAGCAGGATAATATAGCTTCTTTTAATAGCTGGGTCTATACTGATAAAATTATTCAACTCTAAAGTCAGTTAGTAAGTCAAGATATTACTACCTATACAAAGGCCAGAGTTAGCAAAATACTAAGGTAGAAGAAACAGCCGGATATCCAAGCAGAGATTAAAACTACCCTCCTCGAAAAAGCAGATAGAATATATATAGTTCTCTCTAGTATTTCATACTCTTACGGTTCTAATTCTTCTATCTCCAATTCAGTAGCTAAATATCTTTCAGGTTCCATTAGGTCTCCTGCTAATTTGATATATTAGAGCAATATCTAGACCCGCCTTCCGTACGGAGAGAACTATAAAACCTACCCCAGACGCTGGATGCGATATATGTACAAATTTTGCGACGGATATATCCACATCAACTAAGCACGGCGAAGCATCTTTTACAATTTTTGACTTACAGCGAAAGGCCTCTGGCACTTGAGGAAGCGGTTCTTAGCCGGGCTGACGGCCGCAGCGCTAGCCACGCTGGAGCCCCTCAGGGGTCAGTCTGTTACATAGAGGAAGGTCTCTCATTAAAGCCACCTGGAATGATTAGATTGTTCTCGATCTTCAACAGGGATGGTGGTATGTGAGTTCTAAAGGTTAACTATATATACGCTGGAACTAGGCCTAGAGGAAGGTCCTCGTCAAAGCTACCTTAAATGATTAGATTGTTCTCGATCTTTAATAGGAATGGTGGTATGTGAGTTCTAAAGGATAACTATATATATTCAGTATCGACTTAGAGTTTTAATAAGTAATATTAGAGTACTAGAATGCTAGTTTGAAACTGTTCCTCTAATGTTGAGATTATAGGTTAATTTATATTATATTAGTTGATTAATTTAAACAAAAAAAAAAAAAAGGGGTCAAAAGTCCAATGCTGTGATATTCCTATACTTAGGATGAATAATTGCTCTTAGAAAATTTTGATATCTATCTATCTATATCTAATATAATATAGTACTATATTATTTATATATTTTACTAAGTTCATGCTTTTTAATAGGTAGCTAGTAGTGGAAGGCTTTGCTGTATATAAGTGCCACCTACCCAGTCCTATGTAATTCTGACCTGCTATTTATACTTTTAGCTAGATAGATAGTAGTACCCCTACCCCGCTTCTACTCCAGTGATTTTAGATATAAAAAATATTTAAAGCACTTATATCATTCTAAGCCAGCGTTTAAATTTTTAAATTTTTTTTCTTTTTTTACTATATTAATCTAGTTCAGGGATTTAATAAGTAGTACAAATATAATACTTAATAATAATGTCTGGCTTATATCTCGGTCGATGCGAGGAAACGGTATGTAATGATATATAACTTATAACCTGTCTTCTCTCTTATTTAATAGCTAGTTTGGAATCTGACTAATTCTTTATACTGAGGAAAACAGCCTAGCGGGCTCTATATTCTTATTCCTGGAGATAACCTAAATATTAAGTAAGCTACTTCTTCTTCTCCTAAGATTTTTATTAGGTTATAAAGTTCGGGCTGGGGTATAGTATTATAATTCGGATTTTAACTATATTATAGTATTATCACTATTTACAGTATAAATAGTCACCGTAAGAAAATATAGAGCATAAACGGTATATTGTGGTTTTGTAACTTTCTTCCCGCTCGTATTCTAAATATAAGAATTATTACCTAGGGCTATAATACTAATATATATTCTTAATCTATAATTTCAAGGTAGTATCTATATAACTATAGGGCTGATTTAATTTAACACCTTACTCAGTTAAGAATAAGAACTTAAGTAAGTTAATTTATAAAATGAGTCCTCTAAGTTAATAGAACTAACCATATTACTCTTATATATAACTATAGACCAGGCAAAGACTAATAATATTTATCATATATAGTCTCGGTAGCCTTATACTCAAATCTGTTTATATAACCTTTATTATACTCTATACTGAAAATAGCCTTATTAATTTGTATTCTGGTTATTTAAAGTTACTTATATATACTGGTGGGGGCTACCTAGGATATCTTCTTTACTACCGAGATATATATATATCTACCTACGGTATCTTATTTACTGGTACTTCTTACCTGGGAGCCTGTATTACCTCGTAGACTCGGAATCTGGTAAAATTTATATTCTTCTTTATAAAAACAAATATAATATTACTAAAATATTTAGCAGTAAACTCGGAACTTCTGTAGAACCTAGAGTATCTGTACCTTCCTATAAGTAATGAATTTATAACTATATTTATATATGAAACTTTAGTTACCTTTATTTTCCCAGGCTTCAGTATAGTAGTAAGTACCCTGAAATTAGGAATCAGTTCTGACTTATTACTATGATTTTTACTCGCTAGGTACTAACTATTATATTTCTTTAAGATTATACCTTGGTACTCGGCGGTTGTACTAGGTATAAGAGATATAGAGGTTATTGCTATTTATAAATAATACAGTAATATAGTGAAAATAGATATATCTGAAGATAATAACTATTAAATATTATCAGATTACTTGTATAGTATAGCTCAGAATACAGTGTAGAGGGTGGCTGCAAAATAGTGACTAGAAATTACAGAAACTGGTAATCTCCTATATTTCTAAGAATAAAGTTAAATATTTTTCTAATTACTTATAAAATTAGCTTAAATATATTTACTAGAGCTATAAGACTCAGAAGAAGGAAATAGTGAGATTACGTATTTAATAAGAGAATTCAGCCTCCTATATAGAGCTGCGTATATAGGGTCCGATTACCTCTTAGATAATATTCTAGGATGTAGAGTAGATCCTGATCCCCCCGTATCTGGCGGATTTATACTACTTTATCTCGCTGCTGCTACTAATCGGGTTAATACTGTGTAAAAGTTGCTTGCTGCTAAGTCTAATATTAATACCTTAGGCGGCCACGGCCTGATACTACTATTGCTTACAATTCAGAACTGTTATAAAAAGATTATTAAAGAGCTTCTTACCTATCCTGCTTTATCTATTGACCTGGGGAATTACGATAATCAGACTCTACTTATTTACGCGGCTGGATATGGCTTTACTGAAATCCTTATGATACTGTTAGATACTGGTGTAGATATCTACTAGCGATATGGTCCTAATAGGTGGATAGTACTTTATATAAGTATCCTGTATGGCTAAGTTGAATCAGTTAGGGTTATTGTCTCTCGCTTTAAGGGTAGGCGGGAGGTATTAGAAGCCCGGTCTGTAACAGGTGTTAGACTGCTTCTTTGTGTGACTGCTCGCAATATACTGGAGATTATAAATATTCTACTTGATATGGGTGTGGATATTAACTCTGCAGATGACAATAGAATTATAATGATAGAGCAAGCTGTACTAGATGGCAGCCTGGAGTTAATAAAACTTCTTATCTTAAGAACTAGAGATATATGTTCTATCAATAGGTACAGTTTACTTAAAATAGCAAGGCTAAAGCAGTATCATAATATATATGCTTTTTTGATGGACAGGGGAATCAATTGATGAGCTTTCGGGTATAAGTTATTAATTTTAATTAAATTTATTTACTAAAGATATATAAGGAACTAGGCAAGAGGTATATACAAAGGAAACCATACTTTAGTATAAGATGAAATGATTAGTTATATTACTACTTAGAGGCAAGATTTGGAACAGCTAAGATTTAGAACAGCTTATAACTAAATCCAGGAAGCGGTGAGCTTTAGAACCAGGGTAGAACTTTTACTACGGCGCTTAGTTATTTACTGCTAATTAAAGCGCTAAGGATCTGTAGCAGGTGTTGTTCAATGTGAGGTTGTGTTACAGCTGACATAAGGCAGAAATTAGAGAAGCTGTTGGATAACGCAAGTATATAGTAGGATATACTCTGTACCCGCTGCTATACCTAGTATTTAGTTGTATTTTATTGCCTTTGATCGCAGTTGGTTATATTTAGTTGTATTTAATAGCATCTGCTTGTATTTAACCATATTTAATATATACAGCTGCATTTAGTCGTATTTAATCGCTTAGTGCTTATTCCATAGTTAGTAGTTATAGAGTAATAGTTGATTACTACCTAAAACTGAGCTCGGCGGGGCTTGAGTTATCCTAATTCTTGATAGTATGGCCAAATATAGGTTAAGGATACTAAAGTTTTTATAGTAAAGCTAAACCTTAGATATATCGAGTATAGCAGGTTATCACCTTGATTCGGGCTGGGACCCCGGTGATAAGCCGCCACGAGCTAATGGTACAGACCTTGGTGTTAGCTGTCCTTTTCTGCTTCCTGTTTCATCCCTGTGCAGGATTTATATCAAGAATACCAGGACCTAATTTACTGGTTGGGTGGCCTGGGTATATATAATTTTAAAAGAAGGGTTATTAGTCACGGTAGGTACATACATCTTCACTTTGATTTTGTTGGCCAATGAAAACATCAAAAAGTAACAAGTCCCACATGGAGTAACGTACATGGGGTAAGGTGACATTCTGCGTTGTGTACATATATGTAGTATTCATTGTCGAGGGCTTAGGCCAACATTTGCGAAACCACGATAAGTCTTCCGTCATGGGGAACAGGGCGACTTGGCGGCGGTTCCTTACGCTCATCACGGTTTTCATCGTTTTCAACATCCAAGCGCAGGAGACCATAGAAATAAGCGGAATAACAATCGTGAGATTTGTTAACTCTTCGTGGATTATCCAGTGGCACAATGCCAATTGTGTGATCGGCCATCGCTAGTATGAGACAGCCTACATGCTAGACTGGCTTCGCACCACCATGCCAACAGCTGCTTTGCCGCTTCTTTGTGGCTGGTCTACTTCGCTTTTCGAAGCACATCCTCAAGGTCTGTGCACGTATTAGCTCAAGAAATCTCATGGAAAGGAGACGGTGTATATCTTTAGGGCCCTTAGGCAGCACACATATAAGAGCGATTGTCCGCCTCATATAGGTTCTCCTTCTTTCGAACGGGCTCCGAGAGTGGCGTGGATGCGGCTCTTGGAACGAGCTGGCATATTTTTGTATTGGTTAGACTATAGACTCATCTTGAATGCAGAAAACCATTTGAAACTGGGAGCAATAATGGGTGATTGCTTTTGGCCAGATTACTACCGGATCATAGGGCCGTGCATTCATGTATTCAGGTCGGGTTCTCAGCCGCCTCGCCGCCCATGCCCACGCAGATACGAGGGCCAAAACCACGAATGCGCCTCTTTCCTTAAAATGGAAGGGCCACATGATTGAACAAGTACGTAAGATGTCACTATAGGTTATCATAATATTCCTAATACATACAGTATTCTCGCCTATAAATAAGCTCACTAGCTCATCCCCTAAACTTGAGCGGGGCGGGGACTGCACTATGTCCATAGCAAGCGAGGATCGCCCTTTACGAGACTGCAATATCGTCCTAAGCGGCAGCTTTGATAGCATCAGTCACACTCAAACATCCTTGGTAAAGCTAGCCCACGCCCTGAGTGGACGTATTTCACACTCCATTGGTAGTAGCATCACGCATGTAATCCGTACAAAAGCCAACGTTGGTAGCAAATTGCAGAAAATTAGAGCTGCTGCGAAAGCCAACCCACCACTTCTAGAACCCCAGTGGATACCTCAAGCTCAAATATCAATGACCAAGCCTGAAGAAGAAGTATATTCATGGGCCAAATATAGCGATTCAGCTATTGAAGATGTCTCGATGGACATAGTCCAGGTAACACCTGCTAATCGCTTGCCCAGTGAGATACTTATCAATATTTTCATGAAACTGGGTGCCCTTGGTGACATCTTTTCGTTGATGCTCGTCTGTAAGCGCTGGGCCATAAATGCTGTGAATATACTATGACATCATCTAGTGTGCACTAACCGGAAGAACTATAGTAGTATATGCCAAATCCTTACACTAGGGAGATCGGTTTTCCACTATCGTGATTTTATCAAATGTATCAACTTCGTTGCTCTTTCTAAGGAGATACGAGATACCGATGTTATTCCTCTAACTATTTGCACCCGCATTGAGTGCCTCAATCTAGCACGTTGCCTGAATTTGACAGACTCAGGTCTTGTTCCTCTTGTGACAAACAACCATTCTCTCTTTGCTCTCGACATTTCAGACAACAAAGTAATTACTGGAGACTCAATAAACGCTCTTGCGCAACACTGTAAGAGGCTAAAAAGCATTAATATTTCCAGATGCCGCAGTATTTCCAACGAAAGCATGACCAACCTAGCCCACAATTGCAGATACATTAGATCGGTATGTGTGGCCATAGAGCTATGGTTACATCTTTTACTAACATACTCCCCTAGCTCAGATTGAACGAATGTGCCCAACTCAGTGACGGTACTGTACTGACTTTTGCTAATCATTGCCCAAACATCATTGACCTTGATTTACGGTGGTGCGAATTAATAGGAAATAATCCTATTACTTCCATCATGATGCGTTGTAGCTATCTCAGAGAGCTCCGTCTAGCTGGTTGTGATATTAATGACGATGCGTTTCTAAATTTGCCACCTGATAGGCAATTTGAGCACCTGCGAGTACTTGACTTATCATCATGTATTCGCTTGACAGATAATGCTACCCAAAGAATAATTAGGGCTACTCCAATACTTAATACATTAATATTAGCCGAATGTCCTAATATTACCGACGTGTCGGTAATTGCGATTTCAAAGCTTGGTAGAAATCTCCATTATATTGATTTCAGGTGTTTTACTAATTTGACCGATGAGTCTATAAAACAACTGATACTTTTACCGAGGCTGAAACGGATTGGACTAGCAGGATGTCCCCTTCTTACTGACATGTCTATCAATACGCTCGCTAGAGCCTGCCGACCGATTTCGTTGTTCTAAGTGGGACGATTAGGGTTGCATGCGAGTCGCGGCTAATGTGCGAGCGCTGAGGAGTTAGTTTCTATGAAGGCGGTAGCATTTGTATTGATAAATAGTTAAACGCAGGAGAAAGGATTCCCTAGCAGATTCCAAAATCATAACGTTCTAGGATGGTATGAATAATATGAGAAAGATAAAGAAAACTAGGGAGGAGGGAAGTAATGCTGTAGCAGCTGCAATCCAGCAAATAGCACCAATTACCACCAGTTAGGTATACTTAGGCATCTTTAGATTGAAAGATAATTATGAACTATGGTATAATTCGCAGACATCTTGTTCTTCTCTAAATACTCTTGCATTTTTTCAGCTCTTTATCATACGCTGATGAACCACTCTCGCATACACCGTGGCCATTTAATTTCTTTCAAGTATTCCATCGCACTCGATACCTCTATAGGAAAGACTATCAGTGTATACGTGGGAAGATTGTCCATCCAGGAGCAACAAGCCACGCAATTGTGCCCCTGAGACAAATCGAAACCCCTAAGTCTCTACCACAAGTCGAAAGCGCAACTGATATTGCATTTGTTTTTGTATCTCTTTTCACTTGTATCGTCCAAAGACCGATGTCCCGAAGTTTGTTCAGATGGACATGTATCATGGACCCACACTCAAGAGCGTTGATGCAAATGCATCTCCCTCAGAGGTAAACCATAGATCTTCTCGAGAATGAGAGATTGAGAGACCCAAATAAGCTTGCGCTTGCGGTCACGAATAATTTTCGTTCCAAGGAACCATTGCAGCTCATTTCCGCCAGTCATCAAGGGATTCGACTGTATTGTTCGTAACCTTTGTATTCCTCTTACGGTATGCAATGACAATATCATCCACATAGAAGAGTACGAGAATTCCCGATCTCGTGTAGCAGCAAGGGTAGGCCCAAGGAGTGCCTTCGTTCCAGACTAGCCACTAACACCCAATAGATATGAAAACACGCCTCTGCCTCCTCTGCCTCCTGGAGTAGAGTTGCGTCCTGATGACTTGTTCGAGAAGGCAGCCTTCAGCTAGGCTAGTTGGTCGGGCCACGGCTACGGTTACGGCTACGGCTAGTTACACATAGAAACCCTTCCACCTATAGCTAATAGCTGTAGCTACAATTAAATAAAAAAAAAAGACTTATTATAGATTATAAGCTAGATTATATTATAAAATATTTTTTATATATTTTAAGATCTTAATTCAATTTACAAATAATTCATAAAGTCTCTTGATAGGCTTATATAGTATAACCCTGGTACTAACCCTGAGGAGCTAGCTAGCTTTTGGCTGGGGTGGGACAGAATCTTGCTTTGACAGCGTAATCTCTAATCCATATCCTAGAAGCCCGTGGCTCCCAGGAAGGCTCTGACATCAGTGTTGTTGCGACAAGAAGTCCATTCTTTGATCTTGATGACTTTCACATCCTTCGGCCGTCTTCCGTAGGTGCCGCAGAGATATCCCACAATCGCAGCACCTGTCTGACAAAACTTCGACTTTACAGCCGATATCATGCAGCCGGCGAGTTCAATGTTGACCAACACTTTATCTAAGTTCATAAGGTGTTCTCTGACATATCGCCTCATGCCCTTTTCATCCACCTCATCCTTATGTGTCGAAGTTGGTCCTCTGACGGCAATATCATCAAGGAAGGGTCCAGCGATATCCGGGATTAGGTCGAATAAGATCCGAGTAATGATCCATGTGAATTGCGCCACTGAATTCGTTCCTCCCTGGCGAAGTGTGCACATACGGAAGAGTCCAATAGGCGTTGAGAAATTTGTCAAATCTCTGCTTTTGACGTCGAGGGTAACTTGGTCATATCCCGAGAAGAAGTCGATCAAAGAACCGCTGGAACTTGAATATCGAGGGTATACTGTCTTTCCAGAAGCAACGACGAGCTTTGCTCCGCATCTTCATCTCGGAGCACAAGTGGAGAGAGGGCCAGCCGACAGAGGAAGAGGCCCTCCTGACCCTAGGTCAAGGGGACGATAGCAGTATACCGGTACCGGCGGTCTTTATGTTCGTCTTGGGCATGCTGGTCGTTGTAAACTAAAATACCTACCAAGGCTTGAAGCTTGTCAACGGCGCCAACTACAAGGCACTAGATGTCGTCCTCAACAAGAAATATCCCGGCCATCAGATCAACGCCGACTCCATCCTCCACTTTGGCCTACCAGCAGGGATTCTGCTGGCGGCCGAGTTGATGAGAAACTTCTACTTCGTAAACATGCTACCTGGTACCATACTCCTAACGCTAAACAGCGTTAAAATTGAGTACCAGAGGAAGCGGCCATGGCAACAGATAGATGTTACCTGAAGGGGGCTGCCATGTACGGCCGCGTTCGCCTGCACAGATTACAAGGTGCAAGCTAAGACTATAGGAAAGGTAGCCTTAGAATTGCGAGGGACGAGGACGATAATAATCAACGGCCAGTCGGTTCCGAGCTAATACGACCTATACAGCCTATATGTGCAGTTATCGTGGCACCTGTCCCTGGATGGTATCACACTCCTTTCCACGGCACGAGAAAGGGACTTTGTAGGCAATAAGGTCCCTGATAATATGGTCGCTGCAGAAGAGAGGCTAGAAATGTTAAGTGAGGCGACGATGAGAGGAGAGAACGTGACATGCTACCTTGGAACTGAATGAAACCCTGAAAAGCGGGTGTGGGTCCGTGTTCTATTTAAAGCCTAGCTCTATATTAAATGTATAACACGCGTGCGTGTTTTTCTCTCTGAACCAAAGTGTGTAAGATAGATAGCCGCCAATCGTAAAAACCATCAGGAAAAAAAAATACACACTTTACCTCTACCTATATATTCAACACAGACAGATGCAAGCAAAACGTATTACAGAGCGAGGTATCTTGTCAATTACACGCCGAGTTGAAGGAACATGGCGAAGTAATTATCGTTGAGACTAGTATAGGTTAACGACATAGATAGCGATTTTACCTACAAGCTTAGATAACTGAGGAGCAGCAGCCTGCTTATCTCAACCAGGCCATCAAAAGTAAGGGTAACCATATTCCATTAACATCATAATCAACGATTTTCCTCATAGGTACTAATTTTCTTTACCCCATTTTTTTTTTGCATCCTGTTCTTCCTCCCAGAGTTTATACCCCCTTTCCGATTTAGTAACTCATCATGTGAGCCCTGTTCAAGAATTTGACCTTTTTCAACATAAAAGATTATATCTGATCCCTTGATTGTTACTAGTTGATGTATTATGGTCAACACAGTCATATGCTGAAACGTATTTCTTATCCGATTCCGAACTCGAAGTTCAGTGTCGCTATCGAGAGCACTGGTCACTTCATCGAGGAGAAGAATTTTCGGGTTTTCTGATTAGTGCCATCACGATAGCGACTCTCTTCTTCTGTCCTTCTGATAGTCTTGAACCAGCTGGTCCCACATTTGTTTCATAACCATCCCGAAGCTCTTTGATATCATCATGGATACAAGCTGTCTAGCATGCCCATATGATTTCATCCATGGTCGCGTCTTCTTTGGCTGACAGAAAATTGTCCTTCAAAGAGCTGTCAAATAGACGAGGTTCTTGGGTTACATATGCGACTGTCTCGCGGAGGCATTTGAAACTTATGTTTCGTATGTCCTCCCTGTTGATCGTAATTGCCCCGCCACTCACTCCATAATCTCGCATAAGGAGATTGAAGATAGTCGACTTGCCTGCGCCGGACCTTCCAACAAAGGCAGCCTCATGCCCTTTTCTGATGTGGAATGAGGTGTCACAAATAATGCTGCCGTAGTAAACGTTCTCAAAAACGATGTCTCCGGACCCTTTGAGATCAATTCCACCTGATGGATCTCCAGTGGAATGCTCTGTCTTCAACAGCTTGTAAAGTATTTCCATGTTAGCCAAGAGCTGCTTTAACTGTGCGAAAATGGCTCCGCTGGAGTGAAGTGGCGCAGTAGCCTTTGCCCAGTAACTCATACAAATGAAAATGCTGTCAGTGCGATTGGTATCCCACTGAATCATGTAAACAAAGCACATTGCTTGCCCGATCTCTAGACAATTGAGCTGAAGAAAGCTTCGTTTTCTGTTTGTCCACGAAAGCTTCCTTATACCTTCCTGCCAATTGGCTAGCGCCTCTAAATACTCCTGTGTTGCTTTAGCTTGAGCCATAAGATGATTTACGAGTGGCCAATTAGAGAAGAAATCGGATGCCCGATGTTTATTCTCCCGAAAGAGCGTGATATTTTCCGAAACTTGCGCGCTCTCATCGTTGCACACCGTAATGTATATATAGATGATCGCTGACGTGAATAGGATATATAGCACTACTTTGTGGAATATAATTTGGACTGTCATGGCCATACCAGAAACATCTAATATTACTCCAATTATGGTGATGGAATTTATCACCACGAGGCGCATGGAATCGGAGTAATTAAGTATTGAGTCCAAACTGCCGGAATTTTTGTCCTTATGGTATTCGTGAGGAAGCCACATTATATGAGAAAATATAACTTTGTGAGCATTCCATTGATAAAAGTCCATGACTTTGTCCTTCGCCTGTTGCTCGATCATGGTGTTGGCGAGATAAATGAGATTAGGAACGAACCACGCGATCAATGAGCTTATGTCAGGCTGCCGGAGGAAACTAACATAGCCAGTCGCAGGCCGTCGTTGCACATAAAATTAAGCTGCTGACAAGGATATCATTGGTCCACTTCTCAGTACATTACTATGGACCTACTAGCGACAGATCTCATCCGATGTGCAGGCTTAGTACATACATAAGTACATTGTACCAAGCACACTTTAGACATAACGGGACGTTTCGGCTCCTTGCCAAGTGGGTACCGAAAGGGTGTAGGTATCGAGTGCATATGAAATGGGACAGTCGCCATGCCAAGACAGGGATGAGATGGCGGTAAAGGTGTTCCAGGGGAATTTACGCTATAATCTAGGCTCTCCTTAGCTGAGTGCTACTGTAACCCTTCTGGTTAGATCTAAGTGAAGCTTTGGACATGCTTATGCACTATACTGTATAAGAATATGTGTTTGTTGGTGTCAGTGACAGGCTATATAGTCAATTAAGCACAGCAATCAGCGCGAGCGCGCTCCGTTTTTGCTGGTGTAGTAGAATTGGCTCTGACATGGTAGCAGTTCCTACGTTCGAACCAATACACAAGGCCCTGCGTTCGATTCCGAAGTGAGACCTCTAGGAAGCAAAGGGTATATAACTAGCCTGATCCACTAGACCCATACTAGCGGCACTTCAGGAGTGTATCATCGTCCGCTATAAGTCCTGCTTGGCTGTTGTATAGCGTAGCCTCGCAGAAGGGGTGTGTTGGTGTCAGTGACAGGCTATATAGTCAATTAAGCACAGCAATCAGCGCGAGCGCGCTCCGTTTTTGCTGGTGTAGTAGAATTGGCTCTGACAGTGTTTGTATCTACTAAAAGGTTAGACTGAGAAAGTTTCTTTCCAAGTTATATTTGTTCCTAATGAACTCTTATAAGTGCGATCGTATGGATTCTCATATTGAAGCACTTAATGGTCTTATTTGCCAGCCTGTTGAGCGCAAGGCTATTTCACATATTGCTAGTCTTGCTAAGAAGATAGCTGGGCAAGATTTATTTGCTCTATTGTCGCCAAACCTAGACTTGAACTACAAAAGAGATGATCTGGCTGCATTCATCCCGAGGGTATACGCCAATGGGCCACCTCTAGGTACTAGGATACCATCGATTGAAGGCCTTGCTCACTATCTACTGAAGTGCTTCGAAATTGAGATGGTAGTTGTATTAGGCGCATTGGTATATCTCAGACGATTCAAATCACATCTTTCGCCAATAATTCAGGGGAACGAATTTGCAGACTATAGCATTTTGATTATATCTATTATCGTATCTGCCAAATATATGAATGATCACTCCTTCCTAAACATGCATTGGGCTATATGCAGTACTATAGTAACCGATGAATATGTTTTTAGTCTCAGTTTGAAAGAAATTAACTCTATGGAGGTTAAATTTCTAGACAAGTTGGGCTGGAATGTTCATATATCTCTTGATGAGCTTGCATCTCTATCCGATTTTCTCACAGCAGACCATAGCGAATCCACGGAACAAACCAATATCTCGACCTCATTATTAACTGAGAAATTCTTTAAGCTTAACCGTCATCCATTTTTCAAGCGCCTTTTTCCTTGCACATGCTGTGACAGTATAGCCTTGGAAGGGGACAGGTATCAGCAATCAGAGTCTATTTGGGATAGTTAGTAAAGACAGTACGTGTGTTAGACTTAGCTATATATCACTATTACCCGGTTGGCATCCCTAGCTTTATGATACTGGAGATAGTACTATAGATCTCCTTTTAGATCCGCGGTTGTACACCAGTATTGGTTTTAGAATCCGAGCGCATGTTGCTACACGGATATTCGGCGAGCATTCTATATAGCCGATAACATCAAGTTCAGTATTATTTTTCTCTGTTCCATCCATCCTTACATTGAGACTTGAAAAGAAGAGGTAAGCTTCAATAGTTTACATTCCACCACGGAGGAAAACATTACTATTTATCTGAGTATGAAGCTGCACCGAGAAATTGGAGTGGTCCAAATGAAAACCCGGGGCATAAATATGTCAATTTAGAATAATTTACTGCCTGAGAAGATATAAACTTTCGTCTAACTTCTTTTGGATACTCATTATATGTAGTGTGTCATAGTATGCGATGTCTCTTGTCTGTGTTGTTGGCGTGTACAGGGTAGCCATAATGGTCGCAATAATTGGTATGCAGGTATATCGAATAATTATGCATGCGGCTAACAGTCTTTAATTCTATATGTACCGGTATGTACAGTACCTATGTACATACCACTAGGCCGGCAATTGATATTTGATATATGAAAAAGTCTAGCAGGTAGGCTGATATGGCCGGTCTATTCTTTAGCATCCGGGATGCCAGAGAGGGACGAGCGACTATCCCCCGCGGGGCCCTACCAACAGTTTTGGAGGCTCTAACTATCTTGGATCCTTCTCCCGCCGCTGATGCGGCATTTGACCAGATTCCTGGCCGTACATCCCCTCTCTAGACGCTCATCTCGAGCTCAAGTGTGTGCAAAAGATTGTTCGCAATACAATCGAGTGCGCCGAAGAGAATGTATCCGAGGCTTCGTGGAACTCGCGCGTGCACGAGTATGTTCTTGACACGGCTCTAGAGCCTTTCGGCGGGATCGTCCCCCACTGAGATGTGAGTCGGGCTCCAATCACCAGATTCTGCCTGCCGCGGCACTCTTCCGGCCTCGCTCTCGAGAGCAAAATGGTCGACTTTTGCATCCGCCCTGGTGGCCATGAAATTACCAGAGCTGTACAGCAGCGCTTAATGCTCGTGTTATGGTCGTTGACGGACAGGGATCTCTTGATGTTCAAAGAGACAAGAGGGTGTTTGGCTCAACCAATAACAGCCTGTAGCTTTGACTTCAGGATGTATCTGAAATATTCCTGTGGCGATAACGTAATAACCGGCTTTGACTCACCTGTTAGACGCCTATCGTTGACCGAAAGTTTCCACTGTAGGCCATAGAAGATGTTCCTAAATGGCTATTTGTGGTATATATAACTATGCAGGCCTCCGGGTTGAAAAGGGAACAAAAGGAAGGTTAATACCTGCGTGCCGCAGCTGGCTTTTCGGGGCTCCACAGCGTCACACAAAATAAAAATGTCCTCAATTCGGGCTGTAAAATTTGCTCTGTATACTCGCTTACCTAGACACGACACACTATATACTACCAAATGGTCCGGACTTGACTTATGCCCCAGAAACTGGTCACCTGAAGCCCCCAAATGATAAATTATTAAGTAATTCACGTTATATCGATCAAAGGCCCTTGTTCAACGCCACTGCTCTAATTATTTATCAAGCTATGAGTTCATTATAACTAACTGGATCTCAACTGGTACAGATGCATCAGGAGCTTACCAACATAAAGTACAGAGTATCTAGCGAAATATTCGAACTAGATGATGTATTGACTCTCATTGATATCGTTAACCTTGTTTTTAGTCACTCCGAGAGTCTTGAGGATATGCTTCTTCAAAAGGTATGCACAAGACTCTATGCCCTTAGAATCTTATTGCTAACGTGTACCAGACTTCACCCTCTAAAGCGGACTATGGGGTAGTTCTATAAGATACATAGGGCAAGGGAGCTGGAATTTTATGGACTATAGTAGATTTATTTACACAGAATTACTAGTAGATCGCTTCGCTTCAATCTTTTCTTGCCCCCTACGAGAAATCTTAGCAACTCCTCGTTGCGTATCCCATGTCTGTAACCTCTCTTTACTGAGCTTTTGTCCCCTAACCCAGCGGCCCTCTCCTTCCCTCGTCTAAGCCACTCGAGCTTGCATTTAAGTAACCCCTCTTCCTTCCCCTTTTCCCTGTACCCTAGAATTTCAAAGTCATAATTACCATCTCGGCTGTTGTTTCTCTTGTATTTACTGATAGTAGTTTAAAACCAGACCACGCCACATTATCTACCCGCCAAGGCCAAAGGCCGTCCACCTTGCCATTACTCAAATCCGGCGTACACTGAGTAGCCAATGGGGGTCCAAAATGTGAGCCTAGCCTGGGCAGATTACCATCCTTGTACCATTCTTTGGCGGGTAATCCTTCAAAGGCTGAAGCGGAAATATTGAGGGCAAATTCGGCGAGAGCTGTTGCATTCGAACCCCTGTGAGTTGGTAACTCTCAAGTATAAAACTATCCATGAATCATTGGACTTCAGAATCCTCTGCCGATGCTAATCCTTATCTCTCGTCTCATCCTCATAATTCTGCGCTTCTATGACTAAAATAGACATAGAGAGTTTCGGCTACAAACACAACTATTACTAGTATGGTACTAGAGTGAAATCCAACCGTGCACATTTTTAAGAAACGAGAAATAGCGACCCATATACCCGCAACTACTACAGGGTCAGGGGGGTTGCGAGGGCGCGAGGGTATTGCTTGAGAGAGACAAGTGGGCTTGTATTTGACTGGCTTACTATCTATCTCCCTTCCTTCCTCCTCTCCTCCCCAGCTGTGTGTGTAACCCCGTGCTGTGTGCTCGTGAGATTCAAGCTAGAGGTTACGGCGGTTTCGGTCGCTATTCTGCAGCGAAATACATCTTCCGAAGAGGAATAGCAGCCAGTGGCTGTAGTAGTTCTTGACACTGCTTGCAATGTCATCGTCTAAGCCCTCCTCTTCAAAGTGCTCTTCAAAGAATTCCGTTCTCTTAAGAAAGTAGCTGCTGAACCTAATCTGGGCAAGCAGCTCGATTAAATTGAGATCTAAAGGATCATAAGTTTTAAATTGGCCTACTGCCTTAGTAGCGCTTAATAGCTAGTGATTACTGTTATCCATCTTAGGTAGCCTAGGGATTGATGACTTGATTAGCTTGTGACCCCCCTAGTAGTAGGCACTAGCACTACTGGTTTGATTTGAGCTATCTTGATATCGGTGTGTGCCTTCAGTGTGCTGATGATCGTAGATACAGGGTCGATTGGGCGAGACGCAGGCCTGACTGGATCTTTAATCTTAAGAAGGACTTGACATGTGTGACGATGAAGGCAGTAATTCGCGAGAGAGACGGGATATGAGATATCGGATGGGCTTGGGCTGTGTTGGTCAGTTAGCCCGGGGATTACAGCCTTTAAATAGAAGGAAAGGGGGATTTTAGGGTTTATGAAGGAGTCGTGAAGCTATGCAAAAAGCCCTGTTTGATAAACTACCAGATTATCTATGTTTGTATTATTTTTAGATGTTAGATTATCTGCATAGGAAATTCGGCAAGAGTCTCAGAGAGATCAATCGAGCGTGCTCTACGAGCCTGAGGATGGACTGGAACGGTACTTCATCGAGTCGCACAGCAACGGGATGCCGACCTTCAAGACCACTATCTGCATAGAATTTTAAAATATATACATATCGTGTCAACTTGTACGTATATATTTATTTGATGAGTCTGGATGGCATAAGTCTGGCTTGTTATATGCGTAGAAATAACCCCTGCTAAAATAGTTATCTAACTTGCGACATCTATGTAGGTATTTCTCCTTTTACTGTATGTACAGTACTTGGGGCTCTAAAATTTACAATGTTACATAAGGCGAAAGAGCGGACACTTCTTTCGGTCGACCCTGTACAACGAAATCTGTGAAGATTGAGTTTATATGGCTCGAGACCCTAAATTAAGGCCCCGGGACCCAAATCCGGCAACCTAGGTCCATTTAAAGGTCATTCATAGCGCTTTTGAACCATAAAAGTCTTTATTTGGGGTAGAAATTAAGACTGGTCCTTAGTTTCATTCTTTTCATTTACTGGCGAAAGATATAAATATCTGTTAAACCAGGCCTAGTTGATCTTTAATCCTCATAACGATAGAACTATCTAAGACAAGACATGGCTCAAGAAAACTCCCTGAATAATTCTGAAGGTTAAGCAGGACAGGACTATAAAGATAAGATAACGCAGGAGATAGAAGTCCTAGAGGATCAAACTTCTGGCATGGCAAACCCGGATTTGCTACAGGCGCTCAAAACTGCCATAGTGCAACAAATAACCGATGATATAATAAATAATATAAGAGCTATAGTTACAGATAACTACCATACGCATTTCCAAAACAAACTCAACAACGCTGGCCGTAAGGGAAATGTTCGAAAATTCGTTTTACTACAGCAGGTGTTACAACCGGAGTTATTCTCTAAACCAAATTTTATTAAACTAAATGGGTTGTTGAATGGAAATCAGGAGTTTTATGATATGGAAGGAATAACAGTATTCTACAAATTTGAAATCGACAACCAAATCAAATAGCCGAATAAGCCGGAGATACAGATACCACCGCCATTCTGTATGAAGCTATACAACTACCCGTTATAATATAAGAAATAATAATAGATATGAAAAAAGCGCTTGGAGATAAAAACATAAAATCAGAACCAGTAACTTCTCCCAAGGGAGTAATATTTACTGGAGTCAATAGACCTCCTGTAAAAGGGTTAGACCCGAATCAAGGCCCCGATATCGGCAGAACTAGTTAAATACACTATATCTAAGGAACTGAGGAAGATAATCAATTTCGGGATAATAAAAACCTAACAGTACTAGTGATACTACCTGGACGAGGAACAAACTCCAGTTGTAAGACTGTCGGTTGGATCCCAGGGATATCGAAAAATAAAAAGGCCTATGCCTTTATCAACATGTATGGGCCCAAGAACTCCGCAATATATCGTCTTCAAACATTCATAAGTATTGGTTATAAGTATCCAGAGTCGGAAAAAGTAGATAGCTTATAAAGTAACGTAAGTTATCTGGAGAACCCCGGTGATTATCTTTATACGATATATGCTGTTACTTGGTTCGGCTGGAAGGGTGAACCCGTTTCGGAGGCTGATTTAGAATTACTGGATCCTCATAGTGGTTGCAAGAATTTCAGAAAGAGGACACTTATACAGGTAGCTTAGCGTTATAAAGATAATACTATAAAAAAGAGTTGGGTAGTTAGGGGAGTTGTACGAAAGGCATGGGGCTTGGCGTATACTGATAGCCAAATTTTCGAGGCTGCAAAAGTAGCTGAGAAATGCCACGATATGTGGAAAAATGATGAACGCAAGGGGTTCAAAAGATCACCCTCTGCTCCTTTATTCGAACATGGCCGCAACCAGCGGACCGGATCTAGACCTAGGAGACTATCAGCTAAACCACCTTGTTCAGAGTCTATTCAATCCTATTGATACCTATACTCTTCAGCACCTGATCTTACTTATGAATCTGATGTATCTTCTGATTCCCTGTACCAGTCTTGCCATTTCTCCCAACCCGCTCGACAACAGATACGCCGGGAGACACCACCTTCTATGTATTAACCCGACTTCTTCCGTTTGTTGCCTCATTCACCTTCTCCCCCGCGTTATCCAACTCGATCTACTCGTCAGCGTCTGGAAATAAGAAAGTTAATGGGAGAGATGGAAGATTATCTTCAAGCATGGATGGAAGCGTTATCCTTACAGGATTTTCAAAACCTAAGTAATGAAAATCGGACGCAGTTTATAGAAGATTAGATGTGGCGGAAGCAGCACTTAGGGTACGAGGGAAAGAGTAGGTATCGTAGCCACTAAGCTTGTTGTCAAGGTGAGATCTCATAGTTGTGTTATAGTATCGCTGAGACGACAAATTAGAACTTAGACTAGTTTAAAGGATTTCTCTTCTATATATATATACTATAGTATATATACTAGTACTTTCCAATATGTCGTGGAGTAACAATGATAAGATATCTAGGTATAAGCCCACTCTGATTCTCGAAATCAAATCCCGAGAACCATAGTTTAATATCTCCTTTAATATTATTATTATATTCAATTCTATTATTTAAACCTATTACTACTATTTGGAGAGCACTGTATTCCTATGAGTTCTCTAAAACTAGGATTTCCAACTACGTCCAGTGCTTAGATCATATGATATTGCCATGTCGAATGCCGGACACATACTCGTCGTCTTCTTCAGTGCAGATCGTCGCAAATTTATTTACTCCTGCTGCATTTTTGTTACCTAGAGCCGACGATTTTATAAACAGAGCGGATAGCTCGCCGTACTCTACCATTGAAGAAACCAGTCATTGGTGAAAATAGAACGGTGTAGAGAAAGGTCCAGAGTACCTAGGGTTCGCAACCCTTTGTTGAAACTGTACATCAGCTGTACCGGAACTCTCTATCCGTTTCCGTATTACCAGGTATTTCGGGTCGTTTAGCCAACAGGTGCCCTATCCATAGCATGACTTAAGTCCTTCAATTCCTAGTTCTACGGCGATTCCATCCGATACGCAGACCCCCCTGGTTGTCCCATTATACCATCATGCCTCAGATGCGCTAGGATAAGCGAGTACTCAGATGTCTGACTACTTCAGCACGCTGAATTACCTATATAAATTTTTTAGCTCAATTATATAAGATACTTTTTTAATAAGAGACAGGATACGAATCACTTCGCTATAACGGCAGCGAAGCAGTATAGCAATAAAGACATGGCCTACTTCTTCTCAATTTATAAAACCGATATTCATATCAGCTTAGTCAGCAGTAAGGAGTGGCATTAAGATAAATCAGTGAGTGGATGCTTCCACTTCACCATGAAGTTCTATGAAGGATAGATGAATTTGCATAATGAAGCAAATGCGCAAGAAGTTGAACTTCCTAAACATCTAATATCTTGGGCTTGACTTCATTTATGGAAATGAACAGAGTTGGCCTTAAACGAGAGCCTAGTCCCACAACGCGTTCTTTAGATAACTCCTTCTCCTGTAAGGAACGCTTTTGCACTTTTTTCTGTCAGATTCATATATATATAGTTGGATTTTGTGCATACGTACCCCTTCATCATTCCATTAGTCTTACCATAATCCCATGCCTTCTCATATGCCTCTCTTGACTTGTATCGAATCCAAAATGTATTTGTACGCTGTTCAATATCTGTTTCCTCCGGCATTGGCATGTAGAACACCTCTTGCAGCTCAAACTTATATCTCGGGTGGTTGAGAGGCAATCGAGCACCCGTAATAACGAGATACCAAGGTTCTTGTGATCTAGTATCCGACGTCATATGGGAGGGGGGCGTATGGGCCAATTCTATAAAACAATGGAAATCTGAATGCCAGTTCTAGTCGGCACTACCACGATCTATATAGGCTGGTAGGGACCTAAAATCAGGTTTAGCCATTAGGTACTTCTGCCTCTAAAATGATAGTTTTAGACCTATGAGCCGTCTATAACATTTGCATTTATGAATATAACCACATTACGGCAATGTACATATATAATTAAAAAACTTTCGCGGGCCTTGAACCGCCTTTGGCTACGAAATTGGGGCCGGAGATCTGGCCTTGAATATCACCCCTATCTCCAAGCCCAGAACCTGGCCTCCCTCACTCATTTTCAATAAGACTAGCGTCAATTAATAGGCTCTGGAGAAAATTTCGGACTGATCCCCTTCCAAACATACTGTAGTAAGGTAGCCTACTAGATTGATACAAGTGGATTTCTGTAATTACACTGTCTGCAACCACATGTGGCGCAGAGAGTGTCCACAAAGAAGCGTCAAACAAAAAGGCGGACACTTATGTCGGTCGTCATTGCATTAAATTTCTATCAACTTCTACACCTTGAGTCGCAAGTACATATTATAGCACAGGCGTATTACAAATAGTTAAATATAACTGCGAGCGTACCATCTGCATAAACACGATTTCTTATACTGAAAGACAGTAAAGCCTTAAGACAAGACCTCCCCTACCAAAGGAAAAGGATATATATGTGGAAATTAAGGAATATTAGCTACTTAAGTGAGACTTTCACGTCATCGACTCTGGGCTTAGAAAGCGGCATCTAATTGTAGCTCAATATGTACATATAGCGAGTGCAAATCAAATATCCCAGCATTGATGAGACTCCACCGTGACTTGTATTGAGATAGAAATCTAGCGTTATAACTGGAATTCGAGTATGGCCTAAGATTAGCCCACAATTAGTACCGACCTGCTGTATTAGGCGATCCCGCTCAGTGGTCCCACAGCATCGCAGGCTGCTCGAATAAGGCCCCATACTCCGAGGTACAGGTACAGGGGCTTGGGCTGCCATGTTCAAGAAAGGCCCTGTGTTGCGCCTAGGGATCCTATCTGGAAGGATGTCCGAAGGATGTGCTCTGATGTCAAAACAAGCGATAAAACATTAGGTCCCTGGGATTGAGCACTGTGATTGATGGTAGACTATGGCAAGGTTGTGCAAGGCCATTAGGCGTGTGAGAGAGGTCCCATACTGCGATTGACTATAGTAGGAGGAACAAATGGTTTCATACTTCGCCCCTTCGAGCTCCTTACAGACTAGGCTCGGTAACAGGGAAATCAAGATTTCAATAGGAGGCTGGATGTATCTTGGCTAGAAAACAACCTTGGCGCACAATCCCACCTCAAGAGGCAACAGTAATATAAGCCTATTCCGTATTTCTAGTATATAAAAAAGGGCCTTTCACTTTAAAGAACTATTATTTACTAAACTTCATTAAGCTTTATCATCTCAACAGTTAATACCTAATATTTCTCTTATACTCTTAAGTATAATAAGCAATATAACGTATAAAACTCAATTTCGTAACAAAATCCTATATAATAAAGGCACAGAGGAATATAAGCTATACGAAGATTTACTTCCTATCCTTCCCAGCCCAGCTAGTGCTTATCAGAAGCTAGTTATTATTACTAATATCAATATAGATATAGATAATATAATTATAATTATGATTTTAGTTTATATACATTATCTTAGTATTATTAAAATCACTCTTATTATTACTAACTATCGTCCCTCTGAAATATATACTAAGTTTTTAAGAACTATAGTTCACCTTCTAGGTACTAATAAAATACTAATTGCTACTAGTACTAACAGCTTGGGGGGGGCAGAGTAGGAAACTTCTTAGTATAAACTGAGAAATTTAATATTTATAAATCAGATCTGGAATATAGAAAAAATAGAATACCCTACCGGTTATTATTCTCTGGATAAACTTACCTATTAAAACGATATATAAAAATTAGTAGTTCTCTGCCTCTTATCGCTATAAGATATCTCTGAATACTTCGGTAAATAGGATAACGAGTTTCTCCGAAAGTACGTATATTATAGTGCAGGGCGGTTATATAATCCAGGATAGATCTATCAAGCCAGACTTAAAGGCGATAAACAACAGTTTCTACCCGGAGGCTGCGGCTATCTTTACAGATCGCCTCTATACTCTAGGAATACTATCAGATACCTGGGGCAAAGAAGTTACAGTAGCTATAGGTCTCGATCTAAGTATCTTTAAGGAACTAGATAGCCCAGTAGGAAAGTATCTTAACTGGAAACTCCCTTGCTAACTCTATAGGTTCTATTAGGATATACTTAATAAACTATTTAAACTGTATCTTAATAAGGTATAGCTTTTAGAGATATATATATATATTAACAGGACTAGTCCAGCCTTTTAAACTATAATAGCTGAGCTACTTTCTTTTAGTAAATTTCTAGATTAAACTAAGCTCCCCGCCTATAATACTTATACAGTAATAGGGGCGCTTAGTGATCTATTCCTCCAGCAGCTTGGGATTCTGGAAAATACCTAAGAGATATCAGATTAATTATATTGTATATTCAGAGAGAGCCCTAATAACCTAGGGGGAATTAACCTAGAGAACCTGAACTTAGCTTTAAAGGTTTTTCTAAGAGGTTTAATAAAAGCTTCCTATAAAAATATAAGTAAACTCATTAGCAGCGGGATTACTTAGTTTATTCCTAGCTATAAGACTATACTGGAGAGTTTTATAAAGAAACTACTATACTTAAGGGAAAATTCCTATAATAAAATCAAAGATAGTACCGAAAGGGGTATAAAGAAGGATAAATTCAGTAAACCTATTTAAGGTATTAAAGATAAAGGACTACCTTATAAGCTCCTGTTTCAAGAAGAGATACTCTAATAGCAGACTATTAATATAGAAAGTCTTATTATCAATAATATACTAAGGAATAGAGATTAAGATAGTTAGAAGTCTATATATATCTACAGTATTAGAATAGGAAATTATATTATCTAGACTGTAGCTTCCCGAGTATAGTATTAAATTAATTTTAACTAATAATTAGCCTACTCCAAACTTACCCTATAATTAGGAGTTATTATACTACCGTTAAGCGAACTTGCGAAGAGATATATATAATACTTAGGCAGATTCATAGGCTTAAAGATAATAATAATACCCGCTGTCTGCTGTTATCTCTTAGAGTATACGCCTTCCTCCTTCTATTTTTATTCTTACTCTGTATTTTCATTCAGTAGCTAATTTTATATCCACTATTAGTATAATACTGAACTAGTAGTAGTTCCGCAGATAAGATAGTTATATACTTATAGATTATATTAAAGAAGAAGAAAAGAGAACTAACTGAGTATAGAAGCAGAAGCCCCAATACTAGTTTCAATTAGCCTTCCTATACTAGTACTACTGTCCTTATCTTCTCTCTTATCCTTATCCTCATCGCTACTAATATCATTACCTTCAAACGACATCGTACCAGTTTTTAGCTATAATCTTAGCGCTTAGACCTTAACCGCCGGGAATAATAATACCAGGAGTAAGAGCGCGGGGTATATATAGCTATTAACTATAATTAATAATAAATAACATAAGGACTCACCTGGATATAGCTATATTAAATTATTAGTATTAAAGTAGAGCATATATATATATTAAATAAATTAGCAGCTTCTAGTAATTATAAGTGCCTTGTTCTATAGATAATACAGTTTCTCGGGTGCAATAGGCTCCTGTCAGGTTTCTTATTAGATCGGATTCGGGTAGGAGCTGTAAAATATACATCTTATACTATGGCTGAAACTCTCTCCCTATCCAGCTAGCCAGTTGCCATACCCCTGTAACAACTTGAAACATCCCGAGCGGTATCTGCATACTTCCAAACTGCCGACTAGCCCAGAGTCTCTGTCAAAATACATTAATAACATGTCCCTGATAAATGGCTATCATATTGGCTTACCGTCTTGCCTCCGTTGTTCGTTGTGACAATCAGCTTCCAATCATGACCTTGGACAATGATGCCTGGTATGAATGCCAGGTGATTAATATAATCCCTGCCTGCTCAGCAAGCAGCTTCTACTGAGCTGAGTACTATATACCCAGTTAATACTCCGCCTTACGCTCGTACCCGCCATATTATTTCTGCTCAATGCTTACACCTATAGGTCGATAGCGAAGTAGTATAAATCCTGTATAGTTAGCGGATACTTAAGGTAGGGTGCATCACAGGCGCTGGATAGCGTTTTAAACACCTGGTTAGAGGTTATATTCGGGATTTATAACAATAGTATAATCAACTCGTATTCCTAACTTGGATTTGGAGGTACTATTCCAGAAGGATACTAGCTAATATACTAGAGACAAGAAGCAGTTAGTACTGGAATTAGAAGGGGATTATTAAACTCCTTACTAAGGGACAAATCCAGTTATATATTATAACTGGCGATCAAGAATTATATCCAGGAGTAGTAAGTAAATAATATAATTCTAACCTATCTCATCCTGTTCTATTTATTAATATTCCTATACTACAGTAACCATCCTTAAAATATCCTTAAGGAGCTGGTCTGTATAGATCTGATTTCCTTTATCAATCTCTGTATACACATAATCTCGAAATAAAATATATAATCTCGAGTTTTTCTTTAACTCCTCAATATTACTCTAAATTTTTTTCAAGTTATTTATAAAAGTATCTTAACAAGATAGATATACAGAGGGTCCTACCTTTAGTATAGCGGGGACAACCTGATAACCAGCAGCAATAGTGTCTATTTCCTCAGTCGACTGTTTTGCAGCTTCGGGCATATCAGGGTCATCAAGGTCGAGAGGTCCAATCTCAAATCCAGCCGGATCAAGCTGTAAGAAAGGCGATATCTTTGTTGGCGACCGCGCTGAGGTCCGGCTCAAGCTCTCACTACTTTCGCTCAAACACCTTGTCGGTATGACCTAATATAAAGTTTCGCAAAGGTGTCACCAAGCAGCCTAAACAAGCTATCAGTACCAGCCGGAGTCAGGAGGTGGATGTGCCAACATACCCGAGAAGCGCAAGACAACAACCGAGGATAACCGCGACACTCAATTTACTCCCCGGGCCACGAGTTCCAGACGACACGATGATGATACAAGCTCGACAGGTTCTCTCCCCCTATCGGCTTCCGGAAAGTCCACGTCGAGCTTCTCATACAGATGGAGACTCGGAGCTCGAGTTAGCCGCCCACGGCCTCCATGATGACTCAAGGTCGCCACACGCGAATGGCCAAGAACGTATTTCCTCCGGTGTACCATTGACTAGAGCGCAGACAGCCAGCTCTGTCGCGCCTACGGCGAGCAGCAATCGCGAGCATATAATGGAGTATATCCAAATAGGCGTGGTCAATGAGCAAACGCAAGATGAGTGTTCGGGCTCAGCTTTCCCGATATCTTGAAAGACTCGGAAGGGCTAATTACAGAGGCGATGGAAGCATATGTATAACGGCAGTAAAGTCAATTAAGTGAAGCGTCGAGGTTCAGGCCGTTCACATCACCGTAGAAAGCTCAGCTAGTTAATAGTATGGAGAAATCATTAGCGCACGTCAATCCCGCAAAGGCGAACCTATAGCTATCATGCATGCCCTGGCGTAATGCCTGGAGTGTCATTCTACCAAGGGGGAGTCCTCGGACAAATACAAATACAGAGGAAAGTCGGGGAGGGCGGAATCGAGCTGGGGACCGTAGCCGAAGCGGCTGACGACGGTATCTGGTAAGAGAGAGGGAAGGGTCGAGCAGAATATAGCAGAGGAGCAGCTGCTAGAGGGGAGGGAAGGACTGATTGCCAAATCCGATCCCGGGGCACGACCTGCGGCCAGTTTCTCCTGTATATGGCCAGTTTCAGCAAGCCGGGCTAATAATCCCTCTCCCATACCTACGCCCCCTCGGCGGCCGCTGTCTGGCAAGAGCCAATATCTGGAGGGGCACAGGCAAGTCAACCATAAGTATACAAAGATAATACCCCCCCTCACCCACGGTCTGAAAAGGGGTCAGCAGGATAATATATCCCGACCGCTATTACAAACAGTATACAACATAAGATAGCTGCCTAGGCAGGCATCACCAGTCATCAGCCTCTCATCCTTTCAGAGAGTAGCACAAGGAGGTCTATAGCAAAGACAGCTAAAAGCCAGACAGTCAAGAGCACACACCCCTTTTCCTCCGGCAGCTCAAGTACATATAGCAATACGCGGATCAACTAGACATCCCTCTATCCCAGCCACAATATACCAGACCCTAAGACTACCACCAACCAGGTAACAAATACGATAACGAAAGACAGATAAGGAGAGTCACAGTTCTCTACCTCAAGAGGCAGTATACACAGAGAGCTATATAAAGTCGGTTATAATTATACACCAAGCAATATCTCCTCGTCAGGTTCTGACATAGGTATTAACACTCTCACATCTTCATACGTACATAGAACCAATAAATACAATAGAATATCATAATCTGCCTACACAAGTACAAGGGGACCAATACATACTATTTTCACTTGTCCTCGCTCTCCTATATCTCTTCTTCATCCTGGCTATCCCGTACTTTGGCAGCACCCTTACTCTCCTGTGCCTCTGTATCATCCGGCCTAAGGGCACTCCTCAGATCCTTCTGAAAGTCCTCAAAGCAGCCTCCACTCCCTGAGTAGAAGTCTGAATGTAGGGTGATCTCATCACCCGATATGGAATCAACGACAAACTCCAGCTCCCACCTCTTTTCCGACAATCGAGATTTCACCGTATTGAACAATATACATGGAATCCTAAAACGCACCATATTGTACTCTTCAACTTCCATCTGCGTCCACTTGGCCACAAAGCCTCCTTCATCGTAGGCGCCTGCCTGCCAAATCGTAGGTGATGAGTCTCTAGACTGCGGAACCTTTCGACGTTTCACTTCTGAACACATAAACTCTTATTCACCAAACGTTTGGGCCGCCATACCTTTGGTATCACGTCCATAATGGAGTTTCCTCTTTACAGAACGAGAGAATCTTTCATGGACGTATCCACTGTCCTCTTTATCCACTTGGCTCTCCTCCGCAGAACTGAATGCGTCGACATGAACAGCGTCTACGCTGCCCTCACGATCCTCACCAGAAGGTAGCATCATGGCTCGCAACTCGCCTTCATCGCGAAAAGATTTACTTGCATAGTCGTTTGACGAAGACATCATAGCTAGTAGTGAAGTCGATTGCTTGAGGCTAGGGAGGAGAAGTGGACGGAGTGGGAGGGAACGACAAGGGGCGGGGGAACAAACTCTACGAACAGACTCTACTTATACTGACGACTAGAGCAAATGGACTCCACCCAGGCAGACTGCGCGCAAGAAGGGAGGTAAGGGAACCAGAGGCAGAGGGGTGTATACCTACACTCCCCCTCGGGCTACCAGTCTCAAGGGCAGGGTCATCATGACCGGCTGCAGTCGGCCAGTGCGACCAGGACCGGCTGGCAAGGCCGCCTGGTTGCCCCTTCTATGCATAACCCCAATGACAAACGAAACGGTAGTAGCGTGGTTATAAACCACCCACCTCTCTCCCATCATGTTGGCTCTCCACGGTCTCGCCCCAGGACCTCCCCCTTATGGGGGAGTCCACACCTATAGCCTCGACGCCTAGACTCTAATACCTCATATAGTAGGATCGCTTGAAGAGAATTTAACAAGGCCTGAGCTTGCGTCTGAGAGGGTAACGGTTGTCGAAGGAGCGTTACGCACCTCGGCATGTTTATGGGTGGACACTCGCTCATCACGAACCCGCAACACCACATACACCCTTAAATGTCCTCTAGGCAACGAGGCACAGAAAGAAGCGACGAAAACAGCTCAGAGCTGGCCCTTAACCACGGTTGGGAATAGCACCTTCGATATGGATCATGTCATACATACCAATGGCCAAGGCTGGCCCGAATGTGGGCATCGTACCCCTTTCCAGGCAGAAATCACACCCGGACGGGTAACGGAAGAGTTAGATGCCCGGGCGGCGTATCATCTGACCTGAAGTCTACATCTTAAAGATGAAAGGGCATCTGGGGCCGGGGCGTGGGTGGCTCTAGATGTGAGCCCCCGACCTTATAGCAGGGCTCGCACAGTACGTGAAGGCGAGCCAAGTCATGGATATGCAGTCAACCGAGAGAGGACAAGCATGTTGTAGTCGATGGAAATCTATAAAAGGGGAGCCAGCCGCCCACCTTCTGCGTGTTCGTGCTGCCTCATTCCACACTCTCCATCTTTTTCGACAGAGCCGCCGCGACAGCTCCCACGATGCGAACCCCTCGGCCCCTCCGTATGCGTCAAGGCGCTCGAGCTGCCCGGCGAGCCCATCACTGGGCCCATACAAGAGGGCAACTCCGACGCTGCCTGGCTCAAGCACGATCACGTCGCGTCCTGAGACTTACCACCCAGCAGTCTAAGGTCTAGAAACCCGAGTTATATTATATCCTGGTAAATATGCCAGATGAAATTTAGTATAGGATTTATGAAGGTCTAGACGATTAAGCTATACTGAATGTAGGAGAGGTATACTACTTTAAGCCTGTCCTACTCTATAATCGATTAGTATCCCCTGCTTTTATATACCTCGTTTAAGAACTCCTGTCTTTAGTACTAACTGATTACTTCGGGCGAATTATGCAGAGATGTAAATCCCTGGAATCGGGCTAGTCTTCAGGCTTTAATAATAAAGAAGCGATATATACAATAGGTAAAGCTCTTAATATCAAGTTACTTATAATACTACCCGGGTATATAACTAGCTAATGAGGCTTTTCTATTTCCTATAGATTCTATAAATTCTTCTATAGCCTGATTCTCTATACTGAAATATACTAATAGCAGAGTAATCTTATAAGTTTTATAATACGCTGTAGAGCTGGTATATCTGCGCTGCTAAGTAAATACCCTAGGCTCAGACCACCTATATATGCAGCTGAAAAGGGAATACTGAGATTTATATTACAGCTGATACTCGCTGGCGGTAACGTAAACCAGATATGGGAATCCGATAACGCCCTATATGCTGCTTTACAAGTAAATAATCTGCAGATAGTAATATAGCTGCTGTACAACAGGGCCTACATCCAGATCCTGTACTCTGATAAAGGCTCTGTACTATATATCACTGCTGAAAAAGACTATAAAGGGGTAATAGAGGAACTGCTCAAGGTAACCCCCCTACTGTAGCACTCGGACTCCAGAGAGACTGGATAAGAGGGATATCTTTCCACTATGCCGCTAAGAAAGAGCACCTGGGAATTCTTAAACTTCTTATTATCTACGGTTACAGAATATCTCAATACGACCACCTACATATCCAGCCAGATAACTACCCTATATACTTAGCCTCCAAACAGGGATACCTAGAGGCAGTTAAGTACCTGTAGCAGCAATTGCTATTTCCAATAAAGATCATTAATCTCCGAAACCCAAGCGGAAAAAGCCCTTATACCAAACTATCAGGAACAGGCACCCTAATATCATAGGATTTATACTCAGCTGCAGAGGCGATACTAATACAGAAGATCTCTACGGTAATACGCCTCTGTACAAGATAGCCGAAGGGCTATAATCCGAAGATATCGCGCTACTCCTCACAATAGGCTGTAAAATTAATACTTAAATAACCTGGGGGAGATACCTCTGCAAAGGGCACTTTAGAGCGCCAATTAGGTAGCAGTAAAAATACTGGTAGTTTACAGGGCTAACATCACTCAGCCCTGGCTATCGCTCTATGACGAAAGCAATAGGAAATAATTCGAAAGGGCAAAAGGTATGCCCCTGCGACTGATTTACTGAAGATGCTCAAGCCCTATTATTTGACAAGTAGGGCGTATGAGCAGACTAGCGATCTGAAAATTCAGGCTAACGGGACTGCTGATAGACATAATCTCTTGATGACCTTCCGATAAGGCGGCTTGGAGAGCGTTGCCATAGTAGCCGCCGTGCGCATTTAGCACTACTTCAATCGATGTTTTGATGCCTTTCTGATGGCGTGTCTAGGTTTAGGTAGGCATTCTGTCAATTGGATCAATTGGACAGCCTGGCTCGGTGTCGTCACGAGGCGGCGATTGTAAACGCTCTCGCATCTTTGCCACCGGACCTGGCAGCTATATACCGGCGTATGATTGAAAGCATACCGACAGAACTTAAGACCGACGCGATACGGCTCCTGCAATTTCTAGTGTATATGGAGCGACTACTCACGCTGGCGGAGGCTAAGGAAGTGATAGCTACACAGATCGAAAACGAGCCGCGAGGGTTTGATGTCAAGCGTCGACTATATCGCGACGCCGATGTATTGGACTACTGCCCCAGCTTAGTGACAGTTGTTCACGCTACCGATGATAAACTACATCTTGCCCACTTTTCCGTTAAGGAGTACCTGCTCAGGGAGAACAAGTTCAATATTATAAATGCGAGTAGTTCTATTACGAGTACGTGCCTGACGTATCTTACGGATATCAAGGGCAGCTATCAGGGGATCAAAAAGGATTTTCCAATGGCAAGATGTGCGGCTAAAATCTGGATGCGTCATGCTGCCTTGACTCGGGCGTCGAAAGATGTAGCTCGAGCGATAGTCAAGTTTCTCGAAAATGAAGAGACTTTCTAGCGATGGGCTTGTTTGTATTAACCTGATAGTCCTCTCGATAATCCAGGCCTACTATAAGGTTCTCAGCTTTACTATGTCTGCTTTGATGAGCTCGTAGAGCCTGCGCGAGGTCTTATCGCCCAAGGGGCTGATGTGAATGCGCAGGGCGGCTTGTATGGGAACGCTCTCCAAGCCGCCTCATTTAGAGGTTATCAAAAGATTATAGTACTACTGTTGAACGAGGGAGCCGATGTGAATGCGCAAGGCGGTATGTATAGTAACGCTCTCCAAGTTGCCTTATCGGAAGGTTATCAAGAGATTGTAGTACTGCTATTGAACAAGGGGGCTAGAACGCGACACAGTATCAAATTTTGTATGCGGTCAATACCTCCCCGCCGACCTCTCGGGCGATGATGTCCAGGACTATGTATTGAGTAACGCCGGGTACCTCTATACGGCGCTGCTATATATATATTGTGGCATCCAAGCGCTCCCCATCTCGTCTCCAGAAGTCCAAGATGTAGTCAATGGCTTGGTTTGGTGCAGCCAAAACATGAAAAGATCCGCAGGCCTTTCTCCGCGCGTGCTCCTGGTGACTCCGTTGTTTACCGCAGGATTATGCGCGATGGGAACTGTATGAGTTGATGTGAAGGCTGTATTAGAAGATATTGGAAATTGGGTGGGCATACCTTATATTCCCACCACGTTGTCTATTCTGGAGGGAGTATGGGCGACATTCGATGGAGAGGCAGATAATGAAGATGTTTGGTCATATTTTGGTGAGTTTTGTCTCATTCTAGTCACTCGTCGTATTCTAACTGTGAACAGCAACGACGACCTCTGACTTTATCACGTATTGAGATGGAACCTGATGAAGCTAGCTCTCTTTGGAAGAAAAACCGCAATATCTACAGCTAGAATTGAAACAGCAAGATCAATCCTTTTTTTCCTTTGGAAGGAATCGTTAATGACATGTGGCCGGATGATCACAAGCGTCTGGAGCAATTAAACAGCTGCTACACGACCATGACTAGCTCGTCGAAAGTACCGTTCTTTGTAAGCTGCATGGTCATGGTTAACTATATAATGACTCACAGCTGGCCTGTTAACGGCACAGCTTTCCTTTGGAGGGGTTCAGTCTCAAGAGCCACGTATGCTATGAATGTCAATTTTAATATAAGCAACCCATCTCCTCCCGGAGAGAGAAAAACCTCAAGATACATCAACGCTATTACCATCAGTCTAAAATGCAACTGAGATTTATTTTCATCCTCGCGACTGCCTCCTCGGTACTTACATCCCTAGACCGGCCGCTCTTTGTTGGTCTTGGGCTGCTGAAGAGTCGAATTCCGCCGTTCATCACCAACTTAGAACATCCGTACGTCAAAGAACATCAACGTACCATTAAAAGTCTCAGCGACCCCGGGCAATTTTTCTGCTACCCCGAGCCGCAGCTGCGAGCCCTTCTCCTGCCAATACCTGACGATATATTCAAGAAGCTGAGCCTTGACGATAACAAATGGGATCATACAGTCAATATCCTATCCGGCTTTCTGGATTGCCCTCCGGCAATGGAGGCACTTGAAGAGCTGCAAGTAAAGATCTCTGCATCCCCTGGTAAATATGATCAACCTCCAGCAAAAGCTTTCCCCCTCTTTACCCGACTATTCAAGGAAGCTGCACAGCTTAAGACTCTGGCTTGGATGGACCCGCATCCGGAATGGGATTCGTATAATACGACCTTGGCGTTGCATAAATACTTGATAGACCAAAAGCTTGATCTTCCAAGCATCACTTCCTTGATTCTTGGTCCTAACGCGGAGTTTTTTATGTCCGCGGCACTAAACTACAGAAGATATCCTCAGCGCCGGATTTCGCGTGGTCGTGGAGCAGGTTCAATCATTTTTCCACGGCTGAAATGGGCCGGTGCGGCGACTTGTACGATCTCTGGGCTCAGCAAAGCAGTTGGAAGTTATTGGTCTTGACTTTCCTTTTATTAAGGACTCAATTGTCGAACTTGTCAAGGCAGCCCTAGGAGTGAAGAGTCTGATATTAGGGGATTTGAGTAACGAGGGTCGGCAGTATGGCGAAGCTGGCCGCGACAATTTCAAGGTAATGATATCTCCGCCTTCTCCTCCTCCCAGAAAGGAAAGGAGAACAGAGCCAAAGTCCAAGGCTGCAAGTGATAGCAATGATTGATGCTGACTTGAATCTAGGCCATTCTTTTGGAGCTGGCTAAGTTGGAGAGCCTGACTGTATTTTCCCTGCCTCACGTAAATTCACTAGGTACTAGCTCCTTTCCGGAATATGGTTTCAAGTGTGGTAATGCGTATTTTGGGCTTGAGGGAGTCAAGTTTGGACGGATCGAAACTCTTCGGGATATCCGAACAAGAGAAGAAGCTGCTGATATCATTCTCCAATCACTCCCGCAACTCACAACGCTTTGCATTGGGGAGTGTGCTGACGTCAAAGCAGGCACGATCGTTCAATGGCCTTGGACTGGACGGCTTAAAGATTATGTATTGCAATACTGGCCCAGACATAATGGGATGGATTCGGAAGATGACGTGAAGGAAGATCCAGATGGCCCTGTGCTCTACACGTGGGAAGAGGACGAGGAGTGGTTCCCGACGCCCACAGAGCACCGGATTGATGAACTATGAAACAGGGCTTGCTCGCTGTAGGCGAAGTTACATGCCAGAAGTTAGGAACTAAGTTGTTTATAACACGTAGCCTTGCTTGATTGTCCACTCGTTAAATAACCCTGCTATGACCAATTTATTCACTCTATGATACGAGTATTGCTGCAACATGCAATATCGCGAGAGCATGAGCAGCACGAGCGAAGCCGTTAATAGAAAGGCCTATAGATCTTTGCGAATTGTCAAGATTAAGTACTGCACAAACGCATCCAGATGTAGCGTAGCGTAGAATGAACCTAACTGAACAATTAAAACGTGCATTATGAAGTAACACTATGCCGAGCATCAAGGTAAGCGCAAATAGAGAGAAGAGGCTAGGTTCTACCTGCCTATTCGGCCGAATACAGTGAGGAAGCCGCGCTCTCGCGTTGCCTCGCGTGGGAAATAAGAAAGCATCCAAATCGATTCGTACCGTCGGCAATTGCGATCTCATATGCAATCAATTAGGGGAAGGGACGAGACAACTATCGGCTCCCGTCCGAAAAAAATCTCTGGCCCACTAACAACCGCCAGGACTGGGTCAACTCATCCTCCAGCCACAATTTCCATCTACATTAGTGTGTGCCATTTCCATACATCTATTATAGGCGTGCTATTGAGTGGTTGTTTTCTAGATATTGTTGAAGACCTGAACGATTACGAGAGAGAGAGCCCGGGGATCAGTTTGCATCACCGCCTCTGCTCACTTCACATGAACGTTAATATTACCAGTCTAGGTTAGCAAGGCCAGCCAGTCAACAGCTCCGGTGTTGATGAGAGATATATAGTATGGGAAAAAAAAACCCCAGGGAATTTCCTATTTTGTTGGTGACGACAAGAAGGTGCCGCAAATAGGGTGTACGGCGAAAAATGCGTGGCGGGAAAGCCAATAGGTCGTCTCGCAAAGTGTCGTTTGGCAAAGTGTTGTTTGGCAATGCGCCGTTTTCAAAAGAGTGCGAAGAACAACGAGTATCTAACCTAACCAATCACATGGCAGTCTTGCCTTTCGGTACGAAAGGTCTTCTTAAGCTCTAGGATTTTGTCACCCCCAAAATCCCATTTCCCAATTCGGAAGCGCAACTGCACCTCTCGTTGGCCCGGATTAATACCACACCCGGGTCCCTCTATTGGTCCAAATCTCCCTCCCCCCGGCTTGGGGATTTTCTGCTAAGAATCACGTGATATTCACGTGAGCACTTAATTTATAATAATGTCGTTGCTCTCGTCGCATGCATTTTTGTGAGGTTCTTGCTTCTGCTTGAGTTAGATGAAATCTATTATATTAGATCGGATTTTATAATATATAATACTCATATAGGAAACGGTGGATTAAGTTTTCTCGAAATCTCATTATTGATCTCCTTTCAACCTTTTAGAATACCTGGTAGCCACTTGGCGGAGATGGGTCTTTGGTGGATGTCTGGTGCTGAGAACCCCGCTTCAGATGTCATCATCGTCATGGAACGCGAACCGGTGTGACGAAGTTGGCTTACACTGAACCGGGGTCTAGGGTAGGCGGCGATTGTCGGGTGGTGTCTACGTAGATTCGTAACAACCGGACGTTCCGGGCCGAGGATATTATCATCTTCCCCTGTGTAAAAGAGCCGGGACGACGGGGGCAATGGGGTCGGAACAAAAAACTCATCATCTATCAATACATACCTGATGTTTCCTTGGATTCGGCTATCTAAATTATTAACTATATTGTCACTCGCTCCAGTCTATCCTCGCCATCAAACATTTCCTGTGGTATTTTATTCCCGACTATATCCTCCACACGCGCCTTTGACAGCAATATAATTCCATCCAGCGATTTGCACCGCGATAGCTGCACATTATGACTATTCGCCACAGTTAGAGGTCACCAATTGTAGCGGAATTCATAGAAGACTTGAATTTCCTATTATCTAATGAGGGTCTACGGATAATCTATTTATTCGGATTTGAAAAGAAGGGTATCACGTGAGATATCCCGTGATTTTGGCTCCATCGCGTCACACACATACAGGCTATACGGATCGCACTTTCGTGGCTCCAGTTGTCCAGTCTTGGTGTTCAGCTTTGTCCCGGTTCCTCGTAGCTCCAGCACAATCTGGAGGAGGGTCTCGCCTTGGATTTGGTAATCGGTGCATGCGAATGCTGCAGTGCAGGGAAGTCCTCGGCGGCTCATACAATCCGCCCGATTAGCGAGGGAGCGGAGACACTATGTTTCGAATTAGGCTCTAGCATTACCACAAACAGGCGACCTCTCAATTTTATGACCTAAGGTTCTCAGCACAACAAACATGGCCGAAGTCAAGGGGCCGGCTACCACATCTGATGGAGGTGATCACATACCATCTATAAACTATTAACTCATTGTATATAGATTGACCCTTTTCTTATAAAACTACCTAACTCCTGCTGTATAGTACTATACATTTTATTATTAATAATATAAAAAGTCCTATATAGTATTTAGTTGCATTTTTACTATATGCTTAACTAGGATTAACTCGATTTTTCAAAAAATGAATAATTATCTATTAGTGCCTTTTTGAGGAAGTTGTAGTGAACCAAGCCGTTGAACGGCAAACCGTGGTATGGCAAACCGTGATAATATATCAAACTGTCATATGGCAAACTGTTATATGGCAAACTGTTATATAGTAAACTGTTATGTGAAAACCTATTGTATAGCAAACGGTTATAAGGCGGTAAAGCAATAATTTCTTGCTAAATGGAGTCACCTCAGCTTCTATATTTGCCTTC
Source organism: Clonostachys rosea (assembly GCA_026958235.1). Classification (NCBI taxonomy): domain Eukaryota; kingdom Fungi; phylum Ascomycota; class Sordariomycetes; order Hypocreales; family Bionectriaceae; genus Clonostachys; species Clonostachys rosea. The sequence goes on from CP110204.1 coordinate 243,677, forward strand.
TATGTGACGATGGCTTCACCAAGCTACTGAGCCAAATTCTCATTTGAACAGACGGGGATACACTTACTCCTCTACTTATTAAAGTAGGTATTAAAGCGTCCATTCTTTGCTTTAACGAGGGCAAGATAGAGATAGAACATTTCCTATCCAAGACCAAGTCGATACCAGAGGCAAATACCGCCATCATCCTCAGCTGAGATGGTAATTCCGCCTGACTGTCGTTCTTGTGAATATGCACCTTGGCCTTGGCCGTAGCTCATATTGGTCCGCTTTTTGTAAAAGCCAAATGCACAAGGCATATTATAAGAAGGATAAAGCAAGACGTACCGCTAGTTCTTCCAAATTCATCCACGGTTTTAGGTGCCAGTCCTCATGCGCTGGGTTGGAGCCAGCCTCAGCCTAGAAAGAGCCATGCTGCAGCGTCGAAAGCTTACTTTCACTCACTTGAAAGAGACTGATTGAGTTTCCGCCTGTAAGCGCTTTGGCTATAGCCTTGTCGAGGGTCCCAGTGGAGAGATTCTAAGGTTGGTCCAGAGCGCTTGGTTGGAGGATCGGGAGGATAGATGCCTCCCGATCATCTATAAGGCCTCGAACTAAAATGAGATAATATACACTCTTCCGTATACTGGCAGATAGTGCGATCTGCCCGCGTTGCTAAATGACCTGTTTATCTCCGCACTGACTTAACAATAACCTTGAGGAGGAGTTCGAGGTGGATGACTGGTCTTCCATATCTCTCACTTACCAAAATATAAGCCGTCAGTTCGACTAAGCGAGGAAAGCAATAATATCCTTTGATTGAGATATTATACAACTTTATACAACTGTCTCCCCCTCATCATTAGCGGTATTAAAGTATGGCTCAGTCTTGTTGTGACGTGATGGAGCCCAGCTCACGGAATATGTCACGTGATGACCTTCTTTAATGCAATGAATAAATAACTTATTTATAGACCTTCTTTACTTAATAGAAAATTCAAGTCTTCTATTAATTCCGCTTCAACTGGTAACCGCTAGCTGTGGCGAATCATACTTGTGAGTATCAAAAACGCCCTACCAAGCAGAGAGCATAAGAATAGGGCTAAGAGATATACCGAAGGTATCTTAAATCTCCCACATAAAAACAGATAACTTTTATCTCAACTTATACGCTCTAAAATCTTTAATTCGAAGACCTCTTTCCCATTCAGGAGCAAGCTTTTGCTTTTGCAAAAGCGCTCCTTTATTTATACTTTACTACAGTAAAGCTGAACATGAGAGTTCATACGCCTAAACCTCAGCAGCTCTACAGCTCACTACCAATATACCAAAGCGCGCTATATCCAACACATATATTCCATTCAATATATCGCTTACTCTGCAATACTCTCAGCGAACTGAAACATGGGAAAGTTGATGAAATATGGCCACATTTGATCCCATGAAGCGGAAATACCCCCAGCCCCCCTTTCTATACCGAAGCGCTCCCGGACGAATCCTCCAGCGCCTAAATTACTTTCCCTCCCTATCTAAAAGCAAATAACTAATTCCAGATCTCTAAACAGTCTGCTAAGGTAATATAGTAGGGACCACCTGTATATCCTGCAACTTTATTAGACCTCGCAGTACCTCGAGCTTCTTAACTTATATTTTATAAGGAGAAAAAGGAATAAGAAGAACAAAGGAGAATAATAGAATAATAACAGCTAAGAGATTAGCAAGGAGATAAAAACAGAATATCTACTACAGTACCCTAGTATAAATACTCCAAGGTATTCCTGGTTCGCTTTCTCCTAAGAACCTTAGACTCTAATAGTACAAGCAAGTAAGTAGGAAATACTTCCGCAGGGGCATTCTGTACTACATCCTAATATTTAATAGGTCCAACCCGACCTTGTTTTGTAATCGGCGCGATGTCCAGAGACTTCGCCGATTCTTACATATATTAGCTCGGCCGCTGTACGACTGTGGTAATATAATTCGATCAGTATTCCAGAATACTATTTATAGCCTTATTATAGGTAGTAAAATACTATTTAGATAGAAAATAACTGATATTTATAGGATAGTATATAGAGCTCAGTCTTCTCTTTCTATATACTGAAAAAGTCTAGTAGCTATAATAGTAATAGATAAATTTATTTACTACTTAATACTTCCAAAGCTTTATTTATTTTAACTAGAGCCTTAGATATATTAGGAGGGGTACTCTTAATATTAAGTATAGGTAAAATCTTTACTGGTTTATATATAGTAGGTATTTTATCCAGAGCTGATAGACTTATAGTAGCCTTAATATATAGGGTATTACCTGATAGATTATATATAGGGACTATACCCCCTAATATATAGTATAAGAGAATATTATTATAAGTATCTTAAAAAGTATAAGAGGTATATAATAATTATACAAGCTCTAACTTATTATATATACCCGTTTAATATAGTATAGGACCTCGGGGGAGCTAAAGGAGGAAGAGTTTTTATCTTGTAGGTAGTATAGAGAGATAAGAGCTTCTCTAAATATTAACTTAGTATAAGATAATATCTCTTAATTTATAGTATAGAGACTCTTATACTAAATAAAGATAGAGACTTAATTAGATTTATCTGTAGAGGTAATACTATATAATAGTTATCTAAGATAGGACTGTAGTAGGATATTAGGATTTATTTTATAGCAGGGCTCGTAAGAATACCTTAAGAGGAAAGAGTTTTGGAATTCAAGAAGTAAGGTATACCTATTATATATAAGATTTTCTATAACCCAGTAATCAAGGTCTTTCTTACAAGCTTGGAGTTTTTCCTTGAAAAGATTATCACAGTTCTGACATTTCGAGATAACTTTCCCTCCAGTACTCCGTACCTATTCTCCTAAGTGCCTTTTAATTATATCCAGAGCGGCCAGACTTCTCGTGATCGTCATTAAAGATACGGGAGTTGCTGAAGAGACTGAATTCGGTTATTTGCTTTCCAGGATCAGGCTTGTTATAGCCGGAGCAGCCTTTGTTACCTTCGGTGTTAGGTCCAGAGTATCCAAAGTCGCTAACAGGGTGAGTATCAGGAATTAAGGCAGCTGTTACACTTTATAAAGAGGAATTAGGATCAAGTTTATTAACAGTTATTACTTAGTATCAAGTATAGTCCGAAAGCTTATACACAGTTTTTTGAAGTTTAGATGTTGGAAGAAGAGAAATGGGGAAATGGTTGATATATAAAATAATATTGGGGGATCTAGTTGGTCTTTATATAAGTAGACGGAGGGCTAGGTAAGTCTACTCTGTCTGCCTTGCCTCGCTAGTTTATTATCGAAATTAGATGCCAGGGGCACCCTTATGATACTTATTCTAGGCCTTCTGCAGTTATCAAAGCCAGGAACTTCATGATGCAAAGATGAGGAAGCCATCCATCAGCATTGCCCGAGATCCAGCTAGAGGAGAGATTGTGTTGTAGGATTTCTGTTTAAGATCAACGCTATAATCAGGAGGTAGCGTTCTCGAGTCGTGGTGGGTTGTAATGGTGCGGGTGTTCGGGTAAGTTGGGGCCTTGTTAGTAAGAAAATGTTATCAACGCCTGCGTAAGATACCCCCTCACTTACCTAGCGATATACAAGTGGCAAAGAATAAAGGCTAGACAGTTATATAAATGTAATTCATATATGTGGCTTTGTGGAATCCCATTGCATCTTTCCAAACCTTGCTTCTACCTGTGACAAAGGACCCAGCATCGAAATAAATCAGGGTGTTGGAGCCAAGCGGGCGATAGGAAGCTATCGTCAACTACCGAGATAATCTATGAACGTTGAAGCCCGCAGCCCAGCCTGTTCGAACGCACATACAATTTGCTAGTAACTAACAACAGGAATTCCGTGGAAGCCGGCCCGGCTTCGAAGGCAAGAGTAAGGTTCAATCACACGATAGCCGCGGCTACGATACAACAGACCGAGAAGGATCAGTTTCACCGAGAGGGGTCAGTTGGCTAGGTTGGAGGGTTACAACCTAACTGGACCCGATCGTCAGAGCCCTGACCTATCGGCTCGAGCAACCCTAGCCGGTAGGATTGATCGCGAACCTACTGACTTGACGATCAACCTAATACCGAGAGATCGGCGCAGAGCCGATGCCTCGAAGAGCGTTCTGATCCTATTGAACACACGGCTCGAAGGAAGAGGATGACCTCGGTCATCCGGATATGAATATCCCTAGTTATTACTAGCCAGAGGGATATCGGAATGACCTTACGAGCCCGAGACCGGGCTGCTCGCATGAGAATACGATCGAGGGATTCTCAGGGATATAAGGGCTGCGGATCCCCTCTGTAATTACTAGTTAGAAGCAACAGTCTCAATTTATCCCTTTTACCTGTGAATCTGGAAGCTGTTGGTGGCGACACCAACACAGGGACTGTTATGGACACTGATATCAGGTATGCCTTGTCCACCATCGCCACGATATCTTACTATTATCCTTTAAGGTAAGTTTTGTCCCTTTTCAAAGGCTCGATGTAAACTCAAAGCGATCGAGTCTTCCTTTTCAGTTCATCTGGTCGCATGATTCAGCCTATTTACCTACATCTGCCAAAGATGGAAGGTCCGAGAGGACGGAAGAAATCAGTAAGATGGAAGTCAGTCAGTGTATCTTAGTATACGAGGATTTAATAGACTCTGGAGTCAGCCTAGAAGCTGATACACCTGTGCCTTTTCGGCATAACCTAAGCCTAGATCGGTCTTCAGCTAATAAAAACCTAGGACTATGCTCTATTTTACAGGTCAACTGAATGTGAGAATTGACCTTGAACAGACAACAACAACAACAACAACAACAACAACAACAACAACAACAACAACAACAACAACAACAACAACAACAACAACAACAACAACAACAACAACAACAACAACAACAACAACAACAACAACGGTCACAAACGAAACCAATAAAATTAGACTTATATACACAACAGCTAAAAGCGTGCTCTAGCTCACTTTAAAGAAAACCAAACCAGCAGGCAGAGCTATATCTATACGCCATCGGCCCCGTGCCTGCCTTAACGACGATCTTACTACGCCACCTATTTGAGTCGTTACATATGCATTCCTCTCTTTCGCAGGTTAAATGCTCTAGTGTTGGTCGTAATATTGACTGGAAATACTACAAAGCCGACTGTTTCCTTGTTCAAAATTAAATATCAAAATATCTGAACGCTTCTCTCACTCCTGCAATCAGACTCAGTGCGGCCAGCTGGCGTCGGATGAGAAAAGGTGCCAGCGCCCGGAGTCAGACGGATTTCGGTCAGTCCCCCCTCTCAGTGAAGTGACTTGAGTGTCTTCACATGCTATTTTATTCGGGCATCGGGTACGAAGTACAATTGCGACGGCGTTAACCGCACCCGCAAGACCAATTGAAGGCCGCTATCCGACGAAGGGGAAATGATGGCGCTTTGGCAAAAGCCATCGAGTCAGGAGGATTACGCCGGTTTTGCGCTGTCAGACTGCACGGTATTGCAGGGGATGACAGTGCAAGGTGGCGCTGCTAAGTGGTTGGCGCCACGGGGCACAGTGCTGCGGAGCTAGCGAGAGACGTCACCTTCCGCCCTTCTTGCAACGTATCCCAGAGGATAAAACACAGGGAAAGACAAACAGGATGCTGAAGTCTCGGGCAAGCGGCACATGTTGCTCTGACACCAGTCCTGACTATGGGCGCGGAAAGGGAAAACAAGGGTCTTGATGACGGGACTAATCAAACATTTGTGACTGGAATGTCTTGGACCACAGCTCCTCGCTGACAAGACAACATAGTCCGACCCAAGACTCGAATAGCCTAGACCACGAGTCCTGAGACACTGGCAGCTAGTTGACAGCCTAGCTATCGCCTGAGGATTTCGATAAAGCCCCCTCAAGAGAAAACAAAGCTGAGACTCGCGCAATTGGGGTGAATTGGTGGGTGTATCGGGAGACAACTCTATAATATGCATGCTTTCTCGTTGGAGTTTCTCACACACGGGATTTGCCAAATGGTTATGAAAATCCAGATCTTCCACAGTTCGCCCCAACTATTTTTGGGAGGATCGACGGCAAGATTTGCGATCACGACCTCTGTAACACACTTAGCATCCCTACGAATGCAGGTCAATATGGACGACGATATATAATACGTCGGATAAGAGATGATGTTACCATACTGTTTGCTGCGCTGCACCTTGGCTATCGCTCGCACAGTGTCTCATATTGCTGGCCTGCATTGCTTGGCCATGGCCTAAAGGCACAACTGACGCCTCCAGGGCATAGCCAGCCTCTAGAGGGACCTTTGTAGCTAGATGACAGATGACGGATTGGCTGGCGTAATTGTGTCTGGTGTCAATGCCAGCCAGCTAGCCATACCGCAAGGAGTGAAACCCACCCTTGCCCTGACCTCCTAGTCCTTCCCCCCAAATGCCACTCACTCCATCCATTGCTTCTGCCCCCCCTCCCCGCCCTGGTCTCCATCCATTTCATCTCTTCTTCGACCTGTTTTTGTATTATCTCTCCATCACCAACAACGTCCATCCCAGACCAGAATCTCGCTAGAGCACTCGGCCTAAGGGAACTAAGGTAGTGCCCTAGCCTGAATACTAGTCTTCAGGTAATACCAAGAATTACTCAATCTCTTCTATCATATCCTCTAATATTACAGCCCCTGAATTACTTATATACTAATCTCCCTAATAAAAATATCCTGCCTGTATTCCCTAGCGCTGTAGTCTCTTGGGGGGCTATAGCTTAAGGCTTACTAATAAATATAACTCTGTTTCTGATATAGCTTATTATCTGCCTTTAAGGCAGCTAAGTAAGTTCTATTATAGTTTATATCTAGTAAAATCTTATCCTACTGGAGCTACTTAAGGTATAACCCGGAGGTAATAAGATAAGGGATTAGTAGTACTTCTAGATAATACTCTATTTCTATTATATATAGGGGGTAGCTATATCAGAAGGTTAATATTAATACTGCTTAGTAATTAGTAAATCCCCCCCTAGTACTTATTCCCTTATTAATAATAAAGTATATCCCTAACTTAGCTATTCCGAGGAGTATAATAAATAGTATATTTTATACTAATTATTTCTATCTAGTAATACCTTAATCTAATATAGTATAGATTATACTATATAGAGAAAGAAATAAGGATATAGTCTACCTAAAGGTATAATAGATAAGGAGGAATTTTTATAACTCCAGTAAGTAAGGCCTCTAGGCTTTCTATATAATAAGCTATAGTATAGATATAGTAAGATAGTAGACTAGCTGTACTTCTAAATCAGGGTATACCTAGATTAATATTCTGATTAAAACTATACTAACTATATAGAAGCTAAGATCTATATTAACTTCTATACTTATACTTAGTAACTAGACCTAATATAAAAAGGAATAAATCTATTCTATAATAATAGAGTAATAGTAACTCAGAATATACTATTAGTACCTAAGTAAGGTATTTCTATATAAGTTCTAGTATAGATTCTAACTATTAGCTTGATAGGATTTTCTTATTTATTATAATTATATTAATTCTCCCCTACCCTTAAATAAGTATAGTTATTAGTAAGGCTATTTCTACCTAGAGTAGGTATAGAGGTCTTTTAACTTATTACTAGATATCTAGTAAGTGAATAATTATACCCCTTACTACTTAATTCCCCTTAATTTATAGTATTTTATCTTAATAACTATATCTTAGGGGAATAGAATATCTTTTATTACTACCGCCTGGTAATTATATAGAAGCTAGGATATATTTTTCCTATCTATACTCAGTAGTAGCTTAGTATAATATAATATAACCAGGGATAACTCTATATTAGCTAAATATATTAATAACTTAGAAAAGCTGAAGGAGAGAGGTAGTAGATAGGGATCTAGGATATCTAACTAATTTCAGTAATAGTAGCTAATAGAGAGATATAGCTTATAACTATAAATCTTATAGTTATATATAGTCTCTATCTGTTTAAGAACTAAGCTAGGTCCTATTAGTAGTATCAGATTAGTATAGAAAACCCTAGCTCTTTTAAGACTATTAGAAATATATCCTAGAGCTAATAGGATAAAGGATTAGTAGTATATCCAGAGAAGTTATATACCAGCGGTAGCTATATTAGGGAAGAGTATAGGGAGCTTAGTAATTAGCTAATATTCTCCTCTCTTTCCTACTTAATTAACCCCTCTTTTATTTTAATAAGAAATTATAGTATAGTATAGTAGTAATTAAGGGTCAGTATATAGCCTAGCTAATATCTTAGTAATAAAGATATAGCTACTTAGTTAACTATCTATTAGTTATAAAGTATATATCCTTAGTAGTAACTCAGTCCTATACTAATATAGGTAAGATTATCCTATAACTATAGTATATTACCTGCTCAGAATACTATATTATTATCCTCCTAATATATATATATTATTAGTAAGGCTAGTTTCTACCTAAGTAAATATAGAGACTTCTTAGATTATTACTAGATATCCAGAAGTAATTAATATTTATCTATTACTACTAATTTAACTACTACTATACCTTTAATAGAATAAATTATATTCCTCTTAGTAATAAGATAGTAATAAAGATTAGTAGTACTTTTAGATTAAGATAGTAAGACTAAGATCCTAATAGAATAGCTAAGTAAATATCCCTAACTAAGAAATAATAAGATATACTATTATAAGGCCCTATATAAAACCCTATATAGGGGGATAATACTTCTATATCTATAAGGAAGTAGAAAATAGTAACTATTAGGATAACTATTAATAATAGTAGTAGTTAATAAGGTTCTAATTCTAGATACTTATAGTAGAAAAACTAAGGCTTATAACTAAAATACCTAGAGAAAAGTAGTAGAAAATCTAGTAATTAAAACTTAGATATCTAGAGGAAATATAGTTAAATTTATATCTAGTAGAAAAAGATATATACTTTCTATACCCTAAAAGTAGATAAATTTATACCTAGTAGAAAAAGATATATACTTTTAGAGCAGTTAGGTATCTATAGCTATAATATAGGTAGGTTATAATTTCCAGTAGAGGAAATTACTATAGATAGCAGGCCTTCTATATAGAACGAAATAACTATATATATTTTACCTGAGCTTTAGAATAGCTATTCTTAATAATAATATTAATAATAGTTAGAATAAGATATATTCTGGTTTACTTAATAATATATCTCTACCCCTACTATATTTTTATTTATTTACTCTTATATATTTAAAATATATAGCTCTTTTACTTTCTCTTCTTAGAGCTCTTCTATTTATTCTTATTCTTATTATCTCTAATATACTCTCTATATCTCCCTCTATCTCTTTCTCTCCTACCCTTCTACCTAATTATTACTATTATATATAAGAAGCAGTCTCTATTTCCTCTCTCTATTATTATTTATATATCTCTCCTATTATAGCTATTATATCTATCTTTATAATTATCTTACTTCTATTAGATATTATTACCTTTACTATATTTACTATAGGAGTAATAGTAGTAGTAGTAGTAGTTACTTAAACCTACTACTTACTATATCTATAAATAATCTCTAGTATTAGATCCTACTAATACTTCTAGTATCTAATTATTAATCTAATTACTAATACTCCAGGAGGATTAGTAAATATCTTTATCTTCCCTACAGGGAAGAAGAAGGAGGGTAGTAAGTTTTTTCTCTATAGGGAAGAAGAGGGAAGGATAGTAAGTCTCTTCCTTATAGGGAAGAAGAAGAAGGGTAGTAAGTTTCTTCCCTATAGGGAAAAAGAGGGAAGGGTAATAGATCTCTTCCCTATAGGGAAGAAGAAGGAGGGTAATAAGTTTCTTCCCTATAGGGAAGAAGAAGTAGGGTAATTAGTCTCTTCCCTATAGGGAAGAAGAGGGAAGAATAATTAGTCTCTTCCCTATAGAGAAGAAGAAGTAGAATAGTTAGTCTCTTCCCTACAGGGAAGAAGAGGGAAGGGTAGTTAGTCTCTTCCCTACGGGGAAGAAGAGTAGTAAGTAGTAGTAGTAGTAGTTATAGTAGTAGTAGTAGTAGTATATTTTCTACTCTCCCCTCTTTTCTCCTTTAAAACCTAAGCCCTTAACCCTATCCTACTAACCCTACTACCTTATTCTACTAGGAGATATCTCCTTAAAGTATAAAGGTAAAGTAGATAAGAGTCTAATTATAAGCTAGATAATAATCTAACTCTTATATATACTAAGGTTTATCTCTTAGAATATTCTTAGTAGAAGCTTATTTAATTAAGTAAGCAGGGTTATAATAAGTATTATAATAAATAAATTAGAAATTATAAACTTAATACTAGACTTTATACTAGTATAGCTCTTCTTTAGAGATAATATCAGAAAACTATATAGCTAAGAAAGTAGAAATAGCTGCTTATAATTAGTTACTATAACTAGCCTAAGAATACTAGCTCCTATTATATCTTCTCTAGATAGATCTTTAGCTAGCTATATAGATATAGATATATCTAGCCTATTAATTAATTACTCTTTAGCCTAACTCTTTATAAATTATCTCTAGAAAGTCTATTTATCTTAAGTTATCCCTATAAACTAAATTACTAAATAAGAAAAGAAGGGAAATAGAGATTACTCTAAGATAACTACTATAGATATAATTAGGGTTATCTTACTTATATCTATCTTTAATAATAAATATACTCTTAATAATCCAGATTCTAGAATAAAATAAGTAGTTAAAGACTCTATTATATAGATTAACCTTATAAATAGAGATAAAAGAGCTTCTAAAACCCTATTAACTAAGAACTAAGCTCTTATCTACTACTAATATACTTTATTATAGTATAATAGATATAGATTAAATACCTCTATATATACTACTAAGGAATTAATTAATTCTACTTTAATAGAGATAGAATTACTAAAGTTCTAGGGGATAACCTACTATTAGTATCTAGAATAGGGTAATCTTTATAACTTTATACCTTAAGAAGATACTAAGGCTGGATAAATATAGTATCTTCCGGGAAGTTCTATAGATCTAATATTTAATTAGTTCTACTATTTAGCTAATATATATCTGGAAAATACTTTTCCTAAACCTTATAAGTATAATAAGATCCCTTATATAATAGATATTATATATATTATAATTATATCTATTAGGCTTATAGACCCTAGTATTTAGGGATAAGTTTTTAAGTTAATTAATTAAATATATAGAGAGGAAGCTCTAGTACTAGCTATTCTATTATAAGCTAATTAAGTAAAGACTTAAGATAAGAGGGTATAATAGAGAGAAGTAAGGTATTAAGAATAAGTAGATAGATAAGGAGTTATAATAGGGGAAAATATTACTAGCAGAAGGGTAACTAGAGAGAAAATATTATAGTATTTTAACTAAATTAACTAAGATTCTTTTTCTTTTATATAATTTAATCTAGTTTAATATATACTCTCTATTAGATTAATATATTACTAGAGCAGCTTTAAGCTTATAAAGTTTATTATAATATATCTAGGGAGATATAAGAGTATATATAATTTCTATAGTTAGTTAGAGTAATTTACTATATACTACTTAAGTAGTAAATATTTACTACTCTAAAAATAAAAAACTATCTTTTACTTTTAAATTATTCTTTATTTTTAAAATTATAATCTTTAACTTATTATTCTATAGCTAGTCTGGCTTATATAATAATCTGGATAGTCTTATTTAATTAATTAAATATAGGAGTTCTTAACTAAATACTAAATATATATATAATTAATTATAGTTATTAGCTTTAACTATATAGCTTAGTTATAATTCCTCTCCTTTAACTGATATTAATATTATAACTATAGACCTACTTAGTCTTTAGTTATAGTATTATTAGTTAGAAAATTCTACTAGTACTTAATATTATAATATAGCTTTTTTATAGAGCTTAATCTAAGTATCTAAATTAGATTATATCTATTCTTCCTAAAGCTTACTATCCTTCTATATCTTTTAAAAGAGCTAATCTTTACTTATAGAATTAAACTAGAAAAGTATTTCTATAAATAAATAGCCTATAGTAATATTAGTAATATTATTAATAAGATTATCCTATAGGATCTTAGATAGCTTAATATTAATAGATAGTTAGTTCTTAAATTTCTAATAGAAAAGTAACTTTATATAGAATAGTAATTTAGTTTAATATAAAGTAGTTTAAAGTATTAATTAGATACTAAGAATATTAATCTAAAAACCCTTATAAATAATATTATTCTAATTCTAACTTACTAAACCTTTTATAGCTTTATTATTATTTACTATTATATTATAATTATAAAGTTATAGAATAAACTATATTAATATAATATTCTAGCCTTAGCTATCTCTAACTATAAACTAGTATATTATATTAGATATAAGCTTAAAGTAGCTTAGATTATTCTTCTCTATATTCTCTTTACTCTAATCTTATTCTCTCTTCTACTAAATTAACTTAGCTCTCTTATTAATAATATACTAAATAAATAGAAGATAGAAGATTATTATAATACTAGAGAGTTTAGATATAAAATTACTATATATCTCCTATACTTTATTACTATAAATACTTAGAACTATTAAAAAGCTAATAAGAATACTTATTATGCTCAGAACTAGCTACAACCAGCTTGGGCATTATTAATAGGTTCTTAGTTATTAGCTACAGGGTAGCTATAGTTAGATAGCTTATAGTTAAAACCTAGGTTTATAATACCTTCACTTATATATAAGATAATATAATTCTTAAGGCTTAAGTTTCTTCTATCTACTAGCTATTTATAGCCCTTTTATAGGGGGCTCTATACAGCCCCTGTTTATAATATAATAAGTACCCCGGATAAAGGAAAAAATACTACTACCCTCAGTAGTCTGGCTATATTCAGCCTACTTTAATTAATAAAAGAAATTCTAGTAAAGAGTAGATTAACTACTATTTAGCCAGTATATATTATCCTATAAAATTTTAATTACTCTGATTTACCTATACTAATTATATACCTATATTTACCTTTTCCTTAGTTATTTTTATACTTAATCTATTCTATACTTTTTTCTTTATTACAGCAGATACTACCCTTCTCCAGTCCTCTTTTTATATCTCTAAATTATATCGCTTAGCCTATCAGATCGCAGATCCCTCTAGCTTATTCTCCAGCTTACACTTAGAAGAGGTCTTTAGCTTTATAGCTAACTTCCCTGGAGTTACCTTAACAGGAGTCTTCTTTAATAGTATCTCAGTAGCCTGCTTTATTTTACTATATATAACTAGAGCCTTAGATAGAGTTATATTAGCTCCTTCTAACTCTAACTCTTACTCCTTATTAACTATCTATAAGATTTTATACTTAGATAGAGTTTTACCTGCCTTATAATCAGTCTCTTTAAGGATATTAAGCCTTAGCTATAGAGCAGTAATACTTACCTCCAGAGCTATATTCTTCTACTCTAAAGCCTTATTAGTTTCTTCTAACTTATTAATATAGCTTAAATTCCCTTTAAGCTCTTTAAATACTTTATTATTAAACTAATTAACTATTTTATAATCAGAATACTCTACCTTATACCTAAGATCTTTATTAATCTATCTAAAATATATCTCCTGTATATAGATAGTTCTTACCTTAGCTTTAGATATATTACTAATAATTATAAGGTCTATATAACCTAAAAATACCAGTTTAGCTGCAATTTACCTATTAAAGATACAGGGGTTAATATAGTAAAGGGCTAAGATATTAACTTTAGCTAGTAGCTAATTATTAGGATCCCTGGTATTATACTTATTAGCAGTATATTTAACTCTATTCCGGATATATATTTTAACTATAGTATTAATTTATTATTTAATACAGCGGATCTATATACTTTTATTTATATAATCCTTATAGTCTATAGCTGCTTTTAACTCTTTTACTTTAAGAATCTTATCCCAGACTTCCTTAATCTTATCCTTAATCTTACAGTATTCTTCTACAAGGGAATAATTTAAGTTTTCAGGATCTAATATATCTCAAAAGCCAGCTATAATATAGTTAAGAGCTAAGATATTAAGCAATTCTTTACTATCTTTTTCCTATTAATAGTTAAAATATACCTCCTAATAGGGTATATTATTATCAGGCTTACGGATTATAATCTAGCCTATATAATAGCTATAGTTTTTTACTATCAGGGGATATTTATTAGTAGCACCCTCTTTATCAGTATCTGCTATAGGCTACTTATCCTTATCAGAAGTATAGATTATTTCTTTATTAGATAAGACTTTAACTATATCCTCCTTTAATATAGCAACCTTTTTCTATATTACTACCGGAATATCTTTATTATTATTATCCTCCTCTATAGAGGTCTTAGTTCCTTTAGTATTACAGAAGGAATCTTCTTAGCTCTTATTAGGAGCTACTACTTATACCTTCTTATTCTTTAAAGATATTATAGCCAGAGTTAATAATTTTTTATTAACTATCTTAATTAGGGTCTTAGCCAGGGTCTTAGCCAGGGTCTTAGGAGCCTCCCCTTTACTCTTACGAGCTACTAATCTTATATTTTTAGGAGGTATAGTAGAGATTCTCTTCCAACAGGTAACCAGTTCCAGTATAGATATTTATCAAAGTATAGTAAATAACTCTTCTAATTATTTTATAATTCTATATATCTCTATATAGAAGTCTTATTAGAACTTATTTTTAGCTAGTTTATTAAAGTTATCTTTTACTACCTCTAAGAGGGCTCTATAGTTATATTCAGCTAGGTTTTTTAAAACTATATTATTAAGTTTCTTACCCTTCTTACAGAGCTCCTTATTAACCAGGTACTTCTCAAGTATAACTATAATTTACTTCTAAGTCTAAGAGACCTCAGGTTTACTAATATAGCCGAACTTAGGAATACTAAGGCTAAAGAAGTAGATTAGGTATTCTATATATATAAATCTCATCTGCTTTCTAATTAGTAACTATAGCTCCTAAGAGTTTTTACTTAGAGGAGTTCTAATCTTAATAAAGCTAGTTTCAGATATTAGAGATTAGCTAAAGAAGATAAAAATAATAAGTATATACTTTATATTAAGAGAAGTTATTAAATCCAAGCAGGCTATAGTATATTTAATATATCAGCTTTATTATTATCTATTAGCTACTAATAGCTACTGCTTTACAGGCAGGCTCTCTATACTATTTAGTAGTATACTTCGCCTGTAGATAGGCCGGGTACTATACCAGTATACTAACTCTATCTCCTTACTAAAGAAAGCCTCAGGTTTACTTACCTTATATTCCTAAAGCAGCTCTTAGGCGCCTTTAACCAGATCTCTCTCTTTAATCTAAGAGTTATCTTTACTTCCCTAATCTTTTCAATAGACTAGATATTTAACCTATATATAGTAGCCTCTTACTCTCCTATAGTTAAGTATCTATTTAACCTTATATATATTATCCGCTCCCTTACCTAACTTAACTAGGCCAGGTTCTTATAGCTCTCTCCTATAAAAATCCTTTCCTTAAGCCAGCTTCTATAGCTATATAGTTAATACTATAGGGTATACTTTATAGTACTCTAGCAGGTTTAACTTAACTACCTATAGATAGACTACTTCCAGAACTTTCTATAGACCAGATCTAGTTAGAAACTACTTCTTCTTTAGATTTCCAGATAACCGATAGCTATTATAGAGGCACAGATAGATAATATTATCCTTAGTAATATCTACTACTATTCTTAACTTATTATATCTTTCTTTTACCAGTATTACTACTATATCTAGGATAAGTACAGCTTCCTTCTAGTATAACTTCCTAAGTACTTCTAATATAATATTTTACTCCTTAGAAGGAATCTACTTTATCTAACTTATAATATCTAGATCAGAGTATAGCTAGAACCCTATAACTAGTTTATTTAGTAATCTCCCTAGTATCTTAATCTTTATATTATTAAGCTAGTACTATAAAGCCAGAAGTAAATCTACTTATTTTATATTAGATTCTTCCAGAGTATAATATCTTATTACTATCTTAACTATCTGGTTTTTTCTCTCAGAGATACTATTTATCTGCAGATAATATATAGTTAATATTAGCAATTTTATTCCTATAAGATAAAATACCTCTCTCTATATCTTAGATATAAATTTCAGATCCCTATTACTAAGAATTTACTTAGGAAAACTCTAATCCGTAAGAAAAAGTTCCCTTCTTAGGATTATTACCTACTCTATAGCTATATATAATATATATCCAGTAAGAAGTATTATTTTCTTTAAGAATATATTATTTATAGAAGCTAAAGTATTTAATTTTATAAACCCTTCTATAGCCTAGTAAGTTCCTACTAAGGGAATCTCAGGCAGGTCTATAATAAAGTCCAGTATAATTATATAGAACAGCTAAGGGTAGGCCTAGCTCAACCTTAACTCCCCTATAGATATACTTCTAATTACTCCTGCTTTATAGTAAGTCAGATAGTAATAGATATACTATCAGACTTTTCTTATAAGTAATCAGATTTAATATCCTTTAAGCTTAGTAATTATTCTTTTTATACTAAAGTAGTACTTATTATTATATATACTTTATATTAAAATAACTATACAGTCTTTCGGTATATATAGTCTGCTCTAGCTATTACCTACTATATAGAATAAAAGGCTATTCTTATCCAGATAAAATTACTTTAGCAGGAACCTTAGTATAAACTTAAGCCCTTTAGCCTTTACTGCTTTATTACCTGATTTACCTACTTTTAATTCCTTAATAAGCTTTAGATATTCTATAATCCTTAAGAATTTCAGATCTATCTAGTATCTATATATAACCTAATAAGTAAAAGCTAAATCTATTACTACTTCTATATTTAAAGCTATATAGTAGAGTAAGCAGTCTATTCTTTTTATCTCAGCCTCTGCTAGACTATAGCTTTCTTCTATTATATTATAGTCCAGCTTATTATAACTGCTTTCTACTATAACTACTCCCCTTAGATTAGTAACTAGGAGCCTTAATAGTATATCTAGTACTATATTAAATTTACCTTTAATATAGAAGATATTCAGTCTGAATTAGGAAAGCTAATTTATAATCCCTACTAACTTCAGGTTAGCTTTATTCAGGTCTAAAGTCTTTAGTGATATATATATAATAATACCCTTTATTACTATATGATTAGTAATAATATTTACTATATAGTAATTAGATTATACTATACACCTTAACTTTCACAAGGCCTAAGCTACAGCTATAACCTCTACTTCTATTAATCTATATACTCTTTCAGTAGCTAATACTATCTAAGATATAAACAGGATCAGTTATAACCTGGAAGATAGTATATCCTTACTAGGAATACTGAACCTATCCCAGTTATAGTCTAATTAGAATATATATATACTAAATCTATTTTTATATATATCTACCTTAATAAACAGATATTTATCTGGATCCAGATACTATAGAAAAAACTATTTAGATAAAGCCTGCTAGAGGTAGCTAAAGGAATCCAGTTCTTCCTTAGTAGGTTTAAATATCAGCTTCTTTACCCTTACCTTTCTTACTATCTTATTTATACTATCTAAGGTAATCTTATTATTTTTTACCAACTTTTATAATACAGTTTTCCTTACTTAGAGAGACTTTATAACTATATTATATTATAGAACCCTATTACAGAGCTAACTAGCTATACCTAGGTATATTTCCAAGGCTAATAAATTATTTAGGAATTCCAATTTAGCAAATACAGCCAGCCTCTTATCAGTCTTATTTATACTATTACTATTTATAATATATCCTAAGAGCTTAATACTCAGATATATAATAAATAATTTCTTAGTAGAGATATAAATATAGTTTTCTTCCAGGATCCAGAGCACCTCTTCTATATACTAAAGATACTCTTCAGCTGAATCTGAGAATATAATAATATTATTAATATAGACTTATGCAAAATATCTGTATTTCCATAGGATTCTATCTATAAACCTTTAGCTAAAGCTCGATAAGTTTTAAAAGCCTATTAGAGCTATATTTAATACTTCAAGGCCTCTCTCAGAGATAACTACTATCCAGTTATAATACTCTAAGAAAACAGGCAGCTAGAAGAAGAATTTAGCTATATCAAATATACTAAAGAATTTCTTTCCTTTTATATTTAAAATTATATTATTTTAATCCGGTAATAGATATATATCTAGTATAACTTTACTATTAAGTAGCTATAGATTAATTACTATACAGCTCTTCTTTTTACCTTCTACTATATACTATACTATAAATATCAGATATATAATCTAGGCTAGTTAATCTATTAGACTTATTTTCCCTTCTACTACTAACTTATTATATATTTTATCCAGGAACTAGCAGTTATTATAACCTAATAAGTAGGAATAGACTATCTTCCTTTAATCTTACTATCTATTAACTAAGTCTACTCTTATCTTTATCTCTTTAGATATTAGGATTACCCCTCTATTATAATAGATATTATATTTATCTAATAGCTTAATAAAGAACTTAACCAGTATTTTATTAAGGTTAGCTATATATATACTATACTTATTCTTTCTTACCGGGATATCTAATATTCTTAATATCCTATAATTTAGCAGACTATTATTAATATTAGGAATTTCCAGTTCCTTACTCTCTTCAGTCTATTCTATATTTTTTTCTATAAAGTTAAAGTACTTATCTATACTATTAAAGCTTATACCAGATAGAATAACTTAGCTAGCTTCTTCTGGGGTTAGAAATATTACTTACTTATTACCTATATATTCCTTAATCTTATCTATAGTTTAGTTCTTTATAAGGATTAGGGGTTTCTTAGTATTATTACTAAATACTACTAGCTATAAGCTATTTATATCTACTATAGTATTAAATACAGACTTATTATTTAATATAAAATAGTATACTTTTCCTTTATCTTCTAACAGTAAGGAGCTCTATTTTACTATAATTAGTACTCTTTTACCTAGTTATAGTTTAGTATTTTATTATATCTGAATATTATAAACTACTTTCTTCAGCCTTAGCCGGAATATACTGCCTTATATCTTTATACTATATACTAACCTGAAGACTATACTTAGATTAATAAAGTTTACTTTTATACTATAGTTATACAGGAAGTAAGTTCCTAGTAGTAACTTTAGGCCTAGTTCTATTATAATATTAGTAGTAACTATAAAGTAGATATATACTTCTACTCCTGTTATAATACCAGGTATATAGAAATTAAATATTACTACTTCTAAGATAGAGAAGTTCGAGTTAACTCTAGTTACTTACTTTAAAGATTAACTATAATAGTATATATTCCTACTATACTTCTCGAGCTATCCTTTATCTACTAGTATAATTAAGATACTAGTATTAATATATATCTTATAAGAGTTACCTTTATTATTAAACTTTAAAGGGATCTTAAGATATATATATATCTTCTTCTCTAACTCTTTAGATATATCTGGATATAGACTAGCCTTAATTACCTACCCTGGCTATAGTATAATCTATATATAGGCTTATTCTTTAGATAAAGATACAGGCCTAACTTATTTCTGGATATAGGCTACTATCTTGCAGCAGTCTATAAAGCTTGATATTTTCTCCTCTAAGGCTTCTTCTTCTTCCTCCTTAGAGAACTCTTTAATAAAGATATAGTCTTTATCCTTCAGCTCTCTTTCTTTATTATTAAAGTTAGAGTTATTAACCCTGAATTAAGCTTTACTCTTAAATCAGCTGCTTTCTTATAATCTGTATTATTAGTATATAAATTACCTTTACTAGAATCTTAGTTTTCCTCTAAAAAAAACTTTATAGTTTCTTCTTTTCTACTAGTTCCTACTACTATATAGAGAGGGACTCTAGTTCTTATATTATAAGAACTAATTATAGCCTTAATACTATCTACTATATAGCTAGTATCCCCTATTACTATAACTATTCCTTTAGTCTTAACCAGAGAAGTAGCTATCCTCAGCCTTACTATTAGTCCCAGATTCTCCCTAGGGGAGATAAGTAGTATTTATATTTAGACCGGTAAGGTCTATTATTTTATAATACTATTATAATCTGGTTACTTTCAGAAGATCTAATATATCTTATCTCCTGAGTTCTGCTTTATTTAACTAATCAGTCTTTATATTATTAGCAGATAGTTCTATATATATTACCTTTAACTTCAGATTAAGAGTATTATATACTCTTAGTAGCTGCTGGAGTATACTTATCTCTCTATATATAGCTGCCTATTAGAATACTTTAGCTATATAATTATACAGTAATTAATCCTTATACAGATCTTCTTCAGAGAATATTACTAAGGTAAGCTTTTTTAATACTATAGTAGGTTATAAACTAAATTACTTTTTTAGTACTATCTCCTATTATTTAAAGAATAATCTAGCTAATAGCTTTTTAATTATATCCAGTTCTTACTACTACTAGGCTAAAGCTCTTCCTCTGAATAATTACTATAGGTTTATTCTAATATATTCAGCTCTCTTATAGCTACTTAAGACTACTATATCTTATACTGTATTCAGCTATAGAGTTATATTAGTAAACCCGGTTTAGGTTTTAACTATAAAGACTTTATTATTATTAGTTAGCTCCTTACTTATATCTAGCCAGAAGATACTAATATTAATTAACTTCTATTTAGATATATATATATCCTATAGAACTCTAATTACTTCTTACTAGTTCAGATTTAAGTTCAGCTATCCTTAGTTCTATACCAGCTAGATAATTATTACTTAGTTATACTCTTATATATTAGATATATTCCAGATAGGGTTATTCTACTCTATAAATATAGTATCCTTTAACTGAGTTAAGTTTATACCTACCCCTGGTACTGCTGGAATAGCTACTCCTATACCTGAATTAGCAGTCTAAGAGATAGTAGCCGAGGTTTCTTTTCCTTAATTATCCTAGGTTTACTCAGCCTTAGCCTATCTATAGCTAGCCTTACTATCCTTAGATTAAGTTAGATCCTCTAATAGTATAGATATCAGTTTTTCTAGCTGAGCTAGATTATTTCTAGAGGTAGATACTACTAGTATAGTTTAGTTACTATTTAATATAGTTAATTAAATAAGTATCTACTTAAGCAGGATAATAGTTATTAATCTTATCTCTATAAGAATATCTGAATTCCTCTGGAGGCTCTTAGTTATTTTATTTACTAGAATAGTATAATTATTTCTAACTTCCTTTATAACTATTCCTAGATTAGCTATTCTTAGGATAAACTTTAGCTCTGGGAAGAGTAATTCCTTATCTTTCTCTAGTAGCAGACCTTCAGATATTATTAGAATAGAGTATTAGATTAGGATATCTCTTCTCTATATTATTCCTATTAAGTCTGAACTCTTATTAGAGCTAACTATAGGATTTAGGGAGAGAGATCCTTATTTCTATATTTAGCTATTACTTAGTAATAACTCAGAACTATCTAGTCTTTCTCTTCCTGATATATATACCTGGAAATACCTAGGAATAGATCTAACTAGTAGGGGTTATTCTTATAATTATATAAAATATTCCGGGCCTAGCTATATCTTAACTGGAGTTCTCTACCTTTATATAGTTAAGGAGGTAATAGGGATATTTTCAGAGTCTTTACTTATATCTATATCTATTTATTCCCTTAAGATTTTATCTTCTACTAACTTAGCTCCTAAGTCTTCTGAATATAGTAAAGTTAGTCTACTTACTAGTATAATTCCCAGTCCCTAGGCTTTTAAAATAATATACTTTACAGAGTTCCAGATAGCTCTAACTATATATTAGTTAATTAAGTTCTAATAGATTAGAGCTTTAATATTCTACTCTTTTAGTAGCTAAAAAAATAGATATTCAGAGTTAATTTATTTAATAAATATCTTAACTAATCAGACTATAGTTATTATTTATAATAATCTGCCTTACAGTATAAAGTTTAGGTTATTTTTAAGGAAGTTAGTAACTCAGTATATATATTTAATATTAGATATACTTAGGTAATTATTTCTTAAACTAGCTCTAGCTAGTATCTAGCTAGGTATTTCTTTTATTACTCTCTCTTAGGCTATTAAATTAAGTATTTAAGGTCTTATAATAATAGAGAATTACTACTACTTATTATACTTAGAACTAGCTATAACCAGCTTAAGTATTATTAATAGGTTCTTAATTATTAACTACAGAGTAGCTATAGTCAGATAGCTTATAGTTAAAACCTAGGTTTATAATACCTTTACTTATATATAAGATAATATAATTCTTAAGGCTTAAGTTTCTTCTATCTACTAGCTATTTACAGTCCTTTTATAGGGGGCTCTATACAGCCCCTGTTCGTAGCATGATAATACTCTAATATTTAGTAATCTTAGTAAAATAATTAAGAATATAGATATAGAGCTCTAGTATAGTCTCTTCTAGTAAAGCTTATAGTTTAACTATTTATAATATCTTAATATTATTATTATTCTTTTCTAATATATTTATTAGATTATCTATATACTATATTATATTATTATATACTATAGACTACTACTAGCTAAGCTTAAAAAGTAGTTAATAAATTATATTCTTAAAAGCTATATATTAGATAATATAAATAAATAGCTATAAATATATTATAATATATCTCTTCTGAGTTACTAGTTTAAACCTAAAGTAAAAGAGTATATTATACTTTTTATTAAACTCTTTTTAATTAATCTTAAATAATATATTCTATAATATAATATTTAGCTTTATAGTAACTATAGTTTAATAGATAAAGTATCTAATAGTAAGATATATATACTAGAGCTTAGTATTATTACTATTTTTCTTAGGATTAATAATATAATTAAATAAAATAAAATCCTATAGAAACTCTTTCTTTTTATTAAAATTCTTAAGATAAGTAGTTATCTCTAGATAATAGAGCTATATATTTAAATAGATAAAATTATTTTACTTTTTAATATATTTAATCTTTTATTTCTAAATAGATTTAGTTTTAGATTAAAATAATTCTAAAGCTTACTAAATATTTTCCTTTACTTTTTATTCTTTAGCTTCTAAACCTTTAAAATCTTAATCTCTAGTAATCTTAAAGTATTTATTATAGAGATCCTTAGTAAAAAGCTATTAATAAAAAACTCTATCTCTCTATAGTATATTTATCTACTCCTTCTTAGTTTAAATAACTAATTAATAGCTAATTTTAAGCTTTTAATTCTATTTATAAATCTTTTTAAAATAATATTAGTTTCTTTTTAATATAGATTCTATAAAATAGTAGTTTAATATAAAGATATATTAAAACCTTTTAAACTTTAGCTTTCTAAATACTTTAATTAATATAATATTATTAAGTAGGAATAAAATATTATTAATTCTATTTTATTTATTTATAATATTAAATATAACTATTTATTATTATACTAGCTTAATCTAAGCTTTAATTAATTTATAGAATAGTACTTATAAATATAATTTAATTCTATAGCTAATAATAATTATTTTATAAATATAATAACTAAGAATCTAAAGATTTAATAAATAAATAAAATATTCTATTAATAAAGTACTTCTATATAGAATCTTAAATACTTATATTTAGTAGAATAATTATTATTTTTTTATACTCTTTTTATACTTTTTCTATATTTTATTTTACTTTATTTAGTTTAATAAATATAAATAAATATAAATATAGCTACTATAACTATTATATCTTATACTATATTCTAATTTATTAGTCTATATATACCTTCTCTATTATCTAGTAAATATCTGAATTTAGAGTTATAATAAAATTAAATATAGCTCTATAAATACTATAAATTCAGAGTAAATATATATATAATTAGTATTATATACTTAAGATTAGTATACTTATTAAGTTTTAAATCTTCTAAATCTTTAATTATTAGAATATAGCTAATTAATATCTACTCTATAGATTAATTAATAGTTACTCTATATTATACTAATATATTTTAATTTCCTATCTAAATTTAATTAATATTTACTAGATATTACTATATATAGTTTTAAGATTACTAAAAAATTAAACTTAACTCTATAATTATATTACTAAGCTAATAATTATATAATTAATTATATAGAATTACTAGTAACTTACTTATTAATATATATCTATACTATATATTTTTTCAGATAGAAATCTAATTAAACTCTATCTCTAATTTCTAATTAAACTCTACTTCTTATTATTAATTAAACTCTATCTTAAGTTTATTTCTAAATTACTATTAGATATCTAATAGTAAGATATATATACTAGAGCTTAGTATTATTACTATTCTTCTTAAGATTAATAATATAATTAAATAAGATAAAATTTTATAGAAACTCTTTTTTTCTATTAAAATTCTTAAAATAAGTAATTATCTCTAGATAATAGAGCTATATATTTAGATAGATAAAATTACTCTACTTTTTAATATATTTAATTTTTTATTTTTAAATATATTTAGTTTTAGATTAAAATAATTCTAAAGTTTACTAAATATTTTCCTTTACTCTTTATTCCTTAATCTCTAAGCTTTTAAAATCTTAGTTTCTAGTAATCTTAAAGTATTTACTATAGGAACTCTTAGTAAAGAGCTATTAATAGAAGATTCTATCTCTTTATAATATATTTACTTACTTTTCCTTAGCTTAAATAGCTAATTAATAGCTAGTTTTAAACTTTTAATTCTATTTATAGATCTCTTTAAAATAATATTAATTTCTCTTTAATATAAACCCTATAAAATAATAGCTTAATATAAAGATATATTAAAACTCCTTAGATTTTAGTTTTTTAAATATTTTAATTAATATAATATTATTAGATAGAAATAAAATATTATTAATTCTATTTTATTTATATATAATATTAAGTATAACTACTTATTACTATACTAGCTTAATCTAAGCTTTAAATAACTTATAGAGTAATATTTATAGATATAATTTAATTCTATAACTAATAATAATTATTTTATAAATATAATAATTAAGAATCTAAAAATCTAGTAAATAAGTAAAATACTCTATTAATAAAATACTTTTATATAGAATCTTAAAATACTTATATTTAGTAGAATATTTATTATTTCTTTATACTCTTTTTATATTTCTTCTATATTTTATCTTACTTTATTCAGTTTAATAAATATAAATAAATATAAATATAGCTACTATAACTATTATATCTTATACTATATTCTAATTTATTAGTCTATATATACCTTCTCTATTATCTAGTAAATATCTGAATTTAGAGTTATAATAAAATTAAATATAGCTCTATAAATACTATAAATTCAGAGTAAATATATATATAATTAGTATTATATACTTAAGATTAATATACTTACTAAGCTTTAAATCTTCTAAATCTCTAATTATTAGAATATAGCTAATTAATATCTACTCTATAGATTAATTAATAGTTACTCTATATTATACTAGTATATTTTAATTTCCTATCTAAATTTAATTAATATCTACTAGATATTACTATATATAGTCTTAGGAAAAAGAGAAGCTAAATTAAAAAAATCCTCTTTAAAACCTAATAAATTTAAATCTATCTTAGAAGTAACCTCTAAGAATTAAACCTTCTCTAAGATATATTACTTAGAAGCTTTAAGAAAATTAAGAGCCTGATCTAAAGATAGTTAGTCTTCCTTATTAAGCTCTTAAAGACTATACTGGATTTCTTACTATACTTTACTTTTAATATATCCCTATACCTTATAGATATACTAGATATACTCTAATATAGTAGAAAGATTACTTTAGAGTTAAATTATTTATTAATATAAAAGAAGAATCTTTTTATCTATATTAGATTCTTCTTTAACTAGCTTCTTTTACTATATTATTAACTTTTCTATTAAAATAATAAAGTTAGAGAAAGCTAGAAGAAAAAAAAGTAAAAAAAAGAAAAATACTTATAATTAGATATAACTAGTATCTTATTATAATAATAACTATTTTATATATACTTATTATATTAGAATAATTTTCTATTTAGAAGAATAAAATACTTCTTTTCTATTTTAAAGTATAGAGTATATAGTATATTAACTAGTAAACTAAATATTTAAATAGTAATAATAAGAAGAACTTATTTATAAGTCTTAGAATATATTAATTTTTAAATATAGTTAGATATAATAAATATTATAATATAGCTATTATATATAAAAGAAGAAAAGAACTTACTAAGATTATATAGGATCTTAGAGATAAAACTAATAGGGAGAAAGTATTATATTATAAATAAAGATCTCTATAATAAGCTATATAGTTATATATATCCTACTATTTAGAAGATAGAAATAATAAGAGTATTATACTCCTATTATAGAATAATAATAGATTACTAGGAGTAGTATACTCTATATACTCTAAACTATTATATATATATATTTATTTTACTAGATAGAAATACTCTTTTAGATAGTTATTAATATAATTATCTATATATTAATTATTACTAGCTCTATAATACTTATATATTAATAGTAACTTATATTATATAGCTAGAGATAACCTGATTATACTACTTAGAATAATACTCTGATTAGTTTAACCCTAACCTACCCTAGACCCAGTCCAGTATAAGTCATCCAACTGTTATATATATCTAAAGGGTAAGTATTACCCTTTAAGAAGTATCCCTGATTTACTATATTTACCAGTATATAGTAACTATAGAGAAGAAGTATACTAGGATCGCTAATACTCACAGCTCGCACTTACCGACGAGCTTTATAAACCGCGGACAAGCATTAGCACGTCCTACTACTCTCAGCCTGCCTCCCGCACTGATACAATATAGCCGATACACACCTGGCCATCCTCGCCACTCTGCGTGTCGCTATTCTTGGAGAGGTCTTGTAAATAGGGTTAACACCTAGTGGTCAGACATGCCCATCAACCCAACTCCGTAGTAGAACATTCCCTTGACCCACGAAATGCTTGGCGGCGGCGAAGACGTGGCGGACACTCCGAGAAAGCTGCAGTCATGCAACAGGCGCACTATACGGCTCGAGATGGCGCTCATGCATAGAATCAAACGCATCTATGGCGATGAGCGCCGAGGCTAGCCGCTGGTCGCTTCCCGTTAATGTCAGATGGTCATTGCCCATTGCCCTATACTGGGCAGCGCACGCCTTTGGTTTTATGATATTCCCCACGTTGATGCCTGCCACCCAGGAGAACATGAATAAATGCGTCGTGGTATTTGGCGGTGTTATTATCACATCTACTGTCATACGGTTCTTACGAGGTCTCAAAGTCTACACGGGCCCTTCTGAGATACATAGAGACGAGGACAGGTGGCGTGGATACTCTTTGGGAGTAAAGTGTATAAGCGTGGAGGATATCTACGAAGCCTATAATCCAACTCACTTTTTTCTACCGCTGTACTATTGCGTTGCCCTGAAAGCATAACTATATACCATTATACTACTGCTGAGGTTACCCGAGTATAATTTGGAAACGGAGCACTATGCTGTAGATAAGCCTTTCATTGTGATCAATTATTCATTGTGTTGAGTTGTTGGGCCCTGGCCGCTTCCATTGTTGTTGAACTTTATTTTCTTTCTCTTACGTATTATGATCAATATATATTACACAAGTTTTCTAAAGCTATAACTTAGAGATTATTTGTATCTCTTTATTAAACTTATCTACAATCTTAAGGACTCTCAAAATGTGGTCTTCCGTGTGCGACAGATTCAGGGCAAAAAATCCCCGGTGCCCAATATAAATACGCTCCTGGAGCAGGAAGAAATAGAAGAGATCGCGTAATTGAGATGCACAAGGCCCGGAAAAGTGTATCCCAACAACACTCCCATATCCAGTGGGGTTTATACACTCGGTATGGGAGAATATAGCTGAAATACCGTGGCGAAGTTGATCACCAAGTCGGTTTGCGCCCTCAATTGCCTCGTGTGTCATCAGTCTTGTTGCTACCACACCCGCCCCCATAGAGAACACATTGTTATTCCAAATTCCTGAGTGGTAGATCATTCGCGGGGATCCAGGATTGAATAAGTCCATTATGCTGTGATTTCCACCAAAAGCGCCGAAGGAGAAGCCTCCTCCAAAGTGTTTCCCTAGTGTTGTCATGTCAGGAATGATACCGTGAAGACCCTGCATTCCGCTGAAGTACAGTCTGGAGGTAATGACTTCGTCGAAAATGAGAACAGCTCCGATACTTGTGGCCTCTTGCCGAAGGTAGCTCAGGAAAGCAGGTTCAGCGGGCTGCATGCCTCCAGCGCCGAGCATTGGCTCGATGATAATGGCCCCGATTTTTGGACTAATAACGCTGCGAGTTTTCTGGATGTCATTGAATTTCCCAAGCACAAATTCATGGGGCAGGGTGAGAGGGCTCTCCCCAGAAAACGACAGGGTTCCCCCGTGGTAGCCATTCTCAAAAGCAAGCACCTTTCCTCGTGAGTTAGCCTGGTATTGAGTTGCTATTGAATTTTTGTATTTACCTGTTTCCGATGAGTATAGGCGAGCGCAGTGGCAATAGCCAACGTATTTGCCTCGGTGCCAGAATTGCAAAACCGAACAGCTTGGAGACTTAGGAATCGCGTGACAATGAGGCGTGCCAGTTCTCCTTCACTAGGATTTGGCCCTCCAAGAGCGAAACCGCCGTCTGCAATTCGATGAACAGCGGCGACAATGTCGGGATGAGAGTGTCCTAGCATAGCGGCACAGTATTCTGAGACGAAATCAATATATTCATCATCGTCAAGTGAGGTGACGAACGGCCCGTGTCCTCCTTTGAAAGAAATGGGAAATGGTTGATGGCTCAGGACTGCTCGCGTAGTTCCTCCAGGGAGAGCTTCTCTAGCATCGCGATTGACTTTGGCAGACTTTCCATTTTGAGCAACATAACGTTGAATGTATTGCATGAGCCTAGCTTCTAGGCCTAGAATGGCTTCAGAGCTTTCCATCGTGATGAGTATGAGCTTAGTGCACCCTGTTGCGAACTTTTTGCAGGGCGAAGATTGGTAGTTTAAATAAGAATAATTGTAGTGCTAATTATTATACGAGATCTTTAAAGGGCACCGTGTACAGCATGTCAGGCGCTTAGATTGTTGGTTTCACTTACAGAGGCGGGGAGATGCTCAAGGCGCTTAGATAGTAGCCATGCACCAGCTCGGCATGTTGTTTAAAATGGATTTCTCCATCAGAAGAAACGATGACCCCTTCATCGGCAGCCGCGGAGACCGGCGCTTGAGACGGTGACTTCGGTCACGCATTCCTTGGCCCAGGCGACTCTGATAGTGGTCTGATGGGCAACGACTCGCGACTGTACGAACCAGAGACAAGAAAGAAAAAAAGAGAAAAATACATTTGAAGATTGGATAGCCGTATATTTTCAACGCATGAATCATCATTGATTCTACAATCTTAGCCTACAAAAGTCTACTCTCTGTTTTCGTCCAAGATGTATTATGTCTTTGTTGGCCAAAGCGGAATGACGAGACTGTTTCCCAATAATAAGCGCTATGCTATACGCCGACTATACAATCCAGGGTAAGATTGTCATTGCGGGGTTATTCTGTACTTTGGCTGTATTTTAAACGACAGTCCTATCCTCCTAAGCAGTATTCCAAAAAGGTTCCAAGCGTAGGGATGTGAGACTACGGTCTACATTGCCAATGTTTATTCCCAAGACACAAATGTATTTGGTCGATTAGTTGTATTGAGGTTTTAATATCCTGAAGGTAGTACCACAGGCGTTGATAAGGGCTTTGTAACACACCTAGCATTGGTGGCACCTGCGGCCTGCTCTATCCCCGTGCTGAAACCTGTTGAGCGTTATCCGTGGCTAAGTGCTTTAAAGGATCACTCTCGACGGTGTCTGCGTTCTGTGGATTACGCCCATGAAGCCCTTCAACGTACAATCCATGGAGAATGACAAATTTGTCATTCCGAAACAACCAGTTGATAAGTGCTAGAGTCGTCAAGCCAATGGCGTATACAGAGGCCCAATTCATGTTGTCGGTTGACACTGGCTGATACATAGGAAACGACAGGAAAAGAGTGATAAGACAGATCCAGCAAACAGCCACGACATTGATGAAACGTCCTGCCCGACCGAGGTTGAAAGAGCGGTTGGAAGGCATTAAATGCCGACCTCTGCAAATTAATAGGACTAGGGGCATCACATATGCCCCAGCCATGAAGATGACGGCAGAGCCGAGAAGACCGTTTAGCACTGTAGAAGGGCCCAGGATAAGTAGAATCGCAAGGCAGCACAGAGCTCCCATCAGACATATAGCGTTAAACGGAACCTTGGAAGTTTTGCTCACTTGAGTGATCCATTTCGAATAGGGGAGGGCATTCGTCTCGGCAAAAGACCAGATCAGTCGGCTTCCCGCGAGTTGTACACTAATGGTTGACAAGACGTTGACAATAAGGTAACAGGCAGAAACTGTCCGCACAAAGCCTAAGGATGGCCATGCGTCCCAGCACAGCTGGAGGATCGGCAACCCGCCCATTGGCTGCAGTAGATGCTCCGGCTGCGTCAGGCTGAACAACATGGCCAGAAGCATGCCGACAGTTGTGACGGCGTTGAGGATGGTTGTCAAAAGCATGACACGGGGCACTTCAATATCTGGTTTGGCCAGCTCTTCCGAGAGATGAGTTGCACTATCAAACATGCCTATGACCGAGACGCCTGGGAGAAGTGCAAGCAGGAAGACAAGTCCATCTGAATTCCAACCCGTCTGGTTGACAACGTCAAGGAAAACGGTGGAAGCAGATGCCTTTGGTTGGGAGACAATGAGGAGAGTCAAAAATAAGAATAGGGTGACCGCGTTGATGAAAACAACAGAGAACTTGAGTAGAAAGTCAAAAGTCCTGATGCCCACTGTATTGAAGGTGCTAGACGTGAAAAGCGCTGCGACACCTGCGAGATAAACATGCCATGTAGAAGGCATGTAATCTGTTCCCAGTGTACCAATAGCTATTGCAAAGCTTGCCGTATAGGTGACTGTGGCGGCGAGAACGAAAAGCCAGCCAAAGCAGACCAATGCCCCGTTTAGATAGGTCAAGAATCGAACGTATCTGGCAGGTGAGAGCGCAGATGCCCAGTAGACAGTTCCTGTGATGTAATATCAGTATAGACCTCGATACCGATGGGCACCCAGTTGTAGATGGCCGGCTGCATACCGCTCGTGTGGGGAAAGGCAGCTGCCAGCTCGGCCAGGGAAACAGCGACAGTAGACTGGCCGAGCATGGCTACGATTAAACACCAGAACATGTAAGGGCTCCCTCCTGCTCCAAGAACAAGCTGCAAGTACGCGCCGATGGCCAGGGGCGATCCAGTGACTGAGAACTGAACGCCAATGGCAGTCCAAATGCTCGAGAAGCGCGAAGATTCCAGATGCCCTGTTTCGAGCGTCTCTCCGATAT
This sequence comes from Clonostachys rosea, assembly GCA_026958235.1. Classification (NCBI taxonomy): domain Eukaryota; kingdom Fungi; phylum Ascomycota; class Sordariomycetes; order Hypocreales; family Bionectriaceae; genus Clonostachys; species Clonostachys rosea. The sequence continues at coordinate 275,128 of CP110204.1, forward strand.
CGCCAGCGATTCTCAGCGATAATCTTTCGCTGGTTGCTTCTGGGCCTCGGCCATCCTCAAGCTGAGGATCTGACTTGGCTAAGTCCATCGGTTTGGCTGGGTTCTGCTTGATTCGGGCAATGGACGAATCAGTCGGTGGAATGAGGGGCTTCTCGCGCAAACATACAAGTTTCAAAACGTCGCTACTAACGAACAAGAGACAAGATTGATGCTAACCCTTGAGGAATTGCGTAGCATAAGTAATGGCACGGATAGTTTATTACACGAGGTAACATGTGCTTTCGCGGGGCCCCGGGAAATCAAGTCGAGGTTCCTTATCATGGGGTCTGCTAGACCACCGCACGGGAACGAAAACTAAGCCATCGGCTAACCCAAGCGGTATACATTGGATTTTGAGTGTGCACACGTTTTCCACTCAATGCTAGAATACGTCGCTCGCCATGATGTCACGTATGCATGACTCGAAACAACTTACACCTCCGGAATCCAATATACCAGGGGCCATTCACACTGGGCCTTATCTAAGCGCCGCCAGGATCTTTTGACGAATCCGTCGTGCACATCGGCCACTAAGAAGACAGGGAAAATGAGGGGGTTGTCCAAGGCGGTTGACTTCCCCACACTCGATCAAGCTCTAGTGGAGTGCAGAGGCTATCCACCACTTGAAGAACATTTAGGTCCACATTCCCCGCGTTGTCCCGGGATATGTATAGTTAACACATGTACATTCGACTGGGAAAAAGCTCGATCAACATCTGCCAAGTTCCCGTATGCATAGGTGCCCTAACCGAGGTGGACCACAGAATGAGTGAACATCTAAGCGCCCGAGATCTCGCTCCTCCCTTTTTCCAAACCAAGTGCTACCACCATCATTCTCCACTTACCGCTACGTATATGGCCAAGGAAATCAGTTCTTATAACGGAGAACTGAGATGTTACCTAGAGAAATCTAAGCGCCCCCCAACCTCGTTGCTCCCCTTGCTTGCATGTGGTCAGCTGTGAGCCTAGAACCGATCAGATCCGTACCCGTTAATACATATCCCCTCTCGCTCACCGTAACTTATACACGAGTCACCACATGCCTTCCAACGCTGTCCCTCTCAGATACAAGGATTACAAGACGAAGATGACAGACTCCTCCGCTCACTCAAGACCTCATGATGCAGGAGAGCAGGCACCCCACCAACCTCCCAACATCTCAGATAGTGTTGGTGAAGTGTAGCTTTGACCGTGAAAAGGGACGTTTCCAGCTAACTCTGCGACTAGTGCGATGCTCTGTCTACCTTGCGGCCGGGTTTGACACTACTACCGAGCACAGCTGAGTACCACGAGGCTCGGCAGGGCTTCTGGTCCAATATCCAGGTCGACGTCCATCCCGCTTGTATATACCAGCCAGAGACGGCAGCAGATGTCTCTGCTGCTATAAATGTTCTCAAAAAGAACAGGTGCCCTTTTGCTATCAAAAGTGGTGGTCATGGGCGTTATGCTGGCGAATCAACCATAGCCTCCGGTGTGCTGATTGATCTTGTCCACCTGAACCATATAGCCATTCATAATGGTAGACGGTCAATCACAGTTGGCCCTGGAAATCGGTGGGTCGATGTGTACAAAGCGTTGGAACCTCTGGGCCTCATGGTAGTTGGTGGTCGTGATGCTGATGTTGGAGTTGGCGGTTTGCTGTTAGGAGGTGCGTTACCTTTCCCTTGCTTCCCCACCTCTCCCTCCAATGGGTCTTCCCGTGAGAAGCAATTGTGATCTGACTTGTTTAATTGTGCAAGGTGGTATCTCGTTCTTCTCATCCTGGTATGGCTGGGCAGTGGACAATATCGTATCGTTCGAAGTCGTGATTGGTGACGGCTCGATCATTACTGCAAGTCCGACCGTCCACCCTGATCTGTTTCGAGCCCTCCGTGGAGGTGGCGGCAACCTAGGCGTTGTTACCTCCTTTACATTGAAAGCTTTCTCCTATATAGGGATATGGGGTGGGCCACGAACTTACAGCTGGGATTATACTGATAATATTCTGGACGCTCTTATCCATTATGGCCACAACTCCCCTTTAGATCCAAAGCGGTCCCTCGTGCTTAATATGGGCGTCGGCCTAGGAGGGCAGTGGGGCTGGCTCAACGACCTTGAGTACTGCGAGCCCCTCAGCAAACCTCCTTCGTTCCAGCATCTCGATGATCTTCCCGTGATAGAAGATTACACTTCCAATACGGATATGTCGAAGCTGGCGATAGGCATGTCTGAACTGTCCGGCCGAGGTTACCGTAACGTGTACAGGACTCTCACGACCAAGCTCGATCGAAAAATACTGGGCTTCTACATTGACATTTACGTAAGAGAGTCGAACAAGTATCTTCATCTGGAAGGATTCAATCCCTCGGGTTGCATTCAGGTCATCACGTCCGGGATGCGCCGCGGCATGAGTGCTGAAGGTGGCAACACCTTGGGGCTTGCCGATTCACAAGAGCCTTTGCTCCTCTTCTTGCCCGCCATGCGCTGGACGGCCGCTTCGCATGACGAAACGATTAAGGCCTTGGCTAGCAGGGTCATCTCACTGACCGAAGCTGAGGCCAAGCGAACGGGGGTTGATCACCCGTATCTGTACATGAACTATGCTGATCGAGGCCAAGATCCAGTGGCTAGCTACGGCTCGGAGAGCGTCCAGCACGTCAAAGCTGTGTCGCGGAAATTTGATCCGGATGGTATTTTCTCAGAGCTTCATTCTGCAGGATTCAAAATAGCCTAAAGTGATCGTGAAGATAAAAGTAAATGCGACAAGAGTTTACACAATGACATTCAAGACGGCAACATTTTACCATTAGTTTAGTTGACTTCTACCCTCTGACTATCTCAGACCGTGCCCTCCTTTTTCATGTTTGTTCGATGGCTCCGTGGGCGGTTAGTTGAGGTTGAGCTGCGCACAGAGAGATCAAAATAATGATAACAACATCGGCTGTGGAATACAGAATCGCCATATTAACGCTTCCGGGGGGACCTGCGCACGCTAACACGAAGGTCATAAGCCCAACTAGCCCCCGGCTTCGAGGTAAGTAAGTTGCTATTGCCCATGTCGTCGTTGGGGTAGATTTGAAGGTTATATGACATTGCTTCCCAACAATCTCAACATCTTTTTAGGTAGAACCTACACCATAGCAGCTGCCGTTTGTGGACGGTGACGGTCTAACTGCTGAAGCTGTATGCTTGGGGCAAAGTGACCATTGTGGCTGCTGGCATCTGGATACTGAGTGGTATGGACGTTCTCTCGCTCCGACAAGTTCACACCCGAAGTGCCAGCCACATCACGTTGGCGATCGTAATCGACAACATAGCCTGGTCGGCCAATACCAGCCCAGAATGCACGTTCTGGGCTACGAGGCCCCCATGCCCAGCCAGCACCTGAGCAGGTAGGAGGGTGGTAGAAGCGAAAGCTGCTGATCGAGATCACGGTCCCCATTAGGAAGCCGAATAATATATCAAAGCCATGGTGGCGGTAGTCATACCAACGCGACGACGCAATGAAGATGGCAAGCGCAAAGGGCGTGGCGACCACAATAACCAGGTATAAAGGCGCAGAGGCGGCTTGGCGGCGGTGAGAGCTAGCCTCTGTACCAAGAGGGCGATTCTCTGCTGGGCGCACTGGCTCAAACGGATTCCCTGTCGTGGCCTTCGGCTCAAGAGAAGGGAACGCAACGTGGGTCAGTGTTCTGCGTGGTTCCGTACCAGAAAAAACTCCAATGAACGGAATACTGACAGCCAGCTTACTGGCTAGATACAGAGACAGGTAGATGAGTCCGGCGGCGGCGGTTGAAGAATGACCGCTCGGGTACGATCTGAAACCGTCGTCAAGTTTTTTCCTGTCCTTCTGCTGGCAAATGAGAGCTGAAACAACCTGGCCGTTCATGCTGCGAAACTCGTGTCCGCCCACGATGAACTTTTGGTAGTTCTGAAGGTCCGGCTGGCACCGACTAAGCATATCTGGCCGGGGCTTGCCAAAAATGTTCTTGGTACCTTCGGTGAAGAAGAAAGCCGCGGCAAGCGAGAGGGCAAGGCCGAGCCACCCAATGTGAAGTTCCCAGAGTCGGCGCCTCCATATCAGCCCACGAGGCGCTCCCTTGGACACAGTTGGTCCGGGGACGAGAATCAAGGCCGAGACGGCAATGGCGAGAATGGGTATGCCCGCGCTGAGAATAGCGGCAAGCCATATCGGCACCAGCTCTTCTTCTGTAAAAGGGAATCTGTGTGACGCTCCGAGTTTAGCCATGCTTCTTCACAACCCTCACCTCGTCGGCTGGGATAGGACTCATAGGATAGTTCCTTACGAGATTCCGGGGTCGACAAGGGAGAAGTGTCGTTTATGCGGCGACAAGCGACCGAGTCCGCCCCCGATAGCAGCAATGATCACGAGCACCACCCAGTCGAGGCAGTACGAGATGAGCAACTTCATACTGCGGCGCTGCCTTTCCATTCTGAAAAAAATCCGTATCAAATTGAAAATTCGTGTGCACCGGCAAGTGCTGAATGACGGCACGAGTTTTCAACACGCATCCAGCAATTGTTCAAAGGTGATACAGTTCATAACGAGAAATGAATTCGTCAATGCCATAATCAGCATCGATGGGTCTTATACACTCACGTCTTGACGCTCTTGAGAGGCTGGGCCTTGGCGGGCTGTATCTGCATCTAACACTTACGAGGCACACGGCTGCTGCAAACGGACTCCCCGAGCCATGATTTACGACTCGGCCAATCAGCAGTCAAGCCAAGAAAATACTTGGCTCAGTTCTCCTTAGCGATGATCGTAACTCCCTCTCACACATGTCGCTCGGAGCCCGCGACTTCTTTGCATTGAACCACGCATGTGTCTGATATTACGCCGGCAGTGGTCATTGCTCAGCGCGTATGTTTGCGTCGGCGCATATGGTCTCCATCGGATCTCAGAAAGAACCACGCAGGAAGCGGACAAGGGCAAAGGTAGAACAGGTTGCGTAATTTGGTACTTACATACCACCAGCCAAGTTTTCTTCTTTTTTCCCTTATCTTCAGACTGGCACATCCACAACAAACCAGTTACCTCACTATCAAATAATAATCCTTGCCATCTGGAATTTCCGCTATGACCTTACCAAGAGCGACGAGAGATACATCGAGCCGACACACGACGAGCAACGGGAGATTGCCATCCTTGATCTCCAGCATATAACTTGGTCGGCCCTATTCAAGTTCGAATCTCGTGAGGATTCTCACACGAGTAGACTGCGAGGGGATGCTAGAACGAGCCCAGCTACTAGTCGGCAATACCTAGCATTGGGTCTCAGCCCTGTGCGCTCCACGTACCGGCTTGGCTTAGCATTGGAATGTAGCAATGCTCATTGGTTGCATCGTAAGTCGTAATCCCCTGGCAGTACTCCGTAAGGGACTCCACACTCAGATCTAAGCATTGCTATTGGGCACTTGAGACATTTGGGGAAATAATGAGCGTGACTCATCATCTCCTTGAAGCTTCGTAAGGAGCACCCAAATTAGGCGAACGCGCTGTCGAATCAATGACGCGCATTCCGCTGACTAAAATAATTACTAAGTAAATCCATGTCCTTCGCTGAACGCGTTTGCCCAATTTGGGTGCTCCCTACGAAGCCTTAAGGAGATAGTTTATTATCGTTTTAGCATGAGTTTTCACCAGAATATAGCGCACTAGCGAGGCAAACCCACAATTTTATCGAAATCCACAGGTCAAGAGCTTCGAGATGGAGCGCGAACTATTAGTAAATTTTATCGTGTGTTTCCTACATCATACAATCTCATGGGGAGACAAATATAATATTAGATACTCAATAGCCAAAGATCTTAGAATTATTACTCCAGATCCCCAGGGCTAGCAGCAGCATCAAGGTTGGTGCTAAAATCCTCGGAACATGAGGGAAGACTTACTGACTGATGTGGCCAAAGGTGTGTGAAGGAGAATTTTGAGATGGTGAAGCTGTGTAGTATACTTAGCTTGGAGGAAAAGACATTTGATCATGTTTATCTACCAGTTGAAACACATCGGCAGATTCTGCTTCATCAGCCAGCGCGGAAATGGTGTTGGGTAACAGTAGTACCTACTTGCTCTAGTTGAGGAGTTGAAGTATAGGGTAGTGATCGAGAAGTGATGCCGAATCTGGAAAAGCTTACATAAGTTTGCTCATGTCCACATCAATAAGCGATTGATGCCATTTAGGGCATTGGAGTGTGGATCAATGGGCCAGCTGGTGGTATCGAGGTCACGGCGGGTAGATATATGCAATGTGAAAGCCCGCCTGAGAATCTAAGCGCCGCGTGCAGTTGTCTGTGCGTCCAAGGCGACGGGGTACAAGACCCGCAAGCCCCAACAAGGGTGGGTACCTAGTTACATATGATGAGAGTGGCAAGGATGTCAGGTACCACCGCCCAGTTCGGCGCCGTCGCTTAGATCTACTCGGCTGTTTCTTGCTTTCAGAGAGGCATCCAATGCGAACATGAATGCAACGTGATGTGCAATTGCTAACTACAGGCCACTCCAAGATGGGTGATAAGTATCTAAGCGCCAATGTCGGGGGCAACTCTTGCCGCATTCGCTGGAAATTATCAGGCCATGATCAAGCCTCTTTGTCTACCTAAGATTGTTGTCAGCTGTGATTGCCGTAGGCCTCGGCTCGCTGCGGCCAACGTAGTTATAGCAGTCATGAACCTTGTTCTGATACTTTCAGATCTCCGCACCGAGTGGCCGGTTGCTTTTATAGATGGCCTTGTCCCTGGCATGACAACGGTGCAGCAACACGTGTTATACGCACCCATTCCGATAGAGAGTGCTAGAAACTGCCCTTCGAGCCATTCATTCTCTTTGTTCTAGATTAGCCCCTGTGTGGCATCTCGATTTCCGTTGTATCAACGTGCAGAGTCTATCAATCTGGCACGACAGGCAGTCTTCCTTCAAATTCTACTCCCTACAGCGAAGAGAAGCCGCCATCATGGGTTCTATCGGGGGTTCCTCTGAAGGCAAAACGGATCACTTCTCTGCAATCTTGGCAAAGTACGAGCATGAGCGCCAGAAGCGTCTACGGCCAGACGGACTTGCTCAGTATGCCGACATTGGTTCGACGGATAGGTTCAAGCACTTTTGCCAGGACCCTTGGCTTCAATTTGACAACCCGGATTTCAACCAGCCTTGCCCTATCTCTGACGGCAGCCACACCAAAGTTCTGGTTGTCGGTGCCGGTTATGGCGCTCTGCTCTTCGCAGTTCGCCTCATCACCCAGGCCAAATTCAAACCCGAAGACTTCACCTTTGTCGATTCGGCTTGGGACTTCGGAGGTACATGGTACTGGAATCGCTATCCCGGGTTGATGTGTGATGTGGAGAGCTCATGCTATCTTCCGCTTCTCGAGGAGACGGGCTACATCCCAAAGCATCGCTACTCTTGGGGGCCGGAATTAAAAGCATATGCCAATCTTGTCGCGTCAAGGTGGTCGCTCGAGAACCGGGCTGCCTTTGGATCAACCATCGAAACAACATCGTGGGATGATAAAGCCTCTGAATGGGTCACAAAAGTGTCCAGGACAATCCCCGGTAGCTCTGCGCAGACAATGAATGTTCGATCAGACTACTTCGTACTGGCCTCGGGAGCCCTTAATCGTCCCAAGCTGCCTCTCCTGCGCGGACTAGATGGTTATGAAGGGCATATGTTCCATACCTCGCGGTGGGACTATGCCTTTACTGGCGGTAGTCCAACCGATGCCTCACTCACCCGGCTTAAGGGCAAGAAAATTGCTCTTATCGGGACCGGAGCTACAGCGATTCAAGTAGTGCCTCAGTTGGCAAGATGGGCCGACCAGTTGTACGTCTTCCAGCGGACGCCCTCCGCTGTGGATGTCCGCGGCCAAAGGGTGATCGATCCCAGTCAGTGGCGGAGCAAGGTTCAGTCCAAGAAGGGTTGGCAGAGGCAACGCAGAGAGAACATGGCTGCCTTCCTTAGCGACGTTCCAGACGCGCCCAACCACAACCTCGTGGATGACGGCTGGTGTCACTTCCCATCTTTCTCTGGACTCGTCGGTGGGCCTAGAACGGGCGATTTGACGCTGGACAATGTGGGAGGCTACGTGACGTATCTTCACGAGAGGGACTTTCCTCGCCAGGAGCGTATTCGGGAGAGGGTTGACTCAATCGTCAAAAACCCTGCTACGGCTGAGAGCCTCAAGCCGTGGTATCCGGGCTGGTGCAAGAGGCCATGTTTCCATGACGAATATCTAGACGCTTTCAATTTGCCCAATGTGAAGCTCGTCGATACGGATGGTAAAGGCGTCGACGGGCTTTCCAAGCGAGGAGTCTTGTTCGACGGCCAAGAGTTCGAGGCCGACGCCATCATTCTCGGCACTGGATTTGAATACCTCAGTAGTGGTGGTCCAGGCCGCCGCGCGGGAATTTCCATCACCGGCCGTGGTGGCCTTTCTCTGGACAAGAAATGGGAGCAGGGCGTTGGGACCCTGCATGGTGTATTTAGCAGGGACTTCCCAAATCTATTGCTGCCTGGGCCGATCCAGGCTGGCGTCACTGTGAATGCCGTGCATTCCATGGACATCCTGGCCCAACACGCCGCCAATATCATAGCCGCTGTGGCCAAGACCATCCCGGGAAAAGGGGTGAGTAAGCTTGTGATTGAACCCACGCAAGAGGCCGAGCTTAACTGGTCTATGCGAGTTGCGTCGCTGGGACTTGGCTATGCGGCTATGGAAGGCTGTACACCAAGCTACACTACAGCAGAAGGAGCCAGGAGCGAGGCTCACTCGGAGGAGGAGGCGATAAGGGAGGCGAGAGGGCTAGCTTGGTGTAAGGGAGTGTTGGATTTTGTAGAGCTCGTGGAGGCATGGGAGGCAAAGGGAGATTTAAGCGAGCTGGATGTAAAGGTTATCTAAGACCCAGGGCTTGGGAGCACCGGTGAGGATTTTAGAATTAGAATTTGCTCCGCTGGATTGAGATGTCGAAGCAGCTGAGATCCTACAATGGTAGGATAAAACATACATTCTCTTGATCAACCTCTACAAAGTGGACCCTTTGGAGTCGTGGCACACTCATATCCTACGGGCTAGAAATCATTGCTCGGGGAAAGCCTTTGCCGAAATCGCAGAGTAGCCTAAGATTCATCAAGCAAAACAGTAGCTCGCGCCCTGCGAATCTAGAAGATTCGCCATCCCCTTAAGCCCAACCATGCCTACGGAGTTGGTGCTCCACATCTTCTTCAAAATCTCGACGCCGCGGGCGACGAGGGGCATGACTGGAGGTAAGAAACCAAGTATCTCGGCTTGTTGCTCAATGGTCGTCGCATAAGAGCCGATGACGATGGTAGGCCAGAATGCGATATTTGCCCAGGTCGTGGGCATGATATACGGCAGCAGGTTCACGCACTTATCCACCAGTGGTTGCGACAAGTTGGTCAAATCCGCAGGGTCGTCAAAGACGGCAGAGTGCAGGAACAAGAGGAGAGCACACTGCATCAGTTCACACGAAGCGCTCTGCCCGCGAGCAAATTCTTCGTCATGAGGCTGGTTGTCCGTGCCCAGATCGCCGTTTGTCTCACGCCATTGGCAAACTATCTCTCGCAACTCCGTGTATCTATCCATGCATCTCATTTCTTCCCCCTCGGAAAGTTCAACCCTTCTATCAGCTGCTAGTTCACATATTTGAGGAATCAGCCGGTAGAGTGGCCATGCTAAGCCGAAGAAGAGGCCGAAGGTCTTAAACCGGCGAAGGTCGTCCAGTTGTAGCAGGGTCGACTCTCGAGAACCCTTGATATCCTCGGGATTGGGCAGCAGCCTTAAGCTCGAACCTAGATCGTAGTAGGCGTAATATTCGAGAAGGACGCCAGCGAGCGTACTGTCGAGACCCCCGCTGGAGCGGAAAACAGACTGTGCGAAGAAGCGGCAACCTCGTAGGTGATTTAGAAACATGCCCCCTTGATTTCCGCGGATGCTCTGGCGCAAGTTAGTGGTGACTGAATAATATGAGACCTTTTGAATCGAAGAGGGCCATCTGGGTCGAGTGTTGATTACCTCTTTCGAGGAAGGACCACTTACCTCGAAAAGGCACAATAATATTGTCGCGAGAAGAAATCTTCCTTCATCTCGACTACCATTTGCAGCCAAATTGGTCAAAGCAACCTTTAACTCTTTGATGGTCTGACCATAGTGATGCAGCCGGGCAGATTCAACCGAGCTGTTGTTCCCAACTACCTCTAAAGGATAGCCTCCTAAAGCCAACACAGCGTTCATAATCAAAGAATCCGAATGCGCCATCGGCAGAACCTCGTAAATGAACGGGTTGCGGAACAGGGGCGGGGATGCCAAGATCCGAGGAGCAGTTAGCTCAATGTACAGCTGCAAAAGCTTCTGCTTCGATGGCTCTATCAGACTCAACGGGGCTGACGGAGATGGGCTGGGTAGGGCGAATGATGGCGATGCCATGAGCAGATCGTTAGGAAGCTGCGAGAGTGATCGTTCCTCGAATGCAGTCACTTGTTGTGTCTGCTGTTGTGTCGAGCTTGCATCTACGGACGGTCTTGCTTGCTTCGGCTTCTGCATCTTGCTAGGTGTTAAACCAAGCCTGATCCTCCAAGCGAACTCGTCAGCGGCGGGCCACGAGCAGATCAGGCCCATCCTGAGGCAGCTGGAGCATGCTGGTCTCTGCTCGTCACATTTCTTTTTCCGCAGACGACAGCTTCCGCACCCTGTCTTACTCCGCGTCCTCCTCGGCCTGAGATCCGCGCCGGGCAATCCAGGGGCTGCCGTGGACTGGGATGATTGAGTGGGCCGGACAGTGACGTGGGCTTCCGTGACATCATGGTCAGACATGTCAGGATCGGATGGGAAGCAACAGTGGGAGGGGGGAAGTATATGCAACGCATGTACGGATACCTTCAAAAAGCGTAGGGCCAGCAAGAGTGAGAAAAGAAATAAATGCAGAGGAAAACTGGGGGGCAGGAGGCACCGGAAGCCGGATAGAGAACAGATGTTCCTTTGGGGACGCTAGTATAGTGGGGTTCAAAAAGTCCCAAAACGCCTCAGGAACGAGCATATGCTATGACGTATTAAGGTCTACTAGAATAAAAAATTCTACCTTTGAGATAGAATTTACTTATATTATTATACTTAATTATTATAAGTAAATTTATAAGGTTTAGAAAAATTTATAGATATTTATTTAAATAAACTTTATATTTAGTTTTAAATGAACTTAAAAGTATATAGTTTAATATTATAAAAAATATTTTATAATTTATATAAATTAAGATAATTTTTTTTTTTAATTTAAATAAATTTAATTCAAAGAAAAATAGTAAACGCTTTTTATGGATATTTTATACTGCTTTTAATACACATAAAACAACCTCTATCTTGATATTTGCAATACTGTAGGTAAAAGTGGACGTCATTCGCTAGCTGTGTAAATCTCCAACAATCTCCTCTGGCAGCTCGAGCCATCTGTTGAAGTCGATCTCATCAAATGGATTGGTGGCAAGGTCCGTGATTGAGGTGCCGTTGGCCTCGTTGGCCTCGTACTTGCTGAGGCTGTGAGCTACAGTAGCCATCTGTCGCTCAGAGGTTGAATCGTCGGATGTCATGAGAGTTAAGTCCTGTCATCTCGCATTAGCACATCTTGAAAGTTTCTCCTCGTTCCCCAACCCCGCTCGGACCTGTGCCTACATCTGAATCATTAGTACTCTCCTCACAGCCGTCCAAAGAGTTGAGGACTTGAGAAATGAGGTATTGATCAGCGAAGGGCGGCAAACTCGCGTTAGATCGAGTATGGGATGGTTCCACCGTCGGTGTGAGTAGCCCGTCAACTAGGCTAGTGACATCGAAATCGAAATCAGTGTCTTCGAATTCTCGGATGTCGTTCTCTATATCCTGCAGCACATGGTCCAGGTGAATTGTCGCATGACCCCAAGCTGCTTGTCGATCCCTCAATTGCCGCATTGTGTCTCGGCATCGCCGAAGGCCCTTGATTGAATCACTGCCTTTGAAGGGGTCTTGTTGGCGAATTAGCAGGCGCTGGATTCTTGTTTCTTGGAGCACGACAACCACTGCCGCTGCCGCTACAAATCCATGGTCCTCCAGAAACGCCATCTCAGTTGACATGGTCGATATGTAGTCGTTTAACGACGCAAGTTGTATCGGAGCTCGACATGTTAGGTTCGTCGTTTTTGTGCTCTCATTGGCTCTTCTTGTTTTGCCCTCATCTTCTGATTCTTTTTTGCGCGGAGGGCCGCTGTTATTAGCGACACGGGATATTGATGTGTCCATGGTGTTGTGTCCAGGGCTTTGCTGAAGAGACTTGTTGACTGTCCGTGGTTTGTGCTTCTTCCTGCGTTTCAATATACGAAGCATGTCAGTAGGTCTTCGGAAGTTTTCGATTACGGCGAAACATGGGAGGACGAGAAAGCGCGGGAGAAGAAGTTAGGGGAACAGGAGAGACTTGGCCTACTTCTTCCGATGCGCGCTGACTTGACAGTGGTACTCGTCAGTGATGCAGTTGGAGCAAGGCCATCTGATAACCACGTCGCAACGAACCTTCCGACGACGACAATCGAGACAAGCATTGGAAGATCGCCGTCTTTGTTGGCCCTTGTTGCGCGTCGCCACCAGTGGTTGTGTTGCTGCTTTCGGTGAGGATGCCGTGGTCCGTATGCCACTGGACGACGAAGCCGAGACTTCCTGGGGAAGCTGGGAAGCCTCTGGAAAATGAAGGAGAGGCTTTGACATGCCGCAATGATTGTTTGCGTCGAGACGGGTAGTGGTTAGTCAATGGTAAAAGCCATTGATGACTTGGTGTGCATTGTTACAGCCGGGGAGTTGCGGTTGTTGTCGCTTTTTGGCCCTTGGCGACATGCCTCCGCTCTTATTTCGCAACAAAACATATCCTAGAAAAGGCTGAAGCGTGGACAGGGTAAATCTACGTACTTGAATTACCCCATGATTATTTTACTCATAGAGAGAAACTTCCCGCAATCAGTTGCGACAGAGCTACCATTTAAGCGCCACCTGCTTAGATGCCCACTCTAGCTTGCACTCGCTCCCCACAACAGCGGCATTATACATTCAGAGATCATGGGTAAGGGATGTTCATTGGTAGGTAATGTAGAGTTCTATTGGGAGAAGCACGATTTCTATGGGCCGATCACATTCCGCTCGTCAAACCCCAGATTACCCCATAATGAACAAGTAATGAACAGTCCCTTAGCTTACTACGTGTTTCGCGGGGAAACGGTCGCCTTGGCGTAGTACTGCCCGCATTGCAGTAGTTAAGAGGCCCCGCAAGGTTCATTACTTCTGAGACAGCCTCGGTTGTCAGTGTTTGGTCATCTTCGCGAGCCGAGTAGTCTTCCGGGATGTTCCGGTTCTGGAGTAATGATCAGTCAACAAACCCAAAGAATCACGCCTCTGATCTTTGATGTAGAAAGGGTTTGAGCTACCTACAACTAATCGTGGCAATTTGTTGCAAGCGTACCTGGCTCGTCATGCCAGTTACGGCTTCGCCGATCCCAGCCTCGGGTAGTCGCATACGCCAGCAGGAACGAGATTCGTCATCCTTATCCGCGGAGGTCCGGATACGCAGTCTCGACCATTTCGGGGCGAATGTGATATGTGGGAGGGGGGGCCCCTGACCCGGTCCCCGCGTGGAGCCAATCTAAGCGAGAACGGGCGCTTAGATTTGCAAATTTGTGGAGGAGCGCCCACTGACCCTTGTTCTTGATCCATGTGAACATACAGATTCCTGGCCAAATTGCAACCATGCAATCGTCCGGGCCGGTCTTGTCAAAGTAAGGCAGTATTGAGATCCCTGCCGAGCTAGCCAATTTTCATTGTCCGTTATTGTATTCGGGCAGTCCAAGTAGCCAAGCGTGATGCGACTGAGACTTCGGCGCTTCTTATCATTGTTGACTTTGTGAGCGAGGTAGTTGAATCCCGAGACCTATGGACCCCTCAGGCTTCAGATATCGGTAGATAACTATATAAGCACGGTGTTGGAATGCGGGAACGTGACAATAAAGCCTTCTTTACCATCTACTATCACTCATCTTTACTTTCAACACACCTTGCAGAATGCATTCTCGTAGTTGTTTTCTTCTGTTGACTTTGGTCTCCTTGAACCTCTTGCCTGCTATGCTCGTTGACGCAGCAGCAGGACCAGGGCGTATGACTAGAAACGACAGCCCTAGCTGTAGGCGAACTACCGTCGCTATCCTGTACTTCTCCCTTGAACGTCATTTTGATAGCCTCATACATACGTGACTGACATACTGGCCTTATCTTTCAGTGGCGCTGGTCTTTCCGGAATCACGACTGCTGTAAGTTAACGTCTGCCCTGAAATGCAACTCCACTTTCCGCTTATCACCTCACTATAGCAAGTTCTCTCGGAGAATTCGATCGACGACTTCGTTATCGTTGAGTATCAGAACCGCATTGGCGGCCGTGTTTGGCATGATACATTTGGCACCAGTCCAGATGGAACGCCTTGGACGGTAGAGTATGGCGCCAATTGGATTGAGGGCGTTGGCGGGAAGAAACTCAACCCAATTCTCGTTCTGGTACGTATATTAGTGCTATTTTAATGGAATTCTAGCTAAATCAAGCTCCATGTATAGGAGGAAAAATGGAATGTTACCAATGTCCCACAAGATGGCAGTCTCCTTACTTACACGGATGCTGGCCCAATCGACTACACTGCTGAGATTGAAGCAGCTAACGATGCTCAAAACGAGGTCGCCGCGGTAGCTGGCACTCTTCTTAGGGAGAACCGAATTGATCAAAGCATGCGAGATTCCTTGAGCCTTGCCGGTTGGAAGCCGGAGCAACGCAATGAACCGCCAATGGCAAGAGCCGCTGAATGGTACTCGTGGGGTGAGTATGCTGCTTCATGTATGGCGTAGACTTTGTGAGCTGACAGAAGGTATCACGTTCTAGATTATTCCACTGCCGCTCCAGCAGAAAGGACTTCTACGATATTCAACATAGTCAATGGCAATGTGACGTGGGTTGAGTTCGGAGACCAGGATCACCTGGTCGTTGATCAGCGTGGCCACGACATTTATATTCGAGGCGAAGCATCGAGCTTCATGCACGCTAATGACACACGATTGCTGCTCAACACCATTGTTAAGAATATCACCTACGGAGGCGATGGGGTCACTGTAACCAACACAGATGGATCTTGCATTCAAGCTGACTATGCCGTCGTAACGTTCTCTCTCGGCGTCCTCCAGCACGATGACGCAATTGTTTTCCAGCCTGAGCTTCCGGACTGGAAGAGAACTGCCCTCGAAAAATTTCAAGTAGTCAAGTACACAAAGGTCTTTTACCAATTCCCACAAAAGTTTTGGCCAAACGGCACGACCCGTTTCCTCTACGCCCACCCTACCATACGGGGTTATTATCCGTTATGGCAAACTCTCGATGTTGAGGGCCAGCTCGAAGGCTCCAAAATCATCTTTGTAACCGTGACTGGAGACGAAGCTAACCGCATTGAAAGGATAACGGATGATGAAACGCGTGCTGAAGGCCTGGGTGTGCTGCGAAAGATGTTTCCTGACGTCGAAATTCCAGAGCCAGTCGCCTTCAAATATCCTCGTTGGAATCAAGTCCCATGGGCATATGGCTCGTATACGAGTTGGCCAATCGGATCGACTCTTGAGGAACATCAAAACCTGCGGGCCAATGTCGACAGACTGTGGTTCACAAGTGAATACGCGAGCGCAACCATGACAGCCCACATGCATGGGGCCTATTTGGAAGCCCGAGAGACTGGTCTACGCTTAGCTGGCCTGATCAAGGGAACTTGCGTTGGGGACCCTGATAAGGGTGAATGTGGGGAAAGGATTCACTATGCTGATCTACATGGGACAACTCCATATAGCAACTACAATCCTGACAATGGATGGACAGTTTCTAGCTTTCCTGAAGAATGAAGAGTTCCAGAACCTTCTGTAGCCTTTCATACTGCTCATCAATAATAATCCCGTGAGGGGCGAGGTTTATTCTCAGCGTACTTTACAAATTCATAACGCGTGAGCTGTATTCGGTATTCGAGCCGTTGGTCAATCTGAGTTAGAGTACGGGAAGAATTGCATCTTGACCATTTATGCGATGAATTACTTCCGCCCTAAAAGATGTTTAGTTGCACATTCGATGGCATTGTATTATATAACTTACGGAAATGTTAACATGCGCAATACAACGAGACTTTGTAGAATTCGCGACTCGTGGGCACTGACTGAGAGCACTATTTATCAACCTATCTATAAAGGCCGAAGCTTACATGTCTCGACCCCCCTACGAATCAGTTACCGAAATCACAATCAGAGCGCCTATCGTGTTTGATTCACAGAGAATAAATTAAGAGATCGAGCGAGGGACAAGTTTTTACAACAGACTCTGTAATATAGCTTGGGTAAGACTAGTCTCGATTCAAGCCAATATAAGACTGGCCGCTGTTACAGGCTACGCCTATGTAAAATTCTGTAAAAAAGCCATCCCTGCCGCTTCCTATCAAGGAATCTGCTTCCTTTGTATAGATAGCTCTAATACCACGGACTCCTTAGTTGAAAAAGCCTGGATGGTATCCTCAGCTGCTGCAATTCGTTATTCATGTAGTCTCTGGCACAAGACACCACTGTATTGTCGGTGACCTAGTCATGGTTTAACTCGATGTGAGGTCCGTGGTAATGCTTTCTGGCATGGATAAACCAGTTGACAATACCCAAGACCAACCCGACTCCGATTATCACGCTTGTATAGTCTACATAACCGCATTAGCCTGGACGGAGTTGCCAATATCATAAAATCAAGGTTTGACTCACTCATCGTTGATGCGGTCACCGGTAAGAAAGTCGGCAGGCAAAAAATAACTGTCATAAGCAGACAATATCCAATAGTGAACAGATTGGCGACCCAACCAACAAGCGGAGATAGCGAAAACACACGGTCTTTTGGGAGGTACTCGAATCCTCGTTGTCGAAGGACTAGGGCAGTTACTGGAAACGCAAACGACAGCAATTGGAGTCCAACTGCGGATTGGACTAGGGCATTGAAGGCTGTATATCTGATCAGTATTGGCTAAACTCCTTGCGAGAGCATGGGCATTACTGAGTTGGCACTTACCGGTTGAAGACGCCAGGTAGACAAAGCCACATAAAACGAGGAGAACCCAGGTGAAAATGTTAGCGTATACTGGTACTTCATAACGTGCGCTGATGCGCGCCATATATTTTGAGTAAACCAGGCCATTATCCCGCGCGAAAGACCACGCGAGACGGGCCGACGTCTCTTGAATTGCATTCATGGCGAAGTATGACAACACAATCCCCAAAGCGAACAAGACTATCGTGGGTGCAATTCCCGGGAACGCGTCAAGGTAAAGAAGCATTGGAACATAACTAATGGTATTAATATTAGCATGGCTATTTTGTTCGACACTGTTGCTCAAAAAATCAACGTCAAAGCGTACCCCGTGTATGCCGAAACGGAATCAAAATCTGTAATGGCGTATAGTTGAGCAAGTGTGAAACCGAACGCTGTGCAGAAGCCGAGGATTACGGCGGTGATGAGAGCCTTTGGGACAGTCCTCTTCGCATTGGTACACTCTTCAGCAAGATGGGTGGAGGCATCAAGCCCGAGGAACATGTAGTTCGTGCCCGAAAGACCAATGAGGAAGCAGATTCCGTCGGGCCAACCAGTGCTATTTACCCAGTTGGTCCAGACCTTCTCATTCGTGGCCTTGGGGTTTACACAAGCTACCAACGCGATTACAGTCCCAAGGAACATCATAAGGGTATAGAAAACTAGATTCTCATCAGTCTGGGGTTCCGTAATAAACGACAAATCTGAACAGAGAAAGAGGTGGCGTCGGATGACCCTTACAGCCAATCATGTGAGACACGGGCAACCTCCTCATCGCAAAGATGTTGAAAAGAAGTACAGCAGCCCCAGAAATTTGATAGATGAGGAAAGCATGCCACCGCTGGTCAGTGTAGTTACTGCTGAGAGTAGCTAGCGCCAGTAGCTGCTGCGCAGGCGTGATGAGAACTGAGGCCCCGATCGCTACCCACGACAGCACGGTGATGAAGCCACAGCTATAAGAGGCAAAGCGGTTGATCGAGTCAGGTGCGATCATCGAGACAAAGTGGTATTGCCCGCCAGCGGTAGGATAGACGCTCGCAAGCTCCGCCAAGCTAAGGGCGATGCACATGTACGCAATCGTGCTGACGAGAACGCCATAGATAAGAGACGCTGGGCCACCGGATGCGAGGGACAACTGCAGTGTGCCGGATACCCCAGCCCAACTGTTGCAGATGATAAATGCCATTGCCACAATCGAGAATAGGCCCATGTGTTGTTTTGCCGGAACATTTTGGTAGTCAGTTTCGTCTTGTCGGAGACTGGTTCCTGCCTTGATACTGGCGGTATGATCAAGCTTCGAAGTTGTAGACTTTAGAAAATCACCTATTGATTTCCCTGGTTAGTGTTTGCATCTTTGGAAAGGCGATATTCAGAGCATTAATCATGCCATTGTCGAGTTTGGAAGCATGGGAGTCCATCTTCATTGTTGCTTATTTTGGGTCAAGGGGAGTTATGGTCGGATCTGCAGCATACGATGCGATCAAGAAGGACTGAAAGTCAAGGGGAAGTTGAGTAGTACGAGGAAAATTCGGTGGTCTGTAATTATCAGGTTCCAGTGAGCCTGGCTTGTTTCTTATATAGAGTAATGGTTGCATCGGTTGAGTATATCCTTCCTCTGAGAGCTACAACTCCAGAGAATCTAGAACGATAAACAATTTGGAAGATAAGAGGAACCCTGCTCGGACAGTCTGGTAGGCCAAGATGCGGGGGTGGCTTGTGCGTTGTCCTCATTTTAGATGCGGTTGCAGAGAGTATCGAAACCATATGCGGGCTGGTGCTTGGAAATTCGACAAGATGAGTTAGCGGAGACATCTTTGGTGCGGGGAGAGAGGGATCTGAGGGCCCGGTCCGCCCAGGTGAATGGAGTCTACCCATCACGAGTCGTAACTGGGGCAGATAGGCGATATTCCGCCTAGTTTTCTCCGGGAACGCACTTGCGGGTTCACGTTCGGCCACCCAGAGCGCCTAGATAGGGACCTGGAGTGCTTAGATAGCGCCATATTGTGTTGGCAGCCACCCCTGAGTAGTCGGATGTACTCGGATCGACACACGTGCGTTCGTTCTACGACTTCTCTCGTACTGCTCGGCATCATGTCTCAATCCGCCTAGTACAAAACCTGGCCGTTTCGCTCAGGGCAGGTCACTTGGGAGATTTACACTACACACACATTCTAGTCAGTAATTAAGGGACATTAGAAGATATTCAAGATTCTACTCGCTGCTACCCGGAAATAAGCCTTGACAAGACACTCAAACAATCATGTCTGCAGCAGCCCCATCAATACCCGCGCAGGAATCTGCTCAGGACCCCATCCCATTCGAGCACAACTCCAAATCAATCGCTATGTCCAAACGGCTTATTCTCACCCCTGGACAGATTGCAAAGCGTGAAGATGGCACTTTCCCCCCCGACTTCAGGGGCCAAGTCGAGCAAGCATTCGAGAATCTGGCGGCAGCGCTTGAGAAGTCGGGTGCCTCAGTTCGCCATGTCGTGAAACTCACCTTCTATTGCGTCAACTGGAATCTGGACGAGGCTAAAGACTTCCTCGAGCCCACATCTGCTTTCTTGATAGATAAGTTTGGCGGCCAGACACTGCCTGTCACGACCTTGGTTCCTGTGACCCATCTTGCGTTCCCTGATGCAAAGTTTGAAGTTGAGGCTGTTGCTGCAGTCGGCGGTACGCTGGAACCTTGGGCTCCGGACAGCATCGAGGGACACAAGACTTCGACGAATGGGACTCAGGCCGATGTTATTATCGTCGGTGGAGGTTTCAGTGGCTTGCAAGCCGCTCGAGATCTGTCAAACTCAGGGCTAGATGTTGTCGTCCTAGAGGCAAGGCACCGTGTGGGCGGACGAAGTCACTCATATCGCCTTAAGAGCGGCAAAGGGACTGTCGAACTTGGAGCCACCTGGATCAACAAAACTACCCAGCCCAAGATTTATTCGTTGACTCAGAAGTATGGTCTTGAAACAGCAGCTCAATTTGAAGAGGGAAAGTCAATTTGGCAATCTTCGGACGGAAGATCATGGAGGTACAATGGAGGGGAAATCTTCACAGTAGGTGTTGTCGGATGCTTCAATCCTTTCTATTCTCTCGAGAAGGCGATGCTAACTCTTGTAACCAACACAAAGCCAAAGCATTTGGCGGATCCTAAATTGGTGGAATTCTTGACTTTCCTAGATGCTGAAGCTGCGGCGGTTGACATTATCAACACTGACTCGTTCTCCTCAGACATGTCATTCGAAGAATGGCTCCTGAAACAGCAGCTGTCGCAATTCACTCTGGAGTTTGCGGCCTATTTATCCCGTGCACTTGTAGGTCGCGAACCGCGAGACGTTGGGCTTCATTATATTCTCGACTACATCAAATCTGGCGGAGGGTACCAGAGCCTTGCATCGGAAGGAGAGAAGGGCGCCCAGTCTCTCAAAATAAAAGCAGGTCGGTAACCACTGTATTCTAGTGAGCCTATCCTCTCAGCGGGCTAACAGACTCCAGGGACATCCGCGATTGCCGCCGGTCTCGCGGGCGAAATAAAACCTGGCTCAATCTTTGTTAACGCCCCTGTGGTGAACATCGAGCAGTATGGAAACCGGGTCAAGGTGAGGACTGTAGATGGCGCCACCTTCGAGTCGAAGAAAGCTATCATCGCAATTCCAACCAATACCTACACCGGCATCAAATTTGACCCGCCTCTTCCTTCCGGCAAGAGAGCCATTGTGTCCCGAACAAAGCCGGGGCACTACGCTAAGGCAATTCTTACTTACAGCGAAGCCTGGTGGAGGAGACTTGGTCTAGTTGGATGCTTTCACAGTACGCGAGGGCCCATCTGCTTCTCCTGGGAGGTCTCCGACCTTGCTTTGGAGCAATATTCGCTCGCCATCTTCATTGCTGGAGATATTGCCGTCGCTTGGCATGAGCTCTCTGGTTTGAAGAGAGAGGAAGCTATCCTTGATCACTTGGGTGAGCTACTAGGACCGGAAGATCAACATCTTGCTCAAGAGAGCCTCGTCGAGGTTAACATCACCGAGTGGACCAAAGAGGACTATCTTGGCGGGGCTCCAACCTCAGCCATCGGACCAGGCGAATTGGCCAAGTACGGAAAGGCGCTCCGAGAGCCGTGCAAGAATCTGTATTTTGCCGGTGGTGAGACGGCTTTTGAGTGGAAAGGTTACCTTGAAGGAGCATTGCTTGCCGGCTCCCGCGCCGCACGAGAAGTTCTTGAGAATTTGAGGGGTTCAACTTAGGTTAGCTAGTTAGTCAAAGACGAGCGTGATGACCACGCGGCATATTGCGGAACGCCCACTTTGATGTGAAGCCATTTCAATGGAGACATGTAATATTGTGCTTTGCTGTCCGAAGGGGGGGGGGGGGGCGGATTTCCAAGAATTGAACTACTTCATACAGGGATGGACTAGGAGCGAGTGTTACAACAGAGATCAGCATTCAGCGTCCTGTAAGTTAGCCATCTAGGCCAACCGCGGGTTATGCAATTGTACCATTATGTTCCAAAGCTATTTGGAACCCGAAAGCACAACTAGCCTCGGTTAGATGGCATTCTCTATCCCCAACTCCACCGTTGTAGTATGAACCTGCATGCGAGTTAAGCGCCGCCTGCATCTCGTATTCGCCCCCGCATGTTCCCCAGATTCTCTCATGTTAGGGTGCCAGAGCGAACATAAACAATAGGCCCCAGATTCCAGTTGGTCCAATGGGATAACGATGGATCTATTACGCGGCATTGCACTGGAATTGTCCGAGACCCTGCGCCTTTTGATCTAGGCGCGTATCTAAGCGAGAATCCCCGAGGAATGAGTTAGTCATTCCTCCACATCTTGATCCCCGTATCTAAGCGCCAAAATCAGGGTACAGCTAGCAGCTGGAACATGTGTATGTAACCGTGCGGATTTCGCCTCCTCCTCTGACATGGTCCCCCCTCTATCGTAGCTAAGATGATGGTTGATGTAGGCATGGCCAACAGCCAACCCTCCACTGTTTCGTCACCCCCCCTCCTCCGGCTGGCCTTTGCTCCTATAATTCCCCAAGATTCAGCCCCCCAGCTTCAAACACACAGTTCGTGTCAAACCCTTTTCCAGAATTCTCTTCAAAATGGATGTCGTTCGTGACTTGTCTGGCCACGTCTCTCTTGCGTCCAAATCCAATCCAGAGCTTGCTGTGCGTTTCACTTCCAAAGACTAACACCATACAGACCATTTTGGCGTACTAACATTTCCCAAGTGTAAATTGCTATCCACCGTGTATCCCGAGCTCACTCTTTTGCGAGGAACTGCAGAATATGAGCGGGCCAGGACCTCATACTGGACTAGAGAGCAAGCCAGGGCTACGCCAGCCTGCATATTCAGACCACGCAATGCCATCGATATTTCCGTCGCCGTAGTCATTTTGAGATTCACGCATTGCCCGTTTGCGGTAAAAAGTGGTGGCCACGGCAAGTTCCATGGGGAGTCGTCCATCTCTGACGGCGTGACAATTGATCTCGCGCTCATCAATCACGTCGTGGTTGAGGAGGACCGCACATCCGTCAGAGTCGGCCCGGGTAACCGTTGGTTCGAGGTATACTCGTCACTAGAGCCTCTGGGTCTCACAGTCGTGGGAGGAAGGGCCATGACTGTGGGTGTCGGCGGTTTCCTGCTCGGCGGTGAGTCGCTCCGTTGTAAAATCAAAGGCATGTTCATGTTGCTGTAGCTGACGTCACTCGTGTAGGGGGGATATCTTTCTATTCGAACAAATACGGATGGGCTCTCGACAATATTCGGAGTTATGAAGTGGTGCTTGCTAATGGAACAATCATTACAGCTTCCAAAACTTCTCACCCAAAATTATATAAGGCACTTCGTGGAGGGGGAGGGAACTTCGGCATCGTGTCCTCATTCATCCTCGAGGCACACCCGTACACTGGAATGTGGGGTGGACCAGCAGCTTGGGAACGCTGCCAGAGTGAGGCCGTCTTGACGGCGTTTCTGAATGCGGGTGCCAAATCACCCGAAGATCCCAATGCATTCTTCATTCTTGCCGTGAGCAGGGACGAAGGTGAATGGTACTGGGGTGGGTGGCTATCCTATTGCGACACAGTCGCTAGGCCCGCCATCTTCGCTGAGACTCTTCGGATACCGTCAGTTCTCAATGATGCCAAATTTTGCAGCCACTCAGAAATAGCAACTCACATGGCCGAAGGATATCCTCATCACGTTGAAAACGGGATGTGGGTGTCATGTACAAAGGTCGACCGCGAAATGTTACGGTTTTGGGCCGATACGTGGATCGAGGAGATGGATACCATCCCAGACGTCAAGGGGTTCAAGCCCCAAGCTGCTATTCAGTACATCACCCAGAATGTGGTGAACCGAATGGCAACAAACGGTGGGAATGCGCTAGGACTGGAAGGCGGCGAGGCGTTCTTGATGTTCAACGCTGAGCCGGTATGGTCGGAGAAGGAAGATAATGCACGGGTTTTCCCAGTGCTCCAGAGGATCTTTGACAAGACAGAAGCTGAAGCCAGGCGCCGCGGGCTGCTTCTCCCCTATGTCTACCTTAACTATGCTAGCCAATTCCAGGACGCTTTCGGGGTTTGTGAGACGAAGACTAGGGCATTCTTGGAAGATGTATCTAGAAAGTACGACCCCGAGGGGGTGTTCCAGAACCTACGCGGTGCGGGCTTCAAGTTGAATGGAGCACCAGAGGCTCGCCTTGGCTCTGACAATCCCTAGCTCCCTTGTAAGGCACATGCAGAACATGACCCTACTCCTCACTACCAGTGCCTTCGGCTATAAGGTCTCATAGCATCGAGATTGAAGACGGTGCCAGCAATGACTGGATCCGGTTTTTCGTATCTGAAGAAGTACAGTTTATTCAGCCATCAAAGTCCGAGCGTATTGATTGCGCGGAAGATGAATCCCCACCATGTTCCCCTTACGAAGTCGTGAACGAGAGGTTTCTTTGTAAGCTGTCGTTTCAACAATGCAACGCGCTAGCGCAGATATAGGAGGGGGCCCACGGGTTATACAAGGTGTTTGCTCTCAGTTCCTGCGAGACGAATCCAGAGTATATTATGCCATTGCTAGAAGGAGCTTATCTTCCGCGTTCAACAGAAAGAGAGCTAGAATGGGCGAAGGAAAAGTATATCTAGGGTGGCCCTGCCTTCGTGATTAGCAGAGCTTTGCTTATTGCTTCCGGTTCGGCATTGGAGACACTGTTTAGAAACATTCACTTCGTCGGTACTGGGGCATCAGATCATTTTAGAGATGATGTGGAAGGAGCTGTATGCTCCGGGAAAAGAGGGACTTCTGAAGTGATTGACTCATTGAAGGGCAACCCGTGGGAACGTGAGTCTCGTTGAATCAACTGATGAGTTGCCATTGGCACTTGAAAGCTCGCGACACTTCCACGTTTCTCTACCTACACTATACAGTGATCGCAAACTCGCTGAAACCATCGATTGAAGCGCCCCAAGTCTTCTCCCTTATAGGAGATCCCTCTATAATCCAGCCATTCTCAGGGACTATGATGAGAAAACAGGGTATACCTAACAAGCTATGGTAGTGAAACTTTCTCATCACATCCCCCTATATACTTTTGTAAGACTCCTTAGATTTTCTCTTGACGAATTCATAGGCGAGTTGCGTCTCGGACCATTACGATCTGCTGGCGGGTTTGGGTTGAGGCGCTAAATGAGATGGATGTCTTTTCCTCAAAGCCGAACCTCTCATATAGAGGCACAGCCTCTGGACTTCCCTCTAGATAAGTTGGGATACCACACTCGTCAACACGCATTAGGCCATGCCGAATGAGAGCAGTACCAGCACCGCGCCGCTGATGCGCAGGATCTGTCGCAATAATTTCGAGATCTGGGAGCTATGAGGCCTATCGCTTTTGGAAATGTAAAATGGCAAACTTACACCAATGATCTTTAGGGGCGATGCGAGCGTGCGTAGCCCACTGCTCTCTGAGATAATGGAGGACTCCCAGAGGGTCAACGCCCGGGGATAGCTCATACTCCATCTCCGGGCTTTTAATTACAGAGCCCTCTTCCCAATACCTGTCATCTAGGTACGTCGGCCTGATGGCGATCTCACTGGCATCATATAAGATCCATTGTGACCAGGCGATAATCGTTTCTTTGCCTTGTGACGAATCCGTTAACACATGTATTTGCTCATCCGGATCAAGTATGTCGTCTCGAAGCTCCTTTGCCCAACAACTTCGATTTTGAGGAGTATCGTGAAAGTAAAGCCTGTCGAGATCGTTCTTGAACGCCGCAAAATAAATATCCATCAAGACCGGGACATCAGCCTCTACTGCGGTCCTGATGTGGAATCCCATAGTGAGGAGGGTAAAACGAGATTGGCTGTAAGGTCGATAGTTGATATTAGGTGGTATGAGGAGTTAATAGCCATAACACGAAATTCATGAGAATCCGAAACTCACGGAAAGTTTTATGCTCGTTGCCTTGCTCGTGGGAGTTTCCGCAACCCCATTGTTTTGGAATGTTGCTGTGACTCTTGAAAACTCTGCCCGGTGGTAGGCCCATGACTACACGGGGCTTATCACGCATTTCAGCTAACAGTGGGGCTTGCATAGCGCTAGCTGTAATACGGATGCTTGGCGATGCTGTATGCTCATTGCCACGCTATGAAAAAATTATGACTCTTGCTGTGAAATACAAGTTCTAAAAGCTGGAGACAGCTTGGGCAAGTTATAACCGGCTCAAGCACTCGCCACATGCATTCGCTGCGCTTTTATCTGGCGTTTGTGGATGAGAAAGCCCTACAGGTCAGATCTAGTAACTTCTAATGTTAGTTATATAGGGAACACTATGAATTCGCCTTATGTCTCTCTCAGTTGGTAACAGGCGATCTGGTGTAATGCTTGCTATGATTATGATTTAGGAGAGTCGTCGCCCTTGGCCTACTTACATGAAACGGAACATATAGCCTAATGTAGCATAGGCGGTTCAATGGGCTGACACCTCCTGCGGGGCCTAGATAGTTTCCTCTACTTTATCTAGGCGCTGAGGCGCTTAGATAGAAAGAATCAAGTAATTAGTGGGGCAATCATTCGCCTTCTGATGTGGTGGATCTCTGATGCGGATCTCTGATGCTGTTACTGAGTATTCACTCCCCCCACCCTCTCACAATCGACTCATTTGTTCGATAGGATGCATCTGCTCATGTTGAGATATGTTATTGCTGATTAAATAGTGAATAGACATAGTATAACCAAGTTACTCGGCCTCAGAAGTGTTATTGCGCAGCTTTATTTTTACTCTGTATTCGAACATAAATATCTAATCAGGCCATAAGGTCCATCTTGCCCATGCGGAGAAGAAGACTAAGCACCCTGCAGCTACCATGGCTTATTAATTTTACAAGGAAACTCAATTGGCTGGAATCGCTGTAGCGCTGTAGCGCATTAAAAGGGGCTTAGATCCGCTAAGTAACCACGTGGGTTTTACACTGTTTTATCTGTAAGTATAAAATCTCATATTTTCTATTCTGGCCTTTTATTATCAATATAACCATGTCGCCTCTTTCGCCCCCAATCGAACTACATAAGCTATTTGCACCTACTTCTACCTGTATATATACGTTACCAACCGTCCCAAACATAGCACTAGCCTCCAAGGCCTTGGCCGTCGATCTTGTCACTTTTCCATTGTTTTTTGGGACCAATTGGGCGGCAATGCCCCCAACCCATCAGCCGACCGCTCTGTGTGTCGTTTTATTCCTAGAGCACAGCATGGATCAACACAAAGGAGGTTTGGGACTGGGGAGTCAAATGCCGGGTTGTGGTTTATCTTCCGGCCGGACACATAATCTAATTCCCAGGGCCTCTGCTGACAGTAGTCTTTCTCTCGGTGCTAAAGTGGGGATATCTTTGGGAGCATCATTTCTCTTAGTAGTCATACTGGCTATTGCACGCGCTTACAGTGTTGGAATTATTGGTCCACGATCACGCCGCCAGGCGAACACGTGAACTCTTCAGCAATCACTTTGATGATTAAGATAAGTTTGAAAATATACTAATAGAGTTGAAGTTTTCTCGAAACTGTGAATGCTCCAGTAGACGCAATAACGGCTGCGAGATTACCTTCCAATCGGGTTTGGTTTGTGTGTGCTCTCATTTCGGCCTTGTTTGACTACTCCGTTGCCCTGGGTATCTCTGTTCAACCCGACCAAGCTCGGGGCAGTAATAATCACGGAGCTTGGTAGATGTAAAATAGCTCGTTTTTGGTAAGTTCAGGCTTGTAGATCAACCACACTTTTCTAGTCGGGAATGAATTCCCTCATCCGATGAGTCTTTGGCCGTGCGGAGGCCATCACCGTGTCTGTTCTGATGGCAACCACACTTTGGGCCATATTTACGGCTGTTTGGAAGAACGATACCTTGTTGGACTCCCCTGAACGCCCCTGTAAGTGATGTATACGTCATGAGCGCGATATAACACCAACGCACCCCTCCGGATCTGTTCGAAGCCTTACTGTCTCCGTATTTTAAGAGGGGCTCTTGAGCAATAATTCTGATTTTTTCAGAGGTAAAAACATCCCAATTCCAGCATCCATCTGTCCACAATATCTAGCGCTGTTTATGCGCGTGGAGCGGCCGGCGTATATTTCATACTCACCATCTCCCATGTATTTTCCGTGTTGACTGGGCGAGAATCGTGGCCTTCCCCCTGAGAACTCGGGCCGAAGGGCTACGATAATTGGGCCAGTGACTGGGGGAGTTATTGTGGCAGTGTCAGTACCGCCGGGGTTAGCATATCTGTTTTTCCCGCGGACCGAACACTTCCCATTTGTGACAAACTCATACCGGAGTTTGTTGATAGGCTGATTGTCAGATGGCACTATGACGAATGCCACGCCCATGCATCAGCTTATCCTCATTTGCTTCACTGAAGGGGACGTTTTTCTCATTGACTCATCACTGGGGTTCTAGAACGTGATTGTGGGGATGATATAGAGATTGATTTTTCGTATTGCGCCGAGGACATTTGTTTCCATCGCCATCCCAATGTGTTCTAGGGCACTGGGGCAGTGCTTGCGGCAGTGTTTGGCGTCAATGTGGGTATAGTACCGCTTGGTGCCTAACGTTTTGAGATTACCGGCGATACGCATATGGAAAATTTATTGGTAGGCCAACTGTTGGTCGCTCGAGACATGTAGCAAGGCACAAAAGATTGTGAAGCGAGGCCCCGGCTGGCCCGCATATGTCTTGCCGAAGGGGGCTGTGCCTGAGAAATTTTCTTCACAAGTCCACTCCGAAAAACATTTTCGCCTGGGAGGTTAAACCGCTCATTTCGCCCGTGAATGTTGATATTAAGTACTACGGCCTGCCCCTTGAGCACTCTCATCATCTCATGCACTATCAACCCTAAGTTTCACTGTTTTGTCTCACAGTCATTAGTGATCAGCCAGCACTGTCGAGCTGGCTATTTGCAACTCTGGCGCCTTCAACTTCACAATCGAGCGCAGTCCTGGCGGCGGGAACTGCGTCGTTGAGCCCTGACCGATTCCGTCCACCATAGGATTCAACACCGCAAGATATCCATTCTGAGGCCGTAGAAGCGTCAATAAGTACAGTCTAATGAGTACATTTCGCGTCTGTCGAAGGGCACTGTTCACGAGTTTCTGTAGTTACTAATGCCATTGCAGATATACCCTTGATGCAACCTCCGCTGTTGGCGATAGATTCAACCCTGAAGAAAGGTGCCAAGAAGGGGCAACATGTCATTCGTCCTCGATCCGTTGAAGTCCCGCTGGGCATCTGCTCGCCGCGGCGTCCCATCCGTCCCCACTATACTCCGTCTCCACGCTCCGGACCGGCCCCAACACGGAGCTACTCCAACGGTGATGTCCTGGCAAGCCGCGCCCGAGTCTGCCGTAGACAGCTCTCACGATGGTATACTACGTGCATTCGCTTATATGCCACTGGAGTCGGTTCTGAGCCATCTCCAAACTGGGGTAAATGGCATTTCGGACGCTGAGGCTGAATCACGCCATCATGTCAAAGGACCGAATGTACTGTCCTCCCAGAAGCCGCCCTCATGGGTCATGCTTCTGCTGTCGGTCATCCCAAACCCGTTCAATATTCTGCTGGTATTCTTGGCCATTATCAATGCCGCTATACCTCCTCCAAACTGGGTAAGCTAGGTGAACTCGGAGAATACCCAGGCTCCAAGCGTTACTAACAGTTTGAACAGAAGGGCTTCGCGGTTTTGACCATTATGGTGGTGATTTCGTGCGCAGTTCGATTCTGGCAAGAATACCGTAGTGGAATGGCAGTGTTTCGGCTCCAGGCTGCTCTCACCAGCAGCTTCAAAGTCCGTCGTCAAGTCACAAGCTCCAAAGGCCTTGGCAAGGCTCCCACGGCAACGGAAGTGGACGTAGCCGGACGAGATCTTGTGCCTGGTGATGTCGTGTTACTGACACCGGGCGTCGTCGTGCCGGCCGACTGCCTTATCTTGGAGTCGTCCTTTCTACGGATCAGCCAATCCACTTGGACGGGTGAGAGTGAGCCTACGCCTAAAATGGCCCTCCAAGGCAGTGAAAAGAATGATACCACTCTCTTCGACCTGGCTAATGTTGCTTTCATGGGCACTAGTGTGATTTCTGGACATGGAGCAGGTCTTGTGCTTCGGACAGGGGATGGTAAGTTCGCGATTCTATTCTTAGCAATGATGGCGACTTGCTGATGACATTAGATGTTCTCATTGCGAGCATGGCAAAGGAGTTAGAGAAGCGCCGTGGGGTCAATGCCTTCCAGAAAGGGATTCGGAATGTAACTTGGATGTTGATCGGATTCATGGCAGTCATGGTCCCAATAGCAAGTCGCCACGAGCCTGACAAGTGAACATGTGCTTACTGTTTGGATAGGTCCTGTGCATCTCAGGGAAAACAACCGGTGACTGGGGAAACGCAGCACTCTTCAGCATTAGCGTGGCCGTCGGCTTGGTACCAGAGATGCTCCCCGCTATTGTCAATGCGAACCTAGCCCGCGGCGCATACCAGCTCTCGAAGAAAAGGGCTATTGTCAAGCGTCTCGATTCCGTGCAGAATCTTGGGGCTATGTCTGTTCTATGCAGTGACAAGGTATTTCACTTTTCATCCCTTTTGTGGAAGCATCGATTGACTTTTGTCTGTGCAAAGACAGGTACTCTAACCAAGGATGAAATCTTGGTGCATCACTATCTGGATGGCACTGGAGAAGAGAACCTCGATATTTTAAAACTTGCCACTATCGACTCTTCAGTTCAGGGGAGTAATGGTAATAACATGGACGCTGCAATCCTTAATTTTCGCCTACCTAACGGGATGCCAATCCATGTGGCAGAGTACCGGAAAGTTATGGCCATTCCCTTCAACTTTGAACGCCGTCGATCGGGCTGCATTGTCCGCGGGTTGACTGGTACCAACATCCTGATCTGCAAGGGCGCATTCGATGAGGTACTTGCTCTGTGTTCCTCTATGCGCGCAGGTGGGGAGACTGTCCAGCTTGATGAGACATCACGCCAGGTCTTGTCGCAGCGCGTGCACAAATTAAACACCGAGGGTTACCGGGTACTTCTGGTCGCCATGAAGCCACTCGCCAAGATCGGCCTCGACGACGAGGACTGCCTAGAGGGCCTAGAATCGCAAATGATCCTCGAAGGCATGGTTAGCTTTGTTGACCCACCAAAGGATGATGCGGCGCAGTCCATTACACAGCTGAAGGCCTTGGGTGTAGAAATCAAAATCCTCACCGGTGACACTTTGGCTGTCGCTCTCAATGTGTGCAGATCACTTGAGTTGCTGGGCCAGGATGAAGCGTCAGAGAGTGAGACGCAGTCCATCACGGGCCCGAACTTGGCGCAACTGGAGGGCACTGATGAATTCGACCAAGTTGTTAAGAGTTGCAAAGTATTCGCCAAGTTGACGCCGAACCAGAAAGGCATGGTTGTGGCTAGTTTAAGAAAGGCTGGCCACTGTGTGGGGATGTTGGGCGATGGGATTAATGATTGCATCGCTCTCCGAGGGTCAGACGTTGGAATTTCTGTCGATTCAGGCGCCGGCGTCGCAAAGGACTGTGCTGACCTGGTCTTGACCGAGAAAGGGCTGGGCATTATCGTCGATAGCGTCACTGTCGGCCGCGTCACTCATGGTAATACCATCAAGTATATCAAGGTAAGGAGGGCTTCATATTGCGCTTCAGACAGTGGTGGACACAGAGCGATGTTAACATTCTTCAGATGGTTGCATCCTCCAACTTTGGCAACGTTTTCAGCATTCTGGCTGCCAGTGCCTGGCTTCCTTTTACACCCGTAAGTAGTCATGACGTTCTATCACTTTGGCGTTAATCATAAGCTGATGTCTCGCCAGATGACTAGCCTGCAGATTCTCGCCCAGAATCTTCTCTATGATATCAGCCAGATTGCAATTCCATGGGATCGAGTTGATACTGAGTATCTCCAGCAGCCGAGAAGGTGGAGCTCCTCGGGTGAGTTCGACTATCCCCACTACTCGATATATGTTCAAGTGGGCTTAAGAGTAATCTAACAACCCGGAATGTAGATCTCCTTCGATTTGTCATTATTCTAGGACCCACCAGTTCAACTATTGATATCTGCACCTTTTTATTGGGGTGGTTCTTCTACGGCGTGCAGACAGCCAGCGACACAGAATCCATTAAGCTGTTCCAGACGCACTGGTTCCTCCAAGGGTTAGTTTTGCCCACTCAACTTCTAATCATTTTTCCTACCTGTTACCCCAGGTGGAAGCTTAACCAATGGGTCTAACTATTTATGATAGACTTCTTACGCAGACTCTAATTGTACATCTTCTGCGGACTGCCAATATCCCATTCCTGCAGAGCCGGGCTGCACCTGTTCTTATTATCTCAACCGTATCCATCATGACCATTGGCTTCATCCTCCCTTGGATTCCAGCATTGCGACCAGCCTTTTCATTCGCACAACCGGCGCCGTCGTTTGTCGGCTTCCTAGCAGCCGAGTTATTGGTTTATTGTCTAGAGGTGCAGCTGGTTAAGATAGTTTATATTCGAATCTTTGGTTCGTGGCTGTGATGAGAGCAGGAATGCAACACAGGCAGTTCTAGGTGTCCATGCTCCACTCGACAGTGGTGAGACGTCTGAAGCATTCGACACCCAGGCTAGAACGCGTTACGTCCGTCCTGGACCTTTTCGCCATAGATTTCCTTTGAGTTCTTTCATTTATTTCCTAAACAGCCGATATGCGACACGGCACTTCAACGGCTATCCAATCGTCGCTAGGCTTACCCCTACACGCCACAGCTTCAACAGTCGTGGCGATCGCTTGTTGATTACTCTTGTACCTAGTATTTGGAATTAACTGAACCTAAATGTCACCTATAGTTGCTTTGGTTAACAATGTATCCCGTAGACCTTCAAATAGTAAATAGTGATCACTACAGTGCCATGCCCCTCAAGTCGGCAGGGAGAAAGGTGACCGCGCCCCCATGCCGCTCCCCTGTTGAGCACGCCTCCCATCTGGCTTTGGTCAATAAATTGCCTCATCCTTCACTAGAATATCTCTTCTACATAATTGATACTATCTTAAATAAGGCTTATATTAGAAGTTAAATAATAATAAAATTAGTTTAATAAGTCTAGATTTTATTAATAAATATATATCTTTTTACTATTCTTTCTACTATTCTAAGATTAGAGTATAGTATTTTACTCTACATAGGTATTAAAACAGTCTCTATATAAAATATATATATAAGTTAATCTTTATACTACCTAGATAATGGTAATAGATATAACTTGACCTAGGCCCTGCCCCTTGTTATTTGCAGTCTTGAAGAGAGGGATCCGTCGATATGGCCGTCTCTTGAGCAGAGCGTTGATGTGGAGATGATGCTCTTTGTAGCGCCGTTCTTTTCTTGTCAGCTAGGACTCGCTTACTATGTGGCTTCACCTCTTTCTCTGCCTTGCCCTAGTTTCGTATTTCAACCCGTCTAGAGTAGAGTTCAGGCACGGTGGCCCGGATTGTGCAATATTACGCCTGACCTTAAACACTCTCTTCGACCTGCCCAACTTCCACGTTCGTAGATTGGGCAGCTCCTGACCCACTTCTCAGAAATTGCCGAGGTAGTAGATAGACATCCACTCTTCCAAGTATCTTCCACTACCTGGGTATGGTTGAATGCCTTATTTTCTATTGTTGTCGTCTTATCTTACTGGTGGTATACTTGGACGTTTGAGTACTGATACTTTCGTTCGAGTTGCTGCTCTAATAATGGCTATCTTCCGTCCGTTATTTCACCGTTGTTGATCCTCCCCTCCTTCTCTACTACAGTCCGACTTATTATTATTGCACGGCTCCTCTTCATGTTGGTATATTCGCCTTATTCTTTCGTACTATAGTCGGTTGCTACACTTTGTCCTAGCATGGCTGTACGGCACTACCAACAGCTACCCCAGAGAGGGGCCGGCAGAAGAGACTTGATCTCTAATCTAAGATTACTAGATTATTTCATCAACACGGCCGAGCCTCTCTCCAGAAATAATCCGCACTGGATCGGCTGGAAATATCCACTCTTATTTGTGGGGGCCCTATCACAGCCCTGGCTATGACATCTCGTAGTACACGTATTTATAATCGTCAACTAGTCCAACGTTTCGGGATTCGAGTTCCGGTCCATGTTCAGCATTCCGCGGAATCCAGTACTAACCAAGTCCCCTACAAAATGAATTCGGACTTCATAAGTTCACCGAGTTCCGATGATTCAGGGTATGATATTGGTTCATAGATGTAAGAATAAAAGCCCAAAACAACCCAGCCTGAGTAGTTCCATCCTCCCACCCACTCAATAGTCTATCAAGCAATCTATATATAAGTCAACATGCGAACATACATCTTGTCAACACTCTGTTTAGCGGCTAGCATAAGCTGCCTCCACAGCCCCTCTAAGAAGGTCCTCAGCGTCTCATCGCCCACTGCACCAAGTATCATCCATGACTTCGGACCTGGCTACTGGCTTGAGAACCTTTACATTCGATCAAACGGACAACTCCTCACTACTAGCCAATCTGCTCCCGAGTTGTACTTGATCGACACGTACACCTCGGAAAGAACACTGGTTCATACATTCCCCAATCGGTCTCCTGGTCTCACGGGACTCGGAGGCATTGTCGAGACCTCGCAAGATACATTCGCGATAATTCTTGGAGATCTGAATCACACGACACTAGTTGGAGTTGAGGGCTCATTCTCGATCTGGACGATAAATCTAACTGGCTATCCTGACCAAGAACCGATTGTCAATGAGATCGCTTCGCTCCCCGATTCGGCCTTTCTGAACGGGTTAACTGCTCTTGAGGATCGAACAACTGTTCTTGCCTGCGACTCATTCTATGGGAGTATATACCGTATAGACACTCTCACTGGAGAAGTTGAGTTGGCCCTGGCGTCTGACAACACGACACTCTCGCCACCCGGCCAACAGTGGGTTATCGGCATCGATGGGATCAAAATTTATCGGCCACACGGTTCCGAGGTGGCTTATCTCTACTACACCAACTATATGGGCCAGGGTTACTATCGCGTGCCAATCGACCCATATGTCGGGACGCCAGCCGGTCCGGCCGAGGTCCTTGGAACCGGTTTAGGTATAGGGCTTGACGATATTGACATCAATAGAAGCGGTACGTCTTGGATCTCGGTTTCGCACGAGTCGAAGATCATCAAAGTCGAAAGCACGGGAGGCGTTCATGTCGCCGCAGAATCACCAGATTTGCGATTTGTAACAGCTGTGAAGCAAGGAAGGACCCGTGACAGCTATACCAAGCTCTACTTTAGTACTGGCCTGGGTAAAATTGGATTCATTGATGTCCTCAGGAGCCTTTAATGTATTACTGGGCTGGTCAGCTAGGCTACATACTTAGTTATTGAATGAAGAATGGCTTTCAATAATTCTCCTTTACCCAGCCATGCGCGGTGTGTTTGTATGATTTCACAGCTACCTTCACTGCTCCAAGGACTAAGAATACGCCTCTTTCCAACGTAGTTTCCGTTCATCCGTACATTGCGGGTAAATAATTCTGTTCCACCCAACCGCTGCATTGCCCCAGAAGCCAAGTTAATGCCAACAAGTAAACATATCAGGCGGAAAAGGCAAAGCAACTTTGGTATTAAGCTGCATGTAGTTGAGAGTAAAACGTGCAATTCCAAGTTAAATTAAGAACTTCTAAAGTGTCAAACGTATCGGCATAACATATCGAAAGCCTTGATTCGCCATGTATCGGATTGCAAGTGGCTCCGCAGAGAAGCACTAAATACTATGCTCAGCGGGTCATCATCTCAATCTACCGGCCAAGTGATATTGAAGTCAGGGGCGAATGCCAACATTAATTCTTCTCTGCTATCGAGTAGCTCTCAAATCTACGTTTCTTAAAAGCCTAGCCACAAACCTTCCAATATCCTGGTCCCGAGAAGGGTCAGACGCCCATGGCGGGTTATATTAGAAGTTAAATAGTTATAAAACTAGCTTAAGAAGTCTAAGTTTCGTTAATGAATGCGCGCCTTTTCACGGTCCTGATACTAGAACGTGACATTTCACTCTTTCTGGATATTTAAATAGCCTCCATACGAAAAGAAGTATCTATAGTTTAATCTTCGCAGTACCTAGATGATAGTGATAGATACGACTTGACCTGGAGCCTGCCCCTTGTTATTTGCAGTCTTGACCGTCAAATCGTGTTCCTGCTTTTCCTTTACCAACTGATTCGTTACGTCCTCGTGGCGAGGGCGTGTCAAGCCATGCTCAGCAGATGATAGTGCCTCCCCGATCGAATTGCCTCCTCCTGTTTGGGAGATTTTCCCACCTGGCAAATTCATAGTAGCATTATCAGCTACTTCTTTATTTTCTT
The DNA here is from genome assembly GCA_026958235.1 of Clonostachys rosea. Lineage (NCBI taxonomy): Eukaryota > Fungi > Ascomycota > Sordariomycetes > Hypocreales > Bionectriaceae > Clonostachys > Clonostachys rosea. Next base: position 311,226 of record CP110204.1, read on the forward strand.
GCTTCCGTTGTTGTGCGGAAGCTTCATTGGGTCCCCTTGCATTCAAATCCATCTCAGAAAAATGTTGTGCCTCTTCAAGGACTGCTTCTCCCCATTTGCTGTAAAACCAAGATTTGGGGTTTCCTTCGTCAGTGGCAAGATCTATACCTTCATTGGGAAGAGGTCTCCATTCGCCATACATGGCACCGTGGATGTAACAATCACCCTGGAAAATAAATGTGTTTGTTGCATTTGGCCCGGGCATCAGGACATATGGAACAGGTCCGCGGTGCAGGATCCAGATTTCGGCATCAGTATCCGGCCTCGCCAGCACGATATCCAGTACTTCGCTAGAACACAAGCCCAGATATCCACTTTCCGTTAGGAAAGCTAGGCGGTTGTGAAATGTTGTTCGGAAACGCTGCGCTAGGTCGCTCCACGAAGCTAAGTGATAAGTCTCTTTAAATCTGGGAATAGCCGCACAAACGCGGTCAAAGAAGTTGAACCAGGATAAATCGTCTTTGAGCGAATTTTGCTCAGAACGAAAGGCAAACCAAGCTGGATGGTTTTGAATCTCATCGATTGTGGCCTGAATAGCCTCGAGAGACGGTGCCGGATTTTCTGCATCCCAGCTGCCTGCCTCACCCGCTCTGCGGATCAGATGCTGGCTATCAGCCCACCACTCCTCTTGCGTTCTAGGTAGGAATGTATTTTTCCTCGGATGGTCGGGTTGGCTTGGCAGTAAGCAACCCAGGGAGAATCGGGCCTCCAGCCAATTCGCAAATTCCTGGCCCCAGGTTTCGTCAATGGGGGCCACATCGGTACTGTGATCCCAGACCAGTGTTTCTCGAATCGCCTCTAGGCTTGATTGGGATGTCTGCGCGTAACGAAGAGGCATTTTGAGAATCATCTCCAGGCATGTCTCGTGGAGGTTGTTCAGAGCGCAGACAAAACGAGGACGAAAATGGGTGACTCTAGAGCCGTCAACGACAAGGTTGTTGCCATCAATTACCAACTCATTCTTGGCACCAGTTGCAAGGGCCTTGCCGGCATTGAAAATTCGGTGACTGGAAGGACTATCACCATATGTTTGACATACCGTAGTACTGCGCAGCACTGTGGAAAAGTCGGCAGCCCACGAGGGTAGACCATTCACCTTCTTCGACGACGGTGGCCCAGCAAATGATATGAAGCGAGGACTACCAGTTTGGCTGATTAATTGAGATGACATCCATCTATAGGCCTCGCTAGCATCCAAGCCGCTTGGCTCTAGAAAGAGCGAATCAGGGATTTGGGGTGGTCGCAGTAGGCTTGCAATGCCAAGAGTCGCGTTGACTTTGTCTTCTTGAAAGCCACATTGACGCGAACGTAGTTCGACACATACTTCAGTCCAAAGGGACAGCCAAGCAGCGTATGTTAGCCTGGAGACTTCTGTACTACTTTCGCTCTTGGACTCAGAGGGGGAGGACGGTGCCACGGCCTGTAGTATATTATCGCGCGTTCTAACAAGGCCCATGAGGAACTTGCACGGGTTATCTTCTGACCAGCCAGAATATCGAACCGTCAGAATGCTGCGCCAGCCGGTATGGTGCATTGTGTTGCACATATGGCCTACATGCTCGAGTGCGATGTTATTGAACTCAATTCCACAAACGAGTATGAGCTTCTTTGCTAGGATGGTTTCCTGGTATGTCCAGGCGCGTCGAAACCATCTCCGCTCGTCCAGAAACCGCCAATAAGACTCCCAGACAGCAGGCCAGCTCCCTCCAGGTGGTGTGAGAGATGGCAGGCGCGTTGCCCAAAACTCGGGATCGGTCGGGTCAGTATCTGCTCTGAGTGCCACAGTGCCTGACTCAATGGCATCCCACAGAGCTGGCAACATTACATGGTGCAGCCAGCTGAACTCCTTCCAGTGGCCTGTGCTCTGTCCCAACCATGCGAGGACCATATTTGCCTTGAAGTAGAGCTGTCCCATGAGTGGTATCTGTATTTTTTTCTCCTCGGCGTTGGCTTGGTCAATGCAAAGGGCATCGATCCAAACTTCATGGTTCAGGGTCGCTCCCCGCATCTCGTGTCTGGAGACTACAGCTCTCAGGTATGATGCCGCATTGCTACCGATTGGCAATGAGCTGACGAGCAAAACTTGCTCAAGGCCTTCAGCAGTGAGGTTGAATGCGAAATCGCAAATTAGGACCCGCCAAGGCTTTTCGTCCGTGTCCTCTTCTTCCCCATCAACCGCGGCTCCCCAAGTATACGAGAGTGCCTCGTAGGGTGGTATCTCTGCAGCGGCGAGGTCGACGCGCATGAAGGTTCCTACTAGAGACCTAGTGTTTGCATCGCATCCTATCAGACGGAACATACGGATAGAGGTTGGGTTTTCTAGAGGAGAGTATTGGTAGACAGGGGCATCGTTGTACGCGTCAGCCGTCAGACTTCCCGCTGCATCTTTGTCAGTAAGGCTCAACTGCGAAGATGGCTGGCACAGTTGCCCTGTCTCTGTGAACCAATCCAACCACGCCGGGACAAGAGCGCTGCGAAATCCGACAGGGAAAATGGGTGTCAAAGTGTCCCCCATCCTCATATACCCAAATGTTAAGTGCTGGGAATCTAGGCTCTCGAATGGAACCGGGATATAAAATCCAGTATCCATTGTGCAGATCTGGATCAAAGTGCGTTCTCGATTTCCTTGTCTATAGAATCACCACCCCAGAAATCTGAATGGATTCAAGGCTATTGTTGCAATGAGGAAAGATTCTTTTGCATATTTTTACAGTCATTGAGGGCACAGCGAAAAGACCCCAGGCAACAGGCTTGCAAAGGTGGTGTCATGTGCCACGCTCATGATTTCCATTGGCTCTGATGAACCCCACGCTGACAACAAAATTAACACGACCCGATGACTCAGCTGTTGTGTATTCTGGAACGAGTAAAAAGGTGGTTTTGGAGACGGTGGCCTCTGTCATAATCCTAGGATGCTTAGAGCACTTGTTCTTGCAGTTCCCCAAGTCAATGATATATGGAGTATACCTGCTGGGAATCGCGAGCATGATAAAGTAATCTGGACCTCCTGATGAAGGCGATGCGGTTTGTGTAAAACTAGTTTAAAGCAACACTATGAATGAGGATCCGCCAAAGTATTCCAATCAATTCCCTCTAACGAACCGAAGCTCTATCCGGTTCAATAAGCATAGCTCTAACCCACTGTATCACCATACACAGTTCCATCCTCTGGAATAGTGCCATTTAACAAAAAGGCATCAATGGCCTTTTGCGTCTCTCCCATAGAAGATACCTAAACCTAGTATCTCAACACAATGAATACGAAAGGCTAAAATATGCTTTCGCTAGCCCAAGGCTGCAGCCGCATGAAGTAAAACTCTGCAAACCTTCACGCCGATAACTCCTTTGCCGTCGGGACAAGCCGCTCGTCGGATCCCTATTTAACCTGCCCTCTTTTGTCTGTTCCTCGCTGGAGTTCTTCATGCACTGGGAAAGACGCATCTGCTACCAGACCGTTAACTAGAGCGTTGACAGTCCTGAGTATCACTCTAGTCAACTGTCCGACCTCAACGGCCGTCAACATCTTTCTCTCTCTCTCTTTTACCTTAAAATTACAATCAATCACTTAACCTCGGCCTTGCTTCAATATATAATATACCTTGACTTTCTAAAGTTCCGTTGAATACAATTTAATCAGGAGGACTACCGGCCCAACACGTCTAGGCATGGGTTCATCTTCTCTTCTTTAATAATAAGCAGCGGTGAGATTGTACGATGCACATTCGCCATTCAGAAAATAGCCCGTGATATAAGCTCTCACCCTCAAGCCAGCTTCGACCACTCCTCGCGCGACATGGTTGGCGTGTTGTGGGTGACTGCTATCCCCGCCGGCTCGAATTCATCCCCCAAGGCCTTCATCAGATCCCACGGATACCCATCCTCCTTCTTGGCATCCCACGAATCAGGCGTGAAGATGACGTGAATCTCCCGCAGCGGCGCCTTCCTGGCAATGGCCGTCTCCGCCATGCCTCGCAGCCACCTCTGATCCCTCTCGCCAAAATCACCCCAATCCTCAGAGTGCTGATCGTAAATCGAGAAGTCGAGTGTGAACTTTCTGAGCTTCGGCGCAGAGAGCAGCTTCGCCTCTTCGGCCCGAAAAGTAAAGCGCTCCTCGGCCTCCGCAGGCCGCAAGAGCTGCCACACGGACAGCTGCAGATCCTCCAGGGCCGTGAACTCGAATAGGTCGAGGATCATTCCCCTTCCAGAAGTCGCGAGATACCCAATAGACAGCTTGGTGAGGGTGTGCTTGTGCTTGTCCAGCATGGTCGCGAACATGGGCAGGTCAAAGTAGTTGGTGTTGTTGTAGAAGCTGCCGAAGGAGAAGCTGGCCAGCTCTTTGGGCCAGTTGATTAGACGCAATGTGCCTTCAGCCCTTTCCCGGTAGTCGCTCAGAGCCAGCTCTGTGATGTTGGACTCTCCATAGTCCTAAATGCGTGTTTAGTGAGTTGTCCTCTCATGCCAGGACAGCAAAGTGCGGCAGCTAGAGAGGAAGACATTCAACACCTACTTGTGATGCCCAAAACGTCGCGTCATCGACGCGCTCTTTGGAAACCCCATGTAGGGACAGACTTCGGATCGAGGGCGATTGAAGTGTCTCCATGACCCGATGGACAGTAAGGCCCTCCAAGCCCTCCCTGCTCAAAGACACCTCCCGAAGCGAATGCATTGTCCCTATACAGCGACGAAGCGTATCAAAGGTAAGCAATCCTTTAGACCCTTGCCATCCCCCGTGGATATTAAGCGATCTAACGTTGGGAAGAGAAGCGATAATTTCGTTGAGAGCCTGGTAGTCTGCCGCCGTGAGCTCATACTCCTCGTCCATCCTGATGTCAGTGATGTGGAACAAGAATGCAAGGCAGTGCCGGCCGAGGTCGGGGTTATCCTGGAGCGCCCTGTGCAGCACCATCACCTTTCGGTCCGAGGGGATCACAGAGTCTGGGTAGTCATACTTGATCGAGCGCCAGTGAAAGGGGACGGCCAGCTGGTAGAAGCGGCGGCATGTGCGGATGATGGGCGCGATCAATCTGCTGCGGAGCACGATTTCGTCATTCCTCCTGAATGGGCTCTCATTCCGGCCAAGGGAGGCGTGTTCAAGTATCTTGACCAAGACTTCGTTGGGCAGATTGAGGATGGAGCCAGGTCGTTCGGTCTCATGTCTGTGAGCGCTAGCCATGATTTTTCCGAGCATGGAACCTCGGTCTAGTCTTCTCTTCAGGTAGCTCGAGTCTAGATATGATCACTCCATGAGGAAGAGAAGGCGTTGTTCACGGCAACATGGGAGTGCGCAAGGGGAACGGTAGATGGGGCGGGGAATCAACACGACGTAAGACGACCAGGGCTACTGACCAATCAAATTACTACACGCTTACAGGGCAGACGTCCCAGGTCCGTTTCTATTTTTAACACGAGTTCTGTCTAAACATGAGGCTTCAGATGGAGTGGTTGACGTGATCCGAACACAGCGATGGCAAGAGTCTTGTAATAATATTGAAGCTACGCTGCTCTAAAAATAAAGTGTATATAGTTCTTTTGCTTACCGCCCCGTTATGGCTAGGCCTGAGGCTCATGAAATATGTTTCCTCGCGTGCTCTTAAACTCAAATGTGACCCTAGGAGCATCAGTGTCGCTCAAGCATGGCGGCTTGTTCCGCCTCTCCTTCTCAGGTTTAGCTTTACCCTAGGAGGTACTTGGGTTGTCGCCGGCCTCGATTATGACTCATGATACAGCAAACCAAGATCAAGGTTTCGTACCTGACCAAAGTATCCATCAGTGTTGCTCATTTCTGGCTTCAGAATGATGCTTAAAACGCCCCCTTCTGTCTGAAAATCCTCGTTCTTTTCTTCTCTCATAACGATAAGCAGCGACCTGACAGTATCTTCATATTAATACCTACACCGCACCAAACAAAGCAACCATGGTCAGAATAAGACACATGAGAAGAGTCGAGGTGGCATCTTGGTGCCGGCTTCCTGCTGAAATACAGGCCATGATCCTGGGCGAAATCGTGGCGGAAGCGGATGCCACCTTGAAGGTAGATCAAGCCTCAGTCTCAGCAAAACCGAACCAGGGCATCGGTCGTCTGGCAAGTGTATGCCGAGACTGGCAAGGTTTCTTTGAAAGGCACACCTTCAAGCGGTTACTGCTTATAGAATCAAACCTATCGGGATTCGAACAAGTCATCCTAAGCAGGCCTGTTAGGTTGACTTATATTCAAAACCTGCTGCTTCGTATCAAGTTGTCGGTGTACAATTGCAAGGCCTGTGAGCAACCAGAAGACGCGTCCACAATTAAACTGTAAGCAAAACATCTTCCATTCTATGATTTGGTACCAAAACTGACTAATTTTGGAACATAGAAACAATGCAATATTCTCCTCTTGTATCCAGCATCTTCTGAATACCCTCGCCTCCTGAAGTCCTGAACCTTGCAACTCCTCCAAGCCAGGTTTCCATGGCCTGACCCTGGAAATTTCCGTATATTCCCCCAGCGACAACAACCACCGGTTCAATTTCTGCGCTCAAGAGAACGACTACCCATTCCGGACCGAGGCGGACTTGGGCAAAACACCGAGTCTCCTAGAGTACCACCGACAAAGGGCGGCACTAGGCCCCACGGCCCAGCAAAAGGAGCACGAATCGGGTACTTTATTCCTATACAGAGATGCAAAGAGGTTATATGGGACACCTCTAAAGCTAGGATCAACAGCGCCCGTCCTCCCGAGGGCTCCTATTGTGAAGGGGCTTCTTCTCCGCCGGTCCACGTGCAGAAGCATCGACGTGGGGGCTCTCGCTCAAATACTACGGCAAAGCCTGGTAGCCCTGACATGGTTCCGATACGAGAGCCGACGCCCAGTCTGTTATCTGGAACTAGGGGATTTCGCAGAAGGTATATAGCCAAGTGCAGAGAAAACGACCGAGTACAGCTACTAATTCTCGAGACTTTAGGCTTCCGGAAAACGCTAGTACCTGCTCTCCCTTCATCCTTGAGACGCCTGCATTTAAATGAGACGCTGGACTTTTCCACATATGAAAAGCTGGCAGGGCTGCCTCTCGACGCAGATGACTTGGCATTGGCTATATGTACTAACCCAGCACTTGGACAACTGCGCGAATTCAGCGCCGGATATCAAGTCACTGCGAGGGAGGTCCTATCAGAGCTTGGGCAGCGCCGCAGATTGTTAACAGCTACGATACCCCTCCCAAGATGTAGATGGGAAAACCTGGAACTACTGTGTTTGGCCTCATACACACTTGCTTCACCCTGGTCATCCAAATCTGCTATCGAAGGGGTTATGTACGATGGTGCGCAAGCGGCCTTGAAGTTGCCAAAGCTACGTATCATGGAGGTATGGGGCTCCAGTTCTCAAGGATTTGCCCATCTCTTCCGCTACAAGCTTGAACACAGGGAGGCTACCATCACCTGGAAATGGTGCGAGGGCAGGCCTGTCGAGCTTCCTCGCAAATACGGCAAGCACTGGAGAAAGGTGGTCTTTGATCGATGTGGACGTCTGCCTGTGAGGGTGGTCCAGAGCCGTTTTCTCGAATCCACGGCAGAAATTCAAGATACACAGGGCCAGTGTATACTCAAGCACCTGGAATTAAAGCACCTTTATCTTGATCCAATAACACTGGCTCAAATTGAAGCTGACGAGGCTATAAGGAGCGGATCCCTAAATTGATCGTGGGAGGAGGATTACGCATGCACCAGAGACTTGGATAGATTACCACCCCGCGTATGAATAAATCTTGGAGAGCCTTTAATGTCTCGTTCTGTCTACTGGAATGATGATGTACTGACGAGAGTACCCTTGAACATTTTACTTGCTCGGTCTTTCCAAGTTAGGAGCAGATAGAGTGCGCAGACGGTGCGCCAAAAGAACCACCCCCTCTGCCTCTCATATCGCACTCTGGGCAGCCTATGTCTGCTTGCATTAGACTAGAAGGTGGCCCCTTTGGCTGTTGTAGAATTAACAAGGCGTAAAGCGCTCAGCTTGCTGATTGGGGGAGAAATTGATAATAGGGAGGAAGCACTGGTTGTGATGGGCAATGGGTGGGAGTCCTTCAGATATGTCGTGAATCGCTCCTGACATTACCACAATAAACTAACCACACTCGTCCTACCAGTCCTGATTCAAGACGGGAAAGTACTAGCCATGGTCACAAACCCACGGTTTGTAGTTGGATTAGCCAGCCCAGTCTCGTCTTTCTGGCTCTAGCGATGATTCCGAATCTTCGTCTTCGAGCACCAGCTCTAGTATTTCAATCAACTATATTCTTAATGCAACCACTACTCCTATGGGCGCAACAGTTATCTCTAGATCGTCGTCTTCTAACACTTTTGTAGGCTCCAATAATACCACCTCTACAATTAATTCCGATAGTGCGGGTAATACTAACACCGCGGCTTCCGGCGGTAATAATCCAGTGGTTGGCACGGCTATCGGTTTCGCTAGCCTTTTTGTTATATTCTATAATTGATGTTGCTGGATGGCTTGGGAAGCTTTTAGTCTCTGAAATCATATCCCTGTTGCTGCCTCTTAGGATATGCGCCCAATGCCAAGCACTCTCCCAGAAGGCCTGCTCACATTCATTACATCATATCGACTGCGTCTGGATTGATCTACTCGCGAACAGTACATGAACTGGCAATGCGGTAACTGTGTCAAGGCTTCCCAGGACGACTCCTAGGGTCCGTTACTGAGCTGCCACTGTACAAGGCGGGATTGATACATTTGCGTCCATACAAATTGTCAATATTCATTGTGTTCGGATACCGGGTCTGGCATCTTCTACTGTTGTAACTTTATAATCGAACTCTCTCACCCGTGCAAATTGCCAATCTACTTCTCGCGGCGGCATCCATGGCTTCGCACCCTCTAATGTTGCAACGGTTATCGCAAACTGAGCAGTTCAATGCAATATCTTCGCCCAGTCCTGCTTGCGTAGGTAGTCCTCAATGCTTTCGAGGCTCGAGGGTGAGGCAAGCTTGGTTTATGGGTTAGCGGACGTAGGCAGAATTATCTTGAGATATGGCTTACAGCTGTTGGGTGAACAATTGTATGATCATCTCTGCCCTCAAATCCAAACTCGTTCCAGTAGAGAAAGTTGTCAGATAGCTCCTGGGCCAGCTGTGGCGGCACTCCAACAAGTGGTTCGCTCTTGGGCAGCGTGACCACCTCCGCCTTGAGCCCCGTGACTTTAGAGAGTACCTGCGCAAGCTTTTTCATAGTGGCCCATATTCGATATCCTATTAAGTTCTTGCCCGGCTCATCCTCCACAAGAACTTTGACCAATGGCCCCGAATCTTCATCGGGAGCTATGATAGGCAGCTTCAGATCACCGTCGATGAGAGTGATGAATTGAATCGTATTATCCGCCATATATCATGTTAGAGGGAGTAAAAATGCAGCGACTACAGGGATCTCACCTTCTTGGGCGTCATAATTGGATTCCCAAGAAAATTGGTAAGGAAGAAACCAGCCTGGAAGACACTCGTCTTCTTCCACAATTCCGAATATGTTTGCTCTGCATACTCAGTCGCAGCGGCTTTAGAGTCAAAGTGGTATACGTGAGTGTACTTCCCCTTAGACCACTTAGTTGCATTGGAGAGCGACGAGATGATAAATCGGTCGAGAGTGGTAACCTTCGCCGCAACATCCACAACGTTCTGGAGCTGCTGGGATTCATGCTCAGCAGCCCAAACATTCAACGGTTGTCCAGGATTGGGCTTGTCCTTATTTGCTGGGTCACCGTAAAGGCCCCAGAAGTCACTGACGGCAAAGATCACGTGAGCTCCCTGAAAGGCCTTCTCGAGTGACTCGGGGGAATCCAGGTCAGCTTGAACAACTTGAGCACCTTTTACTGTTAAGGCATAAGCTTTATCGCTTGAGGGATTGCGTGTGATAGCTCGAACATTCCATCCGGGACTTTTCAAAAAGACGTCGGCGACGGAACCTCCTTGGTTTCCCGTGGCACCAAGAACAGCGATCAACTTGGAAGTCATAGTGGTTTCGTAGAGCGTTCGCAGAATGTTGTTCGCAATCAGATTAGCGTAATATTAAAGCCATTGATAGGACCCTATATTGTTCAATGATCTTATATTCAAGGCCAGTGAAGAAGCTTAAGTTGAAGGTACCGACGTCGCGCTTGGGTAAGCTGTTGCTGGTTTGTCAGCTCGAATCATTGTAAATCTAAATCATGATTTGTCAGTCAAGGTTTCCGAGGATCGAACGCATTCAGCTGCAAATGAGTGTCCCGCTTCAAACGGATGACGGCGGGTAACACTGTGTACTTGGTGAAAAGCGGACGAGGCGGACTGAAGCGGACAGGGGCGGATGAGAGCGGACGGAGACGGTTATTACATCTAAGTGATATAGTGCAACCGAAAACCTCATGCATTTAGTCAGTGATTACGATATACAAAGTGTGCTTTGAGATTGATAAGCCACCCCGCTTGCTGCTTTGGTTGCGTGCCTGCCACAAAGCACGCAGGACTCGACCGCCACTGAAAGAGTGATTGTTAGTCGGTCTTCGCTACGGCGGTAATCTTCCCAGCACCGTAGAGTCGATCTCCAATTCTTACTAGAGTGTTTCCTAAGATATTCAATCCCATCAATAAATTGAGGGCGATAACGTTTAGTTGGTGATCTCTACCAGGGTATGTCCTACTTCTAATGATCCATCTCTTAGGTTGAAGATAAAGGAGCATAAATCGATAATTACCTTCCTCCTCCTGGACCCATGAGAAACCACCGCTGTTCATTCGTCTTGCAGGACGCGAAGACCTTCCTAGAAAGGAGATCTTCCTTATAGTAGCAATGGTTTCCCGTTGGACTACGCCGGAATTTGCGTAATGAGAACTCGGCAAAAACGTGCTGTGTTTTCCAATCAAAACGATAAGCGGAAGCTGATTGAGCTCTATATTGGTGCTATATAAGGCACCGTGTAGCTCCAAGGCACATTTCGTCTAAAGCAGCTTGTCTCTTACACTTCTAAAGTTTATATCTATCAATTTGAAAAACCAATCTGAAAACTCAGTCTTTCCAACCTTGACCTGCGATTAAACAGCCCATTATGAAGGTTAGTTCGTCACCACCTCATCCATAACCTAATTGACAAATGAGTATATAGTTGAACCCTACAATTACTTTTCTTGCAATCGCTACAAGCAGCACAGCACAGAAGGCTGTCGTCCAAGAATGGCTTCGTGGGGATTGTAGTGGCCAACCTTTTCTCACTGCGAACCTCAACGGGGGGCCTGCGGAAACTACATGTGTCAATGTTGAGCAGTTCCCAGCTACAAATGTTAACGTCAGGCTCCTTGAGGGATGTGTCGATGGCAAGGTCCCTACTGTCAGGGTTTCTACTGAAGTTTGCGCCGATTTCGCAGCCGTCACTACCTTGACCATTGATACATGCATTCCTGTAGCATTTTCGCCGCAGGCCTACTCAATCTCATGTGATTAGTTAGCACCAACTTCATAGGAGGCCGGCAGAAGGGGACATTCATGAGATGATCAAGCTTGACTTCAGTGTCAGCGTCGAAGATACTACGTTTATATACATGTGATCTGAATAAATTGTATATTGTCATAATAAGTAGGTATTTGCAATGAACCCTTGTTCTAGGGATACTGAAACATAACTTATCCCACTACTCTTATGCTCAGTGCCGGGCAAATTTATAAAATAGATCTAGTATAATCTTGAAAAATAACTTCTTCTAGAATTATAAAAGAAGTACTAATAAGACAATAGAAAAGTTATAAAAGATAGATCTTAAATTCTTCAACCTATATATAATCTATATATAAATCTAGGAAAAATTAGTATTTCATATGAAATTATATTATTAGGCGGTCCTTTGGCGGTCTTGCTAATCACATCCTAGTACTGTTCATCGGTAACATGAACCTCCATATGAGGGCCCTTGTACTCCCTCTTAGCCCATAGCATATAGTACACAACCGAAAACAGCGCGACTCCACCCGTCATCAGCGAGGCATAGTTCATCGTGGAAGCGTCAGCGGGGGTCTGCGGAGGCCAGAAGCTGAAGAACCAGATGATAAGCATGAACATACACGCAAAGGTGTTGTTAAGAATCCCAAAGATGCCGGGGACATGCCAGGGACCCCATGCGAGGGTCTGGCCCTCGCCGGCGGTGGTGTCGGCCAGGGCGGGAAGGGCGCTAGGGTCAGGGAGCTTGTAGCCCTTGCCGACGCGGCGGTAGAGGAGGAGGGAGGCGGCCATAAGGTAGGAGGAATAGAGGCCGGAGACCGCGACGGAGATGATGGCGTTGTAGACGACGGCAGAGCCGATGTTGATGAGGCCGATGAGGCAGGCGATGACACTGGTAACGGTGATGGCCCAGACAGGAACGTTGGTACGCTCGTCAACCTGGAGAACTTCGTTAGTTGGCTCACTTCTATGTAGTTTGCTCGAGCTGGTTGGGGGATGTTACCTTAGACAGTGTGGACCAGAAGGGCAAGGCGCGATCGCGAGCAAAGGCAAAGCACATTCGGGAAGTGGCTGCAATGACACCAACAATAGCGGAGAGGGTCATGACAATGATCAGCGAGGTCATGGCAGCAGTGCCACCTTTAGAACCAGTAGCTTGGTAGAAGATCTCGATGTAAGGATAGCCAGTGGGGGAGTTGATGGCGGCATCGATGTCAGAAGCACTGTAGAGCATGGCGATGATCATGGCGAGACCCATGCAGCCGTTGATGGTGACACTGGTCATGATGGACCGGGGGACAGCGACGGAAGGGTTTCGGACTTCCTCGCACATCTAAATAGAAGAATAGTCAGCAACCGAGCTTTCAATGGACGCGAGATGAGGGTGGTCCTACGTGAAAGGAACAGTCGACACCAGCAAACGAGAAGACGCAGCCCAGTAAACCGACGAACCATGACAGACCTTGGGATGGCCACATCCCCTCATTGCGGAAAGTCAGGAAGACATCGGCGGCAGATGCATTCGCGCCAAACGTGGTCAGTGTAATCAGAATGGCGAAGAATCCAATAATGTGCAGAATAAGAATCATGCCCTCAATCTTGGGAAGCAGGGAGCTAACAACCGTGTTGATAGTGACCGCAATCAGAATACACATCCACAGCATCAATGTCCCCTGCCACGTCTGCGCATTGTACGAGGGCACCATGAATGTCACCAGACCCTGAATCATGGTCCCAGTCAAGAAGCCAGCAGCCGCTGACGTGCCTTGCCATCCAGCGAGTGTCAACCAGCCGGTCAGGTAGCTGAGAAACTTGGAGCACCATCGGGGCGCGAGCATGGCGACCCAATGGTATTGACCACCGGAGGTCGGGGCGATGGATACGAGCTCGCAGAGGGTGGAGAAGACGCTGATGTTGCCGATCCAGACGAAGATGAAGCCGTAGACGAGACCGCCTGGCCCGCCGTTTGCCAGACCGGGCGCGAAGTTCATGAGAGTGCCCTCCCATGTTACGAGAATGGCGCAGCTGAAGCCGAGAATGGTCAGGAAACGGAAGTTTCTCTACATAGACTCCAGGTCAGCTTTTCTACATTCCAGGGAGGTCGCACTGATTACAAGCGCTGAGGGGTGAAATATCATACCTTGAGAACAGACTTCTTGCCGAGCCTGGCCAATTGCTCGCGATCCAGTTCCTCGCGATCAATGGATTCCGCCACAGGCTCGGCCTTGACCTCTGGGGACTTGCCGCCTTCGCTCACATCACTGAGCTCGCGGCCCTCCTGTCGAATGCCGCTCATTTTATTGTGGTGGGGGGGGAGGGTGAGTGACAGGCGCACTCTGGACACGAATGGCTGTTTCGGAGGAATATGCGCAGCTGCTGAAAATTACGATAGACACATCAGCGCACCAGTCGCAGGGGATATCCTTTGATTTGAATGAATAAAGATGAAGCTTGATGACTGAGTTGGGGGAGGGTTGACCCAGGCAAGGGAAAGTGTTTGAGTAAGGATGAAGCACCTGCAAGTAAGACGAGACAAACAGACGGACACGTGGAGGTAATTATTAAGTACAGCTCGTACATGCAGCAGCCTATGAACCGGGAACTATACATGGCCCCTGGCTGGAGCGAGCTCTACCGAAGGAGATGAATTGGAGTCAATGCAAAGGCTGCTTGCTGTGGGTAATCGGATGCAACACAATACAGGTTGAGTTCTAGTGCAGCACAGATTCTTGGCTCTTGTAGGGGTCCTTGGTGCCTCCAGCTCTCTTGGCCATCGCCACTAGCAACCAGCCATTTCCTTCATCAATCAATCAGACCACTCTGCTGAGAAAAGCAGCACAAGATCGGAAACGCAGAATCGTAAAGGAGTGGGGACAGCGTGGAGCAAGAGCAAAGATCCAATCCCTAGCCCATGGATCCTCCCTCCTTGCCGCACCTTGTACCGTGATCCACGAAGGGGGGGGGTGTGGTTTGTTTAGTGTTGAGCCAGGTCAGTTGCGGGGTTTTCAGTAATTCCAACTTTTGAACGGGCTGAGCTTAGCTCATCCTTCATCTTCTCTGCCAAGAATTCAACCTCCTGGGGCAGTGAAGTGCCGATTACCTGAATTGGAACATATAGCGAACGTTCTGCTTCTTGGCTTGCCGGTCATTTCACGGTGGAAAACAATGAGCTAAAACCAAAAGCCCAAAAGACCCACAGGGAGCCTTCAGGAATCCCTCGCGGCACTTGTGTGGCGATCTTCCCTCATGCGGACATAATGGTGTGCAGCAATTTTGGGCAGAGCAGGGACGAACAGGCGCAGTGCAGGTTCCAGGAGAACAGCGGATGGGGGACCATACAATGCACTAAGGTAAGTAGGTACGTAAAAGTAAGGGACTCTTCTTCAGGTGGCCAAAGCCCGAGCGACCAACAGACTGTAACATTCGGCCTTGTTTCGCCGAAGGCTGTGCTTGGCCGTCACTCAGCATTCCTAAGAGGACCCCCCTGTCGCTGATGGATGTCATTCCATTTCTGCCCTTCAATAGTACCATCACACATAGACATGGAATACGTAATGCTGGTCCTGGCAAGGATAAAAGCGGTTAAGATTACCGAGCAGGCCTACATGCCACTGAGGTGAAATGGCCAGCACAGACAGCTGAGTAGGTAATGCAAGCTCGCCTCCGACAAGATTTCCTGCGTCAACTATTGCCTGTCGTTCAGGATACAGCGGCCAGGGCGGTCGTGCCTCGACCAGACAGACACACTATAGAGCATAGAACGACCTAACAAATCGTTTCATAGCAGATTCTCCCCGTCACTCACACAACACCGCATAGAATGGCAAAGACAGACAGGGATTCCAAAGCACGGGCGGAGGCTGTTCCTCACTTTAACTTTGACCTGCCCAAGAGGTTCTTCAACGTCAGGGGGGTCGAAGCGCCTTGGTGATTGCCCGCCGAAGACGGGTCTGCGTCCGTCCCCGTTTACTGTCTACCCTCTAGCCCAAAATTTGGTTATCAAGCTCAAAGCTCTGGGAAAGAGGTCACCGTATACATGCCAAATGGAGTGGTGTCGAGGCCCGTCTTCCCGTAGGCCCTCGGACCCCAACATAATCATATCTGGCTACCTATCTCAGCCCCTTCCATGCTTCAGTGACTAACAAACAGCCAACGGTTCTCGTGTTTTGTGACCAGGACAAGGAGCAAACAAGGAAATCGGCATCGAGGCACTTGCAGGGTTGGTACCTACCCTAAATTGACTGCAACTTAGTTATGAATTCTCTAATTCTTTATTTGGTATTTGCCGCGGTGGCATAGTTTTCATCCTTGCCACTCTCCTCGACGTCTACACGCCACGTTGATTGAACGAGCACCGTTTGGCTCGTGTGGCTCTGCCCATCCCAAGACCTGTTGTTAGGGCTGTTACTGGCATCCTCCTTGTTCCCCGCCGTGACCGTAGTAATATTCTCCTCAACCCCACCGGCGCGGTCGTGATTAGCGCTCATGTCCATCATTTCGTACTTTTGTAATCTGTGGGAGGCCCGAGTGGCAATGGACGTAATTCCTGCCCCTGTGCCTCGTAAGCTCCTTGGCGGCCGGCTCATGCGAGCAGATGCGTAGGCGCTCTGGCTCCTGCTGTTGCTGCCCTTGCTCCTGGATCCGCGATAGTCGCCGGCGGCCATCTGCCCGGAATTGAGGCTGTCCATGAAGGGCTTGAGGTAGGGGATGCAGGTCGCCATGATGCTGAGGCATTGGATGACCTGCACAATGACTGTGGGCTGCCACATGTCGAAGAGGGGGTTCGGTGAGTCGGCGATACGCTTAAAGTAGTACATGTGTGAGACAATCGGAGGAATAATGCTGTGTGATTTGGGGGTCAGCACATGCTCATGCTATTGAATGAGTGGGTGGATATGTGGCATACAAGACGCGACATCCGAATACACCGATGACTAGAATTTTTTTGGACGTAGATGTTTTGAGCTTGATGAACATCTCGACGAGGATGCCTGTGATGGCGAGATCTGTTACGATGTTGAGGGCATCGACGTAGATCCAAAATATTGACTGTTATACCCCGTTAATTATACACCGCACCGAAGGCAAAAGAAAGATGGTAAATTAGCGAAGCCTACCCGATTGAAACATTGACCGTGAACAAAGTCCCACGGCTGCGGGAGCGAGCACTGAAACAGTGACGCGAGAATAGACGATGAGGCCCAAGCAGCAATGAGTGCCTCAATGGCCCAGATTGCTTTTCTGCGCTCTCGCGGCGCCATGCCCCAGAGTGTCCTCGTTGCAGACACTTTGGATAACAGCAATGCGGCAATGTACAGGATGTCGGATGCGTAGTGACTCTATGAATTCCACTACGTTAGTCGTCTCATCATCGTCGAGGTTTGGGGGCATGGATAACGTCCAACACACGGCTGGATCGCACCTGTTCATCATGTCATTCTCACCTACCTTTAAGATGTACGATACCTGATCGGGGCCAAGGCTCTCGAGCTTGCCTAGGCCGTTCGCCCCTTGAGATATCACGGCGGCCGACTGCGCAATGACTACTACTGTGGCTGCTGCGACGAGCTGGTCGTCTTTCTTGAACGCTCCCACGGTGAGGAATCGAGTGACGATCCGGGTGACGGCCGAGAGAATCGCAATCACCATGAGCAGCGCCGCCACCGCCCGAATCACCGGTGCCTTGTTAAAAGGCGTCTCATGTTCGCGAGGCAGGATCATCTTTGCAGCATGAGTCAACGCTCTCCCTACGAGCAATAATGTCGAGTATACGAAAACAAAAACAAGATCAAATCAAACAAACAAGGCTAAACTAAAAGAAAGACAGGTGATTGAAGGTGGTGTTGAGATAATAAAGCACCGTCATCATCTATACCTGCGCCACACGCAATGGTATCGTTAATTACCTTACCTAGATAGTTAGTTGGGCGGGCATGTACTGACAGGAATCACACTCCTTCATTTTAGGCGCACGTCTCGGTTTCTGCCGCCCGAGAAGTATGGAACACGATTTTCCCTTTATCCTCCTCATCTCCTTCTGATTCAATACCAGCCAATTACTTGGCTTGTCGAACCATAAGGCCTTTGTCCCGTAAGCGGCCCCAACGGCAAGACACGAATCGACTCTATTCAGCACGGAGAAGCCCATGGCCGCCTCTGATCGGCTATATCCGGCAACACGCCCAGAGGAGCCGTGGACTTTCTGCCTGTGTACACCTGGCAACTGCTTTCAGGAGAGGTTCTCGGCTGAGACTGTCCCCATAACTCTAAACTAGAAACATATTAGAGCTTGGGGATGGAGGGGCCCCTGGACTTCGGGCGCGGATCTGCACCCCCGGGGCTGGCTCCTTCGGATATTTATGGCTTAGCCGATGTCACTCTTGAGCTGATAGCCTCCAGGTCTTGGCCAGTCAGAATCCACAGCGCGGTCACTGCCGCAGCTCTAGAAACTGCGCTAGGGAAGCTCGGATGTTGGCCTGGTTTTCTTGTTTCTCGATTTCAAAATACCTATGTATGTTTCAATAGTGGGTAATGGCTTTGAGAGGGATCAATATGTGGTCACTGGTATTGTCGGTGCTAGGTGCTAACTGGTAGTTCGCCTTCACCGTAAGGCACGATGTTACTGTACGGACCAACAGAAGTTTTTTAGTTTAGTTTTTTGGCCCCTCTTAGTAAGAATGCAAACTTTCCTACAATAGGCAGGAAAGGGCTTTCGGTCTTTCCAAATTTGTTTCCAGATCGTCGCTTTCAGAGCGGGTGGCTGACTGTCAATACGTTTGACCTGCCTAGATGGTCGACGATCAGACTTTGACAGGTCGAATCGAGCCAAGCTTAAATAAATCCTTTCTCTTTTTGTCAATTCGTCTTCTTGCTTCAAAAGTACAAGCTAATTTTTTTTTTTTTTTTTGGAAAGGTCCATCGATATCGATGGGCTGCCTTAACCAACACCCCTCTGCTTTTCATTTCATCGCATGGATGTGAGTGACCGCATTACAACGTATGTGTATCAAATACTCGCACGCCAGACCCGGGGGTCCCACCGTCACATGATACGAGCTGCAGGATATAGTTTCATTTATTCAGGCGGGTTATTTTTTTTTGTAGTTATCATGGTCCTGGGGTCGAAGATAGTCCAAACGGTGGTTCTTGCGCAAATTTTTCTTTTCTTTTTGTGCCTCGGCATGAACTCCGGTGACGAACCATTGACAGATGGTCACAGACCTTGCATATGACGCTTGGCTAGAGCCCTGGAAGAGAAGAGATTTGAAATGATGGGGCGTCCGGTTATCGTTCCTTATGCTCATACACTTCTCCACTACATACTGAGGCCCGGCTATCGTTCCTCATTCCGAGTGGGAGTCTGGCAAAATCCCTCTCCTTCAATCGAGTGATGGTAGCCCAGCCGTTGGGCTGCCTCTTGGGGTGCATGCGCATAAAGTGGGATTTTACTTTAGCGTTATGCGTAGTTAAGGGGGTTTATTCAATTTGGTCCCCCGCTTCTGTAGCCTTTTGCTATCCAACGGTCGGACAACGGCACTCACGCCACTCACCCTTCAATAGATTAGCCCCCTGGGACATTTCGATGTCACTGGCCTCTTTTCCCGGCAATCAGCGGGCTGTCTGTCTTGCAGATGTTTTAGATCTTGTTCCTGTTCGCTGCCCGTTTCGCTGCGCCGATCCCCTCTGTCGATCAAGCCTGGGTCATCGAGCGAGCTAGTCAGTTCTCTCCTACGTCGGCGAGTAACAGATAAAGTAAGAAAATAAGCGCGGGGATGGGAAACCAGGAGGTACAAGAAGAGGGTGCTTTCCTCCGTGCTGTCCGGACGGCCCCTATCATTGACCATCATGCGCACCCGCTGTTGACTCGCCATGCTACTGCGGCTGGCAAGTTCCCCCTGCAGACTATTACGACCGAGGCCGAGGGCTCTGCACTAGCTGCTACAACAGCGAGCCTAGCTCATGTTCGGGCTGTCAAGCAGCTTGCCAGTGTGCTTAGTTGTGAGGCGACATGGGGCTCCGTCCAAGCTGCGCTTGAGAGTAAGCGTCAACAGGCAGAAGTGTATGAGGATTGGGTCAAATCATGCCTGTCGAGCATTTGCACTATTCTTGTCGACGACTCGATTGGGGGTGAGAGAGATCATGAGCCATATATTTACTTTAACAGGTTCGGGGCTGGTTCTAAGAGGCTGGTTCGGATCGAGCATATGGCAGCCAATTTGATCAATCAGGCTTGCCAAGAATATGATCATCCGGAGATGGCTTTCTCCTCGTTTATTATGAATCTTAAGAACGCTATCACTACAAATTTAGCTGATCCTATGGTGGCTGGGTTCAAGTCTGCGATATACTGTCGGACTGGTCTCGGTATCTCCCACAACGAAGATAAATACCAAGCGTTTATCGCTTTTCAAAAGATCCATACGAAGAGGAGTCGTATCGAGGCAAAGCCATTTTCTGGGCTTCAGGACGATGGACTTAATGAGTATGTTGTCCATTGTCTGGCCAGTCTCATCAGCGAATTGGATTCTCCCTGTACTAAACCGATCCAATTCCACACAAGTCTGGGTGATAACGATATCACAATGACGCAAGCATCACCGTCCTATTTGCAGTCATTCATCAAGCAGTACCCAACGGTGCCTATTATCTTACTACACTCTGGCTACCCGTTTGTCCGCGAGATGGGATACTTAGCCACGGTGTATGCTAATGTGTATGCTGATATTGGTCTGGTATTTCCCATGGTCAGTCGAGATGGGCAGGAGAATGTTATCAGGCAGATCTTAGAGCTTTGCCCTTCGTCCAAGGTTCTTTGGAGCACAGGCGGGCACTATCTTCCCGAGACACATCTCCTTGCCGTCACGCAGATGAGGAAGGCCTTTGAGACTGTTTTGAGTGAATATGTGAAGAAGGAGGATCTTACTTGGATGGAAGCAAGAGACGTTGTTGAAGATATTCTCTTTCGCAACGCTAATAGGTTATACAGTCTCGGTTTGGACCTTAACTCTCCACTATCAGTTTTGACACCACAGAGTGAATCCGCCCAGGCAGAGCTAGACAAGGCAGGACCAGATCAGGAAGAAAGAGAGCAATCGGAATCTGAGTCGCAATCAGACCAGTCAGATTCAGATCGGCCAAAATCCAACTTTGACGGACTGGCAAAACTCAGAAGTGCCGGTGACTCCATTCAATACGTACGCCTGTGCTGGCACGACATAACCGGAACAACAAGAGGGCGAACCATCCCTATAAGACGCGCCATGTCAATACTACAGTCCAAACCGGACTTCAAATTCAGCGTCTCCACGTCAGCATTAGCACTCCTTCAGACGGACGAAATGCTGCCCGGCGTATCTCCAGCTAAGGAGTGGGATCTCTGCGCAGATTTTAAAAGCTTGCGCGTAGGTCCGAGGAAGGGACTGGTCACAGTCATGGGCGACTTTCAGGAAAAGGATGGATCCGGTGTCTTTCTATGTCCGAGGACAACGCTATCAGATACTCTGAGGCTTGCGTCTAGTCACAATCTTGAGTTTATCCTCGGCTTCGAGATTGAGTTCGTGCTGCTGAAGCGGACTGGAGTAAGACGGTTTGAGATGCTTGATGGCGATGCGCATAGCTGGTGTTCTGTTGGAGCCGCAGATCATGATGCAGCTATTGCTGTTGAGGAAGCGGTCAGCAAGTTGGACGAGGCCGGCATCTATGTTGAGACGATACATCCGGAGAGCGCGTTTGGTCAGTACGAGATTGTACTGCCTGCCGCGCCAGCGCTCGAAGCTGTTGACACCCTCATCTTTGCCCGGCAGGTCCTCTCGGCGTGTGCAGATTCTCGTGGATACAAAATGACGCTCCATCCTAAACCGTATGCTAAAGCCACTGGGACCGCAGCCCACGTCCACATGTCCATTTCTTCCCCTCGAGGATCCGACCGAAATACTTGGGAGTCGTTTTACGCTGGAATATTGAAGCACCTTCGAAGTATTCTTGCCTATACATGTGCAAGTCCTGTTAGTTATAGCAGGCTCGTCGATGGCTGCTGGGCTGGCGGGACGTGGGTGGCATGGGGGTGTCAGAATCGAGAGACGCCGCTGCGTAAGATAGAGGACAGCCACTGGGAGCTGAAATGTATGGACGGTTTGGCTAACCCTTACCTGGCTATGGCGGCTATCTTCTCAGCTGGAATTGATGGGGTTGAGCTAGAACAGCAGCTATTGTTGGCCGAGTGTACAGACGACCCGGCAACTCTAACCGAGGAACAGAGGAAGAAGCTGAACATAACAGAGAAGCTACCTGCAACGCTGTTGGAGGCGCTTGAATCGCTTGAGAAGGATGACTCTTTGCGTGAGATAGTTGGTGAAGATTCGGTGAAGAGGTACATCGCGGTGAAGAGGGCGGAGATGAAGATGCTGGGTGCCATGGATGATTCTTCTCAACGGCAGTGGATTATCGAGAGGTATTGATGGTGAATATAATGAAGAATCGGTTGTTGAGTAAGAATTATTTCTTGGTGCTCTATCCATTCCGGGTCCGCTAGAATTTGAACTACCTTGACTTTAGGTGCTTGTATTTAGAGAATGGTTAACAACCAAAACGCACTAAATATGACGAGTACAATATTCTTTCCCAACACTTTAACAAGGTAGTTCGTCTCTCTAATGCTCCCCATATCAAGCAAGCATAATAAGATTGTAGGGCACTCCTAAAGTTTGATCTCGGTTCTACGTTTCCTCGACTTCGGCATATATCTACTGCCCGCCTACAAATCCGTGCTGCTGCAGGATAGATTCATATGGTCCCCAACTAGCCTTGCGGATGCGGCGCCCCCAGTAGGTCAAAGGAACACATAGCAAGCAGACTGCACTGCTTACGCACCCTCCAATGACATATAACTTCGTCAGCCCGGCAGACTGTATCCAAGAGACGACACCAAAGGGAGCCCCAATCGCTGGGACGTTGCGGATAAAGGTAATCAAGATGAATGCTTCAGCAGTCAGCTAGGGAGGGAGATACCGTTAGCAAATCTATACCAAGTGTAGAGTGGGCTTGATCAACGTAAGATCTAGGGAAAGGCTTACATTTTGGTATATGTCAATGACAATAGTGCATGAGATATCCATCATCGCAGCAGCGCCGAATCCAAATATGGCGCCGCCAATGCTAGGATATATCCAGTGCCAGCCCTGTAGAGAGTTGTGAGCTTTCTGGTTCCATGTCCGCCTGTTAGACCATTTGACTTACACGGTCAGCAGCCACCCCATATAGGGCGAGACCAGCACCCTGACAGATGGCCGGAAAAGGCAGGATGTAGAGGCGCATCTCGGGCTCGAATATACCACCATTGCGCTTTGCCAGGCGGACAACGACCCAGTCACCTAGCAGGCCGCCATACAAACTACCAAGTATGTTACCGACAAACGGGCCCATTAGCATCAAGCCCACCCCCGACGTGTCAAAGTTGTATGGTGCGGCAGAAAAGACCATAGAGTTAGTCGAGGTGAGCAGGACGATGAAGGCGAGGGCATTTGCGACTTGAACGGCTGTGAAGAGCACGTGAGGGAACCTGGCCATCTTAAAGGGCGTGATGTAATTTCGCCGCAGCGGCTCGTCAGTGTTGGTGATGAGACGCAGGCGTTCCATGTAGGACTTTTTGGCTGTTGGGGGTTGTGACTCGAGGCTAGGTTGATCTTGGCCTTGGATATCATGCGCAAAGTCCTGTTTGGAGTGTGGCGGCACGTCCTTGGCCGGGAACGTCGAAGGATTGACTGCTCCATCATCATCGATTTCGATAGGCCGTCCAAGCGCGTCGTCTGGCGGCTCTGCGTTGCAAATGGGAACGTACTTTGTCTCCTCGAAAAAGAGGCAGAAGAGGAGGAACAACACGGTGAGGCAGATACCGACGGTATAGTAAGTCCACCTCCAGCCAAGTGCAGCAGCCTGGACGCCAGCGATTGTAGGACAGATAAAGTTTCCGAACACAACGGCGATAATGTATAGTCCGTTGGCCGTACCGCGTTGGTGAGTGAAGAAAAGGTCGGTAATCTGTTTTGTTATACGTAGTCAGTTTTTTTTTTACGTCCTGATAAACACGAGAAAACAGCAGCGCTATACCGTGATCTCCGAGATTGTCTCGTTCAGCGAGCCCACCAAGCTAAACAAGAAATTGGTAATGTATATCTCAGTGGCTGTAGTCATACGGCTACTCCACCAGGCAACGCCGGCCATGACGGCCGTGGAGAGAATATAGGTTGACCTGCAGCCATATTTCCTCGTCAGAGGAATAAAAAGCACACAGCCTGCAGCGAGGCCAGCTGAGTTGGCAGCGACTCCAGCATTGAGCTGGTTATATGTGATATCGAGATCAATGATAATCTGCTGCCAGAAGACGACTTGCATTCTTATTCTGACAAAGGTGATGCGTGTGAGCAATTTGTTGACGAGGCTTCAAGGTATGTTATATAAACACGTACGCAGTAAATATGGCGATGGTCAAGGCGAGAACAAAAAGGAAGTTGATGCTTTTGCGAAGGAGGCTCTAGTTCTTTTGTTATTAGGTGTCACGTTAGCCCAGAAATTCGCACACTCTTTGTGTCCGTCTCTACTAACCAATGGATCATTCGGGTCTTCGGTTGGTGTTGGTATGAGAACGATGTGAGAAGAATCTAACCTCTAATGAGCATCTGTCAACATTAGGGAGACTTTTAGGCGAGCCTCACCAAGAAGAAGCTGGGAAGTCCCCGGCGGGTAGCGGGTGGGAGTTTCGCTGGGAGACATGGTGTCCTTCGGAGTGTCTCAGGCAAGTTTGATCCAGCCGCTGAAGGATAAATCTGCAGTCAGTCGGCTCATGGCGGGTATTTGTATTCGTCAACCACTGGATTTGAGGTTGATATCGGGTTGACTTCTCATCACCCATGTTATTTGGGTTTGCTCTTATCTCCCCCACAAGGTTGTGCCGGGGAAGCGAGTCCAGATCTAATTGGCTGCGGATCGACCATCCTAAACAGGTCTAGGCAAAGACCGTCAGAAGAGCGAGATCTCCAGCCCCCGTTTCCGCGCTTCCACGTCGAGGTCCACATTGTCGTCACCCTGTTGCAGCGCTAGGTCGAGAATCTCTCTGAGGTGGATAGCATTGGGAGTTTTATGATACGGCAGGCAAGAGCTTTCATACCTAGATAATGCCTCGACCCAAGCCGGTTTTGTTTGGAGCACTGCTACTTCGAGCCGGGCCGCGGTACACGGATATAGGATGCCGTTCCCGGCCAGGTTGTGACTGTGTTCTGACCGGCCCTGGCACTCGTGGAGGGCGTCCAGGACTGCAATTAAGCGATGGACGAGAACCTCGGACGCAGCAAATAGGGCGCTTCCTCGACCGGCCTGATCCCGGGCCTCTCCCCGGAATCGGCGGCCTATCAGAATACCTGCCAGGCGATATGCTTCCCACAAGTGGCAGTGGGGCACGTCTCCAACATGCCCCGGCCAGGTTACGAATGCCTCTTCCGCCGATTGATTGCCAATGCGGGCAAAGATGTCAATCAGGCTGCGTGGCAAGCCTGACACGGTCTCTACATCGTCAGCCATGCCCTCTGCCGTTGCGGATTGCTCCGCTCGAAGGCGCGCCCAGAGTCCCAGCGAGGGGATCTGCCTACCCCTCACAAAAGTAGGGATGTCGATGGTGGCCATGGCCTCGACCGGGGCCCGGAGCTGGGGGTTTTTGCATATGGTCTGCCCAGCGTCACGCAGCTTGTGGATCCTATCCAGATGACTTAGGTGGCTGGTCCACGGGGTTCCTTCGAATAACTAGTGCCTATAGTCAGACTATGGGTAACCAAGTCCGAGGTGTCAAAGCAGGTGGTAGATGAAACAAAGGAAAGTGACTGCGAGGACTAACATGTAGTGTGCATATGAAGAGTCCCGTGATGAGCATCCCTGGATCCAAGGTATGTTGCGAAAGTTGTAACTGCTGCTGGTACAAATGCAAACCTCGGTTGAATGATTCATGGAACAAGGGCGGCGGGCTGCCGTGGCATGCACAGTAGATGTGAATAGCCACGGTGATGTTGTAGAGGGCTTCAGATTGGAGAGCAAGCCTTTCCACAGAGGCTCGGAAGGGGTCATGGGCCGAAGTACTGTACAAGAGCGTAACCGTCGTCTCGTTGACTTGATAATAATATTAACGTTAGGTATTGTCTGGGCCGCCAAAAAATATTGAACAGTTCTAGCCAGGAGAGCATGAGAGGTAGACTTACATTGCTTGAACAGTTGCCGCATCTCATCATCAGCGACTGCATTCGCAGACGCGACATGGGTGGCTACGGGCTGGCCCAATGAACCACTACCCAACGGTAACGGAGCCTTGTTAATCCAAGCATTCGAGTCTGAAAACATGGGCCCATGAATCAGATCGGTCACCCTGTATCGTTCCAGCGAGCTCGCCGACGGAGTCACTGGGACCGTGGCGCCGCGCAGAAGGCCTCGCGAGGCAACACCCACTTCCCATTGGAGCTTCACCTGGTAGCCCTCGCACTGCAAGCCATTTTCACTACATTCATAACACGTCGGCTTGGCCTCGTCGCATTTGCGGTGGCGCTTCTTGCATGTCGCGCACCCATTGCGAGAGCGGGGCATGGCCGTACGATATTGGATGAGCACGCTGTCGGGGTGTCAATCCAGCTTCAAAGATAAGTGTATGATTTGAGTGATCTAGTTTTTTCCGGTCGTCAATTTTGACCGAAACGAAAGGGTGATATTTGTCATCCGTGTAGAACCAGATTCCTGTTCGTCATTCGACCAGGTCTACCGATAAAGACATTAACCGAATTAATAAATCGGAGATGCAGCTCCCTAAATACCCACTAGATGGTAACTCGCTTATCAGGCGGACCAAACTACCTGCAGTGGGTAGTAATTGATTCAAGGATTGTCAAAAGATAAGCCCAGAGTTTGGGGCTAGTTACTGCGCTTGATATAGCTTCCACAAATATGCTGTGGTAAGATACGTCCGTGAGGCAATGCAATTGTCCTAGTATTGGGTGGGATTGAACTCTTTGAGTTGCTCACCTTCCATTTGACTGCTGCGGACCTTGGATACAATTCTGAAGGCCTATGAGATGCAAATACCTAATGACCAGCATATACACTCAGTAGCTCACCCCAAGTCATTCCAAACAGGCCGTCCATCCAGCCAGGTGCCAACTACTCTACAGGTGAGGAGAGAGGCAGGATCATGTCTCCAGTCACCGACCCCGTCCAGGACAATAAAGTCCGCCCGTTTCCCAGCCGCCAGGCTCCCGACCATGTTCTCCGCAAAGCACGAGTAGGCACTCCCCATACTAGAGGCAGCCAGGGCTTCCACCAAGTCGAGCTTGAAGTGCTCATTGCACGTTTCTTTGT
Organism: Clonostachys rosea; assembly: GCA_026958235.1. Classification (NCBI taxonomy): domain Eukaryota; kingdom Fungi; phylum Ascomycota; class Sordariomycetes; order Hypocreales; family Bionectriaceae; genus Clonostachys; species Clonostachys rosea. Next base: position 338,105 of record CP110204.1, read on the forward strand.
CGTGCGGCCGCTGGTACGTCCTGCGGGTCGTGGCGTTGAAGAGGTTGTTCCACGGCTGGTGCGGTGCCGTGGGCGCATCCGTCCCGATGGCAAGAATAGCCCCGGCATCGAGGAATTCCCTGTATGCGAACGCTCTGGTGTAAAGATCTTTACCAATCAAAGGTGGCCAGAGAGTGTTCTGCTCCGGGTCGCAGTGCACGGGCTGGACGGAAGCCGTGATGCCCAGCCGGCCCAGGCGACGGGCATCCTCGGGCTTGGTCAGCTCGAGATGCTCGATGCGGTGACGCCTCCCCGTTGTACCCAACGACTCGAGGCCGTCGACGGCCAGTGTCACCGCCTCGTCCCCTATGGCATGGAGGGCGCATTGCAGTCCAGAGCCGTCTGCCGCAGCAAGCACACGCTGTAGAGCCTCGGGCGTCCAGATGGGCTGCACAGTCTTGCCCGTCGTTTGGTACGGCTTGGACACGGCGGCGGTGCATGCGTCCACCACGCCGTCGCAGATGATTTTTATCCCGGCGACTCTCAAGTCGGGCGATGTGGTGAGATTATAACTTTGGTGCAGCTTGCTGGCGTGCTCGACCTGAGCCCTCTCCGTCTCCGCGTCGCCCGTGGGTAGGACGAGGAAGTGAGCCGCGACGCGCAGCTTGAGCTCCCCAGCAACGTGAAGCTCGTGCAGCAGCTCCCAGTACTCTTGAGTTACAGCCATGTCGATGACCGTGGTGTAACCGGCGCGGTTGTAAATCGAAACGGCTTCCCGGATCCGATCCAGCTTCTCTGCGCGGGACATGAGGTCGGCAAGGAATGGCCAGACCAGGCTCACCACCGCGCCCTCTTCCAACAAGCCCGTGGGTGTGCCATGCTCGTCACGATGGATGATGCCGCCTGGCGGGTCAGTTGCAGGGAGATTCAGCTCTTCTAGTGCAGCGCCGTTGCACCATGCAGAGTGCAAGTCGTGCGCGTCAATGTAGATAGGTCGCGGGTCCAAGCCCTCCAGCATTGAGATCGTAGCCTTGCCTGGTATGGCAGACTGTTTCCAGCGGTGGAAGAGCAGCCGCTTCGCATCGGGTCTGCTGGCTGCTGCCGTTTGGATAGCTTGACGAATGTCATCCAGACTGCCGCAGTCTCCCAGGTCGATCTTGGAGAGGGAAATTCCAAAGTGCAGGAGGTGGACGTGGCCATCCACAAACGCAGGGAGGATATTGCGGCCGCCCAAGTCGACTTGTTTCACATCATCGTGGCGCAGAAAGTCAACGATGGCAGCGTCCTCCAGCTGGCCTCTGTACTCGATTATGTTGTCCCGGATCGCCAGGCAGGACAGTGGTTGCTGCAGCTCAGGAGACTCTCCAGTAATAATCCGTGCGTTCTTAGCAAGGGTCCTCATGTTGTATCAGGAATATGCCAAACAGGTCACTCAATCTTCAGCTTTATGGACGATTCCATGCTGCGAACGAGTGACTTGTTGTCTTCTTGCCAATAAATACTCCGGAAAAGCACTGACTAATGCTTCATGAGCAAAGCACAGCTTGTGATCGCCTTGCGATAGACCTACATGAGCCGAAACTCTCCTGGTTTTGGGGGAAATGGGTCAGATCCACAGGTGCACCATGCCGCTTCTGGGCAATGTTCGCGACTAAGTGGGCTCTTATGCAAATGTCACCGAACCGGCGGAGCCTGGTCTAACATCAAACGATTCGTTGATGCCCCTAGGTTGGAAACCGTGCAGGAACCCTTCCCTTCTGGCCCTACCCTATAGCAGAAAAGTAAATCTAAGAAATCAGTAGATAATAGCACCAGAAAAATAGTTTAAAAAAAAAATTGATCACTATATACTAATATAGAGTACTTTATTATAGTTTGCTTATAATTTTATCCAATTTATTCAAGTATATCTATTGTAAATATAATTTGAGTGCCTCAGGTGTGCTTTTTCATGAAAAAACATGTACCTTGGTTAAAGGCCCAAAAATCACGTGATTATATTACTAAGCCAATGTTTCGCGACTGCCTATTTTAGCCAAAGCGACCTCCTTGAATAACGCGTCGCGATTGACCCACTTGACCGCGACAGCCTCATCCCGCTGCAGCAGCTCTTCCCTGACTGATCTATTGCGATTGAACAGCCCGACTGCGATAGCTTGATTGGCCGCAGTAGCTGTATTCCTGACCTAGCGAGCTTTCGCGATTGAAAGGGCCTGCCGTGACAGCTTAATGCGGCTGCTGCGGCTCTCCCTTGAATAACAGCTCCTCTCTCAGTGTCGTCGTGCTTTCACCCTTCACCACACATCGTCGATGTGTTCATGAGATTGTCATCATCTCTTGATCGATATAGATTACAGCTTCTTGTTAGGTCATGAAATTCACTTGTTAATTATACTGTATTATTTACTAACCGCTTCAGTTGTCACACTAAGGTAATTCAGGATGGTCAATACTTTCCTCTCAACGGCGACATTTAACTGGCTTTAGATGAACTGTTCTATTGTAGTGTCTAGAAATTCTCGCTGCTCCTCAATAAACTTCTTGACGCTCGCAGTGTCAAATGGTGCGCCAGCCTCCTTTTGCTCGCGAAGCCACTGAGCTTGGAGTCGCATACGCTCCTGTAGAAGCTCAGCACGGTAGAGGCAGTAGTCGTAGAAAAGTCGGCTGTTGTCGCTGATGGCAACACATGTCGTCAGTACCGTCTCGTCCTTGATGAGCGGGTCCTTGGGTCGGAAGGGGGTGATCATGGTGGTACGCTCCCGACCGCCCAGTGCCTTGAGAGCGGCATGCTCAATGTAACGGCCCTGGAGAATCACGGCGGTTCCCTGCGACGGTCAGTATGCGTGAATGAGGTAGTATCCGGCTGGTTCTAGTAATCACTTACCATGATAGGTCCTCGGACCTTTCTGACCTCGCCGTCACCGGTGCGAAGAGCAGTCTCGCCGCCAGTCATGCCGGCACAGTCAGAGAGCATAGTGACGCACACAAAAGGGAAGCTGTCATAATGCCAGGAGAAGCCAACGCTGTCCTCAGCCTTCTCTTCCTCACCATCCTTATTGACAAGTACATTGACATGGGCGATCTCATAGTCAAACGCGGGAACAAGCTCAATGCCAGCAACCTGGGAGACGGCGTTGGCGACTTGAGGAGACTTCCACAAAGCGTGGACGAAAGGGGCATCCCTACAGTACATTAATTAGTTGTCACATTGGCGGTGGCTAGCATCACACTCACTCAGCAGAGATACCTCGAATCATATTCTTGGTAAAGGTCGAGCTGAACTGGTATTTGTCTAGGACCGTTTCGCTGAAGATTTCGGCGCGGCACTGTTGAACGGCTTCCTGGGAGAATAGCTGGAAGGGCTCGGAGGTGGCGATGGGGGAGATGCCGCAGCCCTCCAGGCCAATCTCCTTCATGGTATAGACTCGCAAGGGGGGCTGAAAGGTGACATGCTTCTCAGCGTGAAAGGGGACCTTTTCAATAGCCCGAGCAGCATCAAGAAGAGACCGTGGGAGTTGGTTGCTCGGCCGCATGGGCTTCTTGTTGGTAGGGCCGACGGGTTTCGGGGCTCCCTTGATAGGGGACACGATCTGGAGGACTGAGCTGGCCATTACGATGATGTGTGAATAACTGAGACGAGAAGACTCAATAATTCTCCAGTGATGCGGGTAGAGGAGGAGGCTTTGAGCTTTGGAAAGCGTTTGATAATGCTCTGGTCTGTTCTGAAGACATAAGAACAACAGTATAGCAGAAAGGCTCGTTTTTATAATGATTATACAGCTATGGTGTCCTCCACATTTGCCCCGGCATTCCGGGGAGAATAATACTAGAAGGGTCGTTATCAACCGTAGGATGGGGGCGACTGTTGGGCATTAGCTCCATAGCGATATCATGATAGTGTCCAATAACTGTCATGCCTAATCTTGATTGGTATCAGAAGCACCATGAATTGCATAGCAGAGATGGGGAAAGCCACATGGCCACATGTCAGGGCTCAGATTTATCATGGCTGAGCGGCCTCAATCGTTCTAGATTGACTATATCCGTCTCTGAGGCTCCTCCGGATTGGCTGTATGCATGATTTAACAAGCGCATACCAGAAACGGAGAGTTTGTTCGCTAAGATCCCATCTCCACTTGAGACAGAACGCGTGACCATCGTAAACTTAATCCATGGCCGACAGGAGGTTAGCATCCCGGCATCCTCGTTTTCATGCATACACTAAGGGCTGAACCTCCGATGCTAGCAGAATGCAAGTGCATCCTATTTGTGATAACAACGGATAGGCCTGGGTGAAGTGGTGCCCTGGAAAAGGTCCCACTACCGTTGCAAGCGGCGTGAGGATCTTAAGCTCTTCCATCTTGTAAAGCTTATCGATGGCGTGAGTCTTGTTTCCAGGATTCCCTAGTAACCGAACACAATCTAAATGGGGCGAGAAAGCGAGATGGGGATAGCAGCCTTCCTCAGAGGACAGATACGTGTAACCCTCAGACAGCTGCCACCGAGTCTCGGCTTCGAAGCCGAGACGATGTCGTTGACGGAAGCCGATACCGAACCCAGCAAGCTGGAATACTAAATATGTGCCCAGATGTAACAAAGCAAGCCAAGGATAGCGAGTTCGATGCCCGTGGACTTGTTTGTTTGTTTATATAAGCGTCCCATCAACGGGATTGGATCAATAGAAGATCTCAAATTGCTGAGTGGCCTGTAACTGTTCCTTATTTCTGGCTAAAGATAGTCCGTTGCAGCCCAACTGAGGCTCCCGTACGGTGTAGTGGGGGCCCGAGTTTCGCAGGTTCCGTACAATCGGACTCCGATGCGATATGATACTTGCTCCTTGTTGTCATACCCACATAGATCTCTGGATTCATTCTATACTGACAAGATTAGTAAATTGATACAATTCACTCTTGAAATCTTGACTTATCTTGAGCTCTTTCATAGCGAGGCACAAGTGATTTGTTCTTTAGAGCAAACTCTCAACCAACAGCCCGCTTGCGAGAACCTTACGTCAATATTTGACAGCTACGCCCTTCTTCTCATCCAGTATGAATTCAAAATTGTGTCTCGTGAATCTTTTCGTTTGGTTTTGCTGTTTATCTCATCTCGTAAGCTCGATCTATTTCCCTAACACTAGAACGCCAAGGTTGGAGATATGGCAACAGTTGCTGAGCCTGGCGATTATTAATCCACTAAGCATACCATCTACCTGGTCGTCATTATAGGTGCTGGTATGAGCGGTGTTATCATGGCGTGTTAATCAAAACTGATTGTTGAAATTCCAACAATTTATGGTCTTGGAACGTTAGTCTAATCTTGGAGGAACTGCTAGGTCAATAGATTCCCAAGTGTCGCTTGCGATCTGTGACTGAGCTAAAGGTCTTTGGGCTTTCTATTTCAGTGGCTGAATATGGCTGACGGTTATAATTGTAGTCCAGCCGTATTCTATTCACTGTCTTTCGCGTAGAATCCCGAACGGACTTCACCCTTTCGCACTCCTAAGGAGATTTTACACTACTAGCAAAAGCTTACGCACCATTCCCGATCGAAGAGTAAGTTCTCATAATTGCGGAACCCGTTGCTTATCTCAAACACGGACTCCGTACCCCGGCCCCTCGCTTCGTAATCTACCCTGGTACTACGGCTATGGTAATATCCAATCAGCTTTGTTTGTGTCAAACTGAATCCGCAAGACGTGCTGTCCTGCCTCGGGAAATGGGCCACTTTGTCCATCTAGATCGATGCCTATTGCCCAATTTGACAAAGATGCTCAGCCTTAGTCTGTCTCGTTGTCGGCAGAGAGGCCTGTCAGCTGGCTCGATGACGATTCGGATTACGCATTCCGCGGGTACGAGCAATTCTTTATCATAAAATGCGGTTGTAGTCTTTGACACTCCTCGCTCTTTCGCATGCTCGCTTAGTCGGAAAAGATTAATCTCACCCTGCTTCTCATCCATGCCTTACATGAATTTCTAGACCTAGACGAAAAGAGAGCTGAGCACTGTGCTCATGCACTAATGACATCGATTCGCCGCAAATGGCATGTCAAGTCTCGAAATGGCTGCGACACTTGCAAGATGAGGAAAATCAAGGTGAGTGTGCAAGCAGTATCTTTCGTATTGGTACGACTAACCACCATCTACTCAATGCATAGTGCGATGAGCTTCACCCAGAATGCTGGAACTGCATAAAAAAGGGTCTAAGATGCAATTTCAAACCATTGCGGCCAATGGCAGTAAAAGAGCCACCAGATATCGAGCTTGAGCACCTCGAGCATCTCGAGCTTCTACACCACTTTACCATCTCCACTGCTTCGACACTTGCAAACGAGTTAGAAATCCGTGATTTGTGGCGCGTATCGGTGCCGCAAATCGCATTGTCCGTCCGTTATGTCCTTGAAGGCATACTTGCGCTTGCGGCTCTACACAAGGCTCGTTACAATCCCGAAAGAAGAGAGAGCCTTGAAGCTCGAGCTATGGAATACCACAACGCTTCGCTGGCAAGGGCTCTGCCGCTGGTAACTCATCCAAACCGGCACAACGGTGCCCATCTCTTCCTGTTTGGTGTCTTGACACTCCTATTCAGCCTTGCCAAGCCGCGCACGGCCGATGACATCTTTCTTGTCGGCAGTGGCGTCGTACCTGAATGGCTCTATCTCCTCCGCGGAATCGACACAGTCATCGAGGCCGAGAGCGCAATTGAAGCGTCCCCCATCTCACTTATTTTTCGCGCAACCAACCCGAGCTTTGAGTATTGGCGATCCCACGAGCCCGTGGAATATGATGCCCTTACCGCCTTGAAGGCCAATATCCGTGCTCGTGCGCAAGCCTCTAACCAAAAGACCCTGCTGGATGCAGTGGAAGCTCTGCAAAGAAGCTTCACCTTTCGTTCCAGAGATACTCTGCAGTTTCAACACAAGATGCGCGGGTTCTACACCTGGTTGTACGACATTAGTGATGAATATCTGAAGCTGCTGCGGCAAGGAGACTGCGAGGCCTTGTGTGTGCTCGCTTTCTATTCTGTGCTCCTCAAGGACCTGGAACGGCACTGGTGGCTCGAAGGATGGGCTGTGCATTTGCTGCAGCGTATTTATTTGTTACTCGACGAGGAACATCAGTTATGGATTCGGTGGCCGGTTGAGGAGGTAGGTTGGGTTCCGCCTTGTGTTCCAAGTGTTAGCTACCAGACATGATCAACTCCTGATAGAGACATATCATATTGAATCCATTTGTTAAGTGGCGGCAGTGTTTCGGGGTCGTAAATTTCTGTTTAAGCTTGACTGTAAGAAATTAGAAAACTCAGGATCTTTTGTTATGATATAAGAGTGCAGACAGGTAGAATAGAAACTCATAAGATTGAACTTATATGAATAAAGTCTTTGATTTTTCTACCTATCTAGTTTGGCGCAAAGCAGTATATTAATACAATTGAAGATTGGGAACCAACCTATCTATCGCACAAGAATAACTAGGGGTCCTGGTATTCAACCTTTGCCATCCTAGTTATAACGAGCGTTATACTCTCCAATTCCCACTATGCGCCCAAAGTGCGTTGCCCAGCGATAATGTGAGCTGAGAAACTGTCACGGATTTTCTATAGGCTCAGTCAAATACTGGCCAGAGATCAGAATTGAATTCCTCAAAAGTCAGCTAGAATTTCAGCGGCCACCCGCTCTCCTGCTCGAATAGCCCCATCCATATATCCAATCCAATAAGGCGCTGTCTCCGTCCCAGCAAAATGAATCTTGCCAGCAGGAGCCCTAAGAAAGGGTCCTAATTGGGTTAACAGTCCGGGGCCAGCATTGGCAACTGGGCCTCCACGAGAAAACTCCTCGAGATCCCATCTCTGTAGATAAAAGCCGGTCATGTCTGCCGCTCTAGGCCCAAGGTATCGAACCAAATCCTGGGCAACTAGGCTCTGAATCTCGGACACGCTCGCGCCATCAAGTGCGCGCATCTCATCAGCTTCAATGAAGCCCATGATGGCGCCAAAGCTGGCGTTGGCCGGGGAGTTGTCAAATGTGACGCGAATGACTCCGCTATCACTGACCACTCCGCCGTTCAGCCCGAGGCTCCGCCACCATGGAGTCGGGTATACTGCGATGGACTTGCCCACGGCGCCCATCGGCATGCGTTGAGTAAGCTGATCGCGGCCAGCGGGTAGCGGGGGATCGTAGACAATCCGCGAGGCAAGAGGGGGTGACATGGCGAGGACAACGTGCTTTGCCCTGACTTGCGTGGATTCGGTCTGCACAATATAGCCTTGGTCATTTGCAACGACTTTACGCGCGGGGTTTGAGAGGAGAATGTTTTCCAAGCCAAGCTTTTGGGCCATCTTGATGGGGATGAGCTCCATGCCTCCATTGACGCGGCTGTCCTGAGCTCCTCCCCTGGTACCCATCAGTCTCTCGACAGTACCGGGCGTCGTTTCATTACCTGCGGCTGCAATGTATGTCGCAGCATAAAGCGTCGATATCTCGTTGAGCTCGGTAGAGAAGATGCTTCCCATAGCGGTGCTAATTATCGGGCGTGAGCCGTTCACCGTAGTCTTGCCCTGAACAAAGGTTTCCAACGTCATGCTATCGAGATATGTGGCATTTGGGTGGCTCCAGGGTGCCATAATATCAATTCCAGCGGCGAGCGTGTCGAGTTCCCCCAGGACACCGAGTAGCTCTGAGAGCACGTCAGCCTCAAAGGGCGGCACCCCACCAGACGAGGTGTCATAGTGATATGGAGTGGCGTTTCCTTTATAGTAGAGGGTGCTGTTGCCAGTTGTATATGCCTCATATGTGGTGAGTCCCAAATCTGCAGCCCACGCGAGGACGCGATCTTGAGTTGGGCCAACAAATTCGGCTCCTAGTTCGGCAATACCCCCATAAGGTATTTCTGCGTCCAGAATACGCCCCCCGACACGATCACGGGCTTCCAGGATGATAAAAGTCTTTCCGGCTGCGGCAATTTGGTGTGCAGTGGCAAGGCCTGATAGCCCTGCCCCGACAATGGCGACATCGACGTCGAGGGTATCTGCCAAAATCATAGTGGCAAATGCCAGAATCAGATACATTAAATTGGTCATATTGGCTGGTCGAGTACAGAGTTGCTGAAAGGCAAGGTAGGATAGCTTATGTAGATAGGTGCAGAAACCAATGAGGATCATGGCACTATTTATCTTCATCTCTCACAGCAATTGGGTTGTAAATCATATGTGGTATGCCATTGCAATTTTGGGCGTTTCGGACTGTCGTACAGTCGGCCGTCTCGGGTTGTCGTACCCTCGGGCACCCTGGCCACACGTCTTATCTGTACCTTGATGAGAAGTGGCTTCGTAGCTTTCTTCGGCTCAATTCTTTAAGACTAAGCTATATCCATAAACTTGGTATAATGCATCGCCTCCTAAATTCCCCGATTTTAATTATGAACTCGCATCTTTTCGGGTTCCCGCTTCGTCGGATTTGTGGATATCTCACATGAAAGGGATTTAAAATCGAACCGCTAAGCGGTCCCTTACTGGAGGCTTCTATTGGCAACTAATGCATGTCTCAGACCATCACAGGCAGTGCAACAATTCAAGCTCAGTATGCACGAGCGTCATGAAGAATGCTCCCACACTCTGACCAACCTACACCTGGCTTGACGAAGTAAACGCTGTCGGAACGCCGGCTCGTCTTACTGTTTCTGGGGTACATGTGGAGCCTTCAATGCAGTTATGGTACTTAGTGAAGGTACATAAGATAATAGAGTCTCTTCCTCAACACATTGGTATAACCAAAGGTCCAAAACCAAGCACCAACAACTCATCCAACCGCGTGCGTAACATTGCATTCCAGTTTCAGGGTAGGATTACACATAGCTGTTGGTACTTTTGGTCGCTGTTGGTTGCGGGCTGACCAATATCAATATCAATTCTTGTTGCTGCGCCACCTGATGTCGCAATACAGGTCATGGGAGAGGCAAGATGTACTTTTCGATGTAACATGATAGTTGCCAACAAAGCCTCTCAAGGAAACCCGGTTTGTTCTTGGCAAAACACCCTCTGTGCAAAACACCAATCTCCGCACCTAGCTGTAAAGTAATGCATTGATCCTGGGTCCATTGCCTCGGACCGAAGGTTGCTTTGGTAGATGGATGACTACGCCGCCCGCTTTCTGTAGTCTTTTAGTTTTACTGTGGCATGCTCTTGTCACAAGCCCACACACCGTAAGCTGCATTGACTAAGATGTGATGTTACCCCGAGACACTGGAATTAAGGCATCCCAACAGCCGATAATCACTATTTCCAAATATTGCATCTTAGTCCACAACAGATATTGTTTTTGAGACATGTCTGCAGAAACATATGACGTTGTCATCGTTGGGGGGGGCGTCTCGGGTCTGGTTTTGGCTAATCGTCCCTCCGAGGACTCCAATATGCAGGTTGTTGTTCTGGAGTGCGGTCAAGACCGTAGCGGAGACGCAAATACATTGACCCCCGGCGCTTGGCCGTTGCTGACCAACTCTCCGTCCGACTGGACGTTTCAAACGGTTCCGCAAAAACGCATCACGAGGCAGATCACGGTCCCCCAAGGAAAGGCTCTCGGGGGATCTAGTGCTATCAACAGCTTCCTTTTCACGTCCACCTCCAAGGCGACCGTCGACGGTTGGGAGAAGCTTGGCAACTCGGGCTGGAATTAGGCCACGTACGAGAAGACCTTATAGAAATCATTTACCCTGCATAAGCTAGGCGGTGTGACAGAGGGCAATGGTCTGCTTCAACTCACTCTCCGTGCCGCCGAGAGCCCTTTGGAGAAGGTTTGGATCGAAGGCCTAACGTCGTTAAGGATTTCCTGTAACAGACCCTCTCTCTGACCGCCTCGGTGGGCCAAATCACCAGCAGTCCCACCAGCATATCTTGCCGCGCAAAAGGAGTTTGTGTACACTATCTTGACTGATCCCTCTTCGGCCCTGGGTAACTACGTCTTTGGTTTGGCATATGCACCATTTGATGCCCCTAGCCCGAATTATCGTGCACCAGGCAAATATGTATCTGTAGCCATGGAGCTATCGCATCCGCTCTCTCGTGGTTCAGTACACATAACCAGCGCTGATGGTGCTAGATATGCGAAAACAAGTGAAGGCGTTGCAGTCGACTTCTGTTACTTGTCTGATCCACTCGACCTGGACGTACTAGCACGGCAACTTCGTTTTACTGAGGATGCTATAACTCGCGCAGAGCCTATCGCGCGCTTCCTCAAGCCATACACCAAGCGTTTTGAGGACCTGGATGTAGCTAAGGAATACTACACTGTGTATAAGCATACTTCTACAATTCCGATCCGCCGAAGTTCTCATCTTTTCATGGATCATATTTTAGAACTGCTGGGCCGACTTTCATAGGTGAAACAAATCGCATAGGGATGAAGCCAGGAGTAAACCCCTACTTCCCCCCTTTCAGTAAATACAACGACACGCCTGCACGACATTATCAGAATACCGCTGCCAATCATCGTGCCTTCCTGTATGCCCCCAGTACTGGGACATATCGAATCACTGTGCCAAACTCTGACGAACTTACGCAATCTCCGGGTGGACGGAGGGGAATGCTGACCTAGAACAAGCATATATTTCCAAGGGAACAGCCCCTCGGACATTTAGCGTCAACCTCGAAGGAGGCTCTTATACATCCTTTCGACTGCTGTGGACGGACGCGCAAGGAGCGTTTTCTTTCATAGCCGAGGTTCGAGCTCCTGACAATAAAATCATTGTAAACGGCGAGGGAGCGGACAGCAAGTATTTTGTTCGGTTCGCGTGTGACAAAATTACACCAGAATTTCCACCCTTCGGGAAGGGTGGCTGAACAAAGATTACATACTAAGATTAAATATTTGAACAAATCTGTAATCCTTATATCACGCGTGATATTGTATGGGGAAGAGCTTGGAAAGCAACCTCAGGCACAGGAGAAAGTCGTGGTCTTCGAGTTAGCAAGAATCACAGTAGGAAAAGAGGTCACATGCTTTAGATGAGTACATAAGTATCCATTCATAGAACCCTCGATATTCACGATGACGGTGCCTTCTTGAGCCAATCCGACCCGTTCAACGCCTTAGTTGAAGCCCATTAAAAGAGCATCTTCAAGCCTTTGATGACTTTAATAATTCTAACAGGCACATCTATCGAGAGGGTCCAGATATTCAGCCCGCAGCATTAACAACTATTGCAGCAGTGGAAGGATGCCTCCAATATCGGGTATGTAATAAGGGGTAGACGTGGACTTTTGACCTATTAGTTTCTTAAAACACAATAATGAGTCCATACTTAGTGATGCAGTCATTATTATTGCTAAATCACTGTGGCTCATCTAATTGCGTTCTGTTTCTTTGAACAGGGTACCTCGGCTGTCTTTTTCTTCGGTGCCCCTTGACTAACAATAGGTAAATGGGTCCGGTGTAAAATTCTGGCTCACGGGACTGCGTCCTCAACTGCAATCAATTATACATCCGAAACGCTGCAGCGGAAATGACTCCCAATATGCTTAGCCTCGTCTGAACTCTGTGCGCGAAGCGGGTTTGTGGGAGCCGACGACAAGGGTCTCGGTCCAAGCCAGCCAACCATTTGCACCCTGTCTGTCACTTCGGTAAGTGGGCAGACTTCTTATCATTAGCCCGACCTTGCCCTGAAACGCCAAGTCTGGGCCGAGAACCTTGATTTATTCAAGCTGGATACGCTTATACGCTTAATTATGAGCCTCATCACGTTGGTGCTTCACTTTGATTTAAGCGCTTAACTAGATCGTCGCCCAATACGGCAATATGCCACCGAGGACTCCGGGCAGAATCCGGCAATGTGGTCCATGATTCATGCGATGGCGGCAGCTCGAGCGATATAAAAGGGCCAGTGAGTCCGTAGTGCTCAAGACTTTCTCTTGGTAGTTACAGCCATTGCATCGCCTTTCTCTTTCTATTGCTTTGTTCTTGATCCATCTACCGTTGACCGGTTCTTCATTTCCTCAAATCCCACCAGACCAGACTCATCAGAATGCACGCTCCCAGCTTCATCGCTCTTCTCGCCGCCGTCCCTTCGGCCATGGCTTGCCTTGGCTACACGGGCGGTGTGCCCAAGGCCACTGGGTCAAAGTCCCTGAGCGCGCCCAAGACTCTCAAGAAGGGCGAGGTCTTTGATGCCAAATGGGTTCGATACGACCGCGGTGTCAAGTGCACCGGTCAGAGTGAGGGTGGTAAGTAGTAGTCTCTTCCAGCCTATCCCGCGGCGGAATTATATACTGAATCTCCATCAAGGCGACGCGGATGCCGTCTTCATTCTCGAGGAGGGCGCTACGCTCCGCAATGTTGTCATCGGTGCCAACCAGAAGGAAGGCGTCCACTGCCTCGGCGCTTGCAACCTCGAGTACGTCTGGTTCGAGGATGTGTGCGAGGACGCTATCACCATCAAGGGCAGCGGCATTGCCAATATCATTGGCGGCGGCGCTTACCATGGCTCCGACAAGCTCATCCAGCACAACGGCTGCGGCCACGTCAACATCATCAACTTTTGTAAGTGTAACCAACAAACCCTGCAGCGTGCTGCTGGAACCCAATGCTGACAACGCCACGACAGATGCCAACGACTACGGCAAAGTCTACCGCTCCTGCGGCAACTGCAAGGGGAACTCCAAGTGCAAGCGATCCGTCCACATGGAGGGCGTCACCGCCGTCAACGGTGGCGAGCTCATTGGCATCAACACCAACCTCGGAGACAAGGTTTGTGACAGGTCCGCCAGACTTTTGGGATGCATTTATACTAACAACACGGACTCAGGCTACCTACTCCAACAACTGCTACCCCAAAACCCAGTGCCAGGGCTACAACGGCTGTGACAAGTCCAACGGTGAGTGCGAGCCAACCAAGGCTGCCAAGTGCTAAGCGCTTGCGCACTCAACTTAGAATCACCTTGGTTTGTCGAGCTTGTTTTTCCATTCATCCATTGTCGCTTTGCTAGTGGACTCTGAAGAGTCCGAGTGCGATGCGGTAAACTTCTTAAACATATAATCTTGTCAACCGGCATGTATTAAGATTAGTTGGTAGATTAATAAACGCAATCCTCACCGTCGCGGCTTATGAGTGTAGTGTTTTGAGTGGTCGTTCCGCGATGAAGTTCGAGCGCTGCTGTAGATGCAAAGTACGTCTCTAAAGAAATACTGAAGTAGCGACTGCTAGTAGCCATACTTAAACCAAGGAGAAGATATGAACGGCCTGTAAACCAACCTAAGGCGTTTCTTCTCTGTGCGTGCTTATCGTCAGCTGGGTTAACGTTCTGTGTCTGGCTACTGAAGAGGGAGTACGAGAGCTACAAAGACGCAAAAAGATGCAATTTACGGACCCGAGGAATTAGAACCGACCCGATGGGGTCTTGTTGAAAGGCCAAGGTTACGAGTATGATTGGGGGCCTCTTCGTGCTTGCTGTCTCAGATGCCACTTTTGGTACCTTGGGTCAACCGTGAAACAGGGTAGAAGCTCAAATGGGGAAGTGCTGTATGTTGTTTGATCTAATGACTACTTGGTGCTCTTGTCATATAAAAACCTCGTAATCTCAATACGGACGTTGCCCTTGCCTGGAGAGAAGAGGCGCCGCCTCCTCCGCAACCTCCGCATTAACGTCCTAGGGCACGGTCTATCCGCTGTAATAGATTAAGATAGTATTTTGTAATATAACTACAGCTTATTGCTTGCTAGTTAAGGGTTAGAGTTTAAGAGTCTTATCTATTTACACTGTGCAAAAAGTGAAGAACTGGAACAGTAACATGGAGCAAGGCGGATGAACGATTTGAGTAAACCACTCCGGTCAAAGTAAGCCTGATGTACTCATAACACAATTACTATTTAAGTCAGTTAGGCTCTAATTCATAGCTTCTACACGTGATAAAGTCAACGAATGCGTAATCTCGCATCTCATCTCAAAACTACTGAGACCCTCGTGTTTTCTTTTGATAAGATGCTGTCATAGAGATGCTAAGACCTACTGTAGATCGAGATCAGCCGTTGTTGCGCTAATGTATGTACGCTGATGCTCGCATAAGCGACAACCATCAGCATGGAGGAATGGAGGAACACGCTTATTTCGGTCAACATCCAAACAGAAGAGCCCTTTTGAGAATAGTCAAGGTAAGCCCTAATAGAAAGACAGCACTAGCTGCGACTATTTAGGGCGCAGTGGGCCTTTTAGTGATCTATAGTGTAAGCCAAGACAACTACATATGGTAATCTCTTCTAATTACGAGCTGTGCGGCACGGATACTGGCCTATGAGACTGAATCCCTATTGAGTAGTTCTCAGCAATGCGTCTACGTCATTCGTAACCTAAGTCTATATAATTATCCTACAGCCATCTTAATTTGCCCGAGCATAAGAGTTCTTTGTATAAATTACATCAACTCATAAAATACTCATCATGGCGCCTGAAGTTAATGGAAGTTGTAGTGGGCTCAGTTACAGCACTACAAGCCGCCAACTCATCCCCAGCAATGACACCCTTGCCATTACAACCTACGGGGCGGGCTCGAATACTACTCTCCAAGACGAGCCGCATTACCTCGCCCTCTCGAGCTGCTGCGACCCGAATAAAGCTTCAAAGGTTGACAGCGACTGCATCATATAGTGCAACCTTCCTCCTCGATACATCAATGACACCGAAGGCTTCTCCGACTGTTTCACAAATATATTGAGCCACTACAATAAAGAGAAAAACCAAACGGCGTCAGGAGGTTTCATAACCGTCTATAACTCTACAAGCCGAGATAAAGAAAGTGGTGGACCCTCTAAGTCTCCAAGTATGGCAACCATGTTCACGCTACTCACTCTATTCTGCTCTTTCACTTTCCTATGATAATTGGATGGAATGAGGAATTACATAACTGGAGAGATTTATCTTAAATTGTAATTACCTACCAAACCAATATATTTACTATTAATTCAAACTTTGAGATATACTTATCATCGTGCGCCCCTTAACAACAGAGTTTAGGAAAACTGAGTTGATGGATTTCTTCATTTTAGGACGAAACTGCTTCCAAAGAAGCATTATATTCAAGTGTAGAAAGCAACGACGAAGGCACCACCATGGATGAAGAAACAGGCAGGACTCAAGATTACCCGCCATAGGTGCTTGCCATTGTCCTGCTATCCCAACCACAAATCTCAAATCCCCGAAAGCCTGACTAAAGCCTGAGTGGCTACCTAGCTTTAGATGACTACGTATTTGGGATGCTTTGTAACACCACAGACATACAAACGCTCATCAAAGTCCCATTCATACATGTCGTCTTCAGAGTCCGGGTCGTCCCAACCGGTAGGATCGAAAAGTCTGCCCTCGTAATGCCCATCCTCATGTACCAGCAGCGTCAGATTATTGGCCATGAATACGCCTCTAGTGACTTCTGCTTTGAAGTGCCTATCCCAGCCTTGGATGAAGTTATATCCACCATCCCCAGCCTCAGGGTCTTCGTATTCAAACAAGTTTAACTCGACTGTGATGTAGAGGTCTTCCCACTGATTTTGAAGCGCTGCGAGCTCCCGCTTCCAATTTTCGACATATACAGACATCTCTCCATACCAAAACACGAAACAGGCCATCCCAACATTGGGCAGATCAGACTTGAGACGAAGAGCAGCCCCGGTCAAGAGTTTAGCGAGTGCATTCGATGTCTCGCTACGACCATCCCAGAAGCCGTAGTCTGCAACTTGCTTGCCGTCTGGTGTGTATCTGTAGACTTGCTCGGTTTGCGAGATTTCAAAGATGATGCTCGTAGCGGAACCCTTGCGTCTCTGGGACAGTTTGGAAACGGGCAGGTTCAATTGTTGGTCACCCTTGATATATTTGCTGGGTTCTTGTATTGGTATCACCAGGGCGTGGTTGCCGTAAAGGCGATGTTGCAAGTCTTCTGTGATTCTTGGATGGACGTAGAGCAGTGGTGCCGTGGTGGGAGTGTACGCCGTTCCTCCATCGTGAATATTACTTTCGGAGACATCTTCGAAAGCATAATCATAAATGGCCAAACGGACCTCAATAGGTAACCTTAACAGGTATGGCTCAGTCATTTTGGCGCGAGTAAATGGCTCAACAAACGGTCGATCGATTCGCTGCCAATGTAAGAATTCACAGGAGAAGAGCAATGGTGCAATATTGTGAAGAATTTATATGTATGATGGCCAGTGGGTACGAGCGCTGTTGCCTGGCTTAATGCACACAGTTTGGATCTTTGGTTGAGCGTGAACGCTCCAGGGGGCTTTCCATTTATTGCCGGTTAATCGCACCAAAAAGTGATCACTCGTATGACGAACAGGGTTCAAGTCGCATTTTAATAAACGCATTCGTGAATTTATACATGATACAATTGTCCCAGAGCAAAAGTAACCTCCCGGCTCATGTCAAGGCCATTTCAAGAGGCCACTATAATAAGGAAACTACCGTCCGGAAGATGCCACAGCGTATTTAAACATTCACACGCCGTTGAATAGGTACGCATTCATTTCTTAAAAGGACTAAATGCATCCGCAGCACAGCAAAGAAGGACAAAAAAGAAGGCACGGGTGAGAGAGTTCGAGTATAAAGTTAAACAACAATAGAAGGTGTCTGACCCGATATCTAAACATAATGAATACGAGGGATTTAAAAGCGCAAATAACGCACAAGGGTCAATATACACAGGCTACTGGTCTTATTGTGGTCTGAGGTTGCTAAAACAACCTCAAACGATCATTTAACAAGAAGCCCAACGGAAACCTGCTGCGCTCATTGCCTGCGTTGCATGGAACTCTCGACAGATTAGTTTTTAGCCTGATTGAGCAAGCTGTGCCGTATTTTTGAACCCTTTGACGCGACGAACAAGACCACGGGGATCGATCAAGCGAAGGATTTCTCTCCAGAATGTGGTAGGCATCTC
Source organism: Clonostachys rosea (assembly GCA_026958235.1). Classification (NCBI taxonomy): domain Eukaryota; kingdom Fungi; phylum Ascomycota; class Sordariomycetes; order Hypocreales; family Bionectriaceae; genus Clonostachys; species Clonostachys rosea. The sequence goes on from CP110204.1 coordinate 355,998, forward strand.
CTCTTCCATTTCTTCGTATACTGCAATGGCGTCTGCCTCCCACTTGAGATCAACTTCGCTAGGACGAAGCCACCTTGTCTTCTTGAATGGCTTCCAAAAAACAAAGCACAATGGGTTGAATATCAGCATTGTGTAGGAAAGGAAAAAGCTAGACACGTCCCATGGCGTGAAACTCTTGTAACCGAAGCAAAAGACAAGTATAACAAGCCAAGCCAAGCCGACGTAGGCAGTATACGGCTGCAGCTGACCGAGATAAGGAAGAGATGACCGATCGAACCCCTGAGCCTTGCAAGCTCGGTAAAAGCAAATGTATGTGACCATGATGATAATATAATCAATCAGAATGTTGCCGTGGTGATGGAAATAAGCCAGTTTAGAACTTGGTACGATCCTCCTGATAATTGGAGCAAAGATAGAAATGAAAAGGCGATAACCACTGCGAAACAGTGGGGTGGAATACCCTTCTTCGTCGTGTAGGCAAGGAATTTGGGTGCACGGCCGTTGATTGCAAGACCATGCAAAGCTCTCGTAGCAGCATAGGTGTAGGTGTTGCCGGTCGAGAAGACGGACGTAAGCATGAGAGCGCTGCAAAGGTCAGGGAGGCCTTTAATCCCCAGGTTCTTCATGGCTAGAATATAAGGAGAGGCAGCAGCCGACGATTCTCCACTTGTGATGGCCTCGACTAAGCCAGTATCATTATGGGCAATAATGATCCAAACGCATATGGCACCCCCAATGAAGAAGACGCCAAATCGCCAATAGACCGTCTTGAACGCGCTCTTGATATAGATATGAGGATGCTTTGCCTCAGCAGCCACCATTGAAACGTATTCCGGCCCCGACACATGTAAATATAGCGATCCACAATGCGCCTAGAAAGCCTTCGAACCGACCGAGGCTGCCATTATCGTATAAATTCGCGAAAGGTCCGGGATCTTTCCAGTATCGAAAGCCGTATGCGTCGTGCTGGGGATTGCCGCCAACCATAGTAATAAAGGTGAAGAAAAACAAGATGAAGATCAAGAGAACTTTCCCCCCAGGCAGCCAGAACTCAGCTTCGCCGTATGTTCCGACGGCAAAGAGATTGATTAGCCTGTGTTTTTGAACAGTTAGTACGCTACTTCCGATGCAACACTAAAGGGACCAAGGTAATTCCATACGTGTACACGGCAATGCAGACGAGACAGACTGCGAGCACCGGGATGTCATCTCTCCAAAATGATAAAAGGAGATTCACGGGGGAGATCTCGAAAGGCACCGTCAACGCCATATAAATGAAGAAATTCCAGCCGGCCATGAAGCCAAAGGCATCGTCAACCCATTTTCCGGCGAGAGAGATGAAACCGCCATTCACAGGCATGTAGGTCGTCATCTCTGCAAGGCAATTATTGAGGAATCCAACCATGGTACACTCAATAATGAATGCAATCAACAAGCTGGCGGGGCCGCCTTTGTAGAGGGCAGATCCAATGGCTATAAAAACGCGGTTCCGATGGAGCCGCCGATAGCAACGAGCTGAATTTGCCGTGGCCCGAGTCTACGATGGAGGCCTGATGAGCCACCTTGAGCACGGGAATGGAGGACATCCATCAGCTCGCCTTCCTTTGGATCGACATCAGACATGGCTTGAACTGGGGGCTTGTCGTCGGCCAATATCTGGCTGCGTTCTTGGGGGGTTCTGTTAGCCATTTGTGGACTGCAAGGTCTGACAGTGTATCGAAATCAGTGTGAAACCCAAAAAGAGGGAAAATTGGCAAAAGGAGAAGAAATGTAAGTTGCCAGGGAAGGTTGCATCTGAGGCAGGGTTGTGAGGAGTACATATAGATATCTTTAGCCTGACCTGCTCAAGGGAGCCCCGTGTGCGAACTTCCCTGGCCCGGGGAAATGCCAGGCTCCATACCCCATACCCCACGAAATCCTACATCACAGATTAAGATCAGATATTTCCCTCAGCAGTTAGGGCCTTGAGGGAGACAATTATCATTACACCCCATCTGATTCGTCGGAATGGGGCGGTTGATGGAACGGGAACTCCCATGCAAGATCATCTCACGATTTCGCTTACAATGCTAAATGAAGCACAGTTGCAAATTACACTAACAATACCTAGATGGGCAATTATCTGACATTCTGCTGGATGTCGTATACTTCATTCAGTGGGCATCAGGACAGATGTAAGCTCTTCCTTTATCTCAACTTGCTCCACAATACCTGAAAATTCCCACAAAAGGCAATTTGATCCCCGTGTCATTCTCATCCGGCATGGGGCAACCAGAACATTCCTTGCAACCTGTCCATTCCTAAAGTAGTAATTAAGTGCACCAACTCAATATAAACTCGCTGGACAAGGACCAGTTCCCACCCGCTAGGACAAACTTCCGTACGACCACAGAAGCTAAGAAAGTGCATTGTTAGCGAGACTAAGAGATTGTTGCAGACTAGCTCTTCTTAACTCTGATGGCCCTTTGTATTGACTTGCGCTCCTGGGGGAGACCCTTCGTCAGCAAATTGCATGAATTTTTCATAGCATCTTTGTGCCTCCCACGGACAAGAATAAACGATCATCGTTCATCATAATTTACTACACCGAGACGTTTAAACATATCAATCATCCGAGCTTTTTTTTTAGGGTTTTGAAACTCACATAAGTCCTACAGTCAGCCAAATCGTCATGCAAGCCGCCAATAATGTTCAAAAACGTCTTACCAATGGCGATATAAGCTATGGGGTTTAGCAAATGCTCCCGGGGTCCGACCTCACAAGGACCATGTGCCGGTCGGCCGGAAATATTGACTGGATCCTTGTTGGTCAGGAACATGGAAACATTTCCGATGACTCTATGCATGAAATAGTAGCTGCTGCCGCTGCCTGTGGAGTGTCTCCTGTTGTCCGGGTGATGGAAGGGCAACGCTGGATGATCAAGCGAGCCCTGGATGCCGGAGCACATGGAATTCTTGTTCCTATGCTGGACACTGCGGAAGAGGCCAGAAAAGTTGTTGAATATTCCAAATATCCGCCGCTCGGCCGCCGGGGGATTCGAGCCCCTGCTCGCGGTGGACAAGTTTGTTGAGCAGCATCCCCATGGCGGTTTGATCAAACAGCTGACCGGCCTTGAATACTTGGCACAGGCCAACAGCTCGCTGGTCATTGCTGTGCAAATTGAAACTATGAAAGGTCTACGAAACGTCAAAGAAATCACCGAAGTGCCAGGGATCGATATCCTCTTCATCGGTCCCTTCGACCTGGGCCTCAATATCGGACACCCGGTTCCTGCCTCGGGAGAAATGGCTCAGGAGCTTGTCGATGCCATCGACAAAGCCAGAAAGCTGCTGCTGCTGCTGGAAAGCTCAGTGGCATATACTGTAATACGGGTGAGCAGGCTAGGGGCTACGCCAAACAGGGATTCAAGATAATAAGTATCATCACAGACATGATTGCTTTGCGGAAGACATTTAGAGAAAATTTGGATGTATTGTAAAGTTGAGCGATAATCAGATGGAAGTCTTAAAGATAAAAGGTCAAGAGAATGCAACTCTGTCTACCCAACGTTATAAAACTCTATAGCCAGTTTCAGAATGTAAGGTGCACATAATGCCAGAAGCGCCCCTTTAATTGAGCTAATTGCACATGGAGATGATTACCCACGTATTAGGATCTCAGGCCTGCGTCGTGAGTTATAGGCCTTCACGCTGTCAGTCAAGTTACTCGAACTCTTACAGATCATAACAGAGTATTTAACTAAATTAAAGACTAAGCTATAATCTAGATCGATATATATATAAGGGAAAGAGAGATATATCATTCTTTAGTATATTACTAAGTCTGCCTATTTTGGGTTATAGGGTAAGCTACAGTAGGTGAATAAAAGTAACAACCAGGGGCCTATAAAAATATATCTCCTCTACTATATAATAAATTAATCTAACTTCTTCCTTTTTAAATAATTTAATAATAATAATTCTAAAGATACTAAGGCTTAAATATAGCCCTTATAAGTATATAAAGATTATAATAAGCTATAATTTAAATCTAATAGTGTAGATAATAGTATTTAAAGAGAGAGTATCTCTAAACTTAGTTTCTAGAATTATATTATAATATTATATTTAAAAAGTAGCTATATCTTTATTATACTCTAGCAGGCTCTTAATAATAACTAATTCAGATAAAAATAATATCTTTAGATATATTAAAAAAGATCTTTTTATATTAATTAAATAGATTTTATTAGATATAAAGATTAAATACTATAAATATACTCTTATTTACTATCTTAAAAAATATAATATCTTCTATTTAAAAACTATATACTACTTATTTCTAATTCTAAAGATAGCTAAAGTTTATCTAGTATTTATAAAAGTAAATATAAATAAGCCTGCAGAATAATAATAATATATTTTCTTTTTAGATAAATTAATTATTTAATATAGTTAGAGAGAGTACTAGAAGTATATTTTCTACTAAGAAATATACTTTATACTAATCTTAATAATTTTACTAATATTATTATAAAGAATATTAAACTTTAGAAGAAGTATATTTAATCTTAAATAAAGCTTATTTATTATAAATAGATATTTTAAAAAGCTTTTTTTTATTATAATTACTTATTACTTATATTACTACTTAATAACTCTAAATCTAAGTATAATAGTATTATAGTATATAGAATATTTAAATATTATAAGGAAAACTTTCTAATAATTATCTTTCTAGAATCTATATTCTAAGAAGATAATATACTAATATATAGAGTCTATATAGTTTAAAAATAGCTTTTTAAGTTTACTAAAGAGAATAAGATTAAGTTACTAATTTAGCTAGCTTATAGTTCTAATTTTAATCTAATTAAGAACTTATAAAATATCTTTAAATAATAAATCTATATATAATATCCTTATTTAGTATCTCTTTTTAAAATAATTAAAATAAAATAATAGTTAATTTAAATAACTATTATAATATAGAAAGAGTTAGAATTTAAAATACTTAAAAAACTAATTATAATAATATTAGAGTAACTATAAGCTATAATTAATATAAATAGGTAGTATATAAAGTATTAAAATTATATCTATAAAAGGAGAAATAAATAAAGAATTAATCTTAATTTAAATTATATAAATTAGCTTATTATTAGTAGAGAAATATATAATTTACTAACTACCCTTTAGTTAGTATATTTTATTTTTTTTACGTTTTGGTTATGACTTTTATCAAGTAGTTATATATATAAAAGCTGCTGCCGACGCCGTGCACAGGTAGCTTGTCGTGATACTAAATATAGGGCATATAATGCATTCGGTATATACTTGTGTACCTCCTCGTAGAACTCTCGAGGCTAGCTCTTGCTTTCATAACCTTGCATCATAAAGGCAGGATATTCTCACGCTGGTAGCAGTCGAGCACGTCACGTAAGCCCTCCAAAGCTTGACAAGTGGAAAAATAGATTGGGACAGCTTTATTAATATCAGAAAATAAGTATTCTTAGATCAACCAGGTGAGTTCGTCTTCCGGTAGCTCTATTGCAGTAACCTAGTCATAGAGCCACGACACGAACTTCAGAGGGATATTGCCAGTGTAGGGGGTATCTGCAAATATGTCTTGGGGGGGGGGGGGGGGGGGGTTGAGAAGAGGGTTGAAGTGATATATGCCGCTCGCCTCGCCCATATCGGATGACACCCTCGGAGTGATTGGCAGCAATGAAGTCTCGAGGCTTGGCCAGTCCCACGATCGTGCGTTACCAAGTTGAAACGACTGATCCCAATTGTTTATGGCATGAAGTTGCTCAGATGCCCCCTCGTGGCTGTGATCACCTGGTCTCTTCCTGAATTGGCCGTATCCCTTTACGTTAATGGAGATGCAGTGGTAATTCTTTGACAAAGCGGTGCTTCATGGGTACTCCGTCTAGAACGTTGGTGTCCCCGTCTTCATTGGCATTTGGAGGCTTGACCTGGGAGAATCGGTCCACCAACTCTTGAATGTACTGATCCGGTGGCATAAAATTATCAGTGATGATGGCATTTTTATTTTTTCTCAACTCCTTTGTAGGAATGTGTTGTCTTATTCTTCTTTGAACTGACCTACTCGTCTTTTTATAATTACTCCTCACCTTCCGAGTCTGCCTTTACCCGCAGGATGCAGTTAGGTTGTTCGCGTCGATTTCTGACAAATACTTTTAGTGTTTTGCCACGTATGGTTAAGGTTTTAACTTGACTTTTGGAAAGAGTCTACCCCTTGATTCGTGGGCTATTTCTCTCGAAGTTAGTTTGAAATACCTACTTTACTAGGGGAAACTCGTGACTTGGGGGAAAAGCATCCCCATATATTTATAAATATTGTTGAAATTAATCCGTCCCTTTGTTCTCTCGCTACCTGACAGGCTTAGTAGGCGGGACGTTAAAGGCGCCCTTAGTAGGCTGAACAAGCTTGCAATTGCTTGTATTGATCTTAGGCTTTGCAATCTTGGCCGTGGTGATTTTCTTTCCCTCCATCAAGAGCACCCAGACCAAAGGCTTCGCCATAGCCTAGCTCTCCTTATTCGAGCAATCAAGAGCGGCTTAGTTTGCTATCGTAGCTGGATTTCTAGGGAAAATGTGGATGCACAAGTCGATCAGAGCATTCTTAACAGGTTAATTGTTCTCAAACCCACCGCCAGATTTCTACTCTACCTGAGTGAGTATGAGTCTTCCAATGCTACGTTTCATGACATTGAAGGATTCTATAACAGGCCTGGTGAACTACACACTGTTTTTATAATAACAAAGGACCCCATCATGCTAGCACATGTAAGGTATCGTCGACGAGGAGCAAATAATCTAATGATTATATTTCTCACATGTTCCACAGGAGGATAAGAACAGGTGAAGCAGTCATGGAACTTCCGAATCTCAGTAGTGGACGTACTAGACAAGATACCTTACGCTGACCCTGACCTGCGAGAAATGCTGCGCCAGATCCACGTAAATGGTGCTATCGGCTGAGCTCTTCGGTGGCGTGATCCCCAAGCTCAATAGACGGCATCATGGGGGGCGGTTTACCCAACTCGGGGATAGTGCCCATTACTTTCTGCCTGCCTCGGACAATGGCGCTTCGCAAGCGTCTGGGGATGCCTTGTCCCTTGCCCACTGACTGAGAATTGCCGGCAAGGGTGAGGAGCTTGCTACAAAAGTACACCCCAAACTCCGCTTTGAGCGCGTATAGAATGTAAAAAAACATGGTGTTACTAAGTAATGCATCTCGCCGATGTAATACGGAATAGCGAAGAACTTGACTTGCTCGTAAAGGCATTGAACCCACCCGAATGGCTTTGAAGCCACGACTTAGGACAGTATACGATTTATCATTATAATGATTTCAACGAGCATACATTGAACTTCGCTCCCTTTGAGAAGACTAATATTCCGTATAGGTACCAACCCTAGACTATAACAAAGGTGATGGCCGATCTTTGAGCCAGGGACAGGGTAATGAGAGAGACAAAAGAGCCCTGGCGGATGATCCACTAGACCCAAGCTGGGAAAAAGAGGTCATTCCTAAACCGCTAAGTGAATAGTCTTGAAACTGGCAAGATCAAGTGGAACTGACATCGTCTTTGCCCATAGTTGGCTCGTATCGGGTGGCTGCCTGCAATCTGGGGCTTGATGTTGCGCGAAGGTGTGTAAGGCCATACATGGATTGGGTCGATAACTCGCTATATACTTGCGTTAAGCTCCTCAGCATTGTTCAATTATCTATAAGAGACACATCGTTATAGTATCACTGTGAATTTCGCAATCATCTGGACAGAATAACTTATGGAATTACGCTTGGTTGCTGAACTCTAAAGCAGAAATTTCTTTACCACGGCATGCTACTTTTGACGCTAGAGCTATAATTCTCGGTCAAGTACCCCTCCCCTGCCTTGAGAAAGTGAGCATCCCAGCAAATTCTCGGAAATATCGGTTAAGTCCATGATGCTATTGCTCTAAATAGTCAGATTTACAAACTCTCGTTCTAATTTGTCTTGTCAGCAGATGATTAAAACTGGGTCGCCAAGGACGTAAGTATGTTTTGATAAAGTGGTAAGTGCTCCAAGGGACCAGGTATAGTCTCGTGTTCCATAGTACCCTAGTTGTCAGCAAGCTCATTACGGAAGCTCAAGCTGGAGATCTCGTATTTAAATTTATGGAATTTTCTATGTTGAGTGGCAAGAATAAACCGTCGATGAGAAAGATCTTAATACAGCGGACATAAGTATAAATGGGTAGTATTTACACTTCCTATTATCAACCGCGTACTCCGGGGACTATACTACGAAGCCCCGAAACTATGATTGCACCTCTTAAACTTTAACCCCCTATTGCTATTTAAATTTCTAAACTCTTCGCAAGGTTTCGAGAAACAATATGCTTCAATACAATAATATGCATTGGGTCGTGCTCTTGGGTAATCTACTGGCAATAGTGAGCGCCCGCCCATTCGAATTTGCCAGTAGAGACAACCCCCAAAACGAGTCATACGTTCTTGAAAAATTCCTGGTAACAACCACGGATGCTGCTCAGGCAGTACGCGATTATTGGACACCTGAGCGTCTTTCTTCAATTGATCATGATCCAATTTCAACCAACACAACACCAGTTCCTGCGAATGAAGAATATCGTGGCGCCGAGTTCAACGGACAAGGTGATATTCCGCATACTGTTGGACGACTATTATACACAGAATTGACAGAGGAGTTCGGCTGGAGAGATTCCTCGTGCACGGCAACTCTTGTACAAAGCGACAACAAGGCTACCATCGTTACGGCAGCGCACTGTCTAAAACCAAACGTCATGACTCGGAATCATACGGAGTGGAATGAGAATATCCTCTTCCTCCCGGGTTTCCGAGATAACCTGCCCCAGGTCAACTTCACCATAAATCGCGCGTATCTTGAGAGCAGTTGGGTCTACGAAGGCGTTACCTACTTCAATGATCGAGCTTTCGCAGTTCTGAACTCGGACTTAGCTTCCGGAAAAGCTGCAGGGCTGGTCATCGGTGCTGCTCAAGATATTCAATTCGGTACTAAGCCACCATACGGAACTCTGTACAACCTTGGCTACCCTCGATATTCATCGGACAAGGAGGAGTTTCGTTATGGTTCGCCAGCCTTTACGGGACGTCGACTAGCAGCCTGTTATGGTGAGGCCGAAGACTGGTGGCGATTCCCTTCCGATCTTGCAGGATTTCCCTGCCAAATGAGTGGTGGATCTAGTGGTGGCCCTCATCTCGCCAACTTCGACATGCAACGAGGCGTTGGGACAGTGGTTGCAGTTAATAGTATCCTCGATCAGAATGCTCCTCCACCAGAAGGAATAGTATATGAGTACGGCATGTCGGTCACTACCAGTTTTTCGAAGCTTCTATATGAAGCTGCACAGAGAGTTAAGCTAGAGTTAGCCTAGGCTCACGTTTCAAGGGCGGTATATATATAGTCTAATGCTATATTAGTACTGGGTAGGTGTTAAGTAACTTTATATTTGACTAGTTGTCTATAAAAATACTTGTATATCTCGCTTTCCTTAAACCGAGAGGGATGTTCAGCATTTCATCGACCATATCACTAGGGATTGTAAGCTTGTAAAAGTTCTTCATTCTATTGCCCCCAAGAAAGACGTTTTTATCCTTAGAAGAAATATCTTCAAAGTACTCATCGACTTTAGCGACGCTCGCTCTAAGGCCCTATAAATAGATACACCAAAGAGCCCACATTTGTCCTCAAAAGCCCCTTGAAGGGTTCCATTGCCACCGCCGCAGACGTGACAAGCGTCATCTACTACGCCCTCCTGCTATTCAACTCATCGATGCTCGGGAGAAAGACTGGGCCATTAGCTTTGAGTATACTCTCGTAGAATATGCCTTTAACAGAAGTATCATGGAACTTGGTCATAACCGTGGGCACTTGAATTCTACGGTCAGGAGGTTGTATGGGGAGCCACACGTAACGTTATGAGAAATATCTACGCAGCCGTCACGTGGCTTGTAAACGAACTGGTCGAATTTTATGTTGGCTTTGAGGCTGGCCATGTTATTGAGTTTGGGCCCACTTGTCAATTTGGCCAGGTTAGATAAATTAGCTACTTTTCGGCATCCGTAGTAAAAGATATCCTTTTTCCCCCTTCATATTTTTACTTTTGAAAATCCCTTCTTATGAAAGATATATCTTTTAGCAACGTTACGGCCGCTATAATAGATCAATTAACTAGCTGTAAATATAAACTATTTAATTAAATGAGAATATATATAAAACTCAAAACCTCCTTTTTATAGGTGTTGTGGAAGATTGTTAGATTTTGGTATGGCTAGCAGTCTGCATTTTCAAACTCGCAAGCAGCCGTGGTGTTGCTCGTTTTCCCCCCAACATATTATCCTGCTTGGCAGCTGGTTGCAGGCGAGGCGGAAGGAGAGCAAAGGTCGATAGGAAGGACTACACGTATAATAGGTGGGATACAACTGTATTTCATATAGCTTCGAGGCACAAGAACGGGTAGATAGATATTTCTTCCAACAGAATGGAATAATTATCTCTGTTATCGGGTAGAAACCTTTTGTAGGGCAAAGATAAAAGTGATGTGGGAAGGGATGGAAGATGTATCGTCAATGTAGCCGCTGGCGCTGACCGAATGCCCTGACTGTCGGGAAAAGAAATTAAATTGAAAAGGGTCACGGGATGCATTTTTATCTGATATATATGTACTTTGATCTCCTACAGCGATGGTGAATCAGGTACCCATGAAACCTTTCTCTTAACAGCACCTTTGAAGTTGGATTCTTAGGCAGTCGCGTTCTCAGTGAAGAATCAAGTTTCATATTTACGAGACAACAAGGTGGCAGTTTATCACTTCATGTTGCATTGGAATACTGCAGATACTTAAATGTGGTTGAGCCTTTCATAAACTGACGATCTTTCTACGTAAGACTTAATAGTACTTTATTCAATCTGAGCAAGTCTCAAAGCCAATTTCTCCATCCAAAAAATTGAGATATGTTTAGAACTGATCAAATTTCTCTCCACATTTAAAACTTTCTTCGGAAAACAATTAATATCAAAGCAACAGTGTGCTCACACCTCAACTTCTTCAGCTGTTGTGAGCAGTGGCCGCCTGGATTATACGTCTCCAAGCTGGTCTTTTCCCTGCTTGTAGTGATCACGTCGATCGAGAAGCCGCGGGCTACGTCTCAAGCGCCGCTGGTCAAAGCCTTGCTCGCTTCGGACACCTTCCCTTGGAGCCGCTGACTCGCTGAGAGGGTCTGCAGACGAGGGCTTGTCAGAAGATCCGACATCCAAAGTCAATAAAGCCTGATGAGCTGCCACCCCGGGAGCTTGTTCGCTAGGTTGAGCGGGGCATGCTGAATGCCGGGGTTGCTGGGAAGTTAGTGTAGAGGGTTGTGTATCGCGTCGACTAGATCGAAGTGTCCGATGGCTTGAGCCTGCGCCAGTTTCCGATTGACCGATGGGATTCCAGATCGCCATATGGACCTTTGAGGGCCCCCGGGGGGTGACCGAACCCTCAGCAGGAGTGGGAGTGAGGTTGCGAAAAGTGTTCGACTCAGTTCGTATTGTAGTGTTAGTGGCAAAGGAGCTATTGTCACTGGGCTCCTGCTCGTAAAGTGCCAAGTTCTGGTCACAACATCCAGACATAAGCAGGCCGTAGTCGCGCATTGCAGCATAGTGGCACTCTTCAGAGGAACAGCGCTTGTTCTCGTCGACCACAAGCATACGATCAAGAAGAAACTTTTTCATCTTCTCTTCCTCTGTCCACATATGTTGCACCCAAGGATTATTCTCAACGGGGAGTGCTTGTCTGAGCTCATGTCACGAGGGAAGTGGAAAATTCGTGGACGAGTTCTGCCACAACGACACCAAGGGACCAGACATCGACCCTGGTGCTGTTGTAGACCTCACCAGAACGGCACTTCAAAATCTCGGGCGCCGTATATTCTCTAGATCCACAAAAGGTCATGGCGTTCTTGGTGTCTTTGGCAAGCCCAAAGTCTCCTAATTTGACACAGATGTGTGCCCTGGAAGACCGACTGTGGACGAAAAAAACAACCTTTGTCAGGCTTTGAACAGATCCGCGTTTGAGCCCCCCCCCCTTTTTTTTTGTTAAGGCTTGAGAGATTCTGTGGCTTGAATAAATAATTGTTCGCCCTTGCATATTTCTTTGTTTGTGGCTTGTCAATACATTTGTAGAACTTGTAGGTCGCACAAAGAGTCGATTATCTAATGAAGCAGCCAGTGCCAACATTGAAGCCTCGCGATTCGCGTCCCTTCAACTCTTCTACTCGGTGACAGAGCACGCACACCCATCAGGGCTCGGACATTTCCGACTGCAATGCAACAACATGAGTCAGACAATCATGGACGAAGACGCGATTGCAGCTATGGAGGCGTACAGGGTGGCCAAGGCAGAGCTGCGCGAGTATCTCGAGAAGGAAAATGGTCCTAATGGCGGACGATGTCCCTCAACCGTCCCCTATAGGAGCGAAGGAGATCTTTCTCAAGCCTACCCACAATTTGAGGCACCCGATTTGAGGCAAGGAGATGCCATCACTTCACAACCACTGGCAAGCAGAGAGTGAGCCGCCCAGAAACCCCAGACTGACTGAGCCCGACAGAAGATCTTTTTTTGGCGAACGTGTGCTGACAGGATCCAAGTGGCGAGGAGATCGAGGCCATAAAAGCCGACGAGCTTTGCAAGCGACTGCAAGGCATCCCCCCTGATAGCGACGACCGCAGCATATGCGCACCGAGACCCTCCGCGCGCGCAGGGTCAGAGACGCCCCTGCGCGCAATCACTGACGAGGATGTGAGGAATTACCGTAAGGCGAGCGAGTACGGCGACTACCATCTCCTTGTTTCCGACGGCGCACGGCCGGCTTACTCCATCGAGATGGTCGAAGCAGTACGACAAAACCCAGACGAACACTTTGAGTTGCTATACAGGTGGAGCCATATTGAGCCATATGATACCAGTCCCTACCAATGGGATGTGTTTCAGAGACAGTTGGTGCGTTGGGAGCATTTTCGCGACTGGCAGTTGAGACAGCGCGGCAAGATTGATGAGCTCTCGCTTGAGAAGTTCATCGAGAAAAGGAGGACCGACTCCAAGCTCCAGGCTGATCATATGCCCGAATACAGGATGCGTCCGATTACTCCGAGTCGGCCCATTCGCAAACGAGTGTATAAAGAGTGGCGGCTAGATCAACGCTTACGACAGCGGGACCAGGGATTTATTCGCCAAGAGGCTCACAAGCCCGTCAACTTTGCACACAATGTCGAGGCCATTAGACGCAGGCTGTCCGAGAACGGGTTCACCGGGCAGATCGACTTCGACATTGACCCAAAGAAGCAAGGCCAGCTGGCGACATGGGCTGAGTACGTCGACTTCGAACTTCGTTGGCTCTCTGCGTATGAGGCTGCAGTGGAAAGAGCCGCATCAGATGTCGAGAAAACATGGCAGAAATACCATGACCAAGGCCAATTTTCCAAAGAAGAGACGGTCCAAGTCTTGCAGTCCAAGACTTTCAAGGATCAACTCCGGCGACAGACCGATCAGAGAGCAGAGGACCAGGCAGCGGCCAGTGAGGCTCTGACGGGTCTCCGTCAACGGATCGAAAGTCATTCACTAGACATGGCCGACGGCAAGCTCGAAATGCTGCAGGCTGCCGAGGAGAGGTCTCGCAACGCAGACGAGCTTTATATGCGGGCTGTCAGAAAGAGCGCCGCTGTGTCTGAAATCGTCAATAAGGGGGGGCATCAGAAGTATAAAGAACTCGTGGCTAAACAAAAGGCACTCGCCCAATGGTCTTGGGACCAATTGCGCTTGATTGAGGGCGAAAACAAGCTCACCGACGAGACAGGCCCAGTGGCATCTGGGAAGCGAAAGGCGAGAGCTGTCAAACTGAGCCAAGGGTCCACAAGTTGTTTGAGCCCTGGAAGACAAGGAAGTCTACCTCCCACTGTAAGCGATTCGGTTAGAATTGGGGAGCACAAGGCACATGGCCATGTTTCAATCCCTTCGACAGCCCGAAGGCGCAGGACAGGGAATCCTGCATTACAGGAGGCAGCAGTGGCGCAAAACGACACAGGTCTTTCAATTGGGATTATGCGTCTTGGGGTACATTCTGTTATCCATAAGCCGAAGCAACCAAATGTTCCTGAGGGTCAGGAAGCATCAACCCCCGACGCTATAAAACCGCTGGTAGCTGGGAAGCGCAAGGCTGAGAGCGGTGATTTGAGCGACTCGGTAGGTCACCGGTCAAAGACGCAGAAGGTTACCGCTCAAAATGCTTCTCGCATCCTAGACCACACAATGACCGCACACAGTTTGGCGACCTTGGAGCAGGACGCGTCGCGGCAAATAGATGTTCGCCAAGTGTCTCAACATGACCACGTTCCGGGGGGAGTGGATTCTCAGGAAGAATCAACGACAGCGAAGACGAGTCACAGGCGAAAGCGGGCACGCACTACTGAGGAAATGGAAGCGTCAAAGAAGCGTTTGCAATCCCTGAGGGAAAAACCCCGTATAAATTATTTACAGTACTTGTAATTACCCATCCAATCAACAATTTTGACTTCATTGCCAATTTCGAACCAAGTTGGACCTTCCTACATTGTACCACTCTTACTACCTACTTGCCACTCTAATAATAGCCTATGAGCATTATGTAATATAAATAAATGAAAATCAAAGTAGTAAATTTTAGAACAAATTTTCTTATTACTAACGTTGATAATTATAGTGAGTAAGCTTCGAGGTCTGGTAATATTATCTTAAACTACTTCTCTATAATTAAATCTTTTAATCTAGCTTCAATATAGTTAACATTTCCCTCAATCTTCCTTCACTAAAATATTGTATGCTCTTATTCCGGGATTATCATGCAAACAGTCAATCCACATAACTTCCTTCAGGCAGCAGCGGATCTCCTCCCATGAGCTCTTATGTACGACTGTTTTTCTCCACAATGCAGGTACTTGAAGACTGTGTCGGCTCTCAGTAAATATAAGTCGGACAATCATGATCCAGATACTAATTTTCTCATGTAGGTGAGCGGTCTCAGCGTTATCGGAATTTAATGAAAGTTGGAGCTTTTCGAATGTACCCCTGTATGCTCGTTGTACTCTGAGGCCGGGAATTCGAAAGGTTGTTGCCAAGAAGGCCATCATGCCCAAACGAAGAGTTTCAGAAAATCCATCTGTGAAACACCCATCAAGTTCCAAAAGCTGGGAGTGCACAAACCCCAAACACTGCTGAGCAAATCTACCCTCGATCCGCTCGTTTCTGTAAAAATGCTTATTGAATAATAACGTTGTATCTTGAAGGGTGCGGAACACAAGCTCCAATCTCGAGTCTACAAGGCCGGTGACGGACACTTTCTCATGTGGGTAGCCCATGTTGGCGAGCTGGGTTATGAATGTGGGCTCTTTCCATATGGAGCTATCATAAAGCGGCGTCCATTTCTGGGTTGCCAGGGCATTGGAAAAGTTAAGGCTGTATAAGGTCAGTGCCTTGCGGCCATTGCTGTCTTCCCTGATTGACATGTGAGACTTGCCGGTCTAGCGAGAACTGGACCATGGGGTTGTGATCTAAGGCCCGGAAGCCGCCACGGAGGTGAATAATCTGTCTCAAACCCACTGCATGTGCTGCCATGGCTGTCTGGTCGCCAAAGAGAACAGCTATTGAGACCATGATCCCAACGGCAAACAAGATCAGGTCGGTTTGATGAGAGGCAGCGTCGGAAAGCCTGGAGTGCGATATGGGTAAGAGCAGCCGAAGGTGGGTGAGTGTACCACCTGATAGCGGGCGCTGTATTATCAAGTCCTCACAGGCTGAGGTGAGTAGCAATGTTGCTCGGAAGCAAAGCATGTCGCCGGTAAGCGCTCGAAAGCACTGGAATGGGTCCTGGCCCAAGTCGATGAACAGATTGAAAAGCTCGAACGGACATATAGGATCCCTGATAGGGTTGCGAACAAAGTCTGGAAATGGAATTATTATTAGTCGCTATAGCCACCACCAAAAAATTTCACTGACATTTGTGCATCAATTCCTGGGAAACAGCATCCAACTCCCCGGGAAACCGGAAGAGGGCCCAGTCAGACGGTGGCGGCGGCGGCACGGCTGGTTGTTGCGCAGTCTGATTGCAACCCTCGGCCCCTGGCCATTCTGGGCGCCATCGAGCCTGACTCACATTATTCGTTGTCGGCCGTGGATGGATCTTCCTCTGTCTATTACACTCAGGCTTGTCTTTCATGCCTCGTCTTGTCTTGCGAGCTGTTTGCCGAGCCCGACGGGAGTTAGGCAGTTTGTTTCTTCCCTTCATGCCATGATGACGGATGAGTTTCCGCAAAGGAGAGTGAATCATAGTGGAGCCGTCGGTCGGCACAAAAGCGAATTGAGCCGACATATTGAACCTCGCAGAGAAACAACCAGTCTCGGCAGCTGAAGAGGTATCATGATACGACGAACTTGCATTGGATTGAATTGCAGCGCAGGTCTCGAGGTTGACAGACGACAGGTAAGCAGATGAGATTGGACCCACTGCAAAGATGAAGCCACACACTGTATGGATAATACCACCTGTCAATGATTGGAGCAATGAAACCAGACTGCTGCCCAAATTCGGAAAATACTGGGCTTTTCAAGACTACGTGGACCAAATTCAGGGATACAACACTGTGTCTAAACTAGGCATGGAGAGACTCAGACCCTGTTCCCAACTCTGCTTTGTACGAAATCCATGCCGCTTACGGCCTCGCTGATATTTTTGTTTCTTTTAAAGAGCTAGGCAAAGAACTCCGAGTCTGTGTTCAGTTCTATTCTTTTCTCATCTTTCTCTTTTATTTTCCGTCTTTCCCTTTGCATGCCAGCATTTTCAATCACACATTACATCAACCGCGTGCTTCAGCTATAGAGCGCTTGCTAATAAGATGGGTTCCATTTCCTTGCCCTCTCCACAAACCACTTTTCTCCGGACTCTGCTCAAGCATCAGTTTCTACCGTCAGCTAAACCGTCGCTAGACTCAATATGCCTCATCGGGAGGACAGCGGTTATCACTGGTGGGAGCACAGGCATCGGTTTAGCATGTGCAAAACTTCTACTCTCGCTAGAGCTTCCGCACCTCATCATCGCTTCCAGGTCCTCTAAAATAGGTACAAAGGCTGCGTCTGAGTTGGTCGAGCTCTATCCGAAGGCCAAGGTTGAGTTTTGGTGTCTTGATCTGAACTCATACGAATCAATTCGACTGTTCGCTCACAGATGTGCGGCCCTAAGCTCTCTCGACATAGCCATCTTGAATGCAGGCATCATGAAGAACGAATTCCACGCCAATGTGTCTACCGGACATGAAGAAACATTCCAGGTCAACTACTTATCGACCGCTCTTCTAGCGATATTGCTCATCCCAGTCTTGAAATCGAGCTCCCATCACGGTCCAGGTAGACTCACAATTGTTTCTTCCGTGGCGGCCGTGACAACGGCCTTTCCTGAGAAAGACTTTGTGCCTATCATCCCAAGTTTTGACAGGCAGGACAACTGGAGCTCCTCTGTCGCTAAGCAGAGATACGACGTAACGAAGCTGCTGCTGCTGATGCTTATGTTTAAGTTGAGCTGCCTAGTGAAGGCAGAAGATGTCATAATCAACGCCGTGGATCCGGGTTTCACGTTGGGAACGGACCTGTTTCGTGATATTCCTTTAGCATTAAAAGTTTCTATGTGGCCGCTCGCAAAGCTGATGGCTACTTCACCGGAAAAAGGCGCTTGGACCTATGTCGACGCATGCATTCTCAGAGGCACCGAAAGCCACGGAAGCTTCCTAAGCGATTGGCAAGTTAATGCGTATGTCTCGAGCCCCAAAATGTATCATGGGATAATACTAGTTTCAAGTGCTAACGATATTAGTTTTCATCCCATTATGTACACGTCGGAAGGCGAGTCAGTTATCGAACGGCTCTGGGAAGAAACCATCAAAGAATTATAATGTGATGAGATATATACTATCTTAGATTCTAGGTAGAGATTTGTTACAGTGGGAGAAACTAAGGTAGTGCTAATGCGAGTATGAGCCCGACTTCTAATAGTAATAGAAGTACTAAGAGTGCTGCACATATTAATAAAGTATTTAAGTAGTAATTGTATATAGAAATATCCCCTTATTATTAAAGAAAAACTGTATATAGATAAATAGGTATAAAATTAAAAGTTATCTCTGTATAATAAAAAAATCTAATTTACAGATATTAGATTTTATTACAATATCAATATTTGTATATTTATTATATATTTATATGAATATTATATAACTAAAGATATATTCTACTAATAGTATTATTAGAACTTTTTTTTCTAAATAGAAAAAGTAGATATACTTTTTTAGCAAATTATATTCTATACTATTTTCTATATATATTAGAGAGGGGTTATAGGATCGATATATAGCAGCAATTAAGCAAGATATCGAGAAGTCTAATCTCGGCGCTCCGAAAACCTTACTCAGGCAATCGACTGGCTGTCCGTGGGTAGTATCATGCATTCTGGATAATGTGCTAGTTTCGGCATCGCCAGCAATGTGGTATAATAAGATTCGTCACTCAATGACGAATTCACTCCCGAGAATTTCTAGCAAGAAATTGCTCAAGCATCAACGAATGAGACACTTAGCTTTTCAAGGGATAGCGATGCGACTAAACTCTCAAGGATCTGCAAGGGCTATTTCTCGAGGTATTAAATGCGGGGCGTCAGTGGTATCTACCAAGGAGCTGCTGACAAAATCAGGAAGTTACCGACGCGCGCGGCAAGTTTACAACTGCGGACCAAAATCCGGATCCTTGAGCGTGCCCACATATGCTAAGCATTTCCAACAGCACAGAATGGATATCCTCCTGTATTGCGTTTTAGCATTCCTTCTTTGGGTATAGATAAACTGTTATGGTGGCGATCCAAGTAGCTGTGAAGGGGGCTTAAGTCAACCAAAATCGGCATTATTGCTTTCCGCCTCCTTTTTACGGGTTGCCGTCGGCCGAAAATCCGGGCGGACATTAGTAAACCCCCCGTTGAATTTTCCCCACTGTCGTCGGCCGAAACCCCGGGCGAACATTGGCGAAATCGGTGATACATCGTAAACAACACCTTAATCCGGAGGGGAAAAAACTTGCTGACCGTCACAAGGAAGAAAGTAAGGAACGAAGAGTAATGAAGATAGATTGATATTACGAGGAACTTGATCTTGCTGAAATAAGCAGTTTTAATTAAGGCACTGATATAAGTCGTAGACGAGCGGCGTTAAGTAGCTGTTGAACCACACTCAACTCTGCAAAAGATTCAAGACGATCATTGCCATCACCATACTATTGACTATCGCTCACCATGCGTTATACCGCTCTCGCTTCACTCATGGCTTTCGCTAAGGTCGTCTCGGCCTGTGGCCTTGCCCTTCCCCCTTCAGTTCAGCTCAAGGCCCGTGGAGAATATGAAATATTGGACAGCTTCGACAAGCGTAAGTCTTCCTCGGAGTCATTCTGCTAGAGACTATAATCTAAAGACGTCCCGATCTCCAGGTGATACGAGTGATGGGCTTTTGCACCCAGTCACCCACGATAGCAAAGTCCACTGGACCGTAGACCAGAACACCCGGCAGATGCAAGTCTCAGATGATGCCTTTATTGCTCGAGACTTTGCCCGCTTCAACCATCATCCCAATTCGACCATGTACTACACCGGCGGAGTTGTGATGAACCTAACTCAACACATCGAGGATCTTCGTCTGACCTTCTCCACGTACTCTCACGCGGCTCCACACAACCACAACTATAGAGTCATCTTCGGCGAAGGAGACTGGACTGTGGCACTAGCCCATGCCGGTGGCCCCAACGATGGTCCTCTTCCCGACCTGTCTGGCAAATTCTTACCACCGACCATGCGGACCGTCAGCTTTGACCTCATGACGATTGCCCGTTGGGATGGGGGATGGATGATGGAGGAGTACTTGTGGTCAGACACTCCTATTATGTACCGCCAACTCGGTGTCCTGCCAATTCCGCCGGCCGACGATCTGCCGGATATCGAGCTCAACTCCTACACTTCCCCGCTTTCTACTCAGCCAGATGTCGACAACGCCGAATCCAACAAGGCCAAGACGACTGAGTCGGATGATGCTCTCAACGCGGGCAAGTTTGATGCCAAGTCTCTTCATCTGTCCGATGACGTCAAGGTTTATGGACTCACCGATCAGCCTCTTGATCTGTACGGCTTCCTCACAGAGCTGAAGGATCTTAAGAAGGCTTTCCCAGACCTTCGCCTGGAGAATAAGCCCTATAGACAGATTATCGCGCAGGGCGACTGGACTGCTACCGTCGCTATGCTAAGCGGCTCCTTCAAGGGACCCCTAAAGCTGCCCTCGTACTTGGGTTCGTCGCCTGCCGAGCCGAATGGCAAAAAGTTCAATCTGCTCCACTACACTATCTGCCGATGGCAGAATGGACAGATTGTGGAAATGCGCATTAACGCTGACATCTTTGGCATTGTCGGCGCTCTTGGAATCCCGCTTTAGGGCATTTACTGAAGTCAACATGAAAGGCAAACTTGAAAGGCAATCTCTAGATTGCTGATGAAAAGTCCTAATCTCGGAATCTTTTCTTGTCTAGATGGAGTCGGAAATGGAATATTAGATGTCTATCGGGACATCTTGAGCTACATCTGTACACCTCTGCAACCACCGCTTCTCTTTTTTTTTCTATATTATTGTTTTATATATATATACATCTTCCAATCCATGTCATTAAATACATTTGGAGCATCAGTACCTAAATAAAACTTGTTTCGTCCCCCTTTCTGATTTGAATAGCACATCAAGATCTCCATTCATTCTGAAGTAACGCCCAGTAAGTCGCGTCTATCCCTTGCAGCGCCCATGCATCTGCTCCAGCCATTACGTCGGTTACAATAGGATTGCTCTGTTGGCTTTCAGGCTCGAATTGAATCGAAATGAATGGTTCCGTAAGGTGATCGGCTGGAACGCTGTTGGCCGGTTGTTCAGGCCTGATTGAAATGGTCGCGGTCTCGATACGCCCACTCATGGGTGCTAGTACACTGTTCTGTGCTTCTTGAATTTTTTGACCTGCGTTGGAATGACTGAGAGGTACTTTGATCTGGATTTTACCGAAATATGGTATCTCCAGCTCAACAGTTGGAGGGATGATGCTGGGAGAGGTGGGAGATGCCGACGGAGCAATGTCTAAAATGGGCAACAATCGATCAATGATGGTCGAAGATTCCGTAAACAAGCTGTCGCTGTTAAGGTATGCGAGACTTTCCATCCTGTCTTTGACTGTGCATACGAGTTCCCTATCCACACCACGATGCCTGCTCATGTCATCTGTGGTAGGCTCGAAAGGGGGCTGTGCATGAGCTATCAACAAAGTGGTTGCTGCTATGAGGGCCGCATAATCGACATGACGGCACGCAAAGGCCGAGTCATTGATCTGTCGGAAGGTATTGAATCTTTCCAACACCTTCCGACTCGAGCTGGTACATATCGTTTCGCTGCTTTGATGATCATGCTGGAACGAGGAGCGCCTAAGCATGTATGGAATATGTACAAGAATCAACAGCAAATGGTGATTCATCTGCAGGATCATCTGACCCGCCGCCTGAAATGCAGACCTCAAACTGCAGAGAGGATCAATGATAGGAAGTTCCCACCATTCCTCCCCCATAATGCCCGCGCCTGCCAGGAGATCACTGCTAATCATGAGAGTCAAGTGGTATGCCTGTTCCTCACTCGAGGCGTTGCGCTCAATAAGCTTTGCCGAGACCACTGCATGGAGTTTCTCTAACTTCTCCCATGGGGTATCTCTCGCCGTTTGTGCCTGAGCAGCAAAGGAGTTATCCTGGCTGCCCGCTGGAAGACCAAGTAGTAGAGAGAGGTAGCGATCACACGCGACGGATCGGTACCACATTATGCTTGGTGATGGTGGGTATTGGCCGAGTAGAAACGGGCTTTGAAGGATGCTCTTGCCAGTGTCAATGCCTATGAGCTGTCCGACACTCAGTGCCCTTCGAAAGACTAACCAAGCCTTTCTGAGGTTTCCGGCGTTTTGTTGCCAATAGCCCAGCAGCAGAAGACACTCGAGTCCTTCCAGACTGGTCACAAGACGATCAATAGACATGAAAAAGCCATCCACGGTACCAACGATCTTTTCCATGGTTCTTGAGATTGAATCAGGGATCGAGAGTGACGAACAGTCGAATTCAGGGGAAAGCTGTTGCATGCAGATAGCCAATTGCAAAAGGCGTTTAACCAGAAGAGTAGGTCGACTTGACGTGAATGGTATGGCCGCAATAGCTTCTGGAGGGTCCGATTTGCCTTCTGCGACGTCAGCGTAGCAATGGAACAGTGTCGCGACAAAGACTGAGCCAGCACTAGATCCAACGATGGCATCAACATCCCTTTGAGACGGATAGAGCCCATAGAGCGTCTCGATAAGAGAAGCCTCGCCGGGGAGACCCAGGCCCAAATGACCTTCATGAGCTTGGCTGTACCTGAAGGACGAGGGTGCGCTGCTAGCATTGTCCATGTTCGATACCTTGGATGTGACTGGGTGATCCGAAGAGTCCTTCAACGTGCTAAGATCTCTCTGTTGCGCTCCATCCACCATATCTGCAGGCAAGCTAGCCAAGCTGCTCGTGTAGGGAACTGCATGTAAATCGGACGACGGCTCAAGAGCTACGCGCTCCGCAAGCTTTCCCATCAAGTCCTCAAGCATGCTCAAACGGTGCGCGAGATGTCTCATGGACAACTGTGATGCCTCTGAATCGTCGGCAAACTCCTGGCCGCGACATACTGTGCCTCGGTTTTTGCATGGTGCACACACAAGATCGTCTTGGGCCCTGAACTGACATCGAACCTTACGGCGGCGGCCTTCGGCAAGTTAGTAAGTGAGGCTTAGGGTTAGTCTCATGGATGGTTGACTTACACTCCCAGCAGCTATGTGTGCCTTTGCGAATCTTCCTGTGCTGGAGTCTGTTACTGTTCATCGCTACGAACAAGGCGGTTGAGCAAGGATTGGGCTTTGCTCGGTCGCGTCGGAATTGCCCACTCAATGGCAATTAATATGGGCGGAGCACTTTTAGCGCTTTTCATTGGCCCAATTTCGTCCTGTTAGTGTAACTGTACGTACCAAATTCTGTTGTATTGTTGCTCGTGGTGACTAAGATTTCCTCGCCATCCGTATTAGCTGCGGTCTTTTTGGTCTGAATCCCTGTATGGACCTCATACTCCGTATGGTTCATCTCGCCCTTCAATATGGCAGGGCCGGTGGGACAGCACAACCCTATACGCACTACTTGTCCCATGTCGCTGTGGCCCACAGCAACACAACACAGAATTCTACATCACCCTTGGATCGATCTGCTGCCGTTTCCTCAAATGCGGGATAACATCTTGCTGGGAATGGAAGCAGGAACTGTAGATGACGATGAGTTGTCAGAAGACTTGATGGAATTCGGCAGTGGCGACGCAGACTTGGTAGAACGACCAGCCATGATTGTGTGGGGGCAGTCGGCAGCTTGCAGCTCGTGGGAGATCAACGTCGCATTCTTAACGAAATGGGGTCATCTAATACGCGGATGTCCAGAAATCATCGCCTCAACTAATGACTGGAGGTCGAAGAGGGGCGAGACACCTTTGATTGTCTGATTACACGCTGGCCACTAAAGGCATATAGAAAATCCTTTACACCAGTACCGAATCCAGTTGACCGTTTAATATAAATGATAGGCATTCCTTCGGTATGTTCATCGCCAACTTGGTCCGCGTCATCGCGGCTAACTGCCAAACCTCAACAGCCCATAAGTAATCTAGCATTTACAAATATACTTTACGCCTCTCTCATGTTTGTTCGAAAGACATTTTCACAAATCTAGTGTTTGTAACAGTTTGGTAGACTATTGACTAATTGAATTTTGGAGTAGTAGGTACAACGAGGAACTGGCTTGCAGAAGACGCTTTACTACACGACAATAGCCCACCAACAAACAGAGTAGTCATTGATACATACTTACTCATTCTCGAGCAAATCTGCCGTCGCTTTGTGGCTGATCACAAAAGTCGGCAGAATCGGGAAGCCTCCAGGAACGCGGGGGAAGACTGACGCATCCACTACTCGAAGGTTGTCCACCCCCCGGACCCTGAACTTGGAGTCAACGCAGGTCGAGGGCTCATCGGCGGGGCCCATTGGACAGCTGCAAGATGCGTGGTGGCTCCAAGACTCATACTTGATGCGCTCGCGTACCTCGTCGTCATCCTTGCTTGGGGGCTCGGTCACGTTAACGGGCGCGTATGGCTCGTTCAAGGCGTCATAGATATCCCGCGTTAGCTGCACGGCTTCTCCAATGGCCTGTAGGTCATTTTCCTCTCCCTCCTTGAAGAAGTTGAAATTGATCTCTGGCGGATCTTGTGGGTCGTTGGAGCGCAGCGTGACAGTTCCGGCCTTGTTTTGCACTTGCATCTTGACAATGGACCACCACCAGGTATTAGGCGGAGGGGTCAGGCGAGAGAATCCAGGAAAGAAGCCGCGGAGCAGGTCGTACCCTCCTCCAAAAAAGAACAAATCGGTATCGTTGTTCTCGCTCACGGAGGATTTATAGAGTAGTCCCACTGGCGCCGCGCCAATGCCGTACGGTCCGCTGCCATTCTTTTCCTGCCACTCCCGGAGGCATGGGTCTCCGGGGGGCATGAAGGTACAGTTCTCCAGAGGGTTCAAAAAACCCTTGGATGCGATGCCCTCAACGCCAGTTTCATAATTGTCCTGTAGGTTGGTCCCGACTGCAGGGACGTCTGCCACCACCGAGATATTAAACTTCTCCAACTCATCCCGCGGGCCGACTCCGCTAAGTTTCAGGATCTGCGGTGTGTTGAACGCTCCTCCGGCCACGATGACCTCCTTCCCCGCGTACGCCTCTGCTTTAACCCCCCTTTGCGTTCCGTCGTAGCGCGGGTCGGCTCTATAGAGTCCTTGGCCGGAGAGATATTCAACACCAATAGCGCGCGGCCTTGCGCCGGAACTGTCGAACAAAACCTTGGAAGCCAGCGAGCTTGTGAAGATTGTCAGGGGGAATCGTGAGGTGCCATCTTCGTTGAGTTCATTAACCGTGTCAAGGAGGTACGTTTGGGAGCTGTTCCTCCTTCTATTGGCATCGACATGGAGCGGGATGTTGTATAACCCATTCCTCTCATAACGCTTGGGATCCATGCGATTCATGTCCCGATTAAGGAGACTCAAGATATCGGCCGAATTGGTCGTGTTAGAATCTCCGAATATCCGCATCCCGGCTTGGACAATATCCATGTAGCCGTCGTCCCCAGCAAAAAGGTCCAGTTCGTTTTGGTTTGACTGCTCTCTATTAGCATCAATAAAACATGACTGAAGCAAAGACTTATGCCCAACCATCCAGAGAAACCGTGTCCTTCAGATCCCTCGGGAAGGTAGTTGCACTTCTCTGCCTCCTCAAAATACTTTCTCATGTTAGAAGCATTCCATGAACTGTCCCCTGTGAGGTTCGCAATGTAGTCCCAGTCATTATCCGGTGGAAGAACAAGTAGCATAGCACTGTGGTTGCCGCAACCACCGAGCGTACCACTTCGCGGGTACAGAATCCCGAGGGGTTCCGATCCATCCGGCGGATTGGGACCAACGTGGTATTCACCTGTTGGGGTTTTCCGGGTAAACTTGCTATCTTTCTGGGCTTACTCCGGGTCGTTGAAATGTTGCACAAAAAAATCCCATGACAGGTTGGATTCTCAGCGACAGCGTTTGAGCTGCTCAGCGTTAGCTACTCCTTGGTCACGTCACGCGGATAGTTCTCTGGATACTCACAAAGGAGGGACTTGCTGCAGGAGGCTTGCACCATTGTCCTCACCTGCCTCCAAAACCAAGATCGAATGACCCTTGTGGGCAAGATTGGCATTATTATTAATATCAGAAGACTTCTTGTATAGGTGTTTCATAAAGGATTTCTTACGCTAATGGGCACCCTCCCGGTCCAGATCCAATAACAACCAACATAGTCGTATGTGTTGCCGCTGGTTTGCTCGCTGAAAGCTAAAGTGCTGAGAGCTAGGATATTTCGGATTCTTAAAGATACCATTATGAGAAAATTGTATCGTAGAGTGAATAGTTGTTTGGTTAGAGATATAGAACCGGTTGATTTCAGGGCGCTCCAGAGTCTTTATATAACATTTCTAGCACTCCACAAGTCTTCATTACTCCTTCTCAATAACCTCGGCCTTAAGCCCAGGACCAAATAGTATGAAGCGGACTTAGCGGGTTTTATGAGTGTAGTTTTGACTATTGCATGTTGGGCATTCGAGTCTTCCCAATTTAATCGCTGGGAAGACTGTTCTCGCAGATTATCCCCTTGCATAATCCCAGAGCAACCCCTATGCCTCTAACCTATTGAGTGTTAACACCAATCCCTGACTGCAGCTTATGGGCAATAACCTTTTGAGGAATTGTTTTCCAGCATCTCACACATGATGCTTGGATTATTTTATGACTTAGAACTATAGAGACTTGACCATCTGTCCTATCTTTTATACACAACACATCACATGTCCACATGCACATTACTAGTAGGCTGATTACATCAACCCCACTTTTGTCTGAAGATTAGCTTAACGGCTTTTCATACTGTGACTCTAATCTAATTTGGCAAAGGCGCACTTCTTCAATGGATCAAGTCAATGCAGGAAAAGCTGAACACCGAACTAGTTCTCAGCGCCTCTTGCTCCTCTGCCCGGTATCCTAGCTAAATGGCGCCACGAATGTAAGCGCGCCAACGATATCCTAAGAACCCTGGGATACGAGACGGCTGGAGCCTGCCGAAGTTTTACTTGGGTATTCTTAGGAAGCTGCTTTCATGGCTTTGTGCTCGGTTCCGATGAAGAGGCTGTGGCTGGGGTAGGAGTAGTGTCGGGTGTGGCTGTTGAGTCACTTGATAATAACCTTGCCCGTCGTAGCACATTCCTAGGGGAAGAATGGCTGGCTGGTTGATATCACA
The DNA here is from genome assembly GCA_026958235.1 of Clonostachys rosea. NCBI lineage: Eukaryota > Fungi > Ascomycota > Sordariomycetes > Hypocreales > Bionectriaceae > Clonostachys > Clonostachys rosea. The sequence continues at coordinate 383,082 of CP110204.1, forward strand.
TCTAGGGACTGCAATGAACCAGGCTGAATCTCGCCAAGCTCTTGAGCGTCTTGACTACAGTCTTGCTTGCTAATAGAAATACTAATCAGTCCTCGTTTTGTAACGGAGTTCCTGGTGACGAGGACGACTGCGCGTATTTGGATGGTATGCCCTGCGCAATCATATGAAGGGATTCATCATTTCCGGCACCGCTGTATGAATACTAAACGAAATTATCCAGGCTTCGATATGGCTTGGACCACTCGAAAAGATGCTCCATTGTCTGTCCAGATTTGGACGCAGATTTGCTACCTGTTCTTAGGTTAATCTCAAGAGGCGAGAAAGAAATTCAAGACCTTGAAAACAAACGGGATGGGAGATGTTGGGGAGAGTCCTACTGTGAAGTGTATCAAGAAGAATGCAGCCGCATGTGAGCCACACCTGCTATAGCCTGTTGCTCGCTTTATTGTCTCACCTTGCTGCCTAATGTACTGAAAATGGTGACTGATCCAACGGCTCCAAGCTGGGCGACTGATACGCGCATCATGTCGCGCCTAGGTAACCTGAACACGCAAAAAGTGCACGCGGTGTCTCTCAATCGCGGTCAGCTGTCAACATCTGAACTGATTCACAGATTAACAATAATCATTCAGAACATGCATTTTGGTGTCGCATAGCTTCCCACTCCCACGAAGGTATAGTACGACTTAACTGGTATATATTCTAGTTTCAAACCCTCAACAAGGCACAAACTAATCTCCGCCAGTTGCACGCAATACGATGGTCCCTTGTTTTCCACTTTCCGAGCGTTATTACTACCATCACCATAAGCCAGAGTCGGCCCGGCACCCAGCCTCTGAGCATGTCGAGGTCACATATGACGGTTCGCCTTGGCACGAGTGACGACCTGGACAGTCTTGTCGATCTTGGCCTGGCGGCTATGCCCATGGATCCGCAGTGGGATTACCGTTACCCCCATCGGTTTGAATATCCTGACGAGCATCGCATTTGCACCCGTGAGCGCTGGGAACGGTTCTTTCGCCCTGATCCGAGCGGAGGAAGGTGGGTAGTTCTCTTTATTGACTATTCCAATGGCTCTTCTCACTTAACCAAACCAATCTCCTTTTCTGTCTGGCACTTTCCCTCCCAAACACAGCAGCAGGGCCAGCAGGGCGATGAAGTGCAGGAACAATCAGGTGTGTGCCAATTGCCGTCATTCATCATATTATTGGCTCGCGCTTGATTCACTGTTGTCCCCTTCTTTAACTATTTTCCCCAGTTTTGTCAGATGCCTCACATTTCCCCCCTGCCTCTTCTACAATGTGTGAAGGTCGCCGTGACTGGAATCCGAGGCACGTCGAGGCGTTCCGCCGCGCAGTCCGTGCCGCTTCAGATGAGAAGTTCGATTCAAGATACGGCGAGAAACAAGTTCATCTCCAAATCCTTGGTACACATCCAGACTACCAGCGAAGGGGGGCAGCGTCAACTCTCCTGCGCTATGGAATACAGCAAGCCAGGGAAGAGAAACTTCCTATCACACTTCTTGCTTCTCCCATGGGCCAGCCATTGTATGCAAGCTTTGGATTCGAAGATCGCGGGAAGGTATTTGTGCAGCTAGATGGCGAGGAGGACAAGGTAACACTGGACGCTATGGCATTGGAAGTAGCTAAATGAATAAGGCTATGTTGATTTTGTGTGGGACTACTAGAGGGGGCATGATCTTTCAAGGCACTGAGCTTTGATTCAGCCTATTGATCAAAGATCTGACGGGATCTACTCATCGAAGTAGATGTCCCTTAATGCATTCTTTCTGCTACACGCTCTCCACGCGGATTGTCACTCGGGAGCAAACTTGTTGTGCAACTACCTCTTATGGTGTGCCAATATTAAATTGATTCGGAATTCAAAAAGGTCACCGGTATTCTTCAAGAAGAGGAGTGGTGGTTCACAAAGGCTCCGCAAACCATTAGCAGGTAATTGGTCCACCCATTGCTTCATTCACTACTACCCTGTAGATTCACGCAGGCTTTCTGCGCCATCTTTCTTAGATTCTACTCATCATGAATCTGACATTGTTGAATGCAGATTACACTATATAAAATTAAATTACTAAAAACTTTGTAAATATTTTTCGATATACGAAAGGTTATTGGCTCTGGGAAAACAAAATTACATTATCTCGTCCGATATGTCATTAATGATTCATGTTGAAATAGTATTCATGGATGGAGAAGTCGATGTATAAAGCGAAGCGAAGCAAATGGGCCCATTAGGCGTCTAAGATAGTAGGTAGCAAGCAGTGTTCAAGCGAGAAACGGGATAATACCAATCGGACAGCAGCTTTCGGATCAAGTCCCAGCTCAACATATCCTTCTCTAGATTAGACTTGAATAATTTGGTCATCCACTACCCTAGGTCCTAAGAATTCCCTTATCAAGTCTATAAACTCTCGCCTTTGTTCGAAATGTGGGAAATGGGTTGACCCTTCGAATTTAACATGTATGCAGCCATCTATCTGCTTGAAAATCCTGATAGACTCTTCGTGGTCGCTCCCTTCGTTAACGCCAGTGATCACCAGTGTCTTTGCTGCTATCTGCTGGATGTCATTGACGGCTGTAAAGTTGGCAAGGCTGCCCGTCATTTCGAATTCGTCGGACCCGAGTCTACCATCCAAAGAGAGCGACATGATCGTTAATACAGCCTGCTTCTCTTTTCTGCAGATCTAAACCAAAGTAGTTTTATCTCAAGAATCGGGAAATTATGACTTACGCGCTCAATGAGGCAGTGGGGTCTTCTTCAATCTCCTTCCAACTTCTCTTCAGTTCCACAGGCACATCATCTAAATTGATAAAATGACGTTTGTAAAAAATCATCAAAGCATCCTGATACTTCGGTTCCATAGTTCTGGGATCCTTTAGAATAGTACGGTAGGGTTCCGGCATAAGTTCTCGATACTCATAATATTTTTCCTTCCAGTATATACTAGCGACTGGAGCATTGGCGACTATTAGTCTCGCAAGGCCTTGTGGTTGTCTCGCCGCATGTATTGTGGCCAACATTCCACCCCATGAGTGACCAAGCAAGTCATAATTGTGCTGGATGCCCAGATAGTTCACCACCGCTGTTACCTGGTCGAGAAAGAACTCCTCGGACCAGAACTCGTAGTCGAGAAGTCGATGGCGTAGATGCGTCGATTTTCCTGATCCTAGCTGATCGAAGAATATCACAGTGAAATTGTATGGTGCGTTGCATAAATCTTGGAGAGGGAGCATGTAGTCGTGCGTGTACCCGGGCCCGCCGTGTAAGGTTAGCAAAGGCCTCGATGCGCCCACTGCTGGCCACGGGCCGCTAATTTTGTACCAGATGGAACAAGAGCAAGGTAAAGAGACATTTTTAAAATCGATATAGCCTTCTTTTGGGATCATATTTGCTCATGTGGAAATAAGAGCTTTGGCCTTGGTGGCCCCAGCGATAAGCATTATATTGAAATGAACAAAACTGGCCCGGGGCACGGAGTTTCATGCTGCACACGGACCGTCCAGCTTCCGGGCGGACCGGTTCCGGATGTCCTGATTGGTGTTACTAGCGGTTGCTCGATCCGCTCATGTGACTACCCCAGAACTCAAAACTCAACATAAGATACCGCTATAACCCCGTGAAGGCTGGCCCTTCCTTCTTGGAATGGGGCCATTTAATTCTTGTAACCTTTATTGAGAATATTCTTTTGAGACCTATGCCATGATGGAGTATAAATCTCAGGCCGACCGAAAGAGCATTGCGGGCTCAAGCAAAACCGTGAAGGCTGTAACTGATGCGGACCTTGAGCGACCCGGAACCCCAGGCGGCGCCAGCTTTTCCGATGGAAAGATGGAGGTAACTCATCAGTTTAATGTAGGTTAAGTCATACCAAAAACAAATCCAGGGGAAAGAAAGGAAGCCTTGGTTAGTCTGATTCATGATGCTGATGCGATTGGAGATCACCTCAGTCGGGCACCGAAATGAAGAAGCAATTTAGCAGCATCGCCACCCTAGGCTTGGCCTTTTCGATTCTGAATTCGTGGGTCGGTGCAGCTGGAAGCCTTCTGGGGCCAATATCTCTTGGCGGTTCCGTGACCGCGATATGGGGGTGCTTAGCCGGGGCAGCCTTCACTACGATCCTATGCATGGGTGTGATCGAGATGGCATCCGCCATGCCCGGTGCCGGAGGCCCTTACCATTACACCTTTTTTCTGGCTTGGGAACACAATCGGAAGTTCCTCGTATGCACTGATTCTTTCGAAATACCCTTGTGGACCTATATCATCCCATCTGACTTTGCCATCTTAAGAGTTTCTTCGTTGGCTGGTGCAATATGATTGCGTGGTGGTTTGTGGTTAGGTAACTATCTTTATGGTCAAGTTTTATTCCAGACCGCTGATGAATTTTTCTCTCTACTTAGTTCTGGGCTTCTGTTTATGGCCACCTTCTTCACAGGAATGGCGGTGCTCTACCACCCTAGCTATGTTCGTGCCACCTCAGTCGGCGCCTCTACCCAACTCTCGTCGCGGATAATTGACCAAATCATAGACACCGACGACGTGGCATATCTATCTCATATTCTTACTCATTCTCTCGGTGGGCACCGCAGTCGTCATCGGGGCCAACCACATCATGTCACGCCTGACAGCCATATCGTGTGAGTACGTCATGACCGAAAATTAGCGCTCAAATTTATTAACTCAAAGGCAAGTATACTGTTGCCTACTGGTGTTTCTCACCTGTATCGTAGTCCCCGTCGCCATGCACGCTGATCTACCATATCAAAGTGCTTCGTTTGTATTTACAAATTTCTCCAATCCATCAGGCTGGTCGAGTAATGGAATGGCATTCGTTATCGGTTGCATGCTTTCCTGTTACAATGTAAGTTATTCTAGGCCACTATCTTAAGAGATGCAAACCGACTTGTGAGGGTAGATTCATGTTCGTTTTCATCGCCTCTAACATCTTCGATAGTTTATCGGAATCGATGCCGCAACTCATCTCTCGGTATATTACAAAGGGAGGCCTGGTTTGGGTTTCGGCTAATTTTACTCTAGGAGGAGATGCCGAATCCAGCATTGAAAGTGCCACAAGCTATGGCCGGAGCCCTCGCCACCGGGTGCTTTACCTCATTTGGTTTTCTTATTGCTTTACTATTTTGTGTAACTGATATGGACGAGGTTCGATTTGCGGTTACACTTCAGTCCTAAATTGCAGCCTTCTGTTCTGACACCCATCAGGTTATTACAACACCAACTGGTGTTCCCATCCTAGCTATCTTCTTTCAATCCACCAATAGAAAGGCTGTGAGCGTCACGTTGCTAAGTCTCATCATTTTTTGTCTTGTCTTTTCTGCTGTCAGGTCAGTCCCGAGTTGTTATCGGAAAACCTAAGTATATGCTGATTGTCAAAGCGCAATTCTTATTTGTGGTCGGACAACGTGGGCCTTCGCAAGAGATAATGGATTGCCCTTTTCCCAATACTTCAGCCATATAGACGAGAAGACAGGCATGCCACTCCGAGCCACCTTACTTTCTTCAATTCTCTGTATGATATATGGTTGTATCTACGTTGGATCTACTGTCGCTTTCCAGTCCATAGTAGGGTCGGCTATCATTATGCTGTTCGCGACCTATGGTTCGTATATACGCTTCTGCTACCTTTACATTGTTGAAGTTGATTACTAACTACTACATGTCCAGCTATGCCCCAAGGGATTCTAGCGATCAGGGGTCGGCATCACTTGCCAGCCCGGCCATTTGATCTTGGAAGGCCTGGCTTATTTCTCAATATTTCTGCGCCGATTTTGTTTTTGATACTTACTGTCTTTATTTGCTTTCCATATGCACTTCCAGTCACAGCTCAAAATATGAGTAAGCAACACTCTCTGGCTATCATATCAACTGGACTTACCAAGTGCTAACGATCAATATCCTTCAGACTACCTGAGCGTGATCGTGGTTGGCTGCTCGACGCTTATTGTATGCCTCTGGTACGGAAGCAAGAAAGGCGTATATAATGGGCCGGTAAGATAGCCCAAGTCGAAGGCTTTCCAACTTACCGCTAACCTCTGACTACATTCAGATTCTTGCATGACTGAACACCGAGGGCGAGCCACTTATCCCTCGCGACTAGTTATACCCCTCCTAGTAATATGGTACTTGTTGGAAAGCGTGGGTGATTGATCGCGTTCGAAGGTGTCAATTGTAAAAGCTTGTAACGTTGATAGTTGTCATGACCTAGCTAGAAACCTGGGATCGGTTATACATCTGGTTCTAGAGCGGTCGGATTGGTCAATACCACTCTGATCCCAGTGTTTAGACCAGTAACTACTTCTATCGATAGATAGTATAACCAGATTACTGTATATTATGACATGATTCCACTATGATCAACAAATTAGCAGTTATCCAGTTCAAGGAGAGAAATCTAGGGCTTTCCCTTTATTCGACCTACCCGTCAACGCGGACTTCTGTGCCGTTGATATAAGTGGCCATGGGGGATGATAAGAACACAATAGTGTTTGCAACCTCCATTGGATTCCCGAATCGTTGCATTGGGGTTCTGTTCAGCCCATATTCGTTGATCGAATCTATCCCGGGCCCTCCGAGTTTCATGATTGGCGTCTCAATAAACCCGGGGCATACGGCATTGATACGGATGCCACGCTTGGCATATTCATTTGCGTCCTGCGATGCATAAGCTCTCTCCTCACACGGCAAAAGGAGAAGGAGCAACACGGCTCACACTCTTAGTAATTGATATAATCCCATATTTTGCTATAATATGTTTAGCATGGCTGCACGTTATAATGCAGGTGGTCAATATCTTCAATGCAAGAAAACTCACAAGCACCATAGGCTGCCATTGGGGGCGAACGCGTTCCAGCTAAACCCCACATGGATGAAACATTGACAATGGTTCCAAGGTCCTGGGAGAATCTATGAAATGACATGTAAGTGTGTAAATGATGCCATGCCCATTGAAAAGAAACCTACTCGTGGCTCACGGGCTTTTGTTGCAACATGTGTCTAATTTGTTCTCGCTGGGCAGTCCAAATGCCGGTCAAATTTACATCCAACAGTTCCTGGAATTCGCTCGTGCTAATCTCAGTTGAGGGCCCTAGGGGCCCAGGATAACCGGCGTTATTCACAGCATGGCGTAATTGGCCAAAGGCTGAGGTCGCCTTCTCTATCGCCTTAACTGTCGAACTCTCAGAGCCAGCGTCATATGAAACCGGGAGAAATTCTGTGGTAGGGAACTCTTGGCGAAGATTAGATACAGTGGTCTTCAAGAGGGCTTCGTTCTTATCAAGCAATGCAATCAAAGGGCTGCCGTGCTTGGCGAATGCTGTCGCTGTAGCACGCCCAATACCTAGATGAATATAATCTCAGTCCCACACCACGCACAGTAGACCCTGCGACTGAACTTACCTGACGCTGCCCCGGAAATAAGTGAAAAGCCAAGGAGAAGAGCTGCGGTCATTGTGAATTCAGTTACTGAGTATTGCTTCCTTTCACGCTTCGGCAAGGTTTCATTCTGATTGCTAACTCAAGCTCCACCAAGCTTCTTTTATAGCTACCATCGGACATTTGGGTCATTCCGAAGACCTGCTTTCTCGGCTTTAAGGCCTTCTATTAAGCTTACATGCATGCGGGCGGACGCGGACATTTTGTTAAAAAGGGGCCGCGATTGTGGAGACTTAGACATCGGTGCGGGAGCGTCGATGCGGGGAGGCGGGCTTTTTATGAACTTCCATCGTCCGTGCGGGCGGATGCGGGCTTATGCGGGTTTTCTTGCAAGGATGATAGCTTATTGCAGAATCCTGGGACACAGCTAATCATCAGCTTCTGATGCTCAAAGCTCGGGGCGGTTATGGATTGACGGGTCCTCTGGTTCGCTCTTCCGCTCACTGCAACTATCTATCAGCGCGACAAGAGTTCGCCTCGTGGCCTACCAGAGCAGCCTTGGTTAAATGATGTTCACTATAGCAGAATATTAACAATCCAGGCAAGGCGTCAGTATGTTTACCTTTCTTGTTCCCAGCCCACCCTATAGCTTAGCAGTATACGGTTCGTCACAACGTGGACCTTTCTAAAGCTCGCAGAATGACTCTTTTTCCGTTTTTATGAAAATTGTATGATAATATTATGTAGCAAAGTTTATATATGGCTTAAAAATTGTTTCCTTGCATCTTTTGTGGTACCCACCACGTAATCTGTCTCTGTTTACTTGGCTTAGATACCCGAAATTATATCAACCCAGCCTCTCTGTAATAACGCTGGGCGCCTGGGTGCAGAGGAATACAAGATTGCGCCATCTTCTTCGGTTCAAGGGGATATGTCAAAGGGCTCTTTTCTGGACGCAGGTGGTGATATTGGCCTTCCAAACCAGCTCGCGTTTCGACCAAGCACCATGTCAATAAGTATGCAACATCTTCCGCAAGGTCGTCTCGCACCAAGACGATGAAATCCGAAAAGTCAAGGCATGGAAGTGGTTCTTTGAGAGAAGGCCAGAACCCTGCAGGCAAGGGTCCAGCATCCATCCGGGCAGCTCCGGGGTTGTTCTGCTGGAATCGGTCTAACGCTTCCTTCTCCGCTGCTAAGGGGATGAATTTCTTCTTCTCAATCACGCTCTCCCACCACGGCGTCATTATTGCTTCTTGAAGCAAGGCGTCTGCCTTCCCTTCCATAACCAAGGCCATGGCCTGTTCTGGGCGAGTCGCCGTCACGTATTCCCCTCCCCATAACTTGAACTCTTCATCACTAATACCGTGCGCTCTCAAGAGCTCACTTGCCACGTATCCGATGAAATTGGTGCCGTCGTTTGTGGACATGGCTATCTTCAATGGTGGTCTCTTCTCTCGCAGTTCCGCAAAAGAGCTGACATTGTGGTCGGGACTCAGAGCAAGAACCATACGATCATTCTGGGGCAACACACCCAGCGCGCGCAGGGACGGCATAGGCCCGCACCGTTCAAAGATTCCTTGTCCCGTCAGCGCCGTCGACATGAGCTGAGCAGGCGTCGCGATGGACAAATGGACCTGTCCGTCAAAGACTTTCGTGATAGCCTCAAGGCCGCCGTCACGTAAATTCCATATCGCGACCTGGCTCCGCGGTCCAGACCGATCACAAAACTGCTGCGCGAGCCAGGAACAAACACGGTGGAAGTTGGCCATACCCCAGTCTCCCTGGAGGTGAAGCGTCACAGAACGCTCAAGCCGTGGGCCATATGTATTCTGGCGGTTTAATTCTCCCAAGTCGGTGGTTGCCATTGTTACTTCTATCTAGCTTTTGTGAGTTTGATGAGTTTGATGGAATCTATTGGAAAATATATGGAATTTATTAAAAATGGCCAAGAATCAGATTCCTACAGCTCTTTCAGCAGATACCAATTTTTTCGGGATGCCACAGCCGACATACCATCGCGGAAAGCACGAGATCGGCGAGAAATCCGAATATCCAGGATTTCGGGAGTGTCCTTTCCGACTGGACCACCAAGTATTATACCCGCTCCTATGACCCAAACCATATAGGTACAAGCATGAAGTCTTTTGATTGGACCATGTCAGCTAGGTTTAGAAACCTGGCACACGTGCAACATTCTATGTGCCTTTTATGTTGAATCTTCGCTAGTCTATGGCTATATGTCGGCGTGCAGCCGTCTAGATATACGTGTAAACGAGTTTGGCGAATAGAAGCTTTTACTGCATACTTCTTCTCAATTGATGATAAATCTATGGTTTTTGAGTTTGTTTGATCTACTAGGTTGAATTTCGTGGAGGGCCGTTGTCCTCTATAATAAAATACTAGGCAGTATTGACATAAAGCCCGCACGCCTCAACCTCCCGTACCCATAATTGCCATGGCCTCTGAACCGTCCTCTTCGTCATATCTTCCGCGAGTGTAGCCTCCTCATTATCTAGAAGGTGCAAGTCTCTGGCAGATCCAGCAGGGCCGTACAGAGACTGAAGCGTTGCAGCAGTGGTTTGAATCAGAGCGTTCTTCTGCGTGTATATCGCCCACATCACGGCCATTTCAATGCTGTCCGCAACCAAGGTGAACCCGTGGCCCCGCATGAGTGTAACACGGTTCGTCTCATCAAAGGTCCTAGCCAGGGCAGATCCCGTCTTTTCGGTTCGGACCAGCATATCAGCCCCAAGAGCTGGGTCTCTGTGCTCGGCAATATCGAAGACTGCGGCTCCCCTGGCACCCAAGAACCCTGCCATGTGGTAGCAAGCCCTCAATGGCGCATTGCTGATGGTATATGGGACTACTGCTTCCGAGTGACTGTGGACAATAGCATTGACGTTCTTGTGTAGTTTGTAGATCTCGGAATGAATTCGTCTTTCCTCATAGCCCTTGTACGGCGTGGGCTCCAAAGGCTCGGCGTCGCTAACCCTATAAGCGATCAAGTCTTTAGGCGATGATATGGTCCCTGGGGCGGCAGAGAGAGACATTATGAACACGTCATGCTGGCCAGGATGCCGGAATGAAAGATGGCCGAAAGCGTCCAGAACCCGACTTTGATGTAGAATATGACAACCATGGATGAATTTGCGATTATACGCCTGGAGAAGAAGCGCGTTAGATTCAGTCGCCGCCATAATGGGAATGGAAGAGTGGTCAAGGATCATACCATAAATCAAGTCTGTGGGTAGTTTGTTGCTGTGTTATATGGACTAACGATAAAGCATTTCGTACTGGGCGGCCTGGCTGCAAATTCGGATGACACGATCCGAAAAACAGCACGCTCTTTGTTTGTGGATCTGACGGCCATGTATGTTCGAATGCTCGGCCTCCAAATAAGATCTCTTGACTAAAAGCCGGAACCGAGCCTCTTAAACAGCAGATAGCGGATAACAGGGTTATTCCAATTGCGGACAACAATTGATATCAAGTGTTTTCAAGCTGCAGGGCAAAATATCTTGTAATTCATGGTATTCACGGCTCAATTCCGTCATTCTGTCACCCGGAACAAGGCTGTTTAAGACCAGATTTCTACTTATTCTGCTGTAGCCATTCTCGGAACCACAAGGAGGCTGCGTTCTTAGCCCTCTCCATGCCCTTCCTCTCCCCCTCGTTCCGAGCATCACCTCTGATAGCAAATCCGTGTTCAAGTCCAGGAAAGTATTGGTAGTCATAGGGAACTTGCGTGTGTGGCAAAGTTTGCTGGGTGTATGCTTTCAACTCGGCGGTGAACATGTGGTCAAACTCGGGGGCCAAGATTTGTGTTGGGACGCTGGTGCCTGCAATATCCTCCTTCTGCAGCATTGACGGGTGCGCGGTGGAAATACAGTCGACGAGATTCTTGTCCTTGGCCGCCAAGCGAAAGACGGCCCATCCTCCGTAGCAGTAGCCCATGGCACCTACGCGCGAGTAAGACGCTCTCAACCACTCAGCAAACTTGATGATTTCTGGTTCCCGTGTAGCTCGAGAATTGCGCTTAAGAAATGCAGGCAAGTCGATCTCGCCAAATCGGCTCTTGTCGAATAAAACGTCGGTCGGCAGGATCTCACCTCCGAAGCTGGAAAGATGTATCATGTAAACAAGACGGCATAATGATAAAAGCTGTTCATGCACTCACCAGTCAGGAACGTATACTGTAGCATTGACCTCATCGGCAAAGTGATCGGCGAGGATACGGACATTTTTGAAAGTCCAGCCGAAAAGATCGTGGATCACGACTATGGCAACATCTTTGTTCGTTCCTGTAATATAGCAGTCAAGCCCAGCGACATTTCCCTCTCGACCGGCAGTCTCAGCACCCCATCGGAGCCCCTTCAAACAACAGTCTGACATGATGGTGAATGAGTATTTGAAACTGCGTGACTTTTAGGTTTGGTAAACTCGCTGGGAACGACCATTTGGTGTGGTTCTCTTGCATGCAAGTTTGGTGCATTTAAACAAAAGTCCCGCTTCTAAGAATCCATCAGGTCTTCTTAAGCGGAAGATTCGGGATGAATTGGACCCAAGCCTTTTTACAGGCAGGTGTTAGCAGAACAATCCCTGCCCGTGGCCTTCGGGGAAGTTGCAAACTGGTCCGAGAATCGGATAGTTGCAAGGTATTCCGAATCGTACGTTAGTGTAAGTAATCCTTGAAATATATCATATCTCCGAAATTGAGCAAGGGTGAATTCAATAGATATTAATGATATTTAGATTAAGGTAGCCTATGGTAACAAGTAAACGGCAACGCCAAGCGTAGCCTTGTGTGCAGCCCTGCCTTATTCGCGTATGCACATGTCCTTCTCAATTCCCAACACGTCTACTACAAAGACCTGGGTCGATGCTTCGGTCTTTGGATGAAATATCTCAGTTTGCCAGAGCCAATTCTACTACACCAGCAAAAACGGAGCGTGCTCGCGCTGATTGCTGTGCTTAATTGACTATATAGCCTGTCACTGATACCAACACAGTTATCTCCGATTCATATAGTTCTTGATTGGCCAGTAACCGGGCATGTACCCGAGAACAAAACCCCTGATAATCCGAGAGAACAGCTCGAGTCCGTACTTCCGTAGACCCTCTCCTCCGATCGCGCCTTTGCTCGACACACCCACGGCACCGAGCCGGGCATATGACTCTTCCAATGCCAATTCGGCGAATCCTTCTCCCAGGTCTGCATAGGAGACGGCGACGCTGACCCATTCGGCACTGATGGCCATACCTGACGGCTCATCCTGTACTAGAGCCGAGGGTTGCACTAATAGCAGTGACAACAGTTCAGATGAGGCTTCGAACATCGCCGTTGCCAGACGAAGGTCGAGATACGGATGGTAAAAGGCTGTCTTAAGAAGCCAGTTGACCACCGTCCCCTCATGTGAGGCGAATCGCTCATTCCAAGTCGAAGACGACAAAAGGATCACCCGGGGGAGCTTCCATTCCAATGAAGACGACTTCAACTCTTGAAGTGCGTCAATAATTGACTTGGCAATATCCTGGATCGGGCGACACCCGGGTATGTTATCATTTTCCCCGATCGTGCAGATAATAATGTCGGCATTCTCTACGCAGCTTCGGACAATCGCCGTGTCAGTAAGCTGCCCTTCGTGTATTATTAGATTAGACGTGTGGTGAAGCTCGGGGATGAGTCCGAAAAGCTTTGCCCTTGAGCGCACCATGAGCCTCAGCTCCAAGAGGGAGTCATGGCGTTTAAGCAGAGATCGTACTGTGGCACTGCCGGTGCCGCCAGTTGCGCCGAAGACTGCAATTTGTGTTGATTTTGTAGAACTCATGATTGATGATGATAATTTGAAAACGAAGAATCTTGCCGCCTGTTCTTCAATAAGCTTTGTACACGGCAAGAATACTGTATGGTAAAAACACGAGACTTGGGCGTCTTATATAGACCTAGTAGCATTGCCAGGCCACAGTCGCTCGGCAATTTCTATCTCCAACAAGTGTGATATTCCGTTCGGAATACGGTCACTCTCCACTTCTTGTTATGTGCTACTGATCAGTCCCCTTCCGGACGTTCCGTGTTCCTCGCAGTGACTATACAATCAATGCCCTAACTATTAATAGGATTTCGTGGGTTTCCTTTCTTAACCTTTATTCCTATTTAGTCTTCCAAATAGGAGATGTGTGCATACACTGAAATTCATTAGCCCAATATATTCCACATATGGTATTCCTAACGTAGCAGCCAAATTACCCTTTCATATAATGCCCTGTTTACTATGCGAGAGCAACACACGGTCTTTACTATACAAAAAACTCATTTCTACCTAATAACTATGCATTCAAAATTTAACTTTGGGGCAATCCAGCCTATCTATATATCTTAACTATCCATACATTCACCTATATTAATATCAATGGTTTGTAGTAGTACATAGACTTCACCGTTTCTCCCGCCTTCGTTTAACCAATTCAACAATGAACTTGCAACAAAGGAAACATTATAATCAGGGTTATCCAGGAATTATGACCACTTTATAGACAAAGATCAAAAACTACACATAACATACGTGAACAATGCCTTATCCTTGTCTTACCCAATGCAAGTATGAATCTCAACCTAATCAACTTGGCAGCCCTAAATAGCATAATCCCTTTAGAAGAAGTTCTTGGTTCTTGCTATCGATAAAATCACAGCGACTAAGGTATAACATCGACGCCCAGGCCAAACCCAGTCCACCCATCAAATTCCCTTATGAACTTGTCTGCCGCTTTTTTGTAAAACTCATTCTCGGATCCTCTAACCTCTTCGACCATGTTCAATGCCCGCACTACTTTTGACCAATGTACATCAGTGAACCACTGACTAGCCAGAGCATCCTGGTATATCTCCTTCCACCCTTCACTTTTAGCCTTGTAAGACCGAATGCTTGCAGAATCATAACTTGGAGTAAGCTCTATAAGGTAAACAAGAATGATGAATAGCCCGAATTGCTTCATCACTGGAACTTTGTGCTCTTCCGGAATATAAGGCATCAAGATCCGCAGCGCGTGGCCAACAGTCAGTATGTGAGCAATGTAGAAATCGTAACCGCCCTCAATTGTGACCGCGGTTGTCGCAAGAGCTGCAGCCGTCTGTAGCCAGTCCAGCAACTGTTCATCGGCGTTGTCTACAATCAAGGACGTGAAGTGCTCTCTCACTGCAGGCTCGAATTTACCAAACAAGGTGAACATGTTGGCAAATCCAAGATTCTTGGTGTAGTTGGCGAAACGCTCATCATTGCGGAGCTTCTCTAGAACATCAGCGATCCTCTTAGTCTTGTATGTAGATGTGTCTGGAGGCGGTGTGTCCAGATATACGTGCATCTGGTCATACTCGGTGCAGCCAAGACTCAAGGCCTCGGCAATAACCTCCTTGCTATCGAACTCGTACCCGTACGCGAGATGAATAAACGGATGTCCAACTGCAAAATAACGATTAAAAATCGAGTCTCAAGCAAGAGACATTCAGATTACTTACGTCCGCCGCAAAACGAGTTTACCAAGGGTTGCGTCCCGGAGTAAAGATGGTCTGCGACAACCTTCTTCCAGTCCCCGTTGACCCTTTCTATCTCGCCGTCAAAGTAGTCAACATAGGCAGCGGTGTATCTGTAGTACCTCAGGTGAGTGTCTGTCGCGGGGCTGATGAGGCAATGACTCACTGCACATACTTCTTCTGGCCAAGGAATTGCCTCCAATTATCGCGTGTGATGACATTTCGCACGAGATCAGTGGTAACGTCGTAGAGATTGGGCTTCTCGGCAGCGTAAATCTGCTCAAGCCTAGCGCTGTCGGCACCAAGCAAGTAAGAGGATCCAAGAGCCTAAAGACGTCTGAGCATTCGTAATCGACTTAGATGGGCAGGTTTTAGGCTTACATGAGGTACATGATTGTGGAAGAGCAACCTCGGATTACGAAGCACTGCATTTGACTCATGATTTGCCTTTAACAGCTTGGCGAGTGTCTTTGCGGGATCGTCTTCACGCTCACCCAGGCGATATACGGGTGCCTTTTCGAATACGGTTGAATTCGCCATTGTTTATCTTGAGTAGGACCGTCTAGATGAGATGAATGTTTGTGATTCGTGATTCGCGTGCACATGTATTTTCAGTCAGCGGATTACCAAGTCAATAAATAATAGCAAATCCATCCCTTGTCTCATTCATGCCTCGTTGAGATTGATCCCCACCCGGAGTTCATTGCATCCACATCCGGGTCTTCTTCCGAATGCCCGAGTTTCTAAATAAGATGATCAGATAATCGAGCAGACGATCCATGGATTATCTTTGTTCCCGTCCCTACGTCATTGGCTGTCGGGCCCGGAAATTGCTACTTTACCGTCGGACGCCGACGACATCGGGCTCGCCTTTAGGGAAATTCGGATTCAGAGCATGCCGACATGTCTATAGCGCATTCCTAGAGCGAAACAACACCCAAGACTTTCTGGAAATGAGAAGTCACAAGAGACGAGGCCCAGAAGATGGCGTACGAGGCCCCGTAAATCCTAACCCTGCAACACCAACAGCTCCATTATCTCCATGTCTTTGGCGCAAGACACCACGCCGCCCTCGCTGGAGGAGCTATCCAACTCGCCTGCTATTGATGGACCCATTAGTCCAGAGATATCTGTCCGGGCGGATGGGCAGCGCAAGTCTGGATCTTCGCGAAAGCGACAGAAGATCAGCCTGGCTTGCGAAGAATGCCGCGCGCGCAAGATCAAATGCGATGGGCTCCGTCCCGAGTGCAGTGCCTGCAGACAGGCTCCCAAGGGCATCCGAGCTTGCAGATACCTGAGCGAGCCCTCCAGGCTCTCGGGACATAAGCGGTATGGGTGAACTGTGTTTCCATTAGCAGTCACCATAACGAAATCTAACAGGTCTATGCAGTGCCATGCAGTCGCTCCACGACCGTCTCGCCTATCTTGAAGCCAAGCTGCGGGAAGCAGAGTCACACAAATCGGCTGAGACAATAATAGATAGCAATAACAAGGAGCCGGACGAGGGGCCGGTATCGATACAATCGCAGTTGCTCACTTTAGATCCGTTTCCTCTTCCACGCACTCACTTCGATACAAGCCCACCCATCATCGATCCAAATCTACTGCCTGCTGCCCATGAGGGCCTGAAATCTCCGGCAAGTCTAGGGGCCAATGACATGGGCAATAGCGAGGGTTTAGTCTCTCATAATAATTCAACTGCTGTGAACGCCATGGGTATTACCTGCGTGGGGTCGGATGTCGCAACGGACACTGATATGAGCAGTGAGTTCTATGGCGAGCCCTCTGCGGCATCACTTCTTAATGACATCCAACATCATTCTCATCGGACGTCTATACATTCAACACGGGGTCGTGACAGTCTCAGTCGATACCCTCAAACGCCCCGACACACACTTTCTATGCACCACTCGGGAGACAATGATGACTTTCATCTCCCTCCACGATTCGTGGCCGACGATTTACTCAAACTTTACCGCATAAGAGTGCAGAGTATTTATCCATTCCTGTGCTGGCCGATATTCATGGAAGCATACAATCGCCTCTGGCTCTCCGACTCGAATGTCAAAAATATGCCCCAGCTTACTGGCATTGGCCTCGGAGGGCCGAACTGCTCGATACCAGTGTTCTACTGCGCACTCAATGCAGCATTCGCCCTGGCAACTCATTTCACAGATGCGCCTGCCAATGAACGCAAGGAGAGAGCCGCCCCGTTCGTGAGGCGTTCCCGTCACCTGATGCGGCTTGACTTTTTGGATCACGGAGACCTATCCACCATCCAAGCGCTGCTCATTCTGGCGCGTTACCTGCAGAACACGGGTCTGTCCACCCGCTGCTGGAACGTTGTGGGAACTGCTCACCGCATGGCTCAGGGTTTGGGTCTGCACCTTGAAGTGAATCGCGGCGCGGCATCTGAGCTAGAAACCGATATACGGCGTCGAGTGTGGCACAGTTGCGTGTGTCTTGAGACGTAAGATTTGCCTGCAGTGAAACATGCTCCCGCGTCCTATCTTCTTCCCTAGTCTTAGCTAACTCCCTACATAGAGTCGCAGGCATGTTAACGGGTCGGCCATGCTCCAATCCTGATGTAGCCAAGGTCCCCTTCCCTGACCTGTTGGACACGGCCGTGTCTGAACCATCGTCTCCTCAGAGGACCAACCAAGGCGATCCAGACACCTCCTCGGCCATGTTCTTTAAACATGCTATTAAACTTAATCAAATTCTGAATAGGATCCTCAAAAAGGTATACGGTTCTTCCAACATGGTTGAGGAAAGCAGTTTGTCTCACGATAATGAGGAATCGTACTTGGCACAACAGCTGGCATCAATTATAGTCCTCGACCAGGAGTTTGACAGGTTCAAGGCCGAACTGCCCGATTCTCTTTCCATATTGAAAGACACCTCTCCACCCCATGATGATGATATGCTAGCACACCAGAGGCATGTGCTACACACGAGGTAAGGCATGCACGGGATATTACGATTGCTGTCTAACTCGTCTCAACGTGTCTTAGATTTCTACACATTCGCTCATTACTTTATCGACCCCTACTTGTCCAGGTATACAGAAATATAAAGGCGGGAGGCAAGGCAAACTGGCATCAAACCTCGCTCAACTCGCTCAACAGAGCCTTTGTTGAGAAGTGTTCCCTTGCCTGCATTGGCACCGCCCAAGCATTGATCAACCACATCAGTACCACCGCAGGGCCAACATACGGTGGTTCGCCCTGGTTTACTAGCTACTGTATGACCTGGGATCCAATATATCTGTTCCTATGACAATACTAACGGTTTCCTAGACATGTACCATGCAGCTATGGTGATCCTTTTAGCCGACACATGCTATTCAGACTTACATTATCCGAACCATGAAAGCTTTCACAAATCGTGGCAAATGTGTCAAGCCTTCTTTCACCGAATGCTAGAGCGTGACTCTGAAGCTTCCCAATACTTTAGAGGCCTAGAATGTCTCTCTAGGTCGGTCGGGTCTATGCATGGTAAGAGTCCCCTTTGGTACCCCCAAAACGAACCTAATACCAACATTACGCAGAAACATCAGAAGATAACGAGACGGCGTTGGAATCCGGTGTTCTTCAGCAGTGGCATCAAGACTTTGCCTTCGACAATGTCCCAAACTCTTCCTTGGACCAAATACTAACTTTGGCTGATGGGGAGCTGGTACTGAGCATGAATAATGACATTGGTGCCGAACCCTCTGCTAATAGCAATCAACTATGGACACTCTTCAAATGAAAGCGAGAGGTACATTTGCTAGTCTATCGAGTAACGATAGCCATGTACAATAAGTTGATAGAAGGCCAGCGAGACGTGTTTTTGGCTCCTCGAATTTGTTTTTCGACAACGAGCCAGATGTCACTGCTAAGAGCGAGATGAAGAAGGCGATAACGTCTCAGCTTTTATGATGAGCGGCAGGGATGGATTAATGACGGCGTCGAAAAATGAGAAATTGCCTCAGGGCCAGATGCTGAGCGCGTGGTAGATACCAACTTTCGGCAGCCGGACATTGCCTGGGGCCTGGGGTTGGAGATGTCTTTGGTACGTTCAACATGTCGTTCGGATAAGTATTATGCGTCTCAGCTCGGGGTTATTCATGAAGACCGGCCGTTCTGGCTCTGTCGGGCAGCCCATGTACCTTGCAGGTCTCCAATATACCGGTTGACTTGCGCAAACTTCGTAAGATCCCATCTGCGCTGCATTTCGGCTTGAATGACTTGCTTGTCCTCAGCGGCTGACATGAAGAAGCCCAGCGTATATGTAGGCCAGTTGCCGATGAAGCATCTTGCCCACCCATCGTCATGCTCATATTTCTTGAAGACTTGAATCGCTCGTCTGATCTGCCAACAGTCGACCGATACTTCCAAGGGCGGCCCTGGCTCTGAACGGAGTAGCATTTCCTTCCACAGCAATGAAACGATGATGGCATAGAGAGAGCCCGCGTCCTTGTAGTATTCTTCTTGTATGGCTGAGTTGTCCGACGTGGACTGTGGTTCTTGGCTTCCCAAGAGCATCATTTCGTATCCCAAGACCTCAGACTGGATAGATTGCATGTCCATCGTAAGTGGCAGAGAGTTCCGGCGCTGTTGGCGGAGCAGCAACGCGAGCCGAAAGAGTGCAATGGGAATACCAATCACAGGACTATCTAAGCGCCTTGAGGCTGTATTAAACGAAGACTGATCCAGTAAGTTCTCTGCTTGATACCAGAAGTCAATGTAGGAGTCATGATTTGGTCCGGACAGTTCCGTCCAGAGGCCGGTCGTCATGTGAAATATGTGATACAAAACGCTCTCCACGGCCAAGAAGTCGAATAGCCGATCAATGCCCATAGGACGGTCAAAAAACCGTAATGCAATGATGCTCATCGCCGCATTTAGGTGTCGAGGTATATCGGAATACGTGCCCCAGCCCATACACTATCAGGGCATGAAAACGTTAGCATCTAGTTTAATACAATAGGGTTATTCGCAGGCCATGGCCAGCTTACCCCGTGGATATACAATAAAATAATCGACGTCATCAGGCCGTCGTTTGTTTCAGGCTGAGACGGAGCAACAAGCAATTGAGAGAGCTTCGTAATAGCTCTGGAGTAGTAAGTTAAAGCCAGCTCACGCATCTGTACACATTGATTAATTGAATGGAGGTGTGATGTAGCACATGCCAAGACTGAGTAGTACAGGGATTTATGCGACGCCATTAGACGCAAGATCTCGCTCAGCCATCCATGGTAAAAGCCCGAATGGCATCCAGGGAGGATTATGAGACCGTAGTATGTGTCAACGAAGTGACGGCAGATGATAGGTTCCAGGACATGAGCCGTGGCTTGGTGCGCCATGGCTGGCTCAAGGGAATGAAAAACGAGCGTTTGAGAGCGATCGACGGAAGTTACCAATTGGTCGTCATGGGGAGCCTCTTCCGTAACTATTAAAACATCGTCGTCTAACACTCTTTTGCGATGTCTTGATTGGCGATGAGACAAGAAGCGGCGATCGATATTGTCATTCGGCTTTGGCCATTTGCATTCTCGATTTGCAGATCCGCAACTTTGGCAGATGGGGAGCGTTTCGTCGCACTTTACTCTCCGTTGCCTACCTAAAAAGTTATCCAATTAGTCAATAGCGGCCGAGTTTGGAAGGCTGGGGGCGCTTCTAGCTCACAAGTGAGGCATCCAGTCTTTGTACGTAGTCTTGCTCGTCCAGGCCTTTTCATGGCGGTAAGATGTAGCGGTTTTCTGATGGGACATGAAGTTAATCAGAGCGGGGATGCATCAACCCCAAATTGCTGGCGGTGGAGGCACTTTATTAAACGCAAACGGTGAGTTAGTCAGCCTAATCATGTTCACAAAAGGCTTAGGATCATTGCCTCCTCTCTATTGGCTAGCTGAGCAAATCCAAGTCATGCCGTTGACAGACTAACAGGAAAGGTGGAGTATGGCAATCGTCACAATGGAACAGGTCAACTTCAAAGACGGCTGGCTCTCTCATCTGTGAATTAGCCCCGCAAGGCGTGTTGATTTAAGTTTATGAGCTATAGCAAGGAATTCTATCTACTAGCACAGCTCATGGCGGTGCTCGAACCCGCATCGACAGAGTGGAACTACTGAGACGCTCAGCACCCGGCAAACGCGTATTGGCTTTTCCTTGAAGACCCATACGTAGATATATGGCAACAAGTAACTTGTCTTTGCATCTCCATCATGCATAGTAAGAAGCAATAGTGTTGAACCTCCTCATGTATACCCTCCCTCAATACTACATTATTCCACCTGTCCCCTCGCAATATCATCGTCAACAAGCTTCCAGTACTTGCTAGCACTCTTCACCCGGAACAACTTTCCATATTTAATCATGACTAGAAAGACAGATGAGGCAGCCATGCCAATGAAGGCGGCAGAGATGAAACAGTTCTGGTAGCCCAAGTTGGTTATCCATGGGGTAATGCTTGTGCCACGATATATTTGTCAGTACAGCTTGAAATATTCTCATGGAAGCGTTGGGAAGTAGCACAACAATTAGTTACGTACCCGTAGCTGATAGCAAACGACATGGTATTTCGAACGATAATCACAGCAACAAGTGCATCAGAACTAATGCCGTGATAGCTATCGATCAGGTAGTTTACGCTGAGAGTAACGCCCATTGTCATGGTAAAGGCCAGGCATCCCATTGCAACACAGAGGCCCATCCAGTGAATCCCGTGCTGAGCACCGACACCCCAGAGAATCAGGGAGCTTGGCACTATGATCACACATAGACTGAAGGGCCACAGGCGATGCTCCGCCTCCATGATGCCCTTATTTCGGCGGGCGAGCTTGATGGTCAGCCAGTCGCTCAACCTGCCCGAGGTCAAGGATCCCGCAATCACCCCAACGCAGCAGGAGAGATAGCTAAGTCCGACCATGGAGGAAGAAAAGTTGTACGGCTCCCCTGATAGAACGATAGAGGCAGTAGCACCGAGAACGTTGAACCAGATAAGGTAAGAACCGTAAGAGAAGCCGGCATAAAATATGACAGGCCATGAAAGAAAGGTGAGTGCCCTGACTACGCGTTGTAGCATGTTCTGGCCTGGGCTTGGATACCAAACGGCCAGCTTCTGAACAAAGGATCTTGGTGCCGCATAAACTTCACCATTTTCAGCCAAGGATGTACTCGCAGGTGGAATGTCGATCTTCTCACTGGCCAGGAGATCCTTGGCCTTGCGGTCTGTATTAGTTACCGGTCCTGTTTGGATTCGGGTTTCCTGTGCAGATTGCACCCGGTGGTAGTTTGTCTCTTCCATGAAGAGAAAGAGGAAGACGAAAGCAGCAGCGAGGAAAATTGCAGGCCAGTAAAACACCCACCGCCATCCTTGGTATTCTGCGATGAAGCCACAGATGACAGGCGCAAAGTAATTGCTCCCAGCCAGGGAAAGGGCGTAAATTCCCATATATGTACCGCGCTCGTGAGTGAAGTACTAGTCAATAGTATTGTTAGAGCTCCTTCTTAAATCCTGAATATATTGAACTCGCAGGTTTTGACAAAACTTGTCACCGGGGAGCTTAGCCTTACAATATCGGTAACGGAGATCTCAGGAAGGGCTTCAATCGGTGAGATGAAGAATCCTTGCAGAATAGACTTGGCAATCCATTCCCCGTCGCTCTTGATATGTGCGCTGTGGGGAGAAGAAAGGTAAGTAAGTCAAGCGTCAACTCAAATTTTACAGGAGGTGAGACCTACCCCCAAATGCTTGTACCCTAGGGAATGAGGAGTTAGTATATAGTACCTACCCGATGAGGCGATTTGCTTACAATGGCACCGATCACGGAAAGAAGATAGCAGAGACGCTTGCCATAGCAAGCCGAAAAGGGCTGCCAGAATAGTAGACCCCATCCCAGGAATAGGTACATGTACCCGGTCCCCTCATTGAGGGTAGCGATGGAGACACCAGTCGCTCCAGAAAGCGGCACCAGGACCGAGTATACGTTAGAAACAGCGATTCCGGTAAACCAAGTAAACCTTTAACACACGTGAGTTTGAATACATTTGCATTCTAAGTTCTATACCACTCGACTTGGATGTGCTTACAAGTTCTGACACAGAAGGGAGAGCAACTTGCGCCGGGGAGCCCAATTCAAGGGGTCATTAGGGTCGTTGGAGGGCGAAGGGATCAAGATTATGTCGCCATCACTTCTTGAGTGACGAGTTTGCAGGTTATGATCCAAGTCGACGAGATGCGCCGTGCCTGGGACAGGAGCCCTGTTCGCCATGTCTTCCGGGGAATTGGGCATGCTTGGACTGTCTCATCAATGCTCAAAGATCAGAATGAAATATATTGTGTCAGAGAATGCAGTCTGGCGTAACGACAGCTTGAGTTGAAGGGTCCCTACACAGGGCAGTCACAAATGTTATATACACCTATAGAATCATATATCAAGCCGAGCCTGGTGTTGCTCAGGTTTCCCCGCGATAACAATTAATTCCGGCAACTTGGCAAGCGAGACCACATGGCGGAGGTGGAGCACGCAAATAACTGCCATTGGTTAACTATGAAGCTTTCAAGATATGTCCAGGATTACGCCGTTGGTGATGCCCGGGCCTAGACCGACGATGATGAGCTGCTGATAAATGCTCCAAGTTTTGGCCGATGAGAGTGTAGAGCCAATCGAGTCTAATTACGAGTCTCCGTAGGACCGGCCCTGTCTCGACGAATAGGACATAATAGCGAACTCCGCTTCCCCTGCAGCCTAGTTACATGGTTTGATAAATGGATCTGCTACCTAAACTAGACTTATTACGGCATCAGCGGGGTTTCGGGGTTTACCTTATAGATATGTCATGATCTTCTCACCTACTACAATAGACCTCCGCTACAATGAGTACCCCAATGCAATGAATTCGGGGCTTAATTAGTGTTTCCAAGCGACTAAGGTTTTTCCCTCATATATCAAACTTCTCGTAATAGCTTCGAATTTTCTTGAATCAGGTACTTGATTTAATGATGTAGCTATGTAAGGAGAGTAAGTATCACATACAGACATCTCGCACTACGCTTATGTTGACTGGTACCTTTAGATTGAGATTCGTTGTAAAGGAACTCACTTGTACTAGTCTATTATCCACTAATCAACAGGCTACCCTTGTGTATTAACTACGTCGCTTCTCTCCCCGGCCTACAAAGCTCCAGCCAATTTGATGGGCCATCCTAACCTTCACGCCAAGCTCCTGTGCAAACGCGCCGACCAAGCCGGGGTTCTGCTGGAACCAACGTCCAGCTAGGACGACATCGATGCCAGACTGCAGCGTGTCCTCCGCCAGAGCCCCAGTCTTGATCCCACCGACCGCTGCCACGAGCAGCCTGTCACCCACGGCTTTCTTAATCTCCTGCGCGAAGTGAACTTGATAGGCAGGGCCCGCCTTAATGGCAATGGCCGACTTGGCGTGTATCCCGCCTGAGCTGACATCAACCAAGTCGACTCCATGGTCGGCCAGACGGGAGGCGAACTGGACCGATTGGGAGACAGTCCAGCTGTCCGGAAACTCGGCCTTGAGGCTCGAGTCAAACTCGAACCAGTCCGTGGCACTAAACCGCACGAAGAGAGGCATGGTATCAGGGATGGCAGCCCTGATAAGATCGGCAAGTTCCATATGGATCCTAGTCCGGTTTTCAAAGCTGCCCCCATATGCATCAGTCCGCTGGTTGCTAATGGGGCTTAGGAATTGGTGGAGTAGATAGCCATGCGCCGAGTGCAGTTCGATGGCATCAAACCCTGCCTCGACCGCTCTCCTGGCCGCGGCCACAAAGGAAGTCTTGAGCTCCTCAATATCCTCTAGAGTGAACGCCTTGGGCACAGGATTGATTCCCTCCTCTTGTGGGATGGCTGAAGGAGCGGCAATCTCGTCCGGCCAGCCTCCGACCTCCCTAACCGCCACGGCGTTGGCACTCAGCCAGGGAGAAACGCAGCTCGCCTTGCGGCCGGCGTGGGAGAGCTGGATGGCAATCTTCTGACCTTGGCTATGCGCAAACTCGGTGATGCGCTTCAGAGGCCCAATTTGACCGTCCTCCCAGAGGCCAAGGTCCTGTGGCGTGATGCGGCCGGTCCGCTGCACGGCGGTAGATTCCATAATGGCCAGCCCTGGGCCGCGCTGGATGATGCCACCCAGATGCGTCAAGTGCCAGTCAGTAGCGTAGCCGTCCTTGGCCGAGTACTGACAGAGTGGCGAAAGGAACACGCGGTTCTGGAAGGTAGTGCCACGGATAGTGATGGGGGTGAACAGCTTCGTTGATCCGCCCAACCCGGTTCCGGCTGGAGGGTCCTGAGCCGGCGTGTAGTAGGAGATGCCTCTGGCGGCAATGTTGTCGATGATTTCTTGGACCATGATAGCGATTATCTGAGACCTTGGTGATATCTAGAAAAACGAGACCGTTAAGATGCTCCTAGGAGTCCCGAGTATGTATGTAATAAGGGTCAGAGTACAGAGTACATGCTATGCGTTTATCTTACCCCTTATGGTGCGAGGCACTATATTTATCCCAGCAGATTTATAATCACTCATTATTAATTCATTGAGGCATTTTCCATGAGATTGGGACGATTAATAATGTAAAACTATAGCTACTATGATGTGATGGATGTCTGTAGTTGATCTAATGATTTGTGCGTCTGCATGGGTGCCACCGAGTGTGCATGGAGGGAGGGGAAACTGGATCGGTACGAGTGACAATCGAGAGCTAGCGCTGAAAGCAAGCGCTGGTCATTTAATTTGTCAATCGAACCATTTAAACTAAGCCTTTTTTAATCTTTTGGTTTGTCACACTTCTGATTGCATGCCATCTGTCTCCCCCCTTCTCTCCTGCAACGTTCCTATCCAACCCTCCTATCCTACATTCAACCTTTGCATATATAGAGCGCCATATATGGCACCGGTGTACCGAGACAAATTGAATTTGATTATCGCTCATGATTCAACGGCAGCCTAGTCATCTCCCCTCCCTTCTCCAGAACAAAGTTAAATCTTCTCTTTCATTCAACATCGCTTTGAGGACCTTTCTTTGGGAGCTTTGAAATGTCTTGGAAACCCATCGCCCAAGCATCTCAGACCAACTTGCTGCAATCTATTCCAGAACGTTGGCGGCTGGATCTGCATAAATACAAGTCGCTGAAGGATGTCACGAGCGTACCTCATACCTGTGGCATTCTGACTGATGCCCAGCTCAGGATTACCGAACTCACGGCAGTTGAGATAGTGAGAGACCTTGAGGCTCGCGAGCTCAAAGCAGTGCAGGTTTTAGAAGCCTTTGCTGCCCGTGCTGCCATTGCTCACCAACTGGTAAGACAGGACTTCCTGAGTAGAGAGTTCGACTAACGTCAGAGTAGGTCAATTGCCTGACCGATTGGTTCTTTGAAGAGGGTCTACGGCAAGCAGAAGAGCTTGACGCTATTCTTGACTCTGGCTGCAAGTTAAAGGGTCCATTGCACGGAGTTCCTATTGCTGTAAAGGTACGTAGAAGCATCCCATAACATCCCATAACGCGGAGATTAGTTGCAATGTACTCATGCCAACTTCCTTAGGACTTCCACTTTCTTAAAGGTCATCCTACAACAACGGGCTATATTTCCAAGAGAAACTTTGTTCCCGAGTATGACTCTGCCCTGGTAGCCACGTTGCGTGCCGCTGGAGCAGTGTTCTTCTGTAAGACAACCATGCCCCAGACAGGAATGGCTCTGGAGACAGCCAGCAATCTTTGGGGTCGAACCCTGAGCCCCTTCAACATTGACCTAAGCTCCGGTGGTAGCTCAGGAGGAGACGCGGCCCTGGTCGCGATGAGGGGCTGTCCGATCACACCGTCCACTGACATGGGAGGATCCATCCGCGTGCCAGCTGCTTTCAACGGACTGTACGCCATTCGACCTACTGCAGACCGCGTGCCAAAAGGCGGCATGGACAACATCAACAGCACGGGGCAGACAACAATTCAATTGTCCTGCGGGCCCATTTGTCACTCTATCAGCGACCTCGAGTTGCTTACGAGGGTCATTAATGCGTACCCGAACAATCAATATGACGTTACCTGTGCACCAGTTCCGTGGAGGAACCTGGATACCTTGAATGGCAAACTCGCCATTGGAATTATGAAGTGGGATGGTGTGGTTATGCCTCACCCGCCGATTCTCCGAGCCTTGGGCCATGCCAAACAGGTGCTCGAAAAGGCTGGACATCAAGGTAAGTCTCTCATCTCAGACGGTGGACTTAGCTCTGACCATCGCTTACCCGAGTCGCAGTCATTGAATTCGACCCGCCCTTTGATTGCTGGGACGCTTCTCAGACAACGGTAATAAGAGTGTCACCAATAAAGCGATGAGAAGTTCACTAACCAACGGTTATCTAGTTCGATATATACTACCCGTCAGGGGCAGGACAGACACTAGCCGCGGTTGAAGCTTCCGGGGAACCACTTTTGCCAGCCGTTGCTGATCTGCTCAAGGTTTACAACACGAGAGAGCTCTCTACCGTAGAAGCATTGGGAGTATGTTAGCCCGCTTAAAAGATGATAAGAATTTTGGCTTCCTAACCATATGATAGTTGAACGTCAAAACCAGAATCTTCAAAGAACGATTCCGCGATGCGTGGAGCGAAACAATCCGCAGAACGACTACCAGCCGTCCTATCGATGCACTCATCTGCCCCCCAGCACCATCAGCGGGCATTCCTCACAACTTCAACATCTACTGGGGATATACCTCATTATTCAACCTCCTTGACTACCCCTCCATGATCCTACCGATCCCCAGGTTCAAGATCGATGCCCAGAAGGACCCTGTGGACGTCCACTACCAGCCGCTGGAAACGAATGCTTATGACAAGGCCAATCATGATTTGTGTAAGCCTACCAATTCTGGGCCCCAGAGTTGAACTCGCGTGCAATCGCTGATGTCCTTTTTTCCGTGAACAGACGATCCAGATCTATTCTCGAACCAGCCGTCGACGATACAGATCGTGGGACGCCCTTTTGAGGACGAAGAGCTGATTCGAGTAGCATCAACTCTGGATACACTACTTCGCTCTACTTGAGCTAAGTCGCATGACAGGGTTCAGCAAGGCAACTGGCAGAGGATAGTAGCTCAGTGAAGAATTTTTCGACAGAGACGCCTGGACCGAAGGGGGCTTGATAGTGCCTTCATTGAGTACATATGTATCAGCAAATCTATGGGACCTAAATCTATGGGACCTACGAGTGATCCATGATTGCTAAAGTCCGAAGCATCAAATCCTTGGAGCTGCCACACGCAAAGAAGCACCAGCACATGAGACAACAACACAGCTCAACTCTTCCTTCAATGAATAATCACTGCTCTTACTGTCAGATCCGGCACTCATTTTCGAAAGAAACTTCTTTACCAGCCATATGAATTCCTAACCCGCCTACATCGTTGCGCTCAAACTTTCCCAAATTGTCCAGCCAGAATTTTCTCGTCGCTATTCACCTGGTCCAAATCTGGAACATCAGAGTGCTTCACGCCGTCGAATAATTCATCCACCTCTTCGAGCGTCTTGCCCTTTGTTTCAACCCAGTAGAAATAGACAAAAATGATGAACAGAAAATTCCAGCTCGCGTTGATGACATACGTCTTCCAGCCCACAGCGTCAAACATGTAGGGGAAAACCATTGTGACAAATATACCGCATGCCTTATTTATGAGAGTAAAGAGACTCATCCCCGTAGCACGTAGTCGGAAAGACAACACCTCTGGGGGGTACATCTGTGTCAAAGGCGTAAGACCAAATGAGTAAAATCCCAGGAATAAAAACACTGCGGCCACTGTGCCCTGAATACCCGGAGCATATGAGCTTGTACCGTAGACAGCCGTGAGGACACCGACAATATAGAACATGGCGGTGCAACCAATCAGGGAACTAAGACAGAGCATCCGCCTTCCGAGTCTTTCCGCTAGAAGACAGCCGGCAAGAGCAATGACGAGTTGCCAAACCGATAGAATAAGGTTGATTTCCATTTGGGTCGTAGACGAAGTGATACCAGCCTGGGACAACATATCTCCGTAGTAGTAAGTGATGACATTGGATCCGGTTAACATTGTCACAGGGGAAACCGACAGAGCAAGAATAAGACGTCGCCTATTGGGCGCACTGCGCACCACTCCGATAAAGCCAATGCTCTTGCCTTCAGTCTTCTCATAATTTAATGTATCAACAATTTCCGTGTATTGAACTTGGACAATCGGGTCGTTAGGTGTGGAACCGTTGATGCGCGCAAGAACTTTCATGGCTTCATCCAGGCGATCTTTATGGATAAGCCAGCGAGGAGATTCGGGGAGAAACGGAGTAAGGACGACAATCAGTAAAGGGGCGAACCCCTGAAACAGAGATGGCACTCTCCACGCCCAATTTGAAGGCTCAAGTGCAGTACACTAAAGATATGTTAGGTTTTGTATCTCGCAAGCATGAGAAAAAAGGAGCAGCGGAAGGAGGGAGGAGTCTTAGTAACAACTCACCCCAAAAGATATACCAGTAGCCAGGATACCTCCCACGGCCCAGCACGTGTAATACAAGCCCAAGGCAAACGCCCGAATCTTTGGCGGAGTTGTCTCTGCCACATAGATGCCTGCAGCGGTTTGAGCGAGACCCATGCCCAAGCCGACAACCATTCGGCCAGCAATGAACATGGCAAGGTTTTGAGAACTGGCAGTGATCACGGCTCCGAGAATGTTGAAAAGTGCACTGGCCAGAACGCTGTATCGGCGGCCGAACTTATCAACAATAAATCCTGCGAAAAGTGCAATCAGGATTGCGCCCAAGGATGTGGCCGTAGAGTTGACAGCCTTAGTGGCCGTGGTTATTTCGAAATAATTGTTATAGCTGGGCATCACATTGACAGAGCCCATAACAGATCCATCATAAGCAATAGTGACAGAATCAACGACACAGGCCGAAATGACCAAAGCCGCTGTGAAGCCGATCTTGACCGATTGAGCGTATTTACCGAACATTATAGTCGACTTGGAGGGCTTCAAGCCCGAACAGATTTCTCTAGTCTTGAGGTGGAAGAAGAGTGCGTGCATCAATCTTGGCCTTACTCGGTGATGGGCGTGGCTTTTATAATTGATGTTTCCCGAGAAGAGGGGAGGGTTAGCTTGGTATCCTTGTTCTATCTTCCCCGACAACACTTCATTCCCCGCGTTTCCTAGACTGGTTCGCTATCTTGGTAAAGGCTCGTCGATGCGGGGTGAAACAAGAGACATTAGAGGACTGGTACTCTAGATATACCGACTGGGAACCCGTACAAGTCAACCATCCTTAAATACACCTTGATTGGGTCAAGCCATGCCATTAGTTTCCTGATAAAACGTGATAAAGGCAGATGCTATCCAGATTTTAGATACCTTATCACTCTATTGGAGCAGGGCCATCCCTTTGCGAGGCACCACAAGCAATTTTTGGACAACTCAAGCTTTGGGGATAACGGGAGATACACGATGTGCATGACATGCTCCTCGTTGCGGCTAGACTATCAAAGGGCGGCCAACCCGACATCTCGCCGCTAACATCACCACCGGCGCTTTTTAGCGTTGGTTTGGGCGGTCCAGCCGATCATGCACTATTTTAGGTCTTTTTCTCTCTTCCTTCGGGTAGTAGACACCTTGGGAAACCCGGCGATGCGGATCAACTTATGGATTGCTTAGATATCTACCCAAGGTTGAGCACGAAGACGCCCCTACCCTTTGTCAGGTACTACGTCGACGAATTTGGGCTTGTTGAAGGCGGATGACGATGACAATTGGCAGGCAGCAATGCCAAGGTGCAACTAAATAATTAAGAGATAATAGATGGTTTCGCAGGGGTCCTAAAGAGAAGGTAGGGGCTGGAGAGCTGCCCACACGCAGGGTATCCGATCTATCGGAGCAGCCGGAGGAGAAATTTGATATGCTCTTGTCAATACCATCATGTAGAAACGGTGATAGGTGGACTGTTATTGCCTTGTTAACTTATTATCACGAGAAAACATGTTGGAGAAGTGTAATAAAATCTCGTACCGGTGCGCAGTAAGCAAGCTTCTTAACCCGCCTGTATCATGCTACAGCAACTACCATAAGATCCTCCCACAAACTTGCGAAACAAAAGCTAAGAATCTTCGGCACTATTTACCTTACAGTTTATTGCGTTCATTCAAAAAAATTTGGAAGGTGATGAATGATCTTGGTCTGATTCTGAACTTCAACCGAGTCCTCCCACAAAACTTCTTCTCTTATTGAGTTTTGCTTTTTCTGATTAAACAATCCTACTTGCCACATATAAAACAGAATTTCGCAAGCACTCTAAGTTGAAAATAATTGGCGCAAAAGTTGTGGCTAAAGACTATATCCGGCGTCGATGATAATGTTTGTCCCGGTCATGCTTCTGGATTTTGCTAAGCCAAGGACTTGCTCCGCAACATCCTAATAGAATAATTAGAAACCATTACGCGAGAATCTGCCGCCTCTCGAGTCCTTACCTCGAGGTCGACAAAACGTTTCAATTTAGTTCCTTGTCGATGAGCTTCTTTCTGTTCAACGGTGAAGCGAGTTGCCCATTTCTACTCCACCCTTAGTTCAAATTTCTACATAGTTAATGAATAGCTCTTCTCACCGTTTGCAGCAGCCCTGGTGATACACTGTTAACACGGATCTTGGGTGCTACCATACAGGCTAGACCCTTAACCATGTGTAACTGGGCAGCTTTTGTGGTTCCGTAGGCCTAATGTCAAACTGTTAGCATCCAACCTGTGAGGTCCGTCCATATGGGCTTGGGATCATACCAAAGAGCTACCCACACCAGTCACGCCTGCAAGGGATGCAGTTGTGATGAAAGCCCCTTCCGTTTCGTCGAGGTACGGCTTGGATGCTTGCAAAAGCCAAAGGTGAGATTTCACATTCATGTTAAATGCTCTATCCCAGTCTTCTTCAAACACGTTATCGTCAATCGATGCTGTGTTGCGGAATTTGGTCCAGCCCCCATTCGACAAGACAACATCAATACGTCCCATGGCAGCGTATGTCTCCTTGACCAGACGTCGTATTTCCAGAGCCGAAGCCAGGTCCGCCTGGATCGAGATATATCGCGATATTGTCCTAATTCCCTCAACATCATCTAGCTTGGCATGTTGGGAAGATAGTTCTGTAACTAATGTCCCAGCACGCTCACTATCCGTGTTGTAATTGATGACAACTCTATATCCATGATGGGCAAACAGTCGAGCAACAGCAGACCCGAGACCTGCAGATCCAGCTGTAACAAGTATAACTGGAGACGCGCTCATTTCTTTTCCGTGCTTGCATATGTGTAGACGAGAGGTCAGTATACTAACATGGGAGTCTTTTTCTAATGAATAACGAATTGAGTATGTTCAAACAGAATCGCATGCATCATTAAGTCCGACATATGGCCTTTACCATTTCTGGATAGAACCCGGAGAAGGAGCTTTGAGTCTGCGAAATGTCACCAGAAATAAAGTGCCATCCAATCGCGTGATGCCGGTTATGGCGGCCTGCTAGTTACACATTGATCGCCGGTCCCAGCTACGGCACTGACTGCGCTTCGGTTCGTTATCATTGATCAGAGAGCCACGCTTCACCATTTCCGCGGAGACATGCCGACCCAATAGGATTCGTTATGTATCAGGAGATAAGCGATGGGCGGTCCTTCCGACATTTTGACACTTTTGACACAGTACTGGGCCTGATGCTGTCGGCACGTCCGACGGCACACAATATCCCCATGTCGACAGAGGCTAAACTTGTTTTGGGCACGTCAGCTGGTGAGTTTCGCGGGGGACGATGATGTGAAAGGGAAGCTGATCTCATCGTCCATGAGAGACACACATAAGAGTGCTGCATCAATGATATACTTTGCATGAAGGTGCAACTAGTAATCTTTGATCAACGACAGTCTCTCTCGTGTTAATGACATACGCACGATTCCTGCCAATACTATGATCATGGATTCCAAGGCTGAAAGTATTCTGGCCCTCTTGCAACACCGATTGAACGGGTTTATAGGGAATCAGAACGCTGGGCCGCTGTTCACAGCTGTTGGGGTCATTCTTTTCTCCTACCTCTTGTACCAGGTAAGAATATCCCTGGTCTAGTCGCGCAAGATACCATTGGTTTTGACAACACCCCATAGGTTGCGTTTGCTACAGACATCCCATACATCAAAGGACTACCGGAGATTCCGGGGGCAGTGCCCATCTTCGGTCATCTTTTGAGCCTCGGCGAGGACCATGCGAGCTCATGCGAAAAGTGGTGGCGTCAGTACAACCAGTCTGTATTTCAGATCAAACTAGGCAACACTCGAGCTGTCGTCGTCAACTCCTTTGATGATTGCAAGAAGATGCTACTGGGCAACCAGAATGCTGTTATTGACCGCCCAAAGCTGTACACCTTCCACGGGGTCATCAGCAGCACCCAAGGCTTCACCATTGGCTCTTCTCCATGGGATGAGTCCTGCAAGAACAAGCGGAAGGCTGCTGGCACGGCACTTGGGAGACCTGCATTACGGAGGTACTACCCCATGTTTGACTTAGAGAGTTACTCTATTCTGCGGGATATGAAGAAGGATAGCAACAATGGGCATATAGAGATCGATGTCCGCCCTTACATCCAGAGATATGCTCTCAACACGACTTTGACGCTCTGCTACGGCATCCGTATGGATGGTGTCTATGACGAGCTGCTTCGAGAAATCCTCTACGTCGGTTCAGCCATTTCACTTTTGCGCAGCGCATCTGAGAACCTACAAGACTATGTGCCATTCTTACGCTACCTCCCGACCAACACCAAGAATTCTCGATCAAAAGAGCTTCGGGAGCGCCGTGATGCTTACTTGAATCTACTCCTGGACAAAGTTCGAGCCATGATCAAGGAGGGAACCGATAAGCCTTGTATCTCATCCGCCATCCTGAAGGATGAGGAGACCAAGCTTACTGGGGTTGAAGTATCATCCATCTGCTTGTCACTTGTGTCTGGAGGGTTCGAGACTATTCCTGGCACCTTGACCTCGTGCATCGGTTCCCTGTCGACAAAGGAGGGCCAAGAATGGCAGGATCGTGCGTACGCAGATATCAAGCGCTACTATCCTGACGTTCGTGATGCTTGGACTAGTTGTTACATCGAAGAAAAAGTCCCGTATATCAACGCTATCGTCAAGGAGGCTGGGAGATACTACACAGTCAGTTCTATGAGTCTTCCCAGGAAGACGGTCCAAGAGGTGAACTGGAACGGGGCCATTATCCCACCCAAGACAATGATTCTGATCAATGCACAAGCTGGTAACCATGGTAAGATCATGCTTCGTTCAGTGGTCAGTGTTTTCTTATGTTTGACGCTAATCCCTGGTCTTATAGACGTTGATCATTTCGGTCCGGATGCCGGGAAGTTCAACCCTGAACGATGGCTTAAAAGCCTCGATCCACCTGCTGAGGCGGACATCGATGGTCTCAACCACCTGAGCTTCGGGACGGGCTCACGTGCATGCTCTGGTCAATTCATTGCATCTCGAATGCTTTACTCCGCCCTCGTACGCATCCTGTCGTCGTACAAGATTGTGGCGAGCGAGGAGATGCCACCCAACACAGATTATGTGGAATACAACCAGTTCAAAACTGCGCTAGTAGCTATTCCAAGGGAGTTCAAGGTGAAGCTAATCCCAAGGGATACTGATGTGACAGCCGAGTGTCTTTTTGATGCAGAGGAAAGAACAAGAGAGCACTATAAAGAGTAACGGGCTGTGCATGGAAAGGAAGAAAAAACGACAGCAACTTGATGGATGACGGCAAACTCGAGTATGCCCGTCCATGACCTGAAATAGTACTTGGAAATGTGAGGTAGATTGACTGAGACTAATGCGTACAATGATCTTCTGATAAACCGTCTCTAAATAATTGATCCAGCTCACAGTATTATCTAATTCTATTCGCGGATTTGCTTAGACTGATTCGGAAACTAAAAGGATGAAGAAACCAGACAAGGAATAAAAACGTCAATCTTCTCATCAACCCCTCCATTATTTGAATGCTGTTCCAAATAGTACTTTGGGCATTTTCACTACAGCCAGGAGGGAATAGGAAGACGATTCCTGCGCTACGTTCACTAATTCCCGCCTCCCGATGATTGTCGTCGGCGTGCCCGATGAGGAGTTTTTGAGCCAATCCCCCTGAGATCACTAGTGATATCATGTCATATTCTCTACCAATAATAAATAATATTCATAAAGCAGTCAAAGGAAGCTGAGTAAACCTACCTACGAAGGAAACCTCCCATCAAACCAGTTCTCTACCCAACCATGTCTTCGCTCGACATCAATCAGCTTTTCAGCGTCAAAGGCTTGGTGGCAGCAGTGACCGGGGGAACGAGCGGACTTGGTTTCATGATTTGCAAGGTGTGTCACGGCCCTTTTACTACGCTACAAATCACCAGCACTAGCTAAAGGCTGTACTAGGGATTGGTTGCGAATGGCGCCAGAGTATATGTCATTGCGTTGTCGTCTGAGCCCATTACCGAGAAGGTAGCGCAGCTCAATGAGCTTGGTCAATCTTCCTCTGGCACCGCCCACGGGTAGGTGCAGCAAAGCCTTCCTCGCGACGGGCATAACCTGGTAAGCCTATTGCTGACGGAGTGTTTGACTTTAGGATTGAATGCGATCTAACCGACAAGGAGAGTATTGCAAACGTAGCCAGACATATAGGCCAACGAGAGACATACCTTGACATTCTCGTCTCTAATGCTGGCATTAGGCGAGACCCAGTGGTTAAATGCGATGTACTGTCTGCCCCTTTATTAGACCTCCAAGCATCAATGTGGTCGTCGAAACACTCGGACTGGGCAGACTCGTTTTGTGTCAATACGACGGCTCATTATTTCCTCTCCGTTGCACTTATGCCTTTACTGGCAGCTGCCTCACAGCGCAAGCTAGAAAATGGCAGAGTGGGAAGAAGCAACGGCCGTGGAGTCATCGTCATCACAAGTTCATGCGCAAGCATGCACAATGCGACTAATGTAGATTTGACGAGCTATGCTACGAGCAAAGCCGCCACTGATCATTTGGTCAAACTCCTGGCGTCCAAGTTTGGCAGATTCTATATCAGAGTAGTAGGAATCAATCCAGGCTGTGAGTTTCGGCTGCCAAACCATCTCGAGACCCAGGCGAAGTGTTGATGAATTCCTAGTCGTACCAAGCAAAATGAATCCAATTGGAGAGGAAGGAAACATGTTCAGCGCACTGTTTGACAAAGTGCCCGCTAGACGGTCGGGTGATGAAGAAGACATTGCCGGCACGGTCCTCTATCTTGTCAGCCGTGCAGGAGTAAGTCGCCTCATATCTGACGGTTGCATTGCCCAAGCAAAAGGGATATTAACATGCTATGAAAGGCCTATGTTGATGGAATTTCTCTCTGTGTGGATGGAGGACGAGTGCTCTTCGCCAATGGCCAAGAATGACGATGTCCATTATACGTGGAGGAGACGACTGGACGTGGAGGACGAACTCATAACCGGGAATACACCTTCAATCTTCTAGATACATAGAAAATTTGCCAATATTAAAGATCTCACAGAACAAATACCCCCATCCTGCTACTTCTAGGTCTATCCATTCCCCTTGTCTTTGAGTTTAATAACTCCAGGGTGCTAGGGCTTGGACAATCCTATTCAATCTACGCACTTGGCCTCGGAATAATACCATCTGAAAGCTGGAATCAACTTGGTCAGATGAGCATGGAAATTCTAAGCTCGGTCATGCAGAGAGCACTGAGCCAATCGGTGGAGAAAGCGCAGCAGCCTGCGTGTGCATTGCTTGTCGGAGCTTCCGATGGTAGCGATTGGGCGGTCGGTTCGTCATCTTATACTTTCCCATAGCTGCTTTACGAAGACACGGCCTAAACGACCCTGAAGAGTCCCCTAGCAACCAGATATCGCTGTAGCGATCAAGTCGTGCATCCATGTCTATCGTTGCAATCACTGAGGCCTCGTCGTAAGTATCATTGGATAGTCTACTCGTTACGTCGCTAATCAAATCCGGCAGCTCAAGTTTAAGTTCAGCCGACCTACAGGAACTTGCAGTTCAATTGGGCATTGAGATCTCCAACAGTAAAGATTTGGATGATTATCTCTTGTTATTGAAGTCCTTTGAGGTAGTTTTGAAGAAAATCGAAGATGGGCAGGACTACGTCCATCCATCATTGAAGCCTCAAGCCGTATGTACTAGTCGGCAATTTTGGAGACCTGGTGCCCATGAGAACCCGTTCAATGCCTGGAGCCATCGGTGCGAACTTGTTTCCACCAACCCAAGCAGTGATGTCCTGAAAAATCGCACCATAGCCATCAAGGACAACATATCGGTTGGCGGGCTACCTACGACACTCGGGGCGCCTTCGACAGCACAATCGGCGAATCAGAAGCGTGAGCTGTCTGGCATTGATGCTACAGTGGTATCTCGAATTCTTGAAGCTGGTGCAGTAATCAAAGGCACGTCTACTTGCGAGTGTTTCTGCGCCTCTCCTTTGTCATTCACGTCAAATACGGGGCCGGTGCACAATCCACGGCTTCACGGGTTCACCGCTGGGGGGAGTAGTAGTGGTTCTTGTGTCCTTGTTGCTGCTCATCTTCTCGCTTCCGAATCTAATGAACACTGTGGTGAGACGGTGGAGCTAGCTATTGGCAGTGACCAAGCAGGCTCTGTCCGCATACCAGCTTCTTTCAATGGGATCTACGGACTCAAGCCCACTTTTGGTCTGATACCGTACACCGGGGCGGCTTCCATGTCTCCGATGATAGATCATATAGGTCCCTTGGCCTCTCGACTCGAAGACATTGCGATCTTGCTCGAAGTAATGGCGGGCTACGATGGGCTTGACTCCCGGATGAGCCCTGAGGCCCCTCTCCGAAACGGAGTGAAGCCGTATTCGAGGATCCTAGCAAACTTCCGGGGGCAATGCCAGTTGGAACCTAAAACGAAGCTAAAATGGAGCGTCGGCCTACTGAAAGAATCCTTTGAGATGGACGGGGTTACTCCCGAGGTTCGCAGAATAGTCCACGAAGCTGCAACACGATGCTTTACGGCCGCCGGCGTAACTGTTAAAGAAATATCGGTTCCAATGCATCGAGACGGGCCAATCATTTGGACTGCATCAACGCGGCCATCCATGTCTGGTCCGCTCTGCCAGGGGAAGACACCTGGATATCTCTCATTTATACCTCCGCATCTCAAACCTCAATGGCCGCCCTCCCAAGGCTTGTATGAGGCAATGACCAAACTGAACCCGGCTTTGGTTAACATTTGGTTCAGCGAGAAGTATACAGAGAAGTTCTTGACTCCGGCGGTACAGGTTAAAGCCCATCGAAAAGTTTTCGAGCTGCGGGACGCATATGACCGAGCACTCAACGAAGTTGACGTTCTCATCACCCCTTGCGCCCCGACAGTAGCCATGCCGCATCCCAAAGCAGCGGAGAGTGAGGACCAGTCAGCTTCTATCTTGGATCGACTCGCTACTGCGGTTGGAATTACGAGCAATACTTGTCCGTTCAACGTGACAGGCCATCCTGGGCTAAATGTCCCTTGTGGGTTCGCAAGTGTGCCGAATCATCCAGATATTCAACTTCCAGTCGGCATGCAATTAGTTGGGAGGAGATGGATGGATGAGCAACTGTTGCAGGTAGCGGCACTATTTGAAAAAGGAAAGGAACTTTGTTCATAGTAGATTTAGCTGTAATGACAGCTCACCGGGCTCTAATTCTAAACTAGATTATTTAGAAACTTTGGCAACATCTGGCTTCTACGTAGTAGGGAAAAAGACGGTCTGTGTCTTCAAATGAGCTGTGATGTACTACTCAATCAGCTAGAAATTCGCCGATTTCTCTATCCATCCATCTTGTGTCTTCTCCATTGATACCAAATCCTGCCAAATGACCCCAAACCGATGGTATGACCTTGAGAGTAGCACGAGGGATGTCGCTCGATTCTCTCTCGCTGGCCTCCCAGCGAAAGTATTGATCTGTCGAACATGGCATGAGTAGGACACGCGTCTTGATTCGTGACAGGGTCTCTTCCAACGACCGCTTAGCAGCTGTTTGGTCGACTTTTGTGATGTCCCCGCCTTGCCACATGCGTAGTTTTGCAAGCAAGTCGTCAGGATCCCAGCTGTCATAATTCAACCCAGCTACATGATGGTCCCAGTCATGGAAGCTTCGATAGCCCAAGGTCAAGTATAGTTCACGATCAAACCATTCGGCACTCGTCAACCAAGCCGAGTATGCTTTTCCAAAAGCGCGGAGGCCACGAATTGGTTTAGCAGAAGCCCCCGAGACGTGCCTTCTGTACGCTGGATAGTCGATTGAATTTTCGAGGGCAGTCTTGGGACCTTCCAAGAACTGATAGTTGTGACGACTTGTTCGAGCCGAGGCGCAAATAATGATAGCGTTTCGGACAAAGTCGGAGTGCATCACCGTCCAATAGTACGCACACTGTCCTCCCATGGAGAATCCCATGACGATATCGAGTGCTTGTATACCCAAGGCTTCTAAAAGCAGTCGCTGCGCTCGGACACAATCGCCATAGTCAATGGAAGTGGGAAATTCTATCGAATTAGAAGGGCTTGACGATTCGCCGTTTCCAAATAACGCGACAACAATGATCCTGTATGTATGGAGCGCACCATTCTCAAAGGTCAAGGTAGATTGAAGACGTCCTCTGAAGCTCGTGGTTATGAGCGCCGTTTTTTGAGAGCTCGGGTTGATGTCAAGATAGGCCAAGCGTGTCGTGGAGAGTGTCAAGCCATCTTGGAAGCGAAACCCAGCGATCTCGAAATAGTGGATGTCGGAGCTTATTGTGGTCGACATTTTTGATCTATTTTTGCTCTAAACAGTCCTTGAACTTGGATATGGAAGATCAAATTCGAGTCAACCACTGAAAGAGTGCGTCAAGCCAGTCAGTTATTATTGGAGGGACCCTTGGCTAGCATTTCGTTCGGCGCTCCCGACAGTTCCACTCTTATCCTGAGAGGTCCCAGCCTATGGCTAATTCATTTATTGATTTTTTTCTTCGTGAAGTTATGAGTTATTCAGAAACTTGCATTTGGACAGTAAGTAAGATTGACTTTGGTTGCAATTGTCAGGCGGGTTAGAAAATCGAAGTGGCGGTCGGGGTGCAATGGGATATCGCGAAATAGAAAGATCAACCAAGTAGAGTCACGAGACGATTAGAATACTAGTAAACAATCTAGACACGATTTATCTCCTACACAAATCATTTAATAGTAGTGACGTTTAAGAATAGGCAAAAAGATGCTGATAAGAAATTGTCTAAACACGATGACTCCCCCTCCCCGCAGTCAATGCCCTTTACTCAGACTTTACCAAGCAAAGTAAACATCCCTTTCCAAGTGCGAGAACTGAATCGTTTTAAATTTTAAACTAAGGTATTCTAATTCAGTCCTAGTTTTCATGTTGTGCATATTAAAGAAGGCTCAGAAAATAGTCCATATGCTTCTCTTCCCGCAGGCAATCCTTTTAGCCACTATGAGACAGATGAAGCTCGCTGCGTAACTTGCGATGGTAAATATAATCAGTGCCCAGTACTTACCACTAGCTCTTTGGAGAAGCCCGCCTCCGATTGGGGTAGCGGTGAAGGTGCTATGAGCAGTTAGCAGGTTGGTTTAAGGAGTGGTTGGAATAAGAACTCGAGACAAACCTCGCACTAACCACGACATAGGCCGTCGCATAGTAACGTCCATAGGCTTCGATTTTGCATAACTGCCCCACGCACACAGGTGCCAGACTTA
The DNA here is from genome assembly GCA_026958235.1 of Clonostachys rosea. NCBI lineage: Eukaryota > Fungi > Ascomycota > Sordariomycetes > Hypocreales > Bionectriaceae > Clonostachys > Clonostachys rosea. Next base: position 423,834 of record CP110204.1, read on the forward strand.
CAGTGCTACCACTGAAAAAACCGAACGCCAGGGCGAATATAATCATCAAAGACTGGCTTGACTCTGCTGGCAGCCAGAAACAGGCGTTACATACGCCGCACCCAAGGATGGCAAGAATCAAGATGTTGAATCTCCCAAACCTGTCTGCGAAAAACCCCGGGATCCAACGGCCAAATATGCCACCCGCATTTATGAGAGCCATCAGCATGTATGAGAAATTTGAAGATTGTTGATGGTCCAGAGCGTAGGAGGTGAGGTACGAAAAGGGAATAAAGAGTCCCCATTCTAGAAAAAACACACTCAGACTGGTAAATGTCAGCGCGCCATGACGGAAGACAGAAAATTTCGGACGAACAGAAGACAACATCAACGGCTTTTGGGGGAATCGAGGACGGATGAGGAGAACGGCGGAGGTAAACGTGATGGCGCAGACAAGGGCGGCCACCCGCACGGCCCAAACAAATCCAATGGTCGAGAAGAGTTTTTGCAGCATCAGGGGGAAAACGATCCCTCCGGCAGCGCCCCCAGATGAAGCAATTCCAGTGGCGAGACCACGTCGTTTGTGAAAGTAGTGGGCGACAATCGACATGGCCGGGCTAAAGACGAGGGAGAGACTGAAGCCTCCCAAAACACCAAAAACCAGCATAAAATGCCAGTATTCACTACATTGGCCCAATAGAACCAGGTAGAGCACTGTGGTAAAGCCCCCAACTCCAATGAGTTGGCGCGGGCCTGTCGCATCGAATATCGGCCCTACTTGGACTCCGAGTAGGAATGTCAGGCCAGTGTAAACACCAAAGATCCATCCAATGGCCGTAGAGCTTAGACCTTTGAGTTGGTTATGCGTCAGATATGCCTGGAATGTGCCGACGCTGTTCATAAAGGACATTGAGCCGAACAATGCCAACCAGCTTCCCGCTACAACTGCCCAAGCAATGCAACCACCTTCGGGATAAGTGATATCGCTTTCATCGTCACTTTGTTGATGTATCTTGGCCTCCTCATTTCTTGTCCTTATCGCATATGCTTTCTCAGATTCTTCTAACTGATGCTTGGCCGCCAGGCGTAAATCGGCTTTGGTTTGTCTTGAAGTTCCCACTTCTATCCGGCCGGATGGGAGGTCTGTTAGAGGCTCGTTTGCCGATAAAGACATGTTTAGGATGATTGCAGAAAAAGAACATCCAATTCGTCAATATCGTCTGGTACTGATAGGGAGAACAGACCATTTTCAGGCCAGGTTCAAGTGATCAACGACATCAACACGAAACTAGAGCCTGACTCCAAAGCACGGTCTGCTTGATTCAAAATATCGGCTTAACAACCATAATCATGACCTAACACTAGCATCTGGCTTACGCCCGATGGCCCCTGGTCCCTAGTGGAGACCAAGCCATGAAAGATGAGTGGGATGTCGGACTGTCCGACACCTGTCAAGTGTGTGGGTGCACAATGCTCCACTCAAGTTTGAGGCAATATCAGACAACAGCCCGATTATGGATTGCCAGAGAGGGACCACAATGCGGACCCCCTCCAACTCGTCGGACTTGTCGCTTCTTGAGCTTCTTGACATCATGTAAGGAACTTGAACCTACAGGCAAGGAATGGTCAGACGCCGACTGTCATGTAGTTAAAAGAGTGATGGAATATGCGCCTGGAGTCTCGGTCGACACACGCACCCCAATTATAGCCTTACATCCAGAATTACATTCAATCTCAGCCCAAGAACCTTCAATCAAGGATTAAGAACTATCCCTCATTTCTAAATGTCTCCCAACGGAGAGGCCTTTCTCATTAACCCTGACGCCCAAGAGGGTCTCACACGGCTCCCCCAAGCTCGGATCGCCTCAACATCCAGCAAGACAATCTACATCTCGGGCACAGCTTGCGTTCGACCGGACGGTACTTGGCCAGGGGTGGCGGAGAATCCAGACGGAACACACACGCTTGATATTCGAAAGCAGACCGCTGCGGTTCTAGATAATGTCGACAACATCATCAAAGGCGCGACAGGTGGGAAAGGGGGCATTCAAAACGTGATCGACTCGGTAGTGTATGTAGTCGACATAGATAGGGATTACACGGGAATGAACGAGGAGTGGAACAAGGTCTTCCTGGATCGCGCCAGTGCCCCCGCTCGGGCTACCATTGGGGTGAAGCAGCTGCCTGATCCCCGTATGATTGTGGAGGTCAAGGCGGTTGCCATTGTCGACTCTTAATAGGGGGAAGGGTCAACGTCTCGGACCATCTAGGTCCAAGAATGTCCCAACAAGTCCTAAACAAACCATGGGCCAAAGACAAATCGTCAAGGTGCTCCTTGGCTGACTGGGGAAGCTATCTTAGGGGCGGGGAAGCGGAGAAGGTCCACAGATAACTAGCTGTCATGTGTGGATTTGGAGAAAGATACGCGAAGCTCTATAAATATTTCATAGCCCCGGCTTCGGGGATCGTGAAAATCTCTTGCGGAGTCATTGAGTATGCGACCGGATCCTTGTCTGCGCTGTGTGTGATCACCATGTCTAACACAGCATCTCCCACAAATGCGGCGAGAGCCAAGGCATCATGCTCGCGATGCCATAGGAGAAAGAAGCGATGCGATAGAGAACTACCCGCCTGTAAAAATTGCCGATCTGCACGAGTCAAATGCAGCTTGACCGACGATAATTCCCAAACTGCATCCTACTCTGTCGCGTACGTCTCTGGTACTCTCGCTTTCCACTTTGCTTGTGAAACATTCGGGAGGCATTCAGAATGCATACTCAAGGAACTTATGTCTTCTTAGATATGTCCGTGGCCTAGAAAGACGCCTTCAAGAGCTGCGCAGTAATCTCGTGCCAGAACCGCAAATGTCGCCACCAGTTGAGGACTGTTTGATAGACACGGGTAACGATCAATCCTATTCAGACTCGGCTGTGGCCGATATCATGGGCCCAAATCCGGCGTGCGAAGGACAAGGGCCGGAATATTTCCTCGATCCACTTCCTCCAAAGGACTTGCCGATCGAACCCAGTCTTCAAGAGTCGGAAGTGCATATTGAGCCCCTTGCTCCAGAGCCGTCCCCCACCTTTGACCAGGAACTCAAAAGCGTCTCGTTCAGTGTTGCCGCAGAACGACATTTGGGGTCAACATCCGGCCTGTCCTTTGCCAAACTTACGCAGATGGTGCTTCGCCGCTTGACCCCCGATAGGGCGGATTTCGTCTTCGACAGCCCTCAGCGTAGCTTCAACAGTGATCAACTTTTCGACTTTGACTCTTCGTTAGACTTTTTCAACTCACATGTCTTCGAAACGCTGAGCGAGTCCATCCCCAGCCATCCTACTCTCTTCGGCGACATCTTATTAGCGGACACCATAGAACCGACAGATGCGGTTTCCGGACTCAGTTTGCCGACGAATGAAGTGTACTCCAAGCGTTTGGTAGACTTTTATTTCGCTCATTCGCATACTTTGTATCCAATACTCGTGAAAAGCGACTTTATGCAAACATTGCAGCAGGTCCGGGACAACCCTTTGGATCCAGCGGCGCAATGCCCTTTGGCCCTCTTCCGAGTCTGGATGGTATTCGCCATTGGGTCAACGGCGTACTCTTCGGTTACCTTGATGGAAGAATCGGAATCTCGAATATATTATAGCAAAGCACTTGAGTATTTTGAACGGGCGATGGCACTTGGTGAAATGGTTCGTTCAACCTCAAATACCAGATGTTTTTCACAGTACTAACTCAGATCCAGGCCGCCCTAGAAGTAATCATGTTGCAAATCTCATACTCATTCTTTAACCAGCTTGGCCCAAGTGAGTCCAAGATCTAAGTGCAACATATTAATTATGCCCTAATTGAGAAGTAGATACTTGGTTTCTCGTCGGCATGGCAGCTCGCTTGGCCGTTGGGATCGGGTTACATATCGAATCAACATATGCGAGCTGGCCCATTAACATTCAGCAGCACCGCAAACGGATCTTCTTTTCCATCTACATGATGGATCGGTGAGTTTTTGTTTGCTCTAAATGTCTAATTCAGACCATCGCTAACGAAATTTGGTTTGATAGCGTCGTCTCACTCGCATTAGGTCGCCCATTCGCTTTACATGATGACGACATTGACGTTTCGGTAATGAAGATTCCAAGAGACACCCAAAATCGAAAAAAACCAAGCTGATCAAGTTGAGCTATATAGCCTTTCACAGAAGCTAGCGAAGATGACATCCACGCTGACGGCATCCGATCCCAAATCTCACTTACTCCATCCATCATCTCTGTGCCGCTCCATATCCTAGCCCTGCGAACAATCGCCGGGAAAATTGCTAAACAGGTTTATTCCAATCGACGTGCCCTTTCTCTGACTGTAGAAGAGCGTGAGGAGATTTTACATTCGCTACATAAAGAGCTCATTGATTGGCGGCGTAATATGCCATTCCCACTCCCCGACATCAGCGACCGAGTGCCACACTTCAGTACCAACTGGTATGATTTCAACTATTACACCCATGTGGCTATGCTCTATAGACCGTCGCCTCTGTTTCCCGTCGTCGACGAGAGAAAGATCAAGATCCTTGAAGAGGCATCATCCATGTCCCTTCGTCAAGCGTTTAATATGCATCAGCAGCAACGGCTTGCGTACAACTGGCTTAACCTTCTGGCGCTATTCACCTCAACCCTGTCGCTCATATATGCTATCACGGTTCAGCCCACTGATCTCGCTACAGCTTTGAAAGAGACGAGGGCAGTTGATGACCTTGATCTATCTATTGAGCTCTTCGACACATTGGGAATCAAATTTTTAGCGGCAAAGAAAATCCGAGGGATGATTGCAGAGGTATCAAGAAGATACAAAGACCTACGGACGTCGTTGTAGTTTTTCTATTCGCGTAATTAGTATGATTGTATCGAATGATAATATCACTTATCAACAACAATGAAATTAGACCGAAGAGTTATAGTATCTGGAAAAACAAATACAACGTCCATAATGGCATCGCAAGGCGATGAGTCCTTGTAGAGTCAAGCTCTCTCCGCCGGCCTTTGGGTTTGTGGGGCTCCTTTCACTGAACGGGCTATCCGGCGGGCTGTATGGCCTGATTCATATATCTGCATAATTGCGAGGACTAAAATTGTGCCTTGATTGAACTCGGGCCATTATTAAACCTAATTATGAATTATGATGATAATGCGTAGCACGGTTTAAGGAATTTGACGCGTTTTGACGCGTTATTATTATGTCGTTATTATGTGGAGCCTCCAGCGAAACGTTTGTTTCTCCACTGTAGCTGAAAAGGCGTTAGTGTAAACGCCCTCCAAGACTCGCCTTTTGAATTGGTAATGGTGAGCTTCGTAGTCTCATGACATAGGTATTGAGCTGAGTCTGCAACAAATGCTGTATTTTCCTTCCTACGTAGAAATGGTAGGGATATATATATTGCAAGCACATCCATAATCCTATTTTATCAATTGCTGCTCTCAAATAATTTACAGCGGCAAGATTACAAAATTCTCAGATGAAGATATCATCTCCGGACTGTACGACTCACGGTCAATAACATCGCAATCCATGAGTTCTCATTGAATACCTTTCGAAGAACTTTTAATTGAAGAAATTCACGGCCTACGGTTAACCTTTAAGATTTTTTCTGAGTATCATTAAGTTGGAAGGAATGCCCAATGGCAAATGGAAGAAATTGTTGTTGACGTTGGGGGATGGTTATGAGTCTATAGGGTAGGTGTGCCGGAAACTGACTGCAGAGCCTGGAGCGTTGATTGGGTGCGATAAGTAACCTGGCACTTCGACCTAAAAGAGCTTAGCGCGTTTGTCCAACCTGGGAACCTGAGTCTACTCCGTAATATCTCCGCGATCAGTCTCTGAGGGCACTCATCACTGTGGCTGGCTAGGCCGAGGGGTGGCCACCCGAGGTGTGCTCCACTATCATTAAGATGTTTAGCCAATCAGAGGTACGTAAGATGGAGCATCGGTGTGGTCGCTTAGATCACTCGACGTGTGCTCCGCCAAGGCTGGCTCTGATTGGCTAGTTATTCTTCGAAAGGTGGAGCACACCTCGACTCATCTCTCAACGCGTCACATCTCCTTCTTGATTCAGGTGGAGCACACCTCGAGTGATCTAGGCGACCACACCTCGAGTGAGGAGTGCCTTACTCTCCACTACTGGTCAGTAGACGGGGTTTGGTGACCGGCGTTTCGATATCTACGGAATTTGGGGCGAGGCGAGGCGTATCTTGAATGTCACGTGCTATCTTCGTCAACGGAAATATGTCTCGCTGAGAGGGAGTGATCTCAAGATTGGTGTGCAATCACACGCTTGACGGCATCACTTCTATTCTGTGCTTGTTACTACATATTGCCGGCAGCTCATGAGCCCACTTCCTCTATATTCCTGCTTGTCGGATAGAACCAGACCATCACCCTCAATTTTCTTAGTCTTGGCTTGCTAAGGTTTCGCAAAAGCGGCAGGCAGTATTATTCTTCCGTGTTACTTAATAGAGTTCTTTGACTCTGTTGGTGTCGCCACCAACAGCTTCCAGATTCACAGGTAAAAGGGATAAATTGAGACTGTTGCTTCTAACTAGTAATTACAGAGGGGATCCGCAGCTCTTATATCCCTGAGAATCCCTCGATCGTATTCTCATGCGAGCAGCCCGGTCTCGGGCTCGTAAGGTCATTCCGATATCCCTCTGGCTAGTAATAACTAGGGATATTCATATCCGGATGACCGAGGTCATCCTCTTCCTTCGAGCCGTGTGTTCAATAGGATCAGAACGCTCTTCGAGGCATCGGCTCTGCGCCGATCTCTTGGTATTAGGTTGATCGTCAAGTCAGTAGGTTCGCGATCAATCCTACCGGCTAGGGTTGCTCGAGCCGATAGGTCAGGGCTCTGACGATCGGGTCCAGTTAGGTTGTAACCTTCCAACCTAGCCAACTGACCCCTCTCGGTGAAACTGATCCTTCTAGGTCTGTTGTATCGTAGCCGCGGCTATCGTGTGATTGAACCTTACTCTCGCCTTCGAAGCCGGGCTGGCTTCCACGGAATTCCTGATGTTAGTTACTAGCAAATTGTATGTGCGTTCGAACAGGCTGGGCTGCGGGCTTCAACGTTCATGTATTATCTCGGTAGTTGACGATAGCTTCCTATCGCCCGCTTGGCTCCAACAGACTCATACAAGTCCCAGCAGATATCATGTTCCAACAATATCCCAGCACCGATTCTCACAACGGTGTTGGGATCCGCGCCAGATTTCACCATCAACACGTAGCAAGGCAAAAGGTGATCCCCATTGTCTTCTTGCGTTTACCCAAGACAACGCAACGCAAATCCTGTAATGCGCATCCTACCCCTGCGACGTCGAAACTAATATTAGCTAGCACCTGGTCGAGGCTGGACCTGGTCGTCAATGGTCTCACTTTGCTGACTTCAAGCGCTGGCATTCTGGTTTCACTAGTTGCTTTCCAATGTCGCTTGTTGCTACTTTGAGTGAGCGATGCAAAAGGCGAGATGTATTCATTGGTCTAGTCGGCCTCGTTGAACCCGACCTCAACGTACGTGATGGTCCCGCTGTAGGCCATCCACGACCACGAGGACAGGCTTCTCCCTGATGGAAACTGAATCCGCTCTAGGTATTTGGCCTCATCTCTTTTCCAGAGTAAGCTGCGTTCCAAGTATGCTTCGAGGATACCATATCCCCCGCGTGTATCGTATGCGGATGTGAGCCGCCTTTCCAACCCAGAAATACCAACAGAGTGATCTTGGGAAAACTTGAATCTTAGTGTTGAATATTGCTTATACAAGTTTTGCATGATAACGATCTTCACCGTCTTGTTGAATGATTCGGCCGATCTCGGGAAATTAGAGTCGCCGAGTAACGTCGCCTTGCCACTGCCCTAGTGTGTTAGTCCTCATATAAGATACTCATGATGTAGTAGGTGTAGTTACTTGTTACCTTTTATCAAGCTCTCGCAGTGTATTCCGTTTCCACATTCAAAATATGCTTGGTTTTTCGTAAAATGAATTATCCGCCGAGCGAGCGCTCTCTCTTGGAGGACCTGGATATCAGAGGTTGGCTAGCCTCCCAATTGAACCACTCTACCGCGGTTGCTCTCATCGCCCCAGAAGTTCCAAAGATTTCCACCTTCGGCCCATGGGAAGAGAAAATACCCTGACTTGACGGCCAACTTCAAGCTTGCGATGGGCTTAACAAGGTGAGGATTGTCTATATTCTGATCTTCTCCAGGGCCTTCTTTTCCCTTTCATAGTTTTCCAAACCAACAAGCAGATCTTTGAGAGCGGCCTTTGGTGAGCTCGGCTGGCCATACTTGAAACTCGTAGTTAGATCATGACCGCCATGCAGAAGTAATAAGCATAGATTAGGAGGCCTACCGTTGTGGTCACGCGTTGGTGGGACACATCCACGTGTACCTCGAGTACGGTGCTGAAACCACCTACCTTTGGCTGAGGGTTGGGTTCCATCGGTAGAAACGGGAGGGGAGTATTTGAGTGCAATTCATGATGAAATCAATCCTCTGTAAAGACAGGCGCAAGAAACAACCATTACTTTCTTTCGAACGCGCTTCTCATCAATAGATTTCAGTCGTGGGGGACAGGGAAATCTTTCTTCTCCCCCTCGTATACGCCAAGTTTCCGTGTAAATCCCTTGGTGTTAGGTTTGCGGATAATGGTGACAGGGAGGTAGTCATCGTTAAGCCCGAAATTCTTCATTGCCGGAAGACAGTGTAGTGCCCGGCAAAGAGCAAAAGCAGTATTTTTCTGGCGGCCGACTGTAAAACGTATGAAACCAGATCGGGGACTAAGGGCAGTTCATATCGCGAGCCAAGGATGCTCTTGACTACCTTCAGTCGACCACCGACTGGATAATGCAGGAGCCTGAGGTCATCCTATCCACATGTCCTGAACCCACATCGTAGAGTCAAACTGGGTGGTCACAGTGATGTTAGAAGTTCAACAATTTCAAAACCGAAGAGATTGACTTTCCAGTGGTCAATGATTAGATGGTCTCTGACAACCAGGAATTCGAAAAGGGGATGCCGAGAACCAGCCTGGAATCAGCAGCGGCGGATATTGATATAGACACTCCCGATGCGAAATTCGAGCCAGACTGGGGCAACGAAGATAGCGAATGGAGAATCACGATGTCAAACTTGGAGGCAATGATCAGGGATTTGGAACAACGGAAAGGTGAGCAAGTTGAATGCGGGAAGAGGAACCTGGAGGTGTCAATTCTTCCTTGAATGGCATCCTACACTCTCGCTGCAACTTGTTGAGCCGTGGCTCTGTTTTATAGTTGATTGCGAATCTCTTTCAGTGTACATATGCAATCATGACGCTCACTTATATTAACTTGTAACATATTGCCAAAATTATTTCTTTAAGGTGTTGAGGGAGATTGCCTGTGATTTGTCTCAGTAAAACGCCGGGACTCCTATTTGCCAGTCATTTATATTTTCTCCCAAAAACACCAATAACCAGTCCTCAGCCAAGTGTTTTCTTATTTTCCTTCGAAAGCGATTTTCCGTCCTGATGCATATACCCCTGTTTTGGAATCCCAAGCGCGACTTGTCTTAGTCGAGCGTCGTCACTTTCGATACAGTCGAGCGTCGTCACTTTCGATACCAGAGACTCTCCCGCACGCCCATTCTGCGCACGACGTTGATTCCCTTTATTAATGTCTAATTCCAGGTTAGCCCAGCTCTTGTCTGGCCCTACACAATGTGCAGCGAGGCATTTTCCATATCTCCGCGGACTCTCTTCCCAATCACGTCTTCGAAAATGCGGAGTTCGGGTCTTAAGCTGTTTTGGTGAGCTGCGCCCGTGCATTACTGGGAGAGGCAAGGATTTGGTGGTAGAGAACAGATTGGACGTGACGGCTTTCCCTTCGCCATTGCTTGATTGGTTACAAATTCGGCACGAGGGGCTCCGGCATTTAATGAGGTGGGGCCTGGCTGGGACTGTTTCGCGGTCCTTCAATTTCTTTCTAATCTTGTCTTGTCTTGCTTGCTACCACGTTCTGTCCTTGAGCAGGCTCTTGGCTAGGAGAAGTCGCACTGAAGCCTGCCGAAAGAATGCCTCGAAACCTCACCTCAAGAGCTTGCGAGAACTGCAAGAAAAGAAAAAGAAAGGTGGGCCACCACACCCAATTCGTTCCTGTCACGGAACCTGGCAAAAGCTGCGATACAGGTTGACTGACTTTGCGTCTTCTGGCCAACCCAACCTCAATCAGTGTGATCAGAATTGGCCGACTTGTACCGCATGTGAGCGGAATTCCATAATCTGCTCAGGACCCTCCTCTCTCGTCAAGTTTGTCAACCATGGCGATGATCGAAACAAGTCGGGCATGTCATTGGAGACACAGCCGCGACAGAAACCTGCCGACCCCAACAAACCTGTGGCGATGATAGAGCGCAAGCCTTGGATCCGCCTCGGGGAAGATGGCGCATCTCAGGCTGTTTTCCGGCTCCAAGGCCTGCGGATTCCAGCCACCACCGTTGCAGAGCGCGTATCCCGCCGGCTGTTTGCTCTTCTGGAGGACGGGCATGAAACTGTCACAGTAATGAAGATGAGCTACCTGCCGCATACCCCTCAGCGGATAGCGCACAGCGCATGCCTTCGCGACTGTGCCGCGTTCTTCTGTTCCGCCTGGGCTGATTATCGACGGCGGGAGCCGGCCGAGAATCTGCTTGCGCCACGTCTCTGCGTCAAGGCGGTGAAAAGTCTGCAGCAGGTTTTGAACCATGGCAAGGGATATACGCCAGAGACACTGGCCGCAATGAATATGCTGGAGCGTGCCGTTTCATTGTTTGGAGTTGGCAAGGCGCCTAATTTGGAATTGCACTTAAGTTGTAACCCTGGTCAACCGAACACCCCCCCACAACCGAACACTTTTTTCACCATCCACATTTCCACTACCTTTATTCCATTTACGCGATATCTTCACCAATTCTTATCCAGTTCAATTGATTTATATATCATTGGAATCGCAATGCAAAACTATACAGAAGACGCACTTCAACGGGCGATTTTGGCTAATAAAGAGGGTGTGGGCTTGCGAAAGGCTGCGAAGCTTTGGGGAATCCCATTGACCACCTTGTATGACCGCGTTAAGGGCAGCAAGTCACGCAAGGTCGTTGCGGAAGCCCGTCAACGCCTCTCAAGGAAGCAGGAGACCGAATTAGCTGGATGGGTGCAAATTCAAGATGCTATTGGCAATGCTCCGTCACATAGCCAGGTTATTGCGATAGCCTCAACTTTGCTCCCTCCGTCAGACCCTCCAACGCATCTGGGAAAGCACTGGATAGAGGGCTTTTTGAAACGGAACCCGCAAATTAAGACATTACGAGGCAAGCGAATTGATCTCCTTCGCGTCAACGGGGCTACAGCTGACCGGGTCAAGGATTTCTTCGCAATAATGAACCATCCGGCTATCAAACTTATCTCTCCGAGAGACCGTTGGAATATGGATGAAGCCGGCATCATGGAGGGAGTCAGAGGTAACGGGTTAGTGCTAGGATCGTCAAGGAAGCAATACACCCTTCTGAAGCAGTCAGGATCTCGCGATTTGGTGACCGCTGTTGAATCTATCAATGCCCTAGGTGTAGCTCTTCCTCCCCTTATTATCTTCCAAGGGAAGTGGGTTCAACAGCAGTGGTTTCCTCCTGAACTCGAGCCATACAAGAAGTGGTTTTTTACGGCTTCTGCAACGGGCTGGACGAATGACGAGATCGCTCTTGCGTGGCTAGACCTGATCTTCATCCCGTTGACGAAGCCCGAGACCAAGAGACCTAGGTTGCTTATCCTTGATGGCCACGGAAGTCATACAACCGATGAATTTATGATCAGATGCTTCCAGAATGATATATTCCTTCTTTTCCTACCTTCGCATTCATCGCACGTATTGCAGCCGCTTGATATATCAGTTTTTTCGCCGGTCAAGAGGGCATATCGCGAGGAGCTTGCGAAGAAGGATATTCTAATTGATTCATCACCAATCAGCAAGATGACCTTCCTTCAGTGTTATACAAAGGCTCGGTTGATCGGTCTAACAGATACGAATATTCGCTCGGGCTGGAAGGGATCCGGCTTGTGGCCTGTTAACGTGGCCAAACCCTTGATGAGCCCGTATGTGATGAAGCCGATGTTTGGGCCCTTCCGACCTTCAACTCCTCCCTCAACTCCTCCAAGGGCCGGGATGAAGCGCAAAGATCATCACGAACCGAATATTTCAACGCCTAAGGGCAGTCACCAGGTCCGGAAGATCATTCGCGATTTTATCAATAACAAGGTTATCGATCCACCGATGAGACTGCTATTCCGGAAGATTTGCAAGGGTCTTGACGAACAACAAGTGAAGATATCACTCAATACAGTGAAGATCGCACAATTAGAGAGGCAAAATGAGATACTTAGGCCGAAAAAACGGACTCGATTGCTTCCTAACCCGAATAGCAAGTTCTCAACAGTTGAACAGCTAGCCAAACAAGCAGCGCGATACGATGCGATCCCGGATGAGATAGAGGCACCAGAGGAATTAGAAAATTATATTTTTGAAGAGCTATGCTTCCAGTGGCAAATCTAATAGCTTCCCGTATGAAAATTCATTGAATTGACGTTGTTGTGTTGATTTTTGAATCTATCGCGATTTTCATCTGGGTGTTCGGTTGAGGGGGGTGTTCGGTTGACCAGGGTTACAACTTACGTGGGATTCGACATGTGCTTATGGAAAATCCTGCGCCGGATATCCTGGATCCCTTTGACCTTGGCGCGGCTTTTGAAAGTGTTTGCATTCTAGTCAGTACATCCTGATATCTTATAATTTGTGATAAATATGGGCTGAGTGAGCTAACGTGAGAACTACTAGCAATCGGCCGGCGTAAACGGCCTGGGTGATGATGGGGAGTTGAAGTCTCCCTGGAGAGAGGTTCTACACCACGCGAGCCAAGAGCATTTGAACAAGAACCAAAATAAAGACCTGAAACAAGCGGTCCTGGAGTTCTATGGCATCTTCGCTAATTTCTCTCAGTGGCTTGGGGATGTGAGGAAAATCTGGGCTAATCCGGAGGAGAATCGGCAACTCGCTAAACAAACCATTCAAAGCGTATCCGAGGGAGAGAACAAGATGGACACAGTCGTTCTGCCTATAATCGAAAACCTATCGTGTACTGGCGCCATCGTTCAGGTTCCCGACCCCCGGTCACGTTTCGGTTGGAAGCTGAATTTCAGCTCCGTCGGTCTAGCGCAAAAGTTTATTGAGATGCAGAGCTGTCGCATGATATTGTTACGGATTCTCTGGGACATTGGTGTGTGGTATGGTGAGCCCGATCAGGATATATACAACAAGTATCGAGCGGTAGCCCTCAAGTTGTGGACGACTGTTCCCTATGTCTTGACAACTGAACCAATTGAGGCTATGGACCTGTTCGAGAAGCTCATGTCTTCTCTAGAAGCCGCAGACGATGAAGAGATGGAATACCTTCTCGATCAGCTCCTGATAGCGGATAACTACCAGAGGAGATATCCGAGGGACAAAACGGTGCTAAAGCAGATAGCACTCACAGCTGCTAGACAGGTCACAGGTCGCATATGAATCGAGCAAGAAATACTTCAATAGGAAGGAGTTAGAGAGCCAAACGGCTCGTAAATTAAGAGAAAATTACTCGGATGGTGGCTATGATGCTTGTCGGGGTTCTGAAGGTCAGATTCCCAGACAAGACTTTTGACGGGCTTATTTGCGAAATAGCACGTGTGCTAAAAAGAAGAAGTTATATGGAGGGGATTTTGGTCAATTCTCTTTTCCTTCCATTCCCCCTTTTTTTGTCGCTTAAAGTATGTATTTGGCAAAGTTGGCTCGGACAAGAGTGATTACATTAGCATCCTTTTATTGCCATTTAAATGCACATTAATCCGAGACAGTCTAAATACTGATCACTTAGCTGTTTAGTGTTGCAGATTCCGATGCTGGCTTAGCTTAGCACTGTCATTTTTTATTTTTTTTATTTTTTTTTCGCAAAGTTAGAACCCCCTTATCGTTATTAGCTCAAGTCTACAAGAGATGACCAAGATGCAAGTACGTCTGAGACTGGGTCTGGAGAAATACATCGATAATAAGTATGTTAAAAAGAACAAAACCAAAATATTTCCCTATTTCAATACTGAGTTAGATTTTGCGGGCTAAAGGCGCCAATAGCAACGTGTGGAACTGATGGAATACGGGTGCCGGGATGAGCTCTCTAGATTAACGATGCACTCAAGTCAAAGCGAAAGCGAGTTTTGGACCTGACTAATGTATTGATAAACCTGAGGTGGCGAACAGCGTTCGCTGTTAAAGGCCTTTTGCTTGTTTAGCACTTTTCTTATCTAACTTGTCCCTTCCTGTCCTCCTTCCTATTAAGCTATAGGCTATCGCATCATGGGGTAAGCAACTTCAAAGGTGCCTTGTGAGAGCTGCCTCACTGATACTACTGTAACATGGCGGGGTAAGCGAGCTTCAAAGGTGCCATGCCGATACCACTGTGACATCGCGGAGCGGTTGTTCTTTGAAGTGCCGTTTAAGGATTGCCAAGCTGGTACTACTGTCAAATCACGGGGTGAACATTTCTGAGGTGCCTCTTAGGGATTGCCAAGCTGATACTATGAAACCTCACAAAGATATCATGAGTTGGCCGGTTTGTGAAATGCCTTTTCAGGACTGCCAAGCTGGTGCTTTGAAATCTCACAGTGATATGAAGATGCGGATTAGGAAGGAGGAGTTGAGTGAAGCATCGTGATATGTGGACTTGGGTTCAAGAGAACGATATCAACAGCGTGATGCCGATCAGAACCATATAGTCAGGATAAGTATAAATGAGGGTGTATATCCTCATCCCATCCAGCAGTTCAACCCAGTATTCTACTCCCGTCTTCATTGCTCTATAGCATCTACAACATCGACACCTCTATATATTACATCCTGTCTTTGGAACGTTAGAAATGGAGCTCACTAGGTTCCTTGCTGCCCTGGCAGTCATCCTGCCCCTTGCCTACAGTGCCCCCACTGAGGCCGTGACAAGGCTGCACCCTGAGATCCTAGCTGCCATGAAGCGGGACTTGGGCCTGGACACCGAGCAGGCTACTGCTCGTGTTGCCCGGGAGATCCAGGCTACCGATGTCATTGACCAGCTGCGCAACTCCGTGGGTGCTCAGTTCGCCGGTGCTTGGGTTTCCAACGATGGAAACACCATCAATGTCGGTGTCACTGACGAGTCCTTGACTGCTGAAGTGACTGCTGCTGGTGCCACTCCTGTCGTCTTGGCCAACAGCTTCACCAAGCTTGAAGAGGCCAAGTTGGCGCTTGACAACATCGACATTGACCAGGCGAGTGCTCTCGACACAACCTCATCCGGGTCGGGCATTGCCTCGTACTACGTTGATGTTGTGGCCAACAAGCTCATCCTGGAGGCACTGGCAGACAGTACCGCCCATGCCGAGGAGCTGGCCGCACAGGTCGGACTCACTGCCTCTGAGTTCGAAGTGCGCGTGGTTGATTCCCTGCCTACAACTTTCGCCACGGTCCAGGGCGGCGACGCCTACTACATCAACCGAAGCGCTCGCTGCTCTATTGGCTTTTCAGTCACAACCGGCTTTGTTTCGGCTGGTCACTGCGGCAGTGTAGGTGCTTCTGCCACCAACTCTGCTGGTGCGGCCCTTGGAACCTTCTCTGGTTCCGTCTTCCCAGGCAGCGCCGACATGAGCTTCGTCCGCACTGTCAGTGGAACCACCCTCACGGGTTATATCAACAACTACAGCGGCGGTAGACTCCCTGTCTCTGGCAGCACCGCGTCTGCGGTTGGCGCCAGCATCTGCCGCTCCGGCTCTACCACTGGTGTCCACTGCGGCACCGTCCGCGCCCTCGGTGTTACTGTCAGCTACTCCCAAGGACGTGTCACCGGACTCACCCAGACCAGCGTTTGCGCCGAGCCCGGTGACTCCGGCGGTTCCTTCTACTCCGGCGCGCAGGCCCAGGGTGTCACCTCAGGAGGTTCCGGCGACTGCACTTCAGGTGGTACAACCTTTTTCCAGCCAGTCAACGAGATCCTGTCCACCTACGGTCTCACACTGGTCCGAGCATAAATAAGCAGCTAGTTAACTCGATGGTTGGTACCGCTTGACGTACCCAAGTAAAGCTTGAAAGTATTAATACTTTACATTTGGGCAATGATTTGTAAAGGGACACTAGTGTACTCAGAGCTAGTAAATGATACTTTTTTTCTATGACTACTTTGTCTCTTCATACGTGATATTAGTAATTGAGAGAGTCATGAAATTTATGTAGCAGCTGCGGGAGGAGAAGAAGGGGGTGGAGATACCCAAATACCAAGAAATCGACGAGTTGATGCTATACCCAGCGTGACACCACAGTCAACACATCAAAGCTTAGTCTTCTTGCCCGGTCTTTTATGGGGCAACACGTGATGCTAACTATCGCACAGGCCTTGCACTTAAAGATATTCTCTATTGAACCCAGCTGTGAGATAGAGAGTAGGAGCTGTCTTTTGGAAAGCCCTATGAAGGCTAACATGGGTTATCTCTCATGTCCGGAATTTAGGCTTGTATGAGGATAGCACGTTTCTATCCATTTTCTTGCAAGATGTGGTCCTTACCTTGGGGTCTTGGCCATTTCAGGTCTATGGATTGACTTATACGCAAGAGAAAGAGAGAAAAAGTCAACAGCAATGGAAGCTGCTAGGGCCCGACAATTCAACATGATGAATATGGATTGACTTATTTTCTGTTGAATTCTTGATTGAAGGAGGGACTTACAGTTTCTCGGGCCTGGTCTGGGTGTCTCGGACATATTGCTCCTTGGAAAGACGCGGAACGTAAGTTCTATTACCGGCGGTTGCGAATGTCACTCCGAGGGTAACAAGATGTTACGGTTACATTGCGACCCTGGAAGGTGAAATTACAGCGCACGCTACTTGCCCCTGGAACTGATCTAGAACACTCAACAAATTTTCCGTAACCAACGCATTAGATAGACGATTATCGAAACCTTCTACATTCATTACTTCTACATTCACTAGGCTTTCCCTTTCCCTTTTTCTATTCCTTTCCCTTTCCCTTTCCTCATTTTTTGTTCTTTCAAGAACATGAAGAATGATACAGCTTTTAGTAGGCTTAGTCTGAGTCTGCCAGTCGTGAGGGATGTGGGGGTGGATATGTGATTGGGCTGAGCCCCATCACGTACATAATCCTCCTTCTTAATCGGCCAAATCGCTCGTAGATCGACTGCAAGGACGCACGTACATCCAAATCGAGAAGTCTGCCACCCCCTATAAGTCCCAGGGGCTAGAAGTCTGTTGGGATTCGGAGCTCGGTGATAAGCAGTTCCAGCAGGTCCGAAAAGGATACATCCATGCCACCAACATTCGAGGCACGGGAAAATGAAGCTTGCGAAGATATGTACGCGCCCACCACATCATTAGGAGGCTTGGCGGCATTCTATGATACATGCCTCATAAGGCTAGGAGAGCCAAGCGTTTGATGTTACTCTCGTAGTTGGCCTTTTCTTAAAGAAGACTTAAACATGCCCTTTGACCGAGGGTGGTCTGACTCTTCCTATGCCAAGCGTTCTGTGTTGGCACCACTGAGGAATGTAGGTATTTATGGTTAGCAGATGACAGACATTGCAATTTCGCTGAAGTTGCTCGTAAAATACTTTCTCCTGATTTACGAAACTACGCAAGCATGTCATGAGGCATCTCTAACATATAGGAGATATAATTAAACAAATTCTACATGGCATGGATTAAGTTATCTAATAGTATAAACCCTGAGCTTGACCCCTCGATCTTGGAGCAATCCTAACAATGGTATTCAAAGGATGACAGATAGCTCAGTGGCTTAAAGGATACATGGGATTAGAGAGATAATTTTATGTTAGCTTGGTCCGTTTAGAGAAATTTATCAAGAAGGGCGTGTTTATCTTCCCTTTCCTCGACATGTAAGTGGCTTCATTGAACATAGACAAGGCATTGCGGATTTTGGCTCCATCCGGCAAAGCTCCACATTGCCGTGGCTTTCCTCGCTTCTCTGCAAGAACTCTTCCTTCTTTTCTTACGAAGGAACACCAGCTACAGTGTAGAATTATTTGTTGACCAGAAATCTCATTGTTTATGGAGATCAGCTTTAGCTATCTATAAGCGGTTGTCTAGATATAGCTCAATGAGCTAGTCCCTAGAATCAAGGATGGTTGATAGCTAGAGCCTTAGCCTAATAGTCTAATCAAAACCCTTCGAACCTTGCGTTTCTAGTAAACCTGGCCAGCTTCCCATTGTGGAGTTATTTTTGTAAGATTATGACCATGTGTTCATCAAGCCGCCCTTAAGTTTAGATCCCTTGTGCTCACATATGTGAGGTGTGGTTGATTTAAGTGTGTAAATGATGAACGAATAGTGGTCTCGACCATGATAACTGGTGCTGGCGACGGCGTGCGTAGTCTTACTAGCTTGTGCTCTTGTGGCAACGACACTTGTGGTTTTGAAAACTGGGTGTTCTGTTAGCGATGGTAGCGATAATATGAGCAGTATAAATCTAGACTAATTGAATGCTAGAAAGAAGCACACTCAAGTTGGGTGAGTTGATTATCTATATGAACCACTAATTAAGCTTAAGGCGGCTTCAAAATAACGAGAAGGAGAGAATCTGGAGTTTAGTTAGAGGGTTCGTGTATGCTACTTCTATAGAGAGTAGGTCCACACAGCAGAGGGGGAAGAAATGTGTAAGGTATCTTGAATCCCTTCTGCCTTAGACCGCTCGTAACCAAAATCAAGTATATGATGTTTTCTAATGAAATCTCCATCGCATGAAAGGGCATAATGTGAGGCTTTTGGGTTAATACGTAGGCATTTTATTCACCCTTTGCATCCTTTGCGTGACCCAATATGTCTGAATCTGGAGCGCAAATGAAAACAGGTATATAAATAATAATTATCCAGCAGATAAGCTGTGTCGAGATTTACCACGTTGTAAATCGCCATTCAATCCCACGTTCTCTCAAGAAAGAGAAGCATTGACCCCTAGCGATTCAAGAAGCATTCCAAACACGCCCCTCTGTGACCAGCAGAAATCTTGAAATGGTCCTCGATTTGCTTGTCATCAATGTAACTGGACACCGTCAACAACGATTTGATGCTGCTTGAGCCTCTGAGAGGGTACCTTGTTTGGGAAGTCCGTTAAGGCCTTCCAAAGTTCGAAAACCGGTCTGACAAAACTAAGCAAATTTGAATGATCATGTCACAACGCCCCTCTGTCGATGAGATTCCCAAGCATTCAATAGTTTTCTGCTAGAGCTTGTGGCTAGATAAAGCGTCACTAATAGATAACATTCTATATCTCCAATGCCCAATTTTGTGCTCTCTCATTCTGCGAACATCAATTCAGAGCTTACGCTCTTGTGCCTATATACGGTTAATTGTAACTGCTGTTTCTTCTCATCGTTTTGCAAGGCAATCGTGTGCCTCCATAGCATGATTTTCCCTTTGTCCCACTGTTCCTTTTGAAGAAATGCATTTTGCGATGCAATCGCGAAGATTAAACATTGAAAGTATCGGACATCACTGGATAGGCATGAAACTGCAGCCTCGTAAATTGCATTCAGACATCAACGCCGTGAGAGAAGGCACCAGTTTTTTTATCTACGGAAACCAGCCTACCCACAGTCTTCTGCGACCATTTGGCTGATCAGTACGAAAAAGCCTTCAGGTATCGCAATCGCATAAAGAAGGATCACGCTTGTTCCATGAAGAAGTAAAAAGCCTCCAGATGGCCTAATGATTAATGTAATATTTTCTATGATAAAAATGATTTATGCTTTCATTCTTTATACTCAGTGGTCGGTGGCATGCAAACCCTGGGTTCGATTGGGTCTCGCTTCAGACCAACGGTTTTCATTACGCGCTCAGCCCATGCAGCCCCCCTGGAATAGTACACAAGCACTCATTAAGTAGACGCCCAGAGGGTGGCCCCTTCGAATAAGCCTAAGACGAAGAGTGAAAGGCATGCTAAACATCTTAAAGAGATTGAGTGAATCATTAACAGAGGTGCAGATGATCGAGCGTTGTTTGCAAAATGAGGTTGCCTAATAAGCTCTACATAGGTGCGAGTAAGGGGCAGAAGTCCGGCAGCGGTTTTAGTCAAGCAATCGGTCAGGGGTTAAGACTAAAGGTAAAGCAAAGACGGAGAGTATTTCTCACATTATAAGACCTACCACGGTTCGCGGCCAGTCGGAGTCGCCTAGGACTGGACAATGCCCCAGCAGAGCGTTCTGGCCTATGACTTGCATTATACCCTTCCCTGCACCTCGGTGACTGCTGCTGACTGGCTGAATGAGCCTGTGCTGTGACACTCATGCACGGTTGGCGGTTGCAGATGTGACGCTTAGCGCTTGGTCCAACTGAAACGAAGCGATACGGCGAACCAGCCTTCAAGCCCACTCAATTGGATCCATCCCATGCCGCTCGTACGATTTACCGGACGAGTCTCGCGATCAGGAAAGGGAGATACATGACGGCTGTCTCGCATCCATTGAACGGGATCATCTACCGCTCGATCAATTGAGGTGACGAATTCATAAGTGTCGCATCTCCCTCCTCTTTCGCCCTTCCACCTTCAACAATGATATTTCAAAACTCCGGTAGTTTTTCTTTCCTCCTATTTAAGTCATTCCCTTCGCTTCATACTTGAGCTGGTGTCTCATTATCAATTGCCCGTGGCTGGACCCCAATAGAGGCTATCTTATTGTCCTTTATCCGAGACTCTCAGTCCATTACAGATTCTCACGACCTAATCCCAATGCCAGGTAAGTTCAAATTAACCGATATATATATAAATGCCTTGGTCTTCAGCACTGATGATCACCTCAGGCTCTCCCGTTCAAAAACTTATTTCCCAATGGGAGAACCGCCGCGACGGCAAGGAACAAGATGATGAAAAAGGTGCAAATTTCAAGCTCGAATCAGATCGCCGTCTCTTCGGTAGGCGGATGAGTGAGAGTTCGTGGATAGGCTCTCAATCAAGCGATACTGATTTTGAAGAGTATGAAGCCTGGCCGCCAGTATTTTGCCGGCCTAGCACGCATCTCGACACCAAGGTCAAGACTAGACTCTGGCGTGAAACAGTCGAAGAAATGACGCTTGAAGAGGCTTGTGAACGAGTGGCCTCGCTCTCGCTGGTACGGGAGTCGCTTACCACAGATGACCCGGAACTCGTGGACAAGCCGCTCAAACGAGAGTCGGAGACCCAGCAAGTATCAGAGGAGCCAGAAGTGGTGTATCCTGAGTGGCTGCAATATGGCTGTGCAGTGGTGTGGGAGTATCTTACTTTAACCCCCCAGTGAAGAGAAGCTACCAATGGTCCGGCTACTGTTTGGTCAGTTTATGGGCGGAGGTGTTGACCATCTCCAACGTTCATCGTATATTTTACCTATGTTCAGCGATGGATTTCATAATATATGCATAAAAATGCGCAAGCGATGAACATGCGACTATGTCACCAATGTGTCCCAAGATTGTTGAATATAAGAGAAGATTCGATCTACGGAATCATCAAACACCTGTGTCTTATCCTTTTCTTTCTTTTATCATCTTCAGCTATATGAAAATTCTGAATAGAGCATTGATAAGAAGTTACATAACTTGATATATCTCATAGAAATCTTATGCCTGAGCTGATGCCGCCATAGCAGCAGCCAGATCGTCTGCTCGGCTCGACGGTTTTGTTGGGAGCGACTCAGCTTCGACAACCGACAGCATATTAGCGGCAATTGTCTCTTCCAAATCCCTAAACCCTGGTCTGCCCAGTTTGCGAAGAATCTCAATCGATCGCCCATTTTCCACGTGTCCAACATCGACTGCTGGCTCGTCAACGGAAGCCAAGATAGACTGGCGTTCGGGGTACAGCTTTCGAATGATCTCTAGAATCTTGGTCCACGAAAACGGCCCTGCCATAGCAAGGATACGCTCATTCTGGACCTCCTCCAGCGTTAAAGCCCCAAGATGGAGAAGAGCAGTGTCCTCGACGTTAACGAACCACTCGGAAGTGAATATTGCTGGCCCAACAGATATGCCACGGACCACAGACTCAATAAGCGAGCTACTGCTGATAAATCCCAGGTGCTGAAGTGCAGGGACGGTCCCAAAGTTCAGATTGGGCACGACCGTGTTCAGGACAAAGTGCGGCTTGTTCTCACGCACCCATTCGAATGCCTTCTGCTCAGCGGTTGCCTTGGCCACACAGTATATGACCATGCCGCGCCACAATTGATTCTTGCCATCGAAAGGAAGCTTGAACTCTTCCATTGCCTCCTGGTTATAGGTTTCCGGTGTGATCTGGTAGTTGATGCCTGGTTTAGGATACATAACTGCTCCTTTGGAGGATGTGACGACAACCCGTTTTACACTGGGCTCCTTGGCTGCAGCGGCTAGTAGGTTGGTGACCCCCCTGACGGCCTCATCAACAAGGGATGGATCGGGCGTGAATTGGGTGTTTGCTGCGACATGAGCCACTCCATCCACGCCCTTGATCGCTTCGTCAAATGCATTATCCGCAAATATGTCGGAGACTTCGACAAGAGAGAACTTAGGGCCGAAAGCAGAGAGAAGGGGTTGATGCTTCGCAACAGAGCGGACGGTACCACGGACGTAGTAGCCTTGGTCCAGGCAAACCTTTGCGAGCACACTGGCGACGAAGCCACTGACTCCAGTGATGAGGATGAGGCCGTTGGCTGGGACGACAGGCATTGTGGTGATTGTGCGGTCTGACAAGACGTTGCTGGGCGCAGGAAGAAAAGATACTTAATTGAAGGGGAACTAGTAGAACTCGGTTGGGATAGCATCTGGGAGTCTGGATTCCTAGAGGACAGGCGAATTATTTATTCTTTTCTGGCTCTTTTCATCTTTTGTTTCTACATCTCAAACCACATACATTGCCTCTTACCTTATTGGCCCGTTTTACCTGAATCTTACCTCCGGCGGAGGGTTTGTTGGCCAAGCGTAAACTCCGCCTGGCATCTGTCGATGACCAGGGGATAAAGTCTTGCCATCCTTGTACAATGGCTGGGGATATACCACTTCTAGTTTCGGATGAGCATCCTATGCCGGTTCCAAAGGTTGTTCGTTGACTTGGTAAAACAGAAGTTCTGTCATTGCAGATCTCAGCATACCCAAACAAGGTGCCATCTTGCGTTCCAAACTAGGTGCCATCTTGCGCTCCGCTCCGCAACTCCGCAACACCTGCCTCCAAGAAAGCCATGTTGATTCTGACAGAAGCACCTAATGAATATGTCATCTGAGTAAGCGGAGGTTCCACACCTCTATTTCACTGATTCAAGGAATTATTTTCCGTGGCAAGCATTTTAGCAAGCTCTTCGTCTCTCTACCCGACAAATGAAGTTATCGTCAAAGTTAGCGGGAGCCTTTCGCGGGTGAGGGAGTTTTGAGAGCCTTGAACACGATGCTTTTAGCTCCGGAAACTGGAAGAATGCAGATCCGTTCGATGAGTACTCCGTGTCTAGTTTTGGGGTGTAGTGACTTTCTGGTCTACTGGCAGCCCAAATTCCAAATCAAATCAACGAAAATGTGATTTCTTAGATTTGAACCATTCCTTATCTAAGCTGGTTCTGCTTTCAGTGGTTGGCAAGTCGGCCTCAGGGTTTTTATTCTTCCCACTTAATCGGTACCTTCTGTACAGTTTGAGTTGTGACATGAATACCCATCGTGTCGGTTTCTAACGACTCTTCCGCCACACATAGGTTGCCCAAGGCAATTAGGGCTACTAGAGACCTTTCCTTTCTAGGTACCAATTCAACCAGTCAATCTTAGCCCCACCCCTTTTTTTTGCGGTTTATATTGACTTCATCCTTGCCTCGGTGGATAGCTCTAGGCATAATGCCCTACTAATTGAAACAAAATTTCAACAGGCATGGGAGTAAATAAAAAACTCTAAGCAGCATATTGAGTCACAGACTAGAGTTGTCCTCCTTTGTGATAACCTTGATATATGACTGCTTCTGTACTAGAACAGCTGTCCTCACTAGTTTACACATAAATGCTATCATAAGTAAGGGGATCACAAGAACGGGCTGCATAGAATCATTATCTTATCACTGTGAGTAAGCTGAAGTGTATTCCGAGATTTGATTTGGATCTTTCAAGGCGATGTATGCTTCTACACATCTGTTGGACAGAATCCAAGTCTCTTTTATTTAGAACTATATAGAAGGCTAAGCTTAAGTATCGCGGGAGTAGGTTCTTCAGTCAATACTAATACACTCATGGGGATATTGGAAATCGAGTGCCTGTTAGTTGGTTTCAAGCCCAGCAGGGAATCTTGGTGTCTGTATCAGGCTACCGCTTCCGGGGAATGTTCCAATCGAAACATCACAGATGCCATTAACCAAGCGTCTTGTGAAGCCACGCAAATATGGCACGATTCATCTCCATGTAGGCGCCAGGCTGACAGTGGTAGCCGGCGGACCCGTTGAATGTATGCAGAGTTCCCAGGTCACCCAAGGCATCCTTGACCCTTTGCGGCTGTCCAGTGTAGATACCTTCAAACTCAAAGTCGGCTACCCATACGGGAACTTTAATGCGGCCAAGGATATCTTTGACAGTATACGGCTTGGTCAGTTGGAGGAAGTCATATGGTGACTTGACATTGAAAGCCCACAGCCCATATTCAATTCCCCATCGGAGCTGGCTCGACACGTTCCTGTCATCGAGAATCGACAGTGCAGCCTCATCGAACAAGTCCTTCTGTCCTGAGTGGTAGAGTTCCGCGAGATCGGTCGTGAGCTGCGCTGTATACCCCTCATGAAGATCATAAATGCCACCATTTAGCATGACAGCCTTGATTCTCGGCTCGAACGCGGCAGCCCGGGCTGCAAGATAACCACCCAAGGAATTACCAAAAAGAACAAGCCGCTCCGTGTCAATTTCAGAGCTCTTATTTTCGAGAAGGTAGTCAACCGCAGGCGTAACAACACGCTCCCACTGGTGGATAAATCCCAGGTTCTGACTTCTCCTGACTGTAGGCTGTCCTGGGCCTTCATAGGTGAGAGCGTTCCATCCACGAGCCAACGCGTGAGTTGCGAGGGTATGGTAAATATCCTCCTGTGCAGCGTCAAATCCATTTCCTATGATCAATGTAGGTCGCTTGGTCGAGTTATCGGGAGACGCAGAGTACCAAATCGCCTCGACGGTAAAATTGTCGGCAGGGATCTGGATGCGTTCTCCAGGAACTGGCAGTGCCGCGATTCCTTGATTAAAGGCATTAAGCTGCTCCTCCCAGTAGGTTTCGAGGGCGGGATTTGACCAGTTGCCATGGAGAAACATGTCGGCTCGTCTAAAATAGTTTGCGGTCGAGAACCAAGTATCTCGTACATTGACGGGGTCATATGCATTATCGGGGTCCAAAGCTTGGCTTTTGGTTTCCTCGGCGAGTTTGGAGAATATATCACCGAACCGCTGGAAATCTCCTGGTATCACGTCTTTGGCAGCAGCAAGTATGGGGGAGATATCAGCTCCTCCACCGATCGCGTAGCCCATACCGCCTAGCATTTCGGCGTGGAAAGCTGAGTCTGAACTTAGTAGAAGTACTGGATCCGTCTCCTTCTCTTGCGCGCTGGAAACGCTCAAAAAGGCTGAGGCGGCTACAACGCCCGCAACTGGGGAGAATTTCATATTGATAACTGTGCAATTGGAATTTGTTGGGAAGAGATAGAGTGAAGAGGATGTTGGTGATGGTGTAGTTGAGAAGATTCAGTCTATTGAGCGAACATTTCAACATATATATACCTATGTCTGTCTATGTATATACAGCTGAAGATTCACATATATGATCATACCGAGAGTTCTGTTAGTCGAGTAGCGCTCCCGTGAGGTTTGGCGTGTTCGGCCATTGCTCCACTGATGATGACGAAGATGATGCTTTGGCGATACCGGATTAGGGGGTTATTCTGCGAGAGTCATTATGCATAATCGCTACTGCGCCTCTGACAGGTGAATCAAGCTCGGATCGCCGGTTTGTGGACCCGTCAGCGGAGCGGGTAATCAAAGTATTTAAAAGGCACGCGCCATCCTTCATCGCAAAGTTGTGCCATTTCGAGCCTGGCAGTATTTCAACCTCAATCTTCTGTCTGTCCTCTCCCCGCTACAGCATGGTTAACCGTGGTCGATCAACTGGGTGCAAGACATGCAAGCAGCGACGCGTCAGGTGCGACGAGGCGAAGCCGTTATGCCGCGAGTGTTCACGTGTTGGTTATCGGTGCCAAGGATATACTGAAGAGCCCTTACGGCTCAGGTTTCAAGTCCCAGAGATCAAGAACAAGGGCAAGCGTCAACAGAGCGTACGAATCCGCACGAAACGCCATCCGGTGCTTGTGAATATTTCACCGCCAAGCCCTTCGCCATTCAAGCAACGACTGTTGTTGGTGACCGAGAATGTGAAAACCGAGGCCGTCTCTACGTTTCTCGCCCACGTCGCCGTCTTGGGTCGCGATTTCGAATCAACACGCGGCCTTCTGGAAGTGTTGGTTCCGGCTCTCGCGGTAGAGAGTCCGGGCTCACCACTACCCTTGGCATTGAACGTAGCTGCTTTGCAGTTCTGGTCAATGGCTCATGGGTCTGGGGCATCCTCACCGGAAGGGATGCTGTCAGAGGCAAATGGATGTCTTCGATCAGCGATCCAAGACCCGGTTCAGAGGAGCCGCGAAGGCACCATTTTAGCCGCCCTCCTGCTTCAGCGTTACGAGCGTCTCTCTGCCACTTGGAATTCGCACAAACCATCTGGACTTCATCGCAATGGAGCATTGGCTCTTCTTCGACAGCAGCAGCTTGATGGGACCAAGTCAGATAATCACGGGTACTTGATATCACAAGTTCTCCATATTGAAGTTTCTGCCTGCATTCGGAAGAAAGAGCCTTTCCCGATTACTGAAATTGCGTGTATGGATAACCCAGCCATCTTACCAGCGAATCCAAGCACAATGCTTGACACTATTGGCGTATCCGTCGCGAACCATCAACACGAGTTTTCTCTATTTCTATCAGGAGACCCAGCTGTAACGACTTCTATATCGAGCATCGCACAATGGCTTGAGAGTATCCGGCATGCGGAGGCGCAGCTTCAGCAGTGGCCACACACGGTGCCCAGCCACTGGCACCCACGGAGCGTTAAAATAGACAAACATAACGACAATACCATTGATACATTCAGTGGATTTTCTGATGTGTATCCGAACATTCAGATTGCGGCCATTTGGAACGTCTGGCGGGTCTACCGAGTCTTGCTTCTAAGAATCAGACTCAGACTTCTTGCGGAATTCCCTGAACTGATTGTTCGCAGTAGCGGCATTGAATCAATCCCCTCCGATATCTCGATGCAACCTGCTGACCACGATGAGGGTCAGAATCTGCTTCTAGGGCTAGTTGACTCCATATGTCAAAGTGTTCCCTTTCATTTGGGGAACCTTCTCAAGCCGATAGGTCTTTCTGATCTCAGGGACCCGAAAATTCAGTTTCCCAGCTACCATGATCTAGATCCAACTGATCTTCATTATGTCAATTACCTTGGGAGCAAGTATTTCATGTCTAGGGATGACCATCGGAGGCATGCAATTGTTCAGGGCTCATGGCAAATGTTGCATACTCTCATTCACCTTGTGGACGTGTTCGCCGATGAAAGCCCCGGTGGCTCATTGGTTGGTTTCTTACGAAGAGGCCAAGTGTACTGGATTAGACAACAGTTCCTGCGAGTCCTCAAGTTGCTTCGTCTACAGCACGTTGGATCTGCCAATGATAAGAGTCATCATCGCACAGCAGGCGTCCTCGCTGATTATGATCCTACGAACGTTGAGATCATTGCGACCAGAGTTCGGGAGGCATTAGCCAGGTGAGATACACTCGTAGCTCGTTTCTGTGTGATGGGCGAAGGAGAGGGCAGCGTATCACATCCATAGATGAAATCAAAATATAATGGTTCAATTTGATTCTCTCATGACCATTAATTAAGAAAGGATGAATTTCATTCTCAATTCTTCAGGGATGGTTGAGAGATGATATGCCAAGGTATGGATGGTAATCAAGTACTGGTGGGTTGAACCTCCATTATTTCCACGGACCTTTTTTTCCACGGATTTGAATGACTGGACCGCACACTCCGCGGATCACAGGAAACCTTCACCTCGGCGTCTGACCAAGCGACTGGAATAAATCTTGGCGCAGCTTCGATTATCTAAACCAGATTTATAAGCATCAAAATGTTTCTACCGTCGGCCGCTGGCTGGGACATTTGCAGAGATATTTAAGCTTTCAAAAACGCCTGGCTTTGCTCATGAGATATTCGATCCTAGAAGGTCACTTTGTTTAATTGAACAACATAATCTCCTTTGCCTTCTTCTCCCAATCCAAGACTTCCGCACCTCCTACACACCCTATACATCAAAATGCCGACTACAAAGGCCATCATCGTCTCAGACCACAAAACGATATCTGTCCAGGACGTCAAAGTACCCCAACTGCGTGACGAATGGGTCTTAGTTCAGGTTAAGGCCGTGGCCCTTAACCCCGCTGACTTCAAGAAGATTGACTGGGGAGACGCAGATGCTGGCTCAAGGCTGGGATACGACTATGCGGGAATCGTTTCCGAGGTAGGCAGCAAGGTCACTAAATTTCAAAAAGGAGACAGAATTGCAGGATTCGTTCACGGAGGGTAGGTCCACCTCTAGCATCCCAACATACTCAGACTCGACTGACAAGAAAGTTCGCAGGGATGCTACCAACCATGACAATGGCGCGTTTGGCGAGTTCATCATCGCCAAGGCCTGCATTCAAATCAAAATTCCGGATCACTTGGACTTTATCGAAGCGTCAACGCTTGGGGCTGGCATGATAACATGTGTATGTTTTGGTCTATATTTCCATTAACAAAGCTCTAGAGTGTTCAATCATTTTAACTTGGGTAAACAGGGTCTTGGATTATACAAACATCTTCAGCTGCCACTGCCACCAGCAAAAGTTCAACATCCAACCTCTATTCTCATCCACGGTGGGAGTACAGCTACAGCCACCCTCGGCATCCAGCTCGCCAAGGCATCCGGGCTGCATGTCATTGCGACCACATCACCTTACAACTTCGATAATGTCAAAGCGCTAGGCGCTGACGCCGTGTTTGACTACCATTCCCCTGACTGCGGCGAACAGATCCGCGCGCTGACAGAAAACAAACTCAAACTCGCCTTGGACTGCGCTGGGGAAGGCGAGGTGATCTGCGGCAAGGCCCTAAGCAGTGTCGAGCCCAGTCTCTTCTGTACCATCTTCTACCCCATCAATGAGCAGCTTCTGAAAGATACCAATCCGCTTGCACAAGGGCCTCTTCTCACAGCCGCCTATAACTCTTTCGGTGAATCCTGGAAACTTGGTGGCAATCCCATAGCCGCCAACATAGAAGAAATGGAATTCTCGGCCAGGTTTGTTGACATTGTGTACAAACTATTGGAACAGGGGCGCCTTCATCCGATAAAACCGACAGTGAATAAGTTTGGTGCTGGGCTGCAAGGTGTGATCAAAGGGGTTGATGAGCTTCGCCAAGGAAAGGTCCGTGGCACAAAATTGGTCTATACAATCTAGGCAAGGCTTTTCAGCTCTGGAAGAGTTATTAACTTTATGGCAACGAAAAGAATGCCTCCATCGCGTCACGATACTTTATCAAGGTATAGGCATAGATTAGCTAGGGCTCCTTGAAGGTGGTGAGACAATCATAACACACGGCATCGTAATCCCTTCATCATGTGGAGTGTTCTCTATAAGGCGAGTTTCAGGATAAAAGTAGTTCTGGTATTTAAACTAGTTAAATCTTGGACGAGAAGACTTCTTCGGAAACCTCCTTGGCGGCCAATCCGCCTCGTTCGATGGCCCCGTCAATGTATCCGCGCCATCCCATGGCCCAGTCAGAGTTTGCAAACAAGATGCTTCCTTGCCGTTTCTGCAGCGCAGAAAGGTGTTGGAAGCTATAGTTTGGCGGATACATGCACCACGAGCCTCGCGAGTAAGGATCAGTGCTCCAATTATGCCAGATCTGCAAGATGAAAAAGACATCATGGTCAGCATTTGAAGTACTAAGAATATGACGTGAGTGATTGAGAGCCTACCGTCTTCTTGACATCCATGTCGTGCAATCTCTTGCAATCCGCTACATAGTCTCTAGCATCCTCTTCAGGGGTTGGGAATGGCTTGTTGACACCGAAGCTGACAACGTGGGTGGTTCCTCTGGCGGTCGTGCCGTCACCAAATGCACTGCAGGCCCTTGTAACCGGGAAGGATGCAGAAGACCAAGATCGAAGTGCGTCGCCTTGGACTTCAAGGTGGACCTTTGCACCATGGTTGATGTTTCCGGGACGAGTGGCCGCCGTCATCTTTGCAGCGTCTAGAGGCGGGTCGAAACGGACATGTTGGAGCAGGTTGAGAGGAAGAGTGCAAATCAGTCGCTTCGCTTCCCAATGCTGATTGACAGTAACTCGATCGCCCTTGTCTTGGATAGTCTCCGCAGCGGTGTTGAACGAGTATGCAAGATTTTGAGTCTTGAGAGCTTCATCAAAAAAGCATCGTGCGAAGCTCGACTGCCCAGTCGGAAGCTTGAACTCGTCTCCAGTCTCGTAGAGGCCATTCATGGTATATCCACCCAACGCCCACCACCTAAGCACATCGAAAAACCCGGCCTTGTCCATATCAGCGCCATAGATGGAAGACAGGCGAGCTTGGAGGAGGGTGATCTCATCCTCAGTGACATCATGTCGGATCTGGTCCAACCGCTGAGCGACCGACATCTTTTCCCATGCCTTGACCTTGGGGTTGAAGTGCGGATCATGCGGCAACGGCATGACCTCTCGTCCCAGCTTACCATCCACGTCGCAGAGCTTTCGGAAGGCTTTCTCGGTCATCGCGTGCTGGTCATTTTATTAGCGCAATCCCACACTTCATGACCTGCAAAGGAGGAGATGCCATTACCGCTTTCTCATGGTCAATGATCTGACGGTTGCCATTTAGCAACGCCGTATAGTAGTTAACACCAACAGATTTGTCGTGACTGAGTAACAGCTCAGTCAGGCCATAGCGGGACATTTCTCGATAGGTATGGGGCTGGTTCCAATGGACCCAGGTCCCACCCATCTCGTACAAGTGACCGTCGACTTCTGCCGTGAAGGTTCGTCCACCGATCCTATCACGAGCCTCGAGCAAGAGGACATTGAACCCTATCGGCCGCGATGCATCAGTACTGCCACCATTGCCCAATTCAGGTTTACCCACCAGCTATGCAAAGATCCCGGCAGGCAGTCAATCCAGAGTATCCGGCACCAACGACGATGACATCGTAGACTCGTGATCTCTTACCACTAACGTTCGTTGGCGGATTAATGGCTCCCGCACATCTCAGGCCCTTCTGGAGTAAGTCGTTGTCATTTTGGAGATAGAACCCGTCTCGAGTGGTCATTATTGGTCCTTCCGTTTGATATCGTGAGGTTGGTCTTGTCGAACGTTGCAGGTTGGAGGTGAATGGATGGTATGCAAACCAGTACATATATAGGATTATCTCGTGACTGTATTGACTTGCTCACCTCCTCGCCTACTAGCCGAGTGTGGTAGTAATCAAGCATTCTCGTTCTCACTACCTCTTTTAGATTAGATCTCTCAACTACGTGGTATCGACGACAACGGTTGGCAGCCCACCGCGCCTGTCGATCGCACCCTACAACCAGCCAGACACTGCCACTGGGTGCCTTTGTCATGTTGAGTTCCACTAGTCTTCCAAAACCAGCAGCACCCAGAGGCTCTCATTTTTATTTCCTATTCCAGCTTAGACACTCTGTATTCACTCTTCAAGCATCACAAAATAGTAGTTTGTAAACTTTACTATACATCTAGTAGTAACGACCAAAAAGTAAGAATTAAACCATAAAATTCTCTAATCGATCCTGTTTGGTTTGATAAAGACTGTCGTGTATCTTCGGGTGACCTGGCCTGCATATGCATCTAAGAGTGCTCCCGGAAAAGCCCAGAAAGAGGAAAGTTTCGAGCCTGTTGTTTGTCTAGAATACCCAGCACCCTCCTCCGGTCCTAGTAAGACACCATCTCCAGCCCCATCGAGAACACCAACGGCATGATAACGCCGTTGAGCAACCCAACCCGATTCATCATGGTAGTGATACAGGCCATATTTTGCAGCGCGTATTTGTGCAGTTGGTCTGGTGCCATGACTAGGAGGTCACACTATAGCAATTTCCAGCTGTGGTGCCCGAGCAGCTGGGAAATGCTGATGAGGGCCCAGTAGCTGTACGGAGCGAGCAATTGGTAGTTTGACTGTGAGGCTTTGCCGACCTGCAGGAAGCGTTGGAGCAATCTTAGCTGTAGTGGTGCTGCTTCGCACACGATTTCTAATCCTTTGACCTTCTGCTCGGTGTTTAGCTGGGGGGAGGGCCGATTTATAGTTTCGGCGAGCCAGTCAAACATCCTATCCAATTGGTTAGTGGACTGTTTGATTTGGGCTTTACATGTCAACTTCCATGCCTATCTGGAAGGTTTCCCCAGCGCCAAGTCGCTGTCAGTATGTAGTCGATATCGTTATTCAGGGGCGAAAGTATAGTGGCATCAGTGTGCGATGCTAAGAATATTTCGCCTAAAAGGAATCCGGTGGTAGAGTCAGGGTCAAAGGGATATACCGACCGCGAAACTGCATTTACAGAATCGGTCAAATGTGCAAGTCGTATCAGGTCTTCGTCAAAGGGAGACAACTGCGAACCACGTTTCAGCGTCTCGTCAACGAAGCCGGAGATGATTGGCATCTGTGATGCGGCTGGATCGAAATACTTGTCTAGAACGGACTGCAAATAGTCAGCAATATTCACAAAACAGATAGTAACAAACAAAAGGGGAGGGTCATGGTTGATCCGGTGTTGGGTTTAGAAAGATAGGGGGAGGCGACCGTTTACATCTACTGCCATCAAAATCAGCGCGCAGGCTTTTTGGCCCACTCGCCCATGTCTTTTCCTTGCAGTAGTATCTCATCTGCCGGGCACAAATCTCCATTTACTTCTCTGCAAGGTTCCATAACCTTGTACGTTGCCTCTCAAGCTCGAATGGCCCGCTTGCTCGGATCATGTGCACCTCTCCGGCAAGCTCAATGACTCTGCTCACGCCATGGTCATGTTGGCTGAGTGCTAGTACTACCATGGCGTCGGACCATAACATGGAAAACTGTGGCAGATCCCCGAATGCATCTTCGAAACACACGGTTGTATGTTTCCAGGACGGCAGAATGATTGCCCTGGGAGGAGTGGGTAGCTTGACTAGCACCAACTGCATCTTGATCTCTTCTCTTGATCACCGTGTGGAATAGGAGCATTTCAAAAAACGGACTAAACAATAGGAGCAGGAGCTCCTTCCGGGCGTACCTTCGCACTTCATGCAGTATCAACAAGAAAATAGTTCAGTCGTGCGCTCTCCTTTGGCCAGGCGTACTTACCCGCTTGTGGACTCTTCGGCAGCTGACGCAACGGTGGCCTTCTCGCCGGTTGTCGACCACAGGCCATGTTTCATTAAAGGGCACGAGATTTTGGGGGGGAACGGGTGTTAATGCAAGAATAGCATCAGCCGGTAGGCTTTTGACTCCGTAGAGAGGGTTGATGGTAACAGAGATCGGAATATTTGTTTGCTAAAGCGGTAATGTTCCTCGGGGGCTGAGCGTGATCCGAACAGGGTCCTATGTGCCGAGCATGGATAATGACTATCATTTCCTTTCAAGGCGCCTTTAGAGCGCCCCCTGACCATCTCACGGCTTCTTGAAATGGCTGACATTGAGGGGACCAGATTGATTTGGCTTTCCACGGGCAGTCAGCAAACACGATTCATCAAAATTGCCGAGGTTCAATGCTCTTACCTCAGTCTATATTGTCGAAAAAACATATCTAAACAATCTCAATCCTCAATTCATTGTCTAGAACTATACATCTTCCACTCTCTATTCAATTCAGCACATCTTTCAGCCAGCCATCACCATTCGCAATGCTTCCCCGTTCTCTGTTTCTTACCACGACGCTCTGCCTTGGCCTCACAAAGGCTGAGCAAGCCTCTAACTTTGATCTACCCCCTGAGTTAATGGAGGAGCATGGCTGCGATGCCCAATGTCAAGCCGCCGTAGCCCAAGCAAACGCGGCCGACCTGCAGATATTCGGAACCGAGTTTGACTTTGAGTTCTACAGCACAGCGGCGAACTTCACAGCCTCCAAGCCTGGAGATGTCCTCAAACTCAACCTCGTCGATAGCTCTACCATTAACGTCGAGCCGGGCACGACCGTTTTTAAAATGCAGTATACGTCTGAAGACTTAAACAGGTCGCCCGTCCCAGCCACCGCGTTCATTGCGTTTCCATTAGCTGAGGCGGCGGACCCATACAAGCTCGTGGCGATTGCGCACGGCACCACTGGGGTTTTCAGGGGCTGTGCCCCTTCCGTGCCCAATGCTATGCCCAGCTATCAAGGCTGGGAGGCGACTGGATATGCCGTTGTAGCGACTGACTATACTGGTCTGGGAAATAACTACACGAGCCACAAGTATCTCAGCAATGCTGCCCATGCCAACGACGTGATTTACTCTGTCGTGGCCGCCAAGTCGGCATTCCCGCACCGCTTGACGAACGAATGGGTCTCCTTTGGGCACTCCCAGGGAGGGTCTGCTGTCTGGAAGCTCTCTGAGCACAAGCTTGTGCAAGACCTCAAGAGTGGTTACCTAGGAGGTATCGCCTTGGCTCCCGCTGCCCCCCAGACTCGTGAACAAATCATATCTGGACTCGACATGTTTCGAGACTCTACTGATCCCGCTGCCCTTTCCTACCTCCCCGCGATGATCGGCGTATATCTAGGTGTCAAGGCAGTCTTCCCCGACTACGATCCCACTTGGCTATCCAACGAGGCGAAGAAGCTCTTTGAGCTTCCAGGGTTAGGCCAGTATTGTGTGACCGCCATGTGGAGCCTCCTTAGCACCTCGTCCCCCGACAAGCTTCTCGCCAGCTTCGACGCCTCCAGGGACTTCACGTCGATGCAGTTCCAAAAGATCAACGGCGTGGGACTGGGGTCGTCAGCCAGCCGACCGCTTCTCATCGCGCATGGCGACAAGGACGTGACTGTGTCCGTGAATAGTACCATAGCCGCTTTCAAGGACGCTTGCTCGCATGGCAACCCTATTCACCTGAGCATCTACCCCGGGCAGGATCATTCTGGGGTGGTTGCCGAGTCTAGGCCCGAATGGCTTCGCTTCATTGCTGATCGGTTTGATGGAGCAGAGTTCGACAACGCCTGTGCCAAATAGGTACTTTGAAGTAGGAGCTGTGTGAACCTGGATTTAGAACTTGATTTTTTGGAACACCGTTAGCATTAGGTTAGAGCAAAGGCTTCATTTTATCCTCGATAACGGTATTTACTGAGTCAGTAAAACAGCCGTCTCCAGATGCTTTGTATTGAGATCTCGATTGGCCCGAATCGATGTCGGACAAGGACTCGCTTGAGAAGCCGAATACAAGGCATATCATGCTAATACATCATGTGTAAAGCAAGGACCCTAACATAAGTAGGTACCAAGTGAGTGACATGGAAATTGAGATACTCAAACATTAAGTTGCTTATTTCGAGTCTACAACCGGCATTATCAAATTTTTGAGTGTCACTGATACATAATTGAGAGATAAAATACAAATATTATCACTTTTCTTCATTTTGTACTACTAAATTTCTTGATGTATCTTCGAAAGTAGAACCACTCTTACATTGGGTGTCTCATTTCTCCTGTCACCCATTTGGTAGGTACTAGTAGAATACTAATTGCACGTACTTAATATATTGTGCCTCTTCCCGCTATCCCATTTCCTTCCTACAGAGTGCAGATCCCAAGTCACAGCCACACAGCTTCGGTGATGACGCAATGAGTTTGGGCTAACTTGTCACACACTTTTAAAAATACCATTTATTTCTATTCATCGTCATTCAAGTTCATCTGATACTTTCTTAGTTTGCCATCGTTCTTACTGCTAGGAGCATCATTTGCTCTCTTCAGCCCCACGTTCGTCTAGCCCCCCAGTAACCCCGATCCCAGTACCCAAGAACATCGAGATTTCCGTGCTATTGGCACAGTTCGTTGTACATCTTTCCAAGCATCATGGGAACCGACACTCTAGGCATCGAGCCCCCTCCATCCTACGAAGCCGCAACTGGGCAAGCTCCACACGAGCTCGTGGAACCAGCCAGCCTGGTATTGCATGGCACGGATATCGTCGTTGAAAACACAGGAGAAGATACACCGCTTTATCAACTCAGTCGCAACATAACGGCGCTGCCGCCAAAGAACAATTCATCGTCAATCCACTTGCATCGAGTTGAGCGGGGTGCATCCGAGAAAACAAATAGTCAGCTTGTCACGACTCACTTATTCCATCTTGTGCACCCCGTCAACGCGGATTTCCGAAATGATCTGCCATCGTACTACGTTACAGCTACCTCCCTCGAGGCCCTTGGCAACATTATCCTCGAGGCGAACAAGCATACGCTCCAGAGAACCGAGTTTCGTGCAATGTTGAGCCGGGACACAAATTCTGGGACTAAGCCGCTGTTTCATGCCAAGGACAAGCAACAACTCGTTTTTTGTTCAAAGAACAGCCGGAAGGGTGAGCAGGAATGGCTTGACCAGCATGGCAAACTACTGGCCACTGA
Organism: Clonostachys rosea; assembly: GCA_026958235.1. Lineage (NCBI taxonomy): Eukaryota > Fungi > Ascomycota > Sordariomycetes > Hypocreales > Bionectriaceae > Clonostachys > Clonostachys rosea. The sequence goes on from CP110204.1 coordinate 460,628, forward strand.
ATGTCATAACGACCAACTTCCAACGTTGAAAATGGAGACCCCCGTGCCCAGAAACACACGGGATGGGCTGGTTGCTATGTGGTGCATGATGCTGTGGTACGAACTGGCCGAGAGCAGATGGGCCAAGAGAGAGCGCAAGTGTAGCCCAACTCTTAATGTCGCCAAGATGTCTAGCTAACAATATCTCGCAGTTCTAGAGAGAATGACGGTCCCTTCAGATCCAACTAGTGGGAGGGCTGCTATGAGATCGGCCGGGTTAGGGCTTGCGGTAGGACTGAGTGGCGCCGGAGGTTCTGGCTGAATCAAAGGACTGATGTGGGATCTCAAGCTAGCTAGAGTAGAGGCACGGTATTGAAACACGATGGCATTTTAATATGTAAATCATTTACTCAAGGTTTTAGTAGCTTCCCGATGAAACTTCCATCGCCTATCACAACCGCATTATTTTAGACCCCAATATGTAGCCAAAAGGTACGGCTAGGTATGTGCTATAGGGTAGTTAAGATGTAAGGGCATTTTGTAAGGAGCCGGATTGTCAGTACATTCGATCCGCTATTGTGAGCACAGCCGCTGATTTATATGTACTCTTGATCATCTAGCACCTTCGATTTGATGCTTTTACAAGGTAATGCGCACTCAAGAAGATAAAAATGTTGGAAACCCGCGAGCTTCTGCCACCGTCGGAAAGGTGTACGGAGTGATGCCCCTGGCTACAAAATAGAGTTGTTGACACCACCTCGTAATAACTCAGGCTAAAAGATTTTAGGTAAGGAGCTGCGGGTACAACGGCTGCTCAGTAAACTTCCTGTTTCAGCGCGTTCGTGTCGCAATTTGCCAATATTTGGATCCTCCCTTGTCGCCCTCGGACCCGTCGGTTGGGCAAAATGTTACGTTGTCATCAAAGCACAGTAGCCATTCATTATTGCTGACGGGCTGGCGATCACCGCGCCTCGGTGAATCTCGTGGGTATTACGTCGAGGGCATTTGATTCCCCTGTAATACATCACCGCCCGAGAACAGTCGAATAACCAACGATGGAGGGAATGAGTCAGCCTAGTAAGAATGAAACGACTAACTAGCCAAAGCCGGGCGGCAGAATGGATCGAAATTGGATCAGCAAGCTCCTCCCCAATTGTCTCGCACTGGCCGTGTTAATAATAGACCATTAGCCGTCGGCTGATCCTCCAAACTCCCATCCTAGTCGTGTTACCCACAATTTCACGCTCCCACAAGATCACGTTTACCATCCAGGAGAGGAGGAAATGGGCAAATGGAGAAATAGAGAGAGGGAGGGAAAAAGCAGATGTCGTTGGCCTTCGTATTCAGCTTGTGAGCCACTCAATGTGTCTCACCTGGACACATCATAACATGCGTTTCTTTTTTTGACCCGCCGAGGCTTCGGACTGCGCCGCCAATGTTGGAATGGGGCACTGAATCCCAAAGGGACTTTGGTAGCTTTTCCCTGACGCTGATTTGCTGGACTAATGTGATGCTCGCCTTGGCATCTTGGCGTGTCTGGAGCCGGTTTGACATGATCGTCTGCTGTCCCCTCTCAGTTCATCTTGGCTCTTTCGTCATTCTCCAATTCCTTCTTCCTCAGCGTTTTTTATTCTCCCAAGCGATGCTTGAACGGCCCCATGACGGACTCTGAAGGCGAGCGATAGGTCGTATGTTAACGGAGAAGACTGCGACAACGGCGACAACAGCGACGTCGAGCGAAAGCGGATAGCGACCATGATGGCGCCGGCACGATTGCTTTTCCTTCTGTCCTGCCTGTTCTCGACTCTCGGCGCGACAGTGACGGAGCCGAACAAGTTGTACCAGCGACGAGCATACCAAAATGGTAATTCCGACTCCAGATTTATTCACTTCGAATAAAAACGAAGTTGAAAGGCCGCGCATAGCTTACAATGCATCGTTTTTATTTCTAGCTGTAAATATGGGCGGTTTCCTCTACCTGGAGGGTGGGGAAAAGTCATATTATCTCGACTCGGGAGAGAAAGAAACAGTCAATGGCGAACCGTTTGCCCTTGACTCTGATGGATGTGAGGCTCCTGAGAAATTCCCCCACCTACAAGGTAGATGAAGATAAAGTGCTGACAGTTGGCTCAATAGGGGGTAGCAACACCAGATTTCTTCCTCTCAACAAACGCTGGAAGCCCGCCGAGATCGAGTACCAGACAATCCCCTTCATATCTGGCCAAAAGACAGTCATATTGGCCAGCCTCTGGATAGGAGGAAATACATTGTATAGATGGGGTGGCGAATTGACTGGCGACCGGACGTATGAGAAGAACGACAAGCACTTCCTGACATTAAACCCCTCCACCAGCACCGGCGATGGAAACTGGCAGGCGTACACCGGAGAGGACAAGTTCAATGCGACTGGCAATGGAGCGACAACATCTTGCGACGGGGTCGGGTATGTTTTTGGGGGGATTTCTTGGAGCGGAACAAGCCCTTCCATCACGTCTGATGCAAAGGAGTCGCAGTCAGGCATGTTCATGTTCAATACTTCCACCAAGGCGTGGAGGAAGTCGACATCTGATCTCAACATCCCGGGCGCAACCCACAGGTCAGGTAACGCTGTCTGTCTTTCAGGATTCCTAGATTACTCTCTCGTCGCTCTCCTTGGTGGCACTGTCCGCAATTCGCAAACCCAGCGGTCATTCAGTAAGCTTACCTTCTTTGATCCGATCGCGGACAGATGGAGGACTCAGACCACCCAAAACTTCCCCTCGGAACGAGATAGCGCTTGTGCCGTGGGTGTGCGAAGCAAGTACGGGACATATGAGATGTGAGCAAAAGCCCTTGACGTCTTGGCTCCAGCCAGAAGGCAGTAACTAATCCGCTCGTTAGATATCTTTACGGAGGCATGGACAAGTCAGGAACAGCATATTCCGATATTTACGTCTTATCCCTCCCGTTGTTCAGATGGTTCAAAGTAACGCCGCCCAACACTCCGAAACGCCAACTCCACTCCTGCGTACTCGCTGGTAAGAGGCATATGGTTTCATACGGCGGCTTGGACGCCAAATATAGCACAGATGCTTGGAAGAGCTCTGATCCCTGGGCCAACACTTTGGGAATATTGGACCTGAATACACTTCAGTGGAAGGACGAGTTCGACCCAGATCTGGGTGAATACGAAATGCCAGACGAGATTAAGAAGGCCTATGATGCGGGGTTTGTACACCTCGACCTGATCCTCATGAATAGTGCTAATCATTGAGATAGGGGCCTTGGCAATGTTATTTGGGATGATGAAGAGAACAAGAGCATCTTCATGAGCAATTGTATGTCTTCAAGTAGCCTTTCCGTCTTTTTAACATGAGCACTAACTTGAGGTATAGACCTTGGAACCAACACTACCAACACTACCAACAACACCGACAGTTCTGGTTCTGGTAATCAATCCGACAACTCGTCCTCGGGTACTCCTGCTGGTGCAATTGCGGGCGGCGTCGTGGGAGGCGTCGTTGGCCTTGCAATTATCGGCATCGCGGCCTGGTTCTTCCTCCGTCGGCGCAACCAAGGAAGAGAGCAGGTAGGCGAGGTTGAAGGATCAACAGAGCTTCCGAAAGAGCTTTACGGAGGCCCTCCGGTGCCAAGGACACCCAGTAGGTCTGCCAAGTCGCCTGCTCCTCCAAGCTACGTTGCCCAACCATCGTACAACCCAAACGAAACGTACTACGAACTCCATGATACTGGCGTTGCGTCCGAGCTTGCGAGCGACACAGTAGGCTCTCCGCAGCAGTCCACATTCGCCTCGACTTCACCGAGATCTTATTCGCGCTCCCCAGGATCGGCATTATGAGATTGAAGAAGCAAACAATCGTTTCCTGGAGCGAACATGAAACCAACTTCATGAGCTAGACTTAATTTTCGATCGTATAATTGAACAAACCTTTCTTGAACTAGTTCCCTCTTCTGATTCGTGCTCTGCCTTATCGTACAACTACCGAGCTCACTAGTGACCGCTTCAGCTAGATGGTCTCACAGGCTCTCAGGCGTTGGTTCCGTTTTGATGAAGGATGTATTCAAGGTTCATTTGTGCGCGCGGTTCTTCCTGCTGCCGTCACCTTTGCCGAGCTCCGATTCATCAGCCCCAGGAGGCGTGAGCGATGTTGCCTTGTGGCAGATGCCAATCGGGGGTCGTGAAGACGATTGTCCACCTTATAGGGGATGTAAGGAAAAAGTTATTATTAAATCGGCTAGTAGAGTTGCTAGAACCAGAGTTTGTATAAGATAGAACTCGCCGACTACCTAGCCGATCATCACTGTTCTCTGACCGAGACTTCTTCATTGCATTATGAGCACGCACAGCAAATCGGTTTTTGAGACATAGCGAATATTTCAGACGGCATGAAACGTCATTTTATACTACTAAGAAATGCATTGGACTGCGGTCTCCCCCTTCTCCCCGGTTACTTGAAAGCCCTGGATATAGCTTTCTTCTTTCATCAGATAGTAGAACTTTGCAGTATTCTTTTTGCTTTTACGTGTTGTGTGCCTCACTTTGTTCCTCGGCTGCTATCTTCTTCCACATCGTGATATTGCCCGTCTTCACTGGCCGGATCCTGTCCGCGAAAAGGTTGCGGAGAGACACCACCAAATACTGCAAATTGTCAATCGCTAACTTCCAGAAAGTGTAACACATGAAAGTACACAAGGGAGGTACTTACATGCTTCCATTTCTTCGAGAGACTTTCCTTTAGTCTCCTTAATGAAGAAGAAAACGAAAACGACCAGCGCGTAGTTGAAAATGCCAAACATGAGGAACGTCTTCCATCCAAGATTTTTCACTGCGTAAGGTGTTGCCAATGAAAAGACACAGTTGAAAAGCCACTGAGTGGATGTTCCGATAGCAATGCCGGCCTCTCGGATTCGGTTTGGAAATATTTCACCCATGTACGCCTGATCAAGTGAGAGTTGGTCAGTTGAGATGTTTCGTCGTGTTATTGGCTAGTTAGTTCAAGTACTCACCCACGGTACCGGGCCCCAAGATATATTATAGCTCATAGCTTCAAGATAAATCATCGTTAATGAGGCGATTGAAGGAGCTGTTAAGCCCTGTGTTGCATCTGGGGGAAATTTGACGGTGAGGATTGCAACGATAAGCATGTATGATCCCATGAGCAAGGCACCAGCAAGCAGAGAACCACGGCGCCCTATCCGCTCGATCAAGAACAGAAGGAAAAAGAGGCAAGAAATAACCTTGACGACACCAAAGAATCCTGTGATGAGAAGGTTATCTTGACCAGCCCCGACAAGAGAGAATATCTGGGGAGCATCTGGGAATTGATTAGAAGAGCGTTTATAGGGAAATTATTTTGGGTTCCCTCATTCTCACAGTAGGCCATTGATGTATTTCCAGTTAACTGAACGCCTGGCCAAATCAATTAGATCTCAATACAACAAGGACATATCTGGCAATTTCTGCGGATAGACCGACCAATTTGGAGAGCAACGATGAGAAAGACTCGCATGCGGTTGATGGGAAGAATTAGTTCCCTCCAACTCACACCTTCTTTATCTCGATCTTCCTCCTTGATTCCCGACAAAATCTCTTCAAACCTGCGAACATCATAGTAAGCGCCATGTTTGGATGTTGCTGTTGGGCTATGAAGATATCTTGACTTACTCTTTCCTCACTTCCTCAGATTCGCCACCCCGAACCCATGAAAGGGATGCCATAGCCTCTTCATGCCGGTCTTTCTGGGCCAGCCAACGAGTGCTCTCCTTAGTGAGAAGCATCCCGAGGCCCAAGATAGAACCTGGCACGATTTGAAGACCCACAGGTATCTGCCATTGAGCAGTCACGTCTGAGATATGCTTCTTGACCGCGTAGTCTATCCAGTAGGAGGTCATAACACCAAGAGTGAAGAAGAACTGGAACATGCTCCCAAGCATACCTCGAATGTTCTTAGGTGCCATTTCAGCCGAGTACATAGGAATGATAACCGTTGCCATGCCTACACCAACACCACTGATGATTCGAGCGACATAAAACGCGGCGAGTGAATGTGTGTTAATAGTCTGAATAACCGCGCCGATATTGAAGATGACGGAAGCGAGGATAAGGGACCATCTTCGGCCATACTTGGCGGTGAAAGGCCAAATAAAGAAACAGGAGAAGAATGCTGCGTAAGAGGACAAGAGTTAGTCCTGCTTGAAATGGATGATAGCTTTTAAACCTCGTGCTTACCGCCTGCTTGTAGGAGACTCGTCGAGTTGGAGCCGACAGATGCCCGCTGCGCCTCGGTATATCCAAAGTCATGCTGGAAGCTCTTGAACGTAAGGATACCCCCTATGATTCCAGTATCGTAAGCAAAGCAGAAAGAGCCCACGCAGCATAGAGCGACAAGGTACACGGCTCTGAATGTGCCCAATCTGGTCATCTTGATGTGGTAGGCGAACACAATCGATTAGATTTTGGAGGTCAATATTGGTTAAGCAGACCAAGCTGTAGCTCAGCGTAGCCTAATCATAGCCCAATTTGAATGAATTTGATGCACTTTATACAACTTCAAGTCATCAAGCACCCCCCCTAAGCAAGATAGGGTCCACTAGATGGCGACAATCAGGGAGGGTGTGGCGCAACGTCCGGGGAACGACGACAGGCCAGACGGTCAGGGAAGGAGAGGTCTAGCTCTTGGACTAGATTTTAATATATGTTCATTGAAATTTGAACAAAGGACATCTCATAATGGGATCATCAACCATCTTCCGAGAGAGTATCTATTTGTCGTCTCCTGAACTTCGGGATTTGGCAAACTTCGGTGTTTCTTGCATTCTACAACTGAACCTTCGCTGTGATAGCAGCACTCGCTACTTCTGCAGTATTGTTGCGGACAAGCCTTGCCGTCATATGCGAGGCCCTGGTCCGTGTTAGTACTCAGCATTTCCGAACATCGATGCGTTAGGCTAGCATGATGAAGCCGATGAGCGGGGTCCGAGGTCCGATACGCGAGAGAGACCCATGCCATGTTGCGGGGTCTCAGGACAGGAAGTCTGGTATTCGTCTGCAGTCTCGCATGTCGGCGGGTATGACCATGTAATGGTTTCTATTCCGACGGGGATATTGCAAAGAGTTGTCAATTGGCTACGTTGGCGATGCGTGATATAAGCTCAGCAGCACTTAAAACGTTACCCCTAGCCCAGGGCTAATTCCCTGCAATGATTTGAGGCCATGTATTGAAGCAAAGTCTCTGAGCAACCATGGCAACGACTACAAAGCGTCCCAACTTCCTTGTCATCGTCGCGGATGACCTAGGATTCTCCGATATTGCGCCGTTCGGTGGTGAGATATGCACGCCACATCTGGATAAACTGTCAGAGGATGGAGTTCGGTTCACCGATTTCCATGCCGCTGCGGCGTGCTCGCCATCTAGAGCCATGATCATGACTGGCACAGATCACCACATTGCTGGTTTGGGCAACCTGATTGAGTGGACCAACATCTCTGGGCAAAATGATCCCACTGGCAAGATGTCTACTAATGTTCAACGAGGCATGCCCGGATACGAGGGGTATCTGAACGAGCGTGTTGCAGCCTTGCCTGAAATTCTTCATGATGCCGGATATCAGACATTGATGGCTGGCAAATGGCATTTGGGGCTGACGCCTGAGAGAAGCCCCAAGGCCCGCGGCTTTGAGCGAAGCTTTGCTCACCTGCCTGCATGCAGCAACCACTATGCTTATGAGCCGCAGTTAGAATCTGGAGAGAAGTCACCCGAGTTTCTCACGATGAGCGTCATTGCTCTTCATAGTGAGGATGGGGAATATACCAAGCTACCTGAGGGATGGTACTCTTCAGATGGCTATGGAGACAAAATGGTCCAGTATCTCAAAGAGCGCAAGGAAGCGGATGACGACCGTCCGTTCTTTGGATATCTCGCATTCACAGCCCCGCATTGGCCGCTACAAGCACCACAAGAATACATCAAGAAGTATCGCGGCGTGTATGATAAAGGCCCTGATGAACTTCGACGTACGCGTCTTCAGAGCCTCAAGGATCTGGGCATGATTCCACAAGACGTTGAGCCTCACCCTGTTATCGCAGAGGAGGTCAAAGAATGGACCGACTTTAGTGAAGAAGAAAAGGCCCATTCTTGTCGTACTATGGAGGTGTTTGCTGGCATGGTCGAGTGCATCGATGCCAATGTTGGCAAAGTACTCGACTACCTGGAGGAGACTGATGAGCTAGACAACACCTTTGTTGTCTTCTTGTCTGACAACGGTGCTGAAGGCGCTGCGTACGAGGCCTACCCCATGGTTCAGGGGTCCATGATGCAACACCTCAAGAAATACTATGATAACAGCTTGGATAACATTGGAAACGGGAACTCTTTTGTTTGGTATGGTCCTCGCTGGGCTCAGGCCGCTACTGCGCCGAGCAGACTATACAAGGCATATACAACAGAAGGTGGCGTACGAGTCCCTTGTATTGTGAAAGTCCCCAAGAGCTTTCGTGGCCCTCATACTGACGGCCGACCTATCTCGGATCAATTCGCAACGGTCATGGATCTGGCGCCGACCATTTTGGATATGGCTGGCGTTTCACATCCTGCTCCGAGCTATCGTGGCCGCGAGGTTGTCAGCATGCGTGGAAAGTCCATGCTTCCGTATTTGAAGGGCACAGAGCCCCGAATTCATGAAGCGGACTTCATTAACGGGTGGGAAACATGCGGCCGTGCTGCGGTACGTAATGGTGATTGGAAGATCGTCTACATTCCCAAGCCTAAAGGGCCAGAGCGGTGGCAGCTTTACAACCTTTCCAATGATCCTGGCGAGGTGCATGACCTTTCAGAGCAAGAGCCCGACAGACTTGCCTCATTGATCAAACTCTGGGACCGCTACGTACTTGAGACTGGGGTAATTCCTCTCAGCCCAGAGCTGGGCAATTGGATGGCGGCGATGGAAGAGCAAATGCCCGAGAATGCGTGGATTGAGTATGAGTATTGGAAAGAGGGGGCACGTGATGATCCATCGAAATTCACGAAACAAATACCTAGGTTTTCTAGGAAGGCAATCTAGAAATCTCGCTAGAATGGCGGATGCTGTACCTAGAGTCGCAACTAACACCCACGAGCCTCCCTCAACTATCGATGAGATCTAACATGTGACAATGTGCGATATGTACGAGATGAACTATAAGCACTTTTCTGCTAGTAACTAGCTTCGAGAATTAGAATCATTTTTTCCCCTGTGGGGGTATGGCAAACAGAACGCGTGCTCTGGGGTATCCTTGAATCTCCTTCGATACGATGATCAGGTATTTCTCACGTTGCAAAAAGAGGTTCAAAGTAGACCCATGAGGAATAAAGTTAAGGTTGGACGAATATATCTTGACTACCTCAGCAAACATTGAGATCTAGCTTGCTCCTCCGCCACCTTGTCTTTGATCGGGCACGTTCGGTGTGATCCTGTTGCCTGGCCACTAACAATCATGGTCGGGCAGCTTTGCCCTCACCTTAGCCATCTGGGTCCTGTGTTCCAGAGTCGCGTTGAGATCCTTGGAGGTCTGAGGCCCCAGAACGGCAATGCTACCACCTCGCACGCCGCTGCTTTGAACGGTAACCGGCCTGAGTCTCTCTGGCCCGTCTGGCTGAAACTGGGCATCTGCTCCGTCATGGAGGTTGCCGCCCCTCAAAAGAAGTGAATCCTCATCGATGTTACTGTTGGAGATAATATCGCGGTCCAAAGAGCCTTGGTTGCTTCCCAAGATGCCTTCCTCAGATGGCAAGGCGCCTATCATAGGGTCGGGGGGACTCTGTTTGGTTGGTGTGAGGGCGAATTGGCTTCCAAGAAAGAGAGTTGGGGTGGGAGTAGAGCGGTCGTTAAAGCTGTGAAGCGGGGTATTTGGTTGACTCATGTTATATTCTTGACGGACTCTCACAACGGTAGTGTATGTATGCAACTCAAACAAAGAATGGTGGCTCGTATAATGGTGGATTGAGCCGATGTGGACTGGGATCGAAAGCAAAGCAGGGAAGGAGGCCTTTTAATGTGTGGTGCTAGGAAATGGACCTTTCTTCGTCATCCAGGTTTATCAGGCATTATGCCTCATGCGCAGTGCTCTGCTGCAGGTGAGGGCGCCTCTTGAGGCACGTAAGACACCACTGGTTCAACTCTCTTGAGTCCCCAGTTATTTAGGAGCCCTGGATGATACCTTTGGGCACCCAAAGGGTTGCCCAGACGTCGTGATTAGGATGGCTACTGTGCAAATCCTCGAGTAGCCCCTTGTCTCTGCTAACAAGCAATACCTCCAACTGCGGCAAAAGTGTGTGAGCCATCGAGTATCTCTTAACCGAGGATTCTCCCATCAGCCAGCTGTAAACATGTTACCTTGCTGCTGCATTGCAAGCGGTTTGCGGCGACACCCCAGTTGCCTGCTCTGTGCTATTGGCCCAGCCTCCGACGTCTTGCATTAGCCAGCGTGTAGACGGGCTGCGCTTGACGCCAGAATTGGTGATCAATCATCTGCATGGCTAGAGAGGTGGTGCTGCTACCCAATCAGTTGCGGGCTTCAGTCGCGCTCCGAGACATTGCCCTCAGCTCTGAAGCTAGTCAATAGGTAAAGGAGGGGGGGGATTCAAACAAGACCAATCGCATCCTGGCGTCAATGATGCCAAGATGCGGCACATGGGGCTAGTCCTTGGGCCAGAGATACGGCTGAGTTGCCGCCCAAGAATCAGAGTATGCTATTGACGATCGCATCTCACCGTGCATGATACTAGCGATATCTAGCATAAGCTGCATACGGGTGTCGCACAAAGAACAAGGTTCTTTGAGTACGGCTGCTCGCCTCACTTTCTCTGGTCCATCCTAAAAACATGGCTGAAGCGATTTTGCTGCATCATTACCTTGCTATGACAGAATGTCTCAGGTCAGGATACGAGAAATCCCGAAAGACATTGCCTGAGCAAGGATTCTGAAAAGAAAAGAAAGAACCAGAAAAACAAAGAAACTGAGACAGGAGTAATGGTCGGTAAAAACATGACACAATGTACCGGCCAGGCCGCCTGTTTTGGACAACCTTAGACTTCTATTGCTTCACACCAGGGGCAATTACCAATCGATGTGAAGACCAAGGTTCTTGGTGAAATGCTAGCTAAAAGCAAATTTACACAAGCTTTTCTCACGTGTGGACATGCCAAGTTGGCCGCGTTGAGGGGAGAGTTCGGGAAAACACAAAGCGCCCTCCAGATTAGCATGTCAGAACTCAATAAATAAAATCCCTCAATTAATGGAGACCATTTTTCAGCTAATCCTGGTAAGCCGACTCGCGAAATTGAAATACGATATTACGGTTTTCCCGTTCTATCCCGTTTCGATAGTGTTACTCTCAGAATCATATTCCCTAGCAACTCTAATTGGGCCGTGTGGGAATCAGTCGGTGTGATAAATACAGATGCAATAATTGTCTCAATATTATGGCATGATATTGAACTCAAATTCCTGCAAGAGAATGACTAGGGGGCACAGTCAACGGCACTGGGAGGGGGCAAAGGTGCGGGGTGTGAGTTGTCTCATTCCGCTCCGTCGTCGGCTTTCATCTCCAGCCACTGCGACCTAACAGCAGCGAGAACCGGATTGCTTTCCATTCGTTGATGTCAACAGGGACTAGGGAGGTATCAGGCGCTTAGCTTTGGGCATTGTCTATGCATGGATATTAGATTAGGTGAAGTGGTATACCTCTTAAGTGGGTTGAAAAAAAGGAGACACCGAATCGGACAGGCTCCTTTCTAGCCACCAGATACAGCAAGATGATTCTAATTTTTATGAAAAAACTCAGTAGGTAGTTTCCAGTCTTAGGTAGTTTTGTTTCCCCTTTTCGGAGCTTAAAAAAATCCCTATTTAGTTGGTAAACCTCAATATGAGTACTTGGTGTAAGGGTGAGAGTGTACTCCGTTGGTGGTTTAGTGTCTCATTCTTTTACAACCCGCTTGCTTCCTTCAATTAATACCTTGGGTGATTTGAAATTTGGCCATGCGAGGACCTACGAATTTACTCGCTGCCTATGAGACAATCTTGTTTCGTATGGGTGAATGATTGCTTGGAGTGTGTATTAATACATGTCTACACGCACGCTCGTCCCACCGATCGCATCAATGAACAGACCCTCTGAAGCTTGCCGAAGCTTGTTGAGCTACACTGTCAATTGTTTGATCGCCAGTCACTCGCTCTCTTTCTTGGGGCTTGAAGTGTAGATCAGGAAATGTTTACCTTGTCCCTATCAATCCAGCATTGAACCCTGTCATTACCAACAAGAAACGTCCAATATAGTTTGACAAAATCATCCACCTCGTCAGCATTATACTGTGACATCAGTGAGCTGGGACGCAGAGAAGGCACAATAAGTGGGAGTTTGCAACGGGATATCTCCAGCCATTGAAACGCCGACTCGGCCTCCCATAAACCGCGACGCGCAGTAAACATGATGCCCCCTGTACATTCCGCCGAGCCAAGCACCATAATCTCGTAGATGTTGCAAATAGTATTCACGATCACTTGTGTACGCCGAATGCTTTCGGTAAGGACCCACTGATGCCATAGCTCTGTGGATGCATTGTACTCTCTGTCAAACTCATTCTCAGCCACATTGGATGAGCCTTGGCCCAGCAGTCCATTCTCTCCTCGGTATGATCGTACGGCCTCCTGCATCAGGGTGACCCACTGCCGAAGTATGGGGAGTTGTCTCTGGCCAGAGGCTCGGGCACCAACGGAGCCATCGAAGAGCAAAATGAACTCATAGATGAACAGAGTCTGGACGCGTGCCAGGTGCGCCTGGAGACTCTTTGCGCCCTGGCCGACAATAGACGGGCGCTGATTGACAAACGTAGACAGTCGATCCATAGCAATCTGGATAATCAAATCTTTTACTGCTGGCGCACGACTGATGTACGTGGCCAGTGTTGTGAAAGCGTCTTGAAGGTAGGTAGGCATTCCTAGCCTGTATAGCCGCCGATGAATGAAGCTGTTGTACCCGTCCTTTATCCAGTCCACCAGCATTCCTTCCACTGCACGGATGAGAGGCTCAAGCTCAATGTAAGTGACACAAGCTGCTCTTTCGTCGCAGTGCTGCATCTGCCATGTCTCATCCTGCAAAAACCAAGGCGTCTGTATGCTCGAGATGTCGTCGTTTGCAGCAATTATGGCTTGTTGCACCAGGTTACTTTCGGGCGAGGGTAAAATGGGAGCAAGTGTTGGGATTAAATCTGAAAACTGATTGTCGTTGCCGGCTGCTATCGCCGTTGACAATCCTCCAAAGTCCGGGTCGTAAAGAATCTGGTCATATTGTTCAAGCATAGGTTCATAATCCACCCGAAGATCATTACGGCGGTCATGTGTAAATGGTCTTCTCTTCGATTGTGGGTAGACACAGGATACACCTTTGTCTAGACACCGCTGGCATTCAGGAAGCTGCTTGTCACACCTGCGCTTGGAGTCTGCACAAGCCATGCAGGCTTTCTGACGCGGCGTTCTGGTCATACTGGAGAGAGCGAAAAAGAATCAACAAGATCCGAAGTATCCAATGTTGATAGTATTGAGTACAAAGATCAAGATGAAGTTCTTGTCGACAGTTGTTCGGATGCTGACAAATCGAACTTGCGAGAGCCTTAGCAAATGATAATAATAGCTCTTCAACCACCCCGGTTTATCTCCTTTAAATGTCCGACCCCACCCAGGCTCTCATCCATTGCCTTTATGAAAGATTAAAGTGATAGATGGAGCGAGGGGGAAATCAGTAGACGGTCGAGACTGATCATGGCGGAAGCAGATATAAACCCAAGTGAAGTATTCTACGTAGTAGGCCCCTGTCATGATATGTGCTACAGGGGACATCTTGGGTGCGAAAGCCGAGATGCTTCCTATCATGAGAGACAATACATGAATAAGCTCAACAGGTTGAGGCGAGTTTCGTCAGACGTATTTTCAATGGGAGTCTTAGTTGTAGTTCACCATGGATATCCATTTCCTTGGCAGGACGCATTGGGGGACGTCGATCTCTGGAAGGCGTCAATAGACCCCGGACGCACGCAATACCCCGCATTAAACAAACCACTTGGCAGCGTTGTAGTTCCTGGCACAGAGACCTTTCACATTCCGCTAGTGAGGCTTGAAGAAACTCTGTGGCGCCAACTCGACGCTGCGGTCCTCGTGTGACGCTTGTTCTTGGCCTGTCAAAAGAAAGAAGGGCGGCCAAGGGTGACAGCTACACGCAGAGATCCCACTCGGGTCCCGGTAATTACGAAAGAAATGTCAACGCCGATCTACTCCAAGGCTACCGGCCGATCCGGTCCCAAGACCAGAACAGGTTGCAGCACCTGTCGTCGGCGGAAGGTTCGGTGTGATGAAGGGCGGCCGACCTGCGCGAATTGCACACGTCTCAAGATCTCATGCGGGTTCCTTGATACTCACTTCCGGCCCGGGAGCAGTTCACGAGGGAGTGCCAGGCTGAGACACCCCATTCCAAGGCCAAGATCACAACCGGAAGTCAGCAGCTCCTCCTACGAGGTTTCCGGTGGTGGCAGTGCTGATGAATTCTTAAATTACGTGTCGATAATCGATAATTCGGCTTTCGCACCTGCTGGTTTCCAGAACGAAGAGGGCGTGGCTTCAAATTATGAATCGGCGTTAAGACCATTACATGAATCGCAAGAATCCCGTCAAGACTTATCCGGAGAGCTATACCCCTCACGGCAGGTTCCTGGATTGCCAGATATACAAGAAGCAAGCCTCTCTAGTTTTCCAGACACCCTGGCCTTTCAAGATGTTTTTCTATCTTCGATAAGTTCGACAGAGATGAATCTAGGCAGCTGCTCTGGCTTGCCACAGGCACAAACATCTGATAATCTGACATGGATGATACCGACTGAAACAGATAGCTCACTTGAGCAAAAGACTTCGGCTCTTTTGGAACATTTTACACAGGCATCCAATCCAATTGCCGTCATTGTACCAACACATATTGAGTGGACAACCGCTTCGCGTACCCTTCTATCTATGGCACAAAATTCTCCAGCTCTACTTGATGCAATATGTGCCCATTCCGCTCTCCATCTATACACATGCAGGAAGGGGAATGAGATGCTAGATGTGGCTTATAGCCATTACCAATCTTCGAGCAGCCAGGTGACTGTCTTTTTTGAGAAATCTCATCAAAATACAACGGATCAACCAACCAATAATCCAGAGTTGAAGAAGGCCTTTGCCGCCGTCTTTCTCCTCAGCCACGTCGAGCTTATAGCGCAGTCAACGCCAAAGGCCTTGACGTGGCCATTACAGCATGTCCATGCAGCTCACACACGAGTCCGCCAGCACAGCGAAAGCATCCAGGGTTGGGCAGGGACCAGTCGACGCTTACTGACTTGGATGACTTTGCTACAAAACAAAGCTGAATACAATGGGGGCAGTCCCTGTGCGAATCGTAGAGACGATGAGACTTTCGAACACAGTAGCAGCTCTTCCGAACGGCAAATGGATGAAAATGTGGGTCAAACCAAAGATGGGACTGTTTGGGGAAGATCTAACCATGGCAACGGTGTCTGGGGAACAGTTGTTGAATCACCTTCTCCAGCTGAGCTTCTAGGTGAAATTATTAACCAGCCAGCTCTTGAATTCCACCTTCGAGCACAGAGCTTTACTCCACAGATTATTGCTCTAGACAAACATCACCATAAAAGAGGCACGCTAGAGACCGACTTCGAAATCCTAAAACGTGGGATTTCTATAAATGCCAGTCTTCATTCACTCTGGGAAGAGAGACCAGCCATATTCCTATTGCTTGAGGACCCGATAGGAATATCAGATATTCTTCAGCCATCATACGGAAAGGTTGTGTTGCGCAACCTCCGGGTATACA
Source organism: Clonostachys rosea (assembly GCA_026958235.1). NCBI lineage: Eukaryota > Fungi > Ascomycota > Sordariomycetes > Hypocreales > Bionectriaceae > Clonostachys > Clonostachys rosea. Next base: position 476,499 of record CP110204.1, read on the forward strand.
GCGCAAACTTCTGGGCACATTACATATATCTTCATCGTGTGGCTTTCGTAGCCTACCCAGCCACGGATGATGTGACACGGGCCATTTCTCAGATCAGCGAGCTAGCAACGGCTCTTTCGGCGGATCTTAACCAAGAACACGATGGTGATTGCGAGGTATACTGCCAAAACTCTCCGTCATCTATAAGCCATGACGAAATCCATTTACCGCACTCCATGTTTTGGCCATTGTTCATGCTCTGTCTCGAATGTCCCTCTCATGGCCGCGGTCAGTACTTGGATATGGTGCGGAAGATCTGTTGTCTTCCCAACTTTGATAAAGGTGTGCTTCTGCTTGAGGAGGTGCTGCGGAGGCAAGACGCAGCCAACGTCAGGATTGATCACAGGGATGTTCGAAAAGAACTCTTTGACTCGGAACTAAGCGTCATTTATTAGAAGTAGAATATCAACATTTTTCAACGTTTTCAAATCGAGCCATTAGGCAACACTCCGCAGTCCTGTTCGTCAGTCCAACTAAACGGCTCAAGCTCCTGAAATATATCAAAGGAATCAGAGTCGGGCCATATAGACTTCTCTTCATTGTTATTTGGTTCACATAAGAAGCTCTGACTGGTGCCGGCCGGATCTACTACCCAAGGGGGTGCATCAAATGGTGCCGGATGAGGGTATTCGTTGGATATCCATGCCCATGTAACATCTTCGGGGTTGAATCTCTCGCTTATATGCAACGGAGGAGCCATCACGCCAGCATCAACCGAAAAGTTCAGTTCCCTACTAGGTGTGGGTTTTCCCTTGGAAACCGCATGCTCTCTTCTTTTCCATGCTTCCTGGACCAAGAGACAAACAGATTGCCTCAATGGGTTCTTCAGCATCATGGGCGCCGGGGTATCTTGCATTAGTTTCATCGCTGCATTCCACGCATTTTCCGAAGTGGAATCCCAGGCTTTGTCAAGGCGTAACTGGGCAAAGACGATGCAGACAGCGTGCCAATAGTTGTGATTGAAGAGGTGCCAACTCCACTGACACGTGGAAGGATGAAGCCTCCACTTGTTGAAATCCTCAATGCACTTAATTGAAACCTCATATGACTGCTGTCTGAATGGTTCAGCCTCCGCGAGACTTGATAAATGGAACAGGTGCACGTGACGAATGATGAGCTCCATCTGGTCAACCAAGGCATTCACCCGGTACTTCATGAAAGCTAAGAGGTCTGTTTCGGGCTTGGAAGTTCGAAATGTCTGCTGAAGGATCTGCCGTTTCAGCTTCTCCGTTGCCTCCAAAGCGTCCGTCTGCAATTTATCTCGTTTCTCTCCAGGATTCATAAGCAAGAAAACCAGGCCGTGTATCTTTCGACCCAGACGCCATAAATCACACAAAGCGAGTGCATAGCTCGTCTCAGTGAAGCCTTCTCTTGGGACGGGGGGGCCCGTCATATCCGGGCTAATATCTTCATCGTTGATGTTGCAAGGCTCCCGAGTATCAAACATTTTGGGGCCGAGTGCCAATTGAGGCACGTCACATTCGCCTACACGGTGATCGAGGAAGCAAATGTGCCACCATAGGCGCCGTCGCATCTCGGTGTCGAAGTGTGATACATTAGCAAAGTTGGAGCCATCGCGATGAAGACCGAGGGACATGGAGGTCCTAATCAAAACGCCGGTCATAGTCCATGTAGACCGAGAACCGTAATATTGCCCGGCCATCTCCAGGTAGATAAAAAAGGCTTGTATGACATGGATGTCGGTAGTTTCTAAGACGCCCGCATCCGACAAAGCTCTTTCGGTATTGCTTAATAGCCAAGTCGTCATGGACTCTTTGCTTTCGTCGAAATTTTCTTGCACCTGCGATATATTAGCATCAGGCGACCATCTAACGGGGTGGTTTTCTTACTTCAATCTCATCCAGAGAAGTGATGGCGGCGAGAGATATGGCGTACATCAAAGCACGAAGGCCCTCAGACAGAGAATCAAACTTCCCCTTTGCCTGCTTGATGACTTTCCCCATGCTAGGAACATGTAAAATTTTGATGAACGGGTCCACGTTATCTACGTAAACCTGCCACAGATACGGCACTTGGGAAGGGAGAGGTTGGCGGACTGTGTCACTGCCTCCCGTCTGCATGCCAGAGAAGAATGGCGTGCGGCTTGTGTGATCGAGGTGCATCGTGTCTTGTACATTTTCGTTGTCAAGAACATCTCTCATATTTTTAATCTGTATTCCGAGTCAGCATCAATTGATCTGTCGTCCCCTCGGACATGCGCACCTGATGGTTGAGCAAAGCCCAAAACTCGTTTCCCACGTAGATACATCCCGTCTTGTCAATATAGAGCTTCCCAAAATCACCGGACATGTTCTCCTCCGTAGGATTTCCGCCCGCTGTTTGATGGGTGCCATGACATGTACAAGAACATGACTGGGTAGGATTGTCTGGCCTTCGTGGTGCGTCTCGATGGGTGCTGGCCTCCTCTACAAACTGTTCCAGGTGCCGCAGCCGAGCAAGCAACTCTTTCCTGCCCTCCAGAGATGGCGCAGCTGCAGCGCCTGGAAGCCCGTGCTGCCTTGTTGGCATGCGGCCGGAGACTGGATACGTGCATTGGAGGCCGGACTTGGTACAATGCATACAAGGGAGGCATCTATTGCACCGATACTTGCGGCGACGGCAATTGAAGCAGCTCCACGGGCTGACCGCCGGTGGCGAAGAGTTCTTGCTGTCACACCGGCTGGGTTCCATGACGTGATTTGATGCTTGATGTCCGGATCTATTGCACTGTTGGAAGTGTCTCAAGGTGAGTTGTCCGGACATGAGCTGTTTTGTGGTTACGTTCAGATGTGTCAGCTGGTCCGACCTTCAGGTCCGTTGCGGAGTTTCATGGGGAACCTTTATAGGGGCAACCAGCCAAGGATTGGTCAAAGCTTTGGTCCGAGCTTTGATCCGACTCGGCGCTCAAGTTTCCATGTATCGTGATATAATCAAGCGAGTCTTTTGTAAGCCATCATGAAAACGCAAAAATATAAGAAAGAAGGAAAATCGTCGTGAAATGAAGAGTTACTACCCAGAAACTCAAACACACCCGATAGTTTACATCAAGAACAACTACCATGACTACGCTCCAGCCACTTACTCTCTACGCCATTCGCGCCGGAGCTAATCCCTGGAAGGTTGCGTACATCCTCGAGGAGCTTGGCCTTCCCTATAAGATGGAACAAGTCGAGTTCCCGGACTTGAAAAAGGAGCCCTTCCTTTCACTCAATCCGAACGGGCGCGTTCCTGTTCTAAAGGACCCAAATAATCAGGATATGGTGCTTTGGGAGGTGAATGCAATATCCCAATCGAAGAGCTAGCCGTTCAATACTGACTCTTATTCTCTAGTCCGGGGCTATCATCGACTATCTGATTGATGTCTACGATAAAGAATTCAAGCTACACCACCCAAGCGGGCCCGAGAAGTACGCAACCTGGGCCTGGGAGCACTTCCAGATGAGTGGACAGGGTCCATACTTTGGACAGAAAGCCTGGTTCGAGAAATACCACGCTGAGAAGCTGCCATCTGCGATAGAAAGATACCGCAAAGAGATCAAGCGGGTCCTTGGGGTGCTCGACTCTCACCTGGCAAAACAGGGGACAGACTATCTGACTGGAAATAAAGTGACCTATGCGGACATCATGTTCATTCCGTACTTCAAAGGGCTCGTTGTTATTGCTCCTGAAGTCAGTACGAGCGAATTCAAAAACTACGAAGCGTGGCTTGAAAGGTTGATGTCACGTCCAGCCGTTGCCAAAGTCTGGGCCAATCAATCAGAGACCCTTGCAACTGCGGCGGCACAGCCCCCTTCGCAGGAAGTCATAGACTCTCAGTGAAAAGGGTTTTTTTTTTGTGGAATCGATCTACTCTCGGGGGAGGGGGGACTACGTTTCGTTATGGACAAGATAAAAAACTCCGTTCTTTTACTATCACCTCTTGCCTATAGTTAAAGTTGGGCTCTTTATAAGTACGAATAGCCTGGACAGCGTCCTCTATAAGCGGGCTCATTATTGGCCCATAATACTAGCCATAGCCTTTGCATCCTGTTTGAAGAAGAATACGTTTTGTTCGCAGTCCTGTGAGATAGAGTCCTTCTGAGCAGTTGTCAAAAATTTTCCCGGTGATCTCAGCCAACTCCTCTGATTCCTAATCACCGGATTAGTCGAATGTTTCCTGCTCCTCTTGAATGGGAACCAACGAATCTTGAAAAGAGTTCGATTATCACTTGCAGCCACGGGCAAGAAAGCGTAGAAGAGCGCATAGCCGACTTGCTTAATTTCAGCGTCTTGAATCTCTTTGGCTATACCTTGTGTATTATTGTTGAATAGATCAATGATGTGCAAACTGAATTGTTCAGGCACGTCGTTCATCTGAGGTCTTCTCGAAATACAGTATACTCGCTCCCAGATGTCGGACTGCACGTACCAATTAGCTCGATTCATATATATCTTTGCGAAGTCAGTGCGAACTACATGCATAGACATGACTTTGAGCATGTAAGCTCCGGATATGCCGTTCGCGCCAGCCACTAAAGCGCCTTTACCGTGATATTCTTCTCCGTATGGGGGAAGACCGTGGTAGATGCCTTTGGTTTCTGTCCTCGTTTACCGTACTCGCACTCTTTGGATCGGGACTACGGGAGCCAAATTCAACGATGCAGCTTCACAGGCCGCGTGACCAATGTAAGAATAAGACTCTACCTATGTCTTTCACAGTGATTTGCCAATTAAGGGATAAGATATATAGTGCTAAAGGACAGAAGGCCCGCTAAATAACCAAACAACTTTAAACCCCCTGCTTTAGCTCCATCTCAATGTTTCATTTCTTCATTAGCGAAAGGGATATAAATGTACTACTATGCTTTAAATTTTTCATTTTGGTTTTTTCAATAATCCCGGAGGAAGGACTTGGGAAGAAATGGGTCCTACACGAACGCTAAGCTACGGACTGAGAAGACCTACAAAGTCCGTAACTCCGTGTACATCTGGGAAAATCTACAACAGCGGCAAGATTACGCCGTACCAATGCACCTTGTGTCGGACATTGGGTTTAAGAGATCGCGTCTTATGTCCGCCACCTATCTCCGTATATTTTGTTGATCTTTCGGGCAAGATATTGCTCTCGAGATCTTTGAGACTAGAAATAGACTCGGTCCATATACATTGTCATAAACTAGTCTTGTCTATATACGCTTATTAGCTCCAGTTTGAAGCCCTCTTATATCCTCGCCGGCATCTGAGAATATCAAACAAAATCGCAAATATAAGCCATGCCTCCCGTTCGAGGCACTCCGAATATCTTGGAAGGACCAGGTATGTACCGCACAAACGCAATGGAATAGGGAATCCTCGACAACACTGACTGGAAATAGGAGATTATGATGTAACTTCCATCGTTCACTCGGATACTTATCCAGGAATCGATCCAAGAAATGTAGACCTCAAAGGCACTGCCGTTTTCATTACCGGGGGGTCTAAAGGCCTCGGCCGAGCCATGGTGTTATCGTTTGCCAAGGCAGGGGCATCCTACATTGCAGCTGGCGCACGATCCGATATGTCGCAGCTGGCAAAAGATGTTGCCGCTGCAGCAGCGTCAGCGAAGCGGCCCCAGCCCAAGTTTTTAGCCATCAAGTTGGACGTGACCAGCGAGGACAGTGTCCAAGCTGCCGCAGATTCCATCAGGGCAGAGTTTGGTAGATGCGATGTCTTGGTCAACAACGCCGGCTTCCTCGGCAAGTCCACCTTGATCGCCGATTCAGACCCAGCCCACTGGTGGAGCATCTTCGATATCAATGTTCGCGGCCCGTATCTTGTCTCCCGCGCATTCATCCCCCTCGTGCTTGAGAGCGAGAAGAAGACCATCATCAACGTGAGCAGCGTGGGTGCGCATCTCACAACTCCGACTGGCAGCGCCTACCAGACCTCCAAATTAGCTCTGGTCCGTTTCTCTGAATTTGTCGATGCGGAATATGCTGGCCAGGGGCTCGTGACAATAAGTATCCATCCTGGAAATAGTCCCACCGATATCGTTGGAGATTTCTCAAAGCTACCTGAAATTCTCAAGCCCGGTGTGTAAAAAGAAACACCCTAAACTGATTACTTCAGAGGCTGATAATATATAATAACAGCATTCACCGAGACGACAGAGCTTGCGGGAGATTCAGTAGTCTATCTCACTGCGGAACGGAGGCCCTGGCTTAGCGGGCGTTATGTCAATGTGACTTGGGACCTACCGGAGCTTATTCTAAAAGAAAATGAGATTGTGAAAGGAGATAAGCTAAAGGTAAAGTTTATCTATTAAATAGACAAGTCTTTCGGGCTAATTTATCCCAACCTTTGTCATCAAAATGAACACAGTCAGCATTGTAACAAGAGGATTCATTAAACCTTCCGACCGCCTGGGAGAACGAATTCCTTTTTCCCCTGGAAATTTGAACACGGCTGCGTAAGGCATGAGCGGGCTGAGATAGTTAACATCTCTATCCTTCATTGATTCAACAATGAAAGAAGGACAACTCTCGGCTCATTCAATGCCAGTTCTTTTGCTGAATTTGCAGAGTATATCGCAGATTGGAATTCTCGATGGTCCCTTAAATGGCTGATATGAGAGTCTGTTGGTGGCGTGCCTACACAGTTATATTCCGAATTTTAATGAATTACCTAGAAAGGTTATAGAGACCAGGGGTTTTTTGTCGCCTCATTCTGACTGCCCGTTATTTTGCCTTCAAATACAACGTGGGCTCTTATTAGCCAATCCGTGGATCATTTCAGACGCTGGGTTGCATTGCCTATACTTGGTTTTGCGTCAGCGCTGTCTCAAGTAGTCCATTCGATGATCACACTTTTGATATCATAGGCACTGTAAGACGCCATGACCTCACAAAAAGCACCACAAACATGCACCGCAACGGAGGAACGTGCAGGGCAATTGGTAAGCAACTGAATGTGATGGCACATTGGGCTGACAGGCTGGAGACGGCTTTATCCACTTTGACCGCAATCTCACAAGCAAGACCAATCAAACTGGGCGGTAAGCATCTCCAGCCGTTGACATTATTGCATGGGGCTGACTGACTAGCAGCGGCTAGTTAGTCTGAGAGAATTGATGGAGGGTCTCGAACACCCATGATCCCTCCCGCAATGCAGATGGTCAGCTATTTTTATGCGCTCTGGTGGAGGACAGCCGCTGAACACTGCAGAATTAACGGTGACCAGACTGTACCAGGAAGGTATTGAGACAAGGAAGTGCCCAAGCTTTTCTTTCACGTCGTACCTGCGACCTTTCAGGGACTGATTTCTTGCATACTAACAGAGAAGTCGGGTCAATCGGGTCAGGAGGGATTCGGCTGCTGGTGCCGTGCCGCGACATTTAGCGCCTTTTTGCTGCATCTCGACCCAGCCGCAGATTCAGCCGCAGATGGTTAGACATGAAAAGAGCGTAAGGCAGACTCGCTGCCTGCAGAGAGATGGCGGACTACGGCGCTGAGTTATCAGACACTAGTAGTTCTGGCCCGGACCCCTTGCTGCCCACTTCACGAGAAGTTCGCGGGGGGGGGACAATCCCTCCTAGTCTCTCCCACTTCCTTAAGTGACGACGATCTTCTGGATAGAATCAAATACAGGCTTCTTCAGCCGGCCTTTCCGTATCAAACGATCTTGCCTCTCCCCTAACGGCTCCAGTCGTCAGGCTCGGCTGAGCAGGTCGGCACCCGACTCCCGCAGCAGCGATGCCCTTTGACTTCAAAAAGTACGACCAGAAATGTGCTGCACTCACCGCAGAAGAGCTCCAACGTGAGTGGCAGCACTACACCCGACTCATCACCGGCGCTGCCACATCTACCACCGTCTCCGGGCTTGCCATCCCGCTCACGGCAGGTGTCTCGACAATCGGCGTTGCCCTCGCCGCCCCTGCGATCCATAACGCTCGAAGGAAGCGAGACATCATTGAGAGGCACCTTAACAGGCATAATACAACACATCAGACCAGGAAACGAGACGTGCTGGGTGGTGTGGCTGTCAGTGGAACGATCGGCGTCGTTACCCTAGGCGTGGGAACCTTGGGAGCTGATGCTATCGCCGCTCAAGGTGCAGAGCATGGCATCTCTGCCATCGTCGAGAACGAAACAGCCATCAAGGTTGTGTCCCATGTCGCCTTGGACGGTGTAGGCCTGGGTATCGAGCATGCACACACCAATCATCTAAAGAAGCGAGATGCAAGAAAGGCCTTTGAAGCCGCTGGGGTATTCCAAGCCGTCAATGAAGCAAAGGCAGCCGAGGCTGGATATACCATCCAGCCTTACAACCCTCAAGGTGTCGCGGCGGAGAGCAGCGCCAGCCTCCCCTACTACGCTCCTCCTCCTCCCTATTCATATGCCTCTGGCTCATCTCAAGTTGGGATCCCAGAGAACTATGCAGTCTCTACCATGAACCCCGATCCCTACTACGGGCTTGATTCCAAGGCACCCATGCCGCCGTACTACCAATCAGAACCGAGTCAAGAGTTGTATGCTGGAACACAAATAGAAGAATTCGCGCCACCAAGCATGCCTCCACCGACCGTTTCTGGTATATACGACATGAATGCCATGGGGGCAGCTCTCCCAACCGTGGGCGCAGCCGTGCCTGTTTCTCACGCCCTGGGCTATCAAACTAACCAGGGGTATGATGCATCGCGTTCAGCCTCATTTGGAGACCAAGGAACATATGTGCAAGCACCCGTACAACCTTTGGATTTCTCAGAGCTGCCTGTTGGAGCTCCGACACGGCCACCAGTTTCGGCCACCCCAGCTGTCGTCATTGGAAGTTCCACCAGTTCTGGCATCGTTACTTCGCCACCGGTATCAATCGGTACCTCTGTCATCTCCTCACTGCCCCCTATTGTAAGCGCAGCGGAGGGTTCTGATTCCCAGACGCAACCACCTAATGAGTTCATGTATCCCCCACCAGCAGCACCGCCACCGGGACATGCAAACTCAGCACAGTCAAAGCCTCTTCCTGACACTCGTGGTTCGCTCTATGCTGGTGAAGCATTGTCTACATCTCTATCTACCACGACGCCTGTCTTCGGCCAAGTCTTGCCCAACGCCCAGACAGAGCCACAGACTCCATACCAGCCTGCTCGAGGGACCTTGACAGGCTATTCGGTACATACTATTGAACAGACCTCATTCCCACCTCTGAGTGCCCAGGGAGCCGAAGCATCGAGCTCAGCAGATCATCATACAGGGGTTTCTACTCAAACAAATCATGCCCCGACTGCCAGGAAATCCGGTATACCTTTGATCCCTCAAACGCCTCAGCCAAGTTCTCACATAGCAATCGGAGCAGTCCAATCCTCTCCAAACGAAGTACAGGCACCTTCAGGCTTTCATCATCCTGCGTCAGCTCAGCCAGGCTCGTTGCAACGTCATCTCACTACTCCGGTTGCCCCTAAACCTCTGAATGCTTCCCGAAGGGCGTCAGTTGTTCCTCTTCCATCCCATCCACAGCAAAACTTTTCTTCTCCACCGACTGAAGCCCAGCAGCCTCAGTACATACTGCAGTCCGGTCCCATATATGGACAAGAGACTTTTCATCGGCCGCAGAGCAGTATGCCTTCCAATAACTTCGCATTACCGCCAACCCCTCAATCTTTGCCTACCTCACCGCCAGTGTTCCCAACAAATAGCACCAGTCCAAGCTATTTCCCCCAGGGGGCTGTTGTGGCCTCCAACAACCTCATGTCTGAGACTATTACGGAGAGTAGCCATTCCTCCTTGCCTCCTTTCAAGCCAAACGACAAGCAAAACTTCAACACTCTCACAGCACAACATCTACCACTACATTTGCCAGTTAACTTGCCAGATACGCCCATGGCAAGCCCAACTTCAACCGCGGTGTGACCATGTCAATTGCGAGTTTCTGCGATTACCTATGTTGCTGATTTCGAGCGTTTTAGCTAATGTATTTTTTTTATTCACGATACTTAAGGATATGCCAGACAATTTAAACTTTCACATAGATAGTTAGATACCATAGTTGCATTTATATAAATAATAGAACCCATAAAGCTTCCCAGAGGTTCATATTTCAACAGACGAAGGTCTTCTTGCTAAGCTAGAGAGGGCCATCACGCGTGATTCCTGCTTTGTGCATAAGCAAGTCCCCGTTAGAATGAAGAGTTGGGTCCGAATCTCTAAATTCTTTCCCCGATTCATGTGTTTGATCACTTCCTACAAGCTGAAGTTGGTGATATTAAAGAACGGGTTCATATTGCGTTGCCCCTTTGGTAGCATTCTAAACGAACCAGTCACTTTCAGTTTCATCTTTTCAGTCTCATCTTTATCCATTGAATTAAAAGGGTTAATCTTTTTTAACTTATCTCGGCTACTAAGAATTCGTTTCAAGAATAGGGTCCCGGCCTTCAGGGCCATTTGGTTGTCCCTCAGCCACCGACCTTTCTACCCACTGCCTTCTCGTCGCGCTAAAAACGAAGAAACTACAGACAGGAAAGGCGAGTTAACAGAACATTTACCATGTGGAAGCCCAAAATTGTAAACATGTAAACCTCAAAACTGTTCAACAGGTAGCATACTAATAGTAGTAGGTGTCTTATCCCAGACTCCAATCAGGCACACTCGCATGGCCTCGCAGCCCATGGATCGAGAAGATTCAGGATCTTCTCCACGTCCAGGCAATCGGTATTCATGAGCTGAAGCGAAAGGTCGGCCAGTTCCTGCGGCGGGGGCTGTTCTCCGCTACTGGCAGCCTTGATCAAATTAAGACCCAAAGAACACAGGGTGCGGACGGTACGAGCCTTTCGAACCAGATCATTAAGAAATTTCAATTCGCGCTCCGTAAAAATCGGGATGTGTGGTACCTCACCGCATCCGTCATCTCGGAGTAGAGGAAGCAGAAAGATGAGGCCGACGTGGCCGCCACACATCATGTTCAGCCTCCTTCCCTGCTTCAGGAAGTTCATGATGGTATTCGAGGGAAAGGGCGACATGGAGGCGATATCGGGAGCAAGGACCGAAGTAATGTGACCCTCCACAGTTAGGAGACGGTAGAGGTAGAGCTTGCCCATCCGAGCATAAAATACGTTGAAGTCTGCTTTACGGAGAGTCCCGTATGACTTAATCACATGGCAAAACAGTGCTGCCTGGGAGCGCCGGTCTTGGCCTGGCTGAAAGGTTTTGTCGAGATCATCTGGTATCTCGCTTTGAATGTCGTGGAGGACAAGGGGGAGGTTGAAGATGTGCTGGGGACTGAGCACTCTTTGCGCAACGGATCGTCTTTCTGAGCTGATATCGCTGAACTTGATGCCCCAAAGTGTGCAAATACATTGCTCTAAGACAGAAATTCCGCTATCTTTCTTTTTGATTGGGGAAGGCCGGACAACCACGCCACTGCTAGGCTGTTTAGCCACCTCTTTCTTCTGCTTTTTGCGGCTGCCCTTGCTAGAGGCCTCGGGGTCGTCATGATCTTTGGTCCTCTTTCTTTTTTTAGACTTTTTGGTCATAGACGTATTATTTTGAAGGTTCTCTCGGTGCTCTGCTGCTGCGCTTCGTCGCAAGGCTCGAATGGCTCGTGAACTTTCAGGGCTGCATAAGAGAGCAATATTCATTAGATTCCATTCTCGATCTGGGGATTCACTTTTTTTCGGTTACTCACCAATAGGGCTCCTTTGCAACACCATTGGCAACTGCGGGGTTGTCGGCGCCCTGGGGGGTTTGATTCGAATCAAGCCCAATGAGAAGTCGCTGCGCGTGTCGATAGGTGTTGTGAAGTCTCAGGCGTGTCTTGTCAGTTTCATCCTCTGGCCGGCTTTGCAGGCCCATAGACTTCATTCGTGCCACCTCGCTGGACAGGAGTAAGCGAAACTCGGCCTCCAGGCTTTCCAAGTTGGCTTTGTCCATGGTGGAGATTTGATCTTGTCTTCACGAGATTTAACCTGTTAGGGTCATGACTCGTATCAAGCTTGCAGGGCGATTTCGACCTACCAGAGATCATATCTCACGTTTGGCCGTTGCAAACTTGGCTATCGCGAGGCGGCGATGTTTTTCTTGTCGTCGTTGCGGGTGTCGCGATTCCGGTGCAACTTGCAAAGCAGAAATTGTGCAATGAACGATGGGGAAATTCAGGAACTGATTATTTCGGCATGATACCGCCACCTTCGTCGTATTCGCCATACAACCAGGCGGTGATGAGAGGGTTGATTGCGCGTGAAGGAGGAAAAGCCTTGGGGCAAGTGAACCTGAGGCTGGAAGGAGCCTCGCGGGTGAAGTCGACACCGCCTTCGCGCTCTGTGCGGCAGAATAACAAGTGCCAGTCAAGTCTGAAAAGTCTGTCCCTGGTTCTCTCTTTCTTTTCATTGCACTTTCTAGGTTAAGTTTATCATTTATATCGCTTCCTGTCCCAGCTTTGCACATTCTGAGACTGATAAGACTCCAAAGTGCCATATTAATGTCTTCAACTGCTGGCCAGTGGCTTTGCGTAGACGGCCCTTCGCGCCAAGGTAGCAAAGAACACCTTCTAAATCTTTCCCATTTAATCTACAATCCTCTCAGATGATGCGAGATTGAAGAAGGAATATGCTAAGATGCGAAAAGAGATATATCAAATGAGGCTGTAGGGTAGGCTAACAGCCCTCACCGGGCTTAAGGGTAACACCGCTGCCTATTCCGGATTTGGATAATGCTTCAGGCTTGGCATCTGATGTGGATGATTTGATGATTTGATGATGTTGGATTTATGGGGCACCGCCTTTCCCCCATGATCCATCAAGGGACTGCCACTTCCAAAATCCATCACCGTCTCTATCAACCTCCATTGGTAAAATTCCAAGAGTAGAATGCTTTTGCACCCACACAGAGACCTGGCTATCCACTACTGATATACGGGCTCAACAGGCGAGCGATCCCACATTAGACCACTCACCAGCCGGCAATTAAGGGGCCCTCGGCAGAAACCCTCACCTCAGTTTACCTAACTTCACCTCTATCCGTTTACAAGCCGTTAAATCCACATGCCAACTGACAAAATGGCAAGGGGTACAGGAGCTTCCCGGAAAGCAAAAGCTAATGCCAAATCAGAACGACCCACACGGACCTCGTTCCCGTTCGTCATCGCAACAGATCTGGGCAAGACGAGGGCCCAGGATATGAAGATGATACGTAGCCACGTTGTCCGGGGTAAAGGCAGGCCGAAGCGAGGATCTGCTGTTGCCAAGCCTTCTGTTGGGACCTGGATCAAGGCCCAGGCTGAGCAAAGCGTGTTACTTCCATCCCAAGCGGCTGAACCCGATCGTACTTCGAAAAAAGACCCTTCACCACCAGACTCATTACCCCAAAGCTCGTTTCGAAGTGGGTCAGAGGATGAATTTGCTATAAGAAACAGGAGAGGACTATTCTCAAACTCATGTCCTGAGCAAGCGCCGTGGATAATGCGCTCGCTCAGCTTCACACCTGGAATGGATCCGAAAATGCTAGATAAAATCTTTCATTGTAAGCTGTACCTAAAACATCCTTCTTGTCCCTTGCCCTCTCTTAAAGTTCTCATCTCCTCATAATACTTCCTCAAGGATAGAGCATTGAAACAAGTCCCCCTTTCCCAAAGACTGACACACTAATCCATTAAAATCAAAGGCTTTTCTACTCTCAACTCCGGAATGTATCCACCAAAATTCTGCCTCGTATACGACATCTTCGACTCTTGCTGGCTCAAGTTCATGATCCAGGACCTTCTTTTCTCGTACACAGCCCAGTTCATTGCCGAGGCTTTTACATCTTGGGAATATGGCGGAGCACTTGGTGCAAGAGCATCCAGTCTTCTATCCCAGGTGCTTGTTACTCTTCAGCAGGCTATTGAGGACAACGAAACTGCCACCGCAGATGCTACAATTGGAACAGTACTGTTCCTGACACTCGCCGCTGATATTGCGGGGGATACTAGTGGTGCCATGAAACACTTGCGAGGCCTCCAAAAGATTGTTTCTATCCGGGGAGGCGTGAGAAAGTTGAATAGTAACCAGCTCCAAGGGAAATGCTACAGGTAAGTGTGGCGCGTCTTGCGATCATCACTTATCGCTCTACTACCTATTAAGTTTTACTGAATTGATTCTCATACGTGGATAGAGCTGATCTCCAACTTTCCATGATTTTGGGCTCGAGACCATGCTTCTACGCAGACGAGATGACGTGGGAGCCATTCTTCAAGTCGATTAAAACAAAGACAATCCACTGTGCTAAGCTCGAAACTTATTTGAGCCAATCTGTCGGCTTCCCCGACCCGCGACTCTCCGCCATCTGGACCGATGTACAGGAGCTTTGCGCTATAGTCGACTTATCTATCCTCACACAGCGAAAGATTCGACCAGAATTGTATCAAGAGGTCTTAGTTTCCATTCAGTACAGATTACTTCATCTAAGCTATTCGAAATGCCCAACAGATGTGGGTGGTGATCAAAAATGGAAGGATGTGCATGAAGCAATCCGATTGGGGATTCTAGGGTTAACCACCACTCTCTTCCTGTATAGGGAGAAGGTTAATACGAGCTATCTTACGATTATATCACGCCTTGATGCAAGTCTGCTTCAATTAGAGGAGCCAGCAGATGACAGGGCTTGGGAGCTCAGAGTATGGCTTCTGTTCATGGTGTCAGTCACGCTCGGTGGCGGTGGCGATAGGTTTGATGGGCTACTGGTGCGGGGATTGGAGGCGCTCCGGATCAAGTCTTGGGCTGCAACTAGGCAGCTTTTGAAAAGCTTGCTGTGGATTGATCTGCTTCATGATGAGGTTGGAAGGATGGTGTATGGCCGCTGTACGGGCGAGTCGTGAGCATGAACAGCACCCGACCAGCCTTTTGATTTCATACAACTTTCGCCATGCAAGTACTACTGAGACAATCATGAAGTCAAGATTCAGTATCTCAACCTTTAGGAATATGCTTTTTGAAAAAGCCCCCTTTGCTACTATACCCTACCTATATAAAACAATTATTTCGGCTTCAATATCACCAATGAATCAACAGGCTCCTAATTGTTTTCTTAATTCTGATTCATTTGCGGTGGAGAATCTGCTAAAAGCTCTTCTTTAAATCATTCGACTTTAAAGCGCAAGCTCCCAGAAGACGACTCGCGATTCAAGACTGATATCCTGGGCCGATTCGCCCATAGTTTAGACACATCGCCGGACCAATACTCTGAAACTGAAACTGCAAACACGCCAGAAACAAGCCATGCCTCCTTGAGTGGTAACTTCTGAGAGAGGTTCACCTCTTCGCTTCGCGAGGGGACAGAATTATGCTTTAGAATCGGGATGAATGTGCGAGGGTGAATTAAATTTGAGTTAGGGTCAGCTCTCAAGATCTGAGCTTCACTAGCAACCAGCCCTTCGATGGTCTCATCACCCCTTTCTTGAGATACACTCATCTGTATCATAGAATCCGTAAGATCAACAATCCCACCCGCCCCAAAAGTGGATTTGGCAAGATAACTCTTATTTCCCTTCAGGCATCCTTCAGCAGCGGAAGCATTTTCTGAAGACAATTCAGGAATGTGGTGACCAGCTGCTGTGAATGCCGGGATCGCAAACCCTCCGTCTATGAGCTGGAAACCATCGGCCAACACAGTTCTCTCAGCTTCTTGCGCCCAGCGAATCCGATGTATTCGAATATGCCAACCTGGATTAGATTGTGAGAGTGGGATAAGACTTGTCTCAATTTGGAGGTCTACAGTTTTCCACGGCCTCCATGAACTGGTCAAGACTGGTCCTTCTGTTCCACCAATGACTACCCGTTCGACACAGGTGTTTATCGGGTTGTTCCGGACCTTCCAGCTGTCTCCATCATCGTTACTCACACATAACGTACTATCGGGAGCCAGCTGTGCCAAGGATGGGCCTGTCGGCACACTGAAACCAAAGGCCGAAGAGTACGCAAACTTGCAATATTTCGCGTCTTTGGCCTTGTGTAGCTTGTTGGTCATTTGAGCGGAGGAAAGAAGGTAATGATGCTCATGAGAGTTGTTCACAATATGATGAGGAGCTTTGATTAGATGAGTCGTTTGCAGGGAGCTCCCAGGGTACGGGGCTTCTTCGCAAGTCCAGAATGGATGATTCTCTGGTAGACTTAAGACCACGAAAGTTTTCAAGCACCAGAATACAGATTGTGGCGAATTGTAGTCTTCACACAGGTACATATTGGGGTAGGTGAAGCCAATGTTCAAAATACCGTCCGAACTGAAGATGTCGGTATGTTTAGACCACCATCTGAGATGGCGCAGGACTAGTCCTTTGACTGCTCCCAACTCATGGACCGGGTTAGGCAGTTCAATCCCTGCCACAGCTGCGGCAGCCCAGAAAGCACTAAAGGCGAAACGGTAGGTCAAGCTTCTCCCGAATGGGATAGCAGCTCCTGTAGAGTCTGTCAGCTATGTTTCATCCAGTATTGCTCTTGATTCTGATAGGATTCCAGCTACCATCTTCATTGAAGTATCTCCAGTAGTTCGTAGCAAACTCTTTTGCTTGCTGAGTGTATCTCTCAACTCGGCTGTCATCTTCGACTGCGAACCTCACATACATCAGCTGCGCAAATTGCATCGCGAAGCTTCCCGAATAGTAATCAGCTTGTTTTCTTTCCTGAGACCACTTCCCGTCGCTGGACCATCCGTCCTCGATGTAAAAAGAGTCTAGGAGGTCAAAATCTGCGTCCATGATGGCTCTGACCTCGCTCCTTGACACGTTAAAGAGTCTCACGAGTGTCAAGTTGACGAAGATTCGGAACCAACGCCAATTGTTTGGCGGCATGTCGTGCTGGTTTATTTGCGACATCCAGGCCTTTAGGTTGCTTTTTGCCTTGTCATCTAGTAGAGGCAGTAGATGGTCTGGTGCAGTGAGGAGGGCGAGACAAATCGACTCTGTCTCGACCATCCGCTGGTCAAAATCCGTCATGTCCCCCCAATATTCCACGCCATCGGGATCAACGCCCGCTGCTAATCCCCTCATCCATCTCAGAAGAACCAAGTTGTCCCTCTCGTCGTTGATAAAGGCTCCGATGGCCAGCAACGGTCTTGAAAACCCTTCAAGCTGCGCGGCAACATCATCAAAACCCGCCACTGTTGCTGGTCGAATCTTAACGCGTGCACCTTGATCAGAGCGATAACTTTCGAGGGGGCGAACAAGAGCTTTTGCAGCTGTCGCCATATCAGAACGGTTCAGAAACGAGTTGTCTGTGAAACCTGACAACGAAGGCATGATGAGGAAGACAGAGCCGGATAATACTGCAGATCTGGTTCAATGCTGGCGGGATTCGATACGTTGGCGATTCCTCTATATTTCTTATTTGGCAGAGTTTGAACCTTATAAATCCCAAACGTGTACTTTCGAATGTCTAACTCCGCCCGGAGTTATTCAACCGGATCTCGGCTGAATAAATGCCCCGCCAAGTAGCTCGGCTTGCTACTTTTCTTGTACGGTCGGCTTCTTATTCAAAGTATTCATCCATTAACAAGTCTCTTACATTCCTAGTTTATTACCACAATCCAGTTCATCACCTATTTCATTTTACTTCTTTTTCAGTATCGCGGACTCATTTTGTATAACGCTCCATGAGGTCGAGCGTGCTGAGGTACATACAGACCTACTTTTCCCGAAGTCTGGAACAAGGCAACAGTTCCCTCCTAACCACACATTCCCCTAAAAGAGCATACAAACTATGTTACCAATCGTTAAATATTAAGGCTTAGTGAAGGTGTATTGCAATTAACCAGTTTCTCTCCCAGAAAGGCCAGGACTATGCAGAGTACTCTCCACGGTGTAATAGTTGCTAATACTCAGCCCCGAACATTCCATCATCATAACTTATGATGCGATCCATATCCATGAATTGCTGATCAAGGAGCAGTTGGGATATTGATCCAAGATCAACGCTTCCTCCAGTGTATGCATGGGGTTGTTCAACCGGCTGTATCTCGCCTGGTCCTACCGCCGATTGAATCGATAGCCGAATGGAATCCCCTGCCAATTCAGTTGCGACAGGTACATCTTGATGCTGCAATCTTTGTGGTTGATTCCTCCTCCTCCTCGTCCTTTCTGTAGATGCCCCGGGCGTATGGGCTGCATCGAGGCCTTCGATATTCTCCATTGAGTATGCAAAATCCAGCGGCTGTGAGTTAGAGGGTTGGTAACTCTTCTCTTGGTCCTGAACTTGAACTCTCCCCATCGGCGACACGGGCAGTGGAGAGGAGTGATCTATTTCATTGGTGTATCCCAGAACAGAAAGCTGAAAGTAGGGATCCTTGGTAATACTGGAATACATATCAGTCAGCTTCTGGGCATACTTTTCGGCGATACTAGTCGTCTGAGAGGGATCGGTATTTATGGCATTTGGACCAACCCATCGTTGGGCCATAGCCTTGAGGCTGTCTACCAACGACCAAAACTGCGGTGCAAGGCCAGCGCCCTTGCTATGCCTTGAGTGCAGTAGGAGTGCTCTCGAAGCGACATATAGACAGAAGGCAAATTGGCTGGAAACCGGAACCGCTGCAGGAGCATTTTTGAGGTAGTTCTCCGCGATGATTGAAATCTCGACTGCAGCTGCGTGACATGTATCCGCACTACAAAGGCTGGGCAGACGGTTTTTGAAAGGCCAGTGAGAGAGCGGAAAGGCGATCAGTTGATGCAGAAGGATCATAGAGGCGTTGTGTGTAACATGCGCCAATGTGAGGTTGGGATCCATTCTAGAGTGTTGACGTGTCACATCAACCTTCCATTTATGAGGAAGAAGCATCTTCCAGTGAATGAGACGAAGGTCCAGCTCCTTGAATCGGGTAAGCCAGCTGCTAAGATCTTTCAGGTCGTGCATATTGACCCTTTGTTGCAAAAAGTACGTTGTGACTCGACTCAAAGACTCGGTTGCTTCTATTGAGTATGCAAATGCTCCTACTGTAGACATATCGACAAGTTCAGCAGGCGCTCCAGGAGAGGTCCCTGTGTCAGACGGTGTTTGAACAGGTTGATCAACAGGCTGAGATCCAGTAGCGGGATAGTACGGAGGAAGCAGTAGGAGGGGGTTCCCGATCCTGCCAGCAGACTTATCCCATATCCCAAAGTAAGGAGTAACAACGGCATCTTCCTTCCGCCACTTGATGCCATCACATGGTAAGCGGCGATTGACATCGTCAGAGGTAAGACTCGTGTTCCATCCCGTCATCACAGAGCAAAGACGGTCAAGATTGAAAACATTCCAAAACACCCGCCGCCTTTCTTCGGCTTCCGTCCAGTCTCTGGGGGGACATAGTGATGCAAAGGGCTGAGACAGACGCAGCTTATCGGTTTCATCGTTCTCTGTTGCCAGCTGAAGGTACTCAACATTACGGGTTAGTGCACCAACGATGGACCATGCCTGAGCAGCAAGACCACAACCAATCTGCCAGTATATAAGCAATCGCTACACATGAAAAGGTGATCACAGTGTCCTTACGTCATTAAAGGCGACAATGAGAAGAGCTTGCGAATTCTCAACAGTCAACTGTCGCATTGCAGTGGCGACAATGCTGTCCCTCAGCTGCTGCATGTGAGATTGGGAAGGCAGAAAGCTTGCAGCTACTTCAGGATCCTTAATATACTTGGTCGCCGCCAAAATCATGGCGTGAATGATGATTTGTAGATGTTTCTGTTCGTCTACATCGGAAAGTCTTTGGCGAAATCTAGCTTCGTGAATCATTGGGATCCACGGGTGTAGATGTGTAAAATATGCATCAAGGATGAGCTGTTGCTCTTCGTCCGTGTGCGTTCGTGCATGTTCAACACCAAGTCCCGCATGGTAAGATAGATCACCATCCAATCGACGACGCTTCCCTCCGCCAGTTCCTGGTCCAGAAGATTGGAGAGGCGGAGATCCAGGTGCCTGTTCTCGACTTTCAATAAACTTTTGGAACTCTTTGGTGAAAAATGAGAGTAGATGATAAGGACTAGCATCTGTGTCACTCTGAGATGCGGCAGACTGAGACCTGGTACGCTCTGCATCGCTGATGCTCTTCTGGTGAACCAGCTTCTCCAAAGCATCTAAGCTATTACATCAGTGACTCAGGACATCCATTGAGCAATAAGTATATGCGGCCTGTGCGTACCAAGTCTACGATGCAAGTTGTCAATAGCACCGGTTTTCATCCCCGGCTTGGCACGCTTGGCCTCATAAACACATTCGGTCGCTAGGTCATCCAATCACATGCTCGTCAGCAACCCGATTCATAATGGAAATGGAACAATAAGAGAAGTTTTAGTACCTGTCTTGCGGCAGTGCTGGCATGTCGGAACCTCCCGAGAGCAGCGCAACTTTCGCCGACGGCAGCAATTGCATGCCAGGGACGCTTCCGTGGTACTCCCATTGTGATCCTCGTGGTTTTCCTGAAGGTTGCCGTCTACCTCCATGTTGGTCGTGGACCTAGTATGAGGCTCAGAGAGAGAGACAGTCTCTGTTGAGGGGCAATCAAGCCGGACTTGGGGTGCATATATGGCTCCACGGTCATTCATCCGAACTCCCAGTAGAGATAGTCCGAAGGCCGACGTGTAGCATTTCCCCGCGGGGTAAATCCCCCCAATCAATTCTGAATCCGGGGGAACAGGCGCCGAATGCTCAGAATTGGATATCGGGAATGAAGAAAAGTTCACGTCCCTTTCAAGTATGCTTAAAGAAGTATCTTAATTTAGCAATTCATTGGAATCCCAATCCCCAGACATCTCTGGGGCTCACGTTTCAATTTATAGTTCGTAAACCTCCTTGGCTGGACCACCTACCGTACTTATCCACCGTGAAACATTGTATTTTCTAGTTTCTAAACTACGTTGGTTGATGATAAACATAATTCAAAAAATGAAAAGCTCTGACAACGAGTCAAAGTCACTAAAGCCCCTCCTCATTTAACACGCGTAGGGACCGTTTCAGTCAAACACTGACTAGTAGCAAGAACCAAGGCAAAATCAAATCAGGGTCCACGGTAATTTTCAACAATTAGTCAAGTGGTCAAGGACAAATCACCATACCATAACATCAACCACCAAACATTCCAGAGTCTGAACACTAGCTGTTCCATACCATGTCTTAGCGATGTGACTCGGGGGGTGGGACCTCATGGGTAGAAACGGCATTATCTAGCCTCTAATAAATCACCGTTGGTCATGTAAAACGTGGTCCAACTAAGCCTAATAAACCCGTAGAAACGGTCAGTATACGCAGCAGCTATACAGTCTTACCACCAGAGCTTAGACGCTTGCTCTGCCATTACTTGATCATATTTGACACCACCCCAGGCCATGGTCACTCGGATGTTCTGCTTTAACTCATCGATAATTACATGGAAGATCATGATGCTCGGACCCACTAAAGCACACCTCATTCTTCTTGGTCATTTTAGTGTCCATGTGTCATGAAACCCTGCAGCTGACCCCTCATTTTCACCCACGCCATCCCACTCCACACCACCGACCAGCAGGTTTTTCTCCCTTTGTCATCACATTGACCTTGCTTGGCTTCGTAACGTGTTTGCGCGTCAAGCAGAGTATCTCATGGAGGCCGATTCAGATGGAAAGTACCGCTTCAGGCTCCTCTCCCTCTCCAGGAGTAGCCCCTCGAGGTAAGCCGCCTCTGCGTTCCATGGTGCCCCCAAACTGGCGGTGAATTGTCTGTCTGATTGCAATGCCTTACCCACCCTATTAGACTGCCCAGAGTGCAAAAAGAGCCGGCGAAAATGTGACCGAACCATTCCCACGTGCCGGAAATGCATCAGTCGGGGGGTTGAATGTCCTGGGTACGACCCCTTACAGCTGAAATGGGTCCAAGGGTTAACCAGAGAAAACGGCAAGTTTTCAGGGCAATCCATTCCGGAGCACTGGAAGAGTAAACCGGCGCAAAGTAACACCATCCCAAGCAATACCACCCCATCAGCAGCGCCCAGCATCCCCGCAGAACCCCCACCTCCTGAGAGCGTGCAGATCGACAAGTCACTTGTGCCTATTCACAGCCCCATCAGTCAAGAGCAGCAGGTAATGCAGGCTGCTCTGCCGCATCCATCTGCGGAATTTCATCTCGTCAGGGAGTATTCGTCATCTGTACTCTTTGAAAACCTCCTCAGTCACTTCTCTTCGCAGGTCGTACCTCGATTGACTTGGATCGACCTATCAGAGCATCCTTGGCGTAGCATTATTCTCTCTTTGGCCCAAGACTGCCTCTCATTGCGCCTGTCAATCGGATGCCTCGCGGCTGCCCACTTGTCCACTACCTCACTCGCGGCCAGCACTCAGCAAGCTCATCTGCTCCAAATGCGCAACTGGTTCCGCGATGCTTGTCTCCGGATCCTCAACAGCATGATGCGACAAGAACTGCAGACAGATCAGCCGGTAGTCTCACTGAATCAATACCGGCAGAACTCCAAGATTGTCCAAGTTCTAGCCACGATGCTTGTGTTGTGTTATTCCGGCGCCGTTGTTCCAGGTTCAACCGACTGGGCTCTTCACTTGGGTGCTTGTCGCACTGTTATTGATACGTATCAGTTACGGAACTCTGAACAGACACCGACAGACCCAATAGAACGCTTCTTGCTGAAAGAAGTGGCCGATCTCGAGACGCTCAGCAGCATCTCCGTCTTCAACAGACGCCCATTATTGGATGCAGACCCATCTCTACAACCCACACATAGCAACTCTTTCTGGTCTTTTACTGATCTGATTAATGAGATCACCGTAGTGGAAAGAACGCGGCATGCTCAGCAGTCCCCTCCCCCTCCAGATATGCCTTACTGGCACAGTCGAGCTGAGCAGGCGTACCAGACTGTCCTGACAAACATTACTCAAATCACCAACCAACATCAACAAACCTCGCAATATCGATTAGAATCGGCTTTGCGCTCACACTATTACGCCAATATTATCTACAGCTACCAGGCTTTTGAGACACCGCGGGATGTCCTGGCTGAAGAGACTGTCAATCATCTACTAAATCTACTATTCAACGATCTCGAATCCACCTTGTCTGGACCAGTGCATGAGTACACACACACAATCTTTTTTCCGCTTCTGATTGCTGGCACAGAGTGTCGTGGCGATGAACAAAGGCAAGCCTTGATAGGGAAGCTCTTTATGGACTCCCTTACAAAGACGGGCATGTGGTTTAATCACACCGCATTGAAGTTTTTGCATTCGTTCTGGGAACGGGCGAATGATGACAAAAGCAAGAGCTGGATACATTATGCCCGCGAAAATGAGGGAGAGATAGGCACATTCATTGCTTATTGAACTTCCATCGTCCATCGTTGGCATAGGTCTAAAAGATGTAAAGCTGTTCTGATGCACTGAAGGGACATCCGTTACCCTCTTCTATTTCAGACCGGGCGACAGGGTATTCATGCTTTCGTTTCCCAGTAGCATTCAAACATAAGCGTTTCATAATTATCTTTGTCTTTCCTTACTCAGTTCACGAGGCTGCGGCTTCCGCCACGATATGATCCTGGCACATAAATTTCCTATGTTAGCAGTCGTATGACGCCTGTACAACATCTCCCACACTTTGCGGGTCAATCTACAGTGTTTTTCTCTGCAGTGTTAAGATAAAAAATCTAGGTAAACCAATAGTATGTCTATCATAGTCAAGGGTAGTGGAGACGTTAGAATTGCTGAAGCGCTTGAAGCGATTTCACTACTGCGAGCGCAAGCTTCAGTTACAATCAACCCGTGCGCTGCCCACCATTTGAATGAATGAATGAATGAAAGAGTGGTCGAACTTGCTCTACTCATTAGAGCCGTGTATACCTATTAGATGATGTTCCTCAACTTTTTGACACTCCCCAATCTCTTCAGAATAAGCACTCGCGAGAGATAGATACACACAAATATAAAGGATTTTCAATGAAACGCCTACCTGGTTCCCTTTGACAACCAATTGCAGGCCCTATATCCACTCATTGGCCACCGTCTGCTTCATTTGTATGCTCCGTCGGCGCATCGTGTAAGAGGGCTTGCCTTTCTCCTGTCTCGTCTCCCTCAATCCGGCCAACCCCTCTCAGACAGAACAGCAACAAGCCTTGGCCAAATGCGTAGATACCACTGCTGACACTAATCCACCCGATAAATGTATACCAGGACAGTAAGCTCCAATTTTCGTCATCAAGTAAAAGACGGTATGGCCAAGCTACTGCCAGGAGACAAAAGATGATAGTCTGCGCTATCAGTCCGCCTTGGACGTATAGCGGCGCTCGGTCGTGAGTCTCGCGATCTCTTCTTAACTGCACAACAATCCCTATTGCTTGAAATACTGGCATCAAAGGGGCCAGAAAGAATATATGGAAAAATTGGTAGACAAAAAGAATAGGCGACGTCCTGCTGCGATAATCAATTCCCCCGAACGCGGTCTCTACAAGAACGGGCCCGATCGTGAAGAGCAGAAACCATGCATAAATCAAACCAGAGCGTCTGGCAAAGACTGTCACGTCTTCTCGGTTTTGTGACGGACGATATCGAAGACAGAGAGTGAAGCTGGCATCTGTTAGTAGCTGTTCACTAGGAGTAGAAGGCGATTTGTACATTATCAGCAACAGAATAAACACGGTCAAGAAGTGAGCAAAGTTCAACCAGTCGCCGACATCAAGAGGAGTGTGAGAGAATATACCCTTGTAGGTCGGGCAAATGAGACACTTGGTGTTGGTAGGATAGATGGCAAAAAAGTAGGACACAGCAAATTGCTCGGTGGCCACGACAAGATTTAACAGGATATACACGATGGAAATCGGGCTACTATCTTGCTTCCGAGCTAGAAAGTAGAGGTGCGGCGCAAATGCGAGTATTGTCAAGGCAAGGAGAGTGCTTGCAGCTGCTGTTAGCCTGCCGGCTGATCCATCTGAAAGAATAAAAGTTACCTACATGTGACCCCAGACAGGCAGATGATAGGAGGGCATCTTCACAGTAGCATCTAGAGCCGCCACAGATGTCATGGGCGATGCAAAAACACGGTTATCTTCAGTAGAAGATGGGGAAACGAAAAGAGGGGTTTGCGGCAGTGCACGGATACGAAACACGTATATGCTAAAAGGATTTCTAATCTTATGCATCCCTAGTAGGATCGCCATGCACCAGAGTTGATTGGATCGATCCCGACAGTGATACACCAGATCTTCACCACTTCAGTATCCTTGGAGAAAAATACTGTATGAGTGAGTACGTTGAGGGTGAGTGACCACCACTGAGACCCGCGCTGATGCCACAACATTAACGAAGAATATGATTAATGGGATAGTCGGACAGAGGTATTGGGGTCCATTGATTATATTCTCTACGCTAACTTCAATCTCACGCCTTGAACTCCTCAATGATGCCCGCCAGCAATTGTACTGTCTCGTCGGGCACCGCCAAGAATGGGCTATGCGATGTATCCATGGACTTAACTATCCATTCAACGCCGGAATGCTGGACGAAAGCATCCTGTGCAGGAAGTGGCAGAGCCTTGTCCTGGAGACATCTGATGTAGGCACGACGACCATTATAGCCTGCCTCCTTGATGCCCAAGGCTGAGGGTGGTTCGCTGAATGCCTTGAGCGAGTGTGGTTTGACGGTTTTCAAGATCTCGGCTACTTCAGCAGGGTCACAATCGCTGTAAAAGGTTTCAACCTCGTTTTGTGTTCCGACAATACCCTCCTCAATCTAGGTACAGACACATCAGTATCACAAGCGCCAAAGCCCCTTTGGATTATCTTAAGAGAAGGTGAAAAGCACTTACTCTAGGCACATGCCACGGTGCCCATCCACCTCCGAGCATAGCACTAACAGTGCTGTCTGCTTCTTGGGGAACAAAGGCAGCAATATAGACGACTCCCAAAAGACCACCCTTCTCACCACGCGCTTCACGGCCCTTCTTATCATATCCCGAAACCGCCCCACATCCAGGAAAGCCGGCATAAGAGTGGACGAGAAGGACAACATCCTTACCGGCCTCGATGTGTGGCACGAATGCATCTCTCATCATCTTCTCATCGTCGGTGACACCATTCTCGGGATGGCCTGGGGTGGTCAAGCCATGGGCCTCAGCCTCGAATCCCGCAGCCTTCAGGCTCTTGATAAAGCTGTTCATGTATGGTGATGCATCATGAAAAGCACCTGGACACGCGATCATGGTGGGTCTTTCGGCGGGGGCAGACATGGTGTGCAAATAAGGGTTTTGTGACGTGATCAAAGTAATATATTTCACCGTGTCCGGATAGAACAGAGAAGGCAGATCAAGCGGCCTAGGACGCTTCGTACATAAATACTCACCTCTCGGCCGACACCAAACCAACACCACATCAAAAGAGAGGCAATTTCACGTAAAAACGGGGCTCGCAATGCATCATGCGAACTACAAATCCAATAAGTCCTTTGTCAGAAGAAGGGGCAAGCCCCCATTCTACTGGAACATCAAGCTGGCGCCTCACGCTAGTCGTGATACAGGTGCGTGCTTCAGGGTTCCTTCGTTCTCCTGCTCTCATTCTCCTGACCCAAGATGATCCTATCGGATACCAGTAACTCAGACCTTGGTGGAGAGGTTTTTTGGGGCTCAATTCCTAGGCACAGGTGGAAGTGGACCTGGCAACTAGATCAGGCCATTCGGATTACAAACATGCCTGGCAACGATCAAGCTTGCAAGCCTCATCCCTGAGAAGCCGCCCGTAATGATTCAGCGGGACCACTCACCCGGGCCCGTGAATGCCGAACATATCCGACCTGCAGCATACCTTCCCAGTGTTCAAGTATTAGTGCGTAAGCAGAAGACGAAACTCGGTTAAGCAGGACGACAAAGGGGGTCTGATGGGGTTCTCAAAGCGATTCAACCCTGTTAGCGTCGCACTACAGCAGAAACTCTCGCCACTACATGTTGGTTTTCTTACGCTAGGACACATATCAGCTCCTCGTGTGATGGTGAGACGCGTGGGAGGCTCTGTCTTCCTATCTACACGCCGGATCCGCGCTGAGCTGGTTTTTCAGTTACAGGGATGGTTCCAGGATGGCTTGAGACTATTTATACTCTTGGCTAATCGGTAGCCACGCTTGACTTCCCGCCCCTTTGATTTCAATAGTTCATGCAACTAAGCCCAGAGGATCTACCAGCTTCCTGGACCAAAGGAAGCAGGGTTCCTTCAGCAGAATGAGGCGGAACTCAGTCACATCCCAACATTATACTGGAGCACGCTTGACTCGAGATTCCCTTTCACCTTCTGGATTGCGATTGACTTTTGATTAGCGTCCAGTGCGGCCCGCAGCCTCTTTTGAGGGCTGACAAGATATTTCCCTTGTTCTGTACCCGTTGTTGAATTTTCCCCTTGCTATCACATCTCATATGACTGAATGTTCCAAAGCCGCGACTTTCGATAAGGCTAGATCAGCATGTCAACTCTCCCATCACCGCCCGACGGCGTCGATCTTACGGCCGACAAGAGGCCAATGGTGATCGGAGCATCAGTCGCCACCTGGATTCTCGCAGTGTTTGCCGTTCTGCTTCGCATCATCAGTCGGAGGATCAAAGGCCTCAATCTGTGGTACGATGACTGGCTAGTTGTTGCCGCTTTGGTGGGTGGTCTTCTGATCAATACTCTTCTATCACAGGATCTTAACAAAAGCATCACAGATTCCGGCGGTCGTCCACGTCTCCGGGGTGGCGGGATATGGTCAGTGCAGCCCCTTTGACGCGACGATCTCTCTGCTAACATTCTAGAAGCTGTAAGTCGAGGAGTTGGCCAGCATGTCTGGGTAGCCAGCCCAGAAGGCACATATGCCTGGGCGATAGGACTGTTCATCGGCGAAATTTGCTACACCTTGACGCTACTTCTTGTCAAGCTTGCCATTCTTGCCTTTTATTGGCGGTCCTTTAGCATCAAAAGATCAGTGAAGGTGATTATTTGGATCCTTGTCGCGACAACTTCTGGTTGGGCTTTCAGCCTGGTGAGTGAACATCATCCCCTCCAAAGCTAAACTCGAAGGTTACTAACTTGTTTACTTTACTCGCCTCAGCTCGTCGCAACGTTTCTTCAGTGCATACCGACCCGCGCGTTTTGGGAGCGATTCAACCCCTACAACCCCCTTCTGCCCTCCGAATACCATTGCGGCGTCGACTCGTTACCTTTCTTTATTGGGAATGCTATTCCCAACATCGTAACGGATATCGTCATGATCATTCTACCGATTCCTTATATCTGGTCCTTGCAGTTACCGGTCCAACAAAAGTTGGCTTTGGGAGGTGTTTTCGTTGTTGGTATCTTGTACGTGGGCCAAAACAGACAAAAACAGCAACTCATGTTGCAGGGATGATGGTTTCTAATATGGACGCAGTGTTACGGTTGTTTCCTTGGTAAGATTAATACAGGTCATCAATCTCGATCTAACAAATGTGGATATCACTTGGAACTTTGCAAGTGTCGGAACGTGGACAATTGTCGAAGGCAATGTCGCCATTCTCTGCGGTAAGCTTGGGTCGATCCACGCTGACCACTTACCAATCGCCTTGGCTAATCTCCGAGCTCATCCAGCCTGTCTCCCCTTCCTCAAACCAATTATCAATAAGATTACATACGGCAGATTCGGCTCAACCGCTGATAAGAGTGTCAATACCAAAGGCAGCTCAAAGCCAGAGCAACGACGGCAGGCCAGTGGTGCATGGGGGATGGACAAGAACTACGGAAGCTCGACAACATATGTTAGGTCAAACAAAACGGACGAACGGCCTTTCACCAGGCTTGACGGCGACGAGTCAGATCAAGGCACTTCCGGGAGATCGAATACGGATCTCGAACTACAGGATATGGGACACGCAGACGGGTCCCCAGATGGCATTGTAGTGGTAAGGGACGTTATAATGGAGACCGAGCATAATCCTAAAAGCGTGTATTAGTGCATGGGACACCGGCTAAGGACAGTGAAAATTAATGGCATTCTTCAACTTACTACTCTATTATGTCGCGCATCAAACATCACTGGTGTTTCGAGGCATCGGTGAACTACCCTCGAACCCATATCCGGCACGATTCGTATAAGTCGGCTTCCAATCTGCATCTTCAGGAGAAACCCCACGCGCGCGCAGGCCGTCCGGCAACACTCGCTCACAGCTCCATCCTCGTCGCGGTTATGGCATTGGCCTCCGAAACCTTTCGTCGCCAGCTATTGGGAACCCTTGACTGAGGGTCCTATGATGGTTGACTGATGGTGTCTATGAGCTTTTCACCATTCACAAGCACCAACTTGGACAGTCTTCATGAACAATCTGTCTGTTTCATCTTTTACCAGACTAATATGCGGGCTATATGTTGCTGGAAGATAAATTCTCTTCTGCCTTCGATCAAATTAATTCCGCAGCCCCGATATCAGGAACCACAACTCAATCCAGGGGATTGTCTTGCATCGACGGGGGTCAGAACACGCTTCAGCACCCGGGGTAAAGGTGTACTGATGTCCCAGAGTCATGAAGTAGGCGTTTCATCAAATTTCAGATGCGTCTATCACTAGCGGAACTGGACGAGGAAACCAGTCTTAAATTCTAGCTTTTCAATTAAGGGATGTCGTTGTGATAGCTCATCCAGAGCGTCACGAACTGCGATCTGTCCCCGCGTCCCGAGCTGCAGTCGACAAGAAGGGGTCTGGACCGGCCACACAAACAACCCACCTGAACTTCTACAGTGGCCTGATTGCGGCAGATTCCTGCTCCTTAGTGACCCCGTAGCTTCGAGCAAGTTGATGCTCGGAACTGGATATGCGGTGGACATGGTTTGGGTCATGTCCTGCTCAGCCGGCCACACGGTGAGAACCGCCAACTTCTGGCCTTGGCAACATTCAATATCTGGGGCTTACTTGACGGGTCAAAGAAGTTGACCACTCTCTCGTACGCCAAGTCTTCTTCGTGGACAGCCGTGAGGAGAGACAGAGGAAATTATTGATGGCATTGCACCCTTGACTTGAAAGGTGGTCAGTGACCGGATGCCTTAAAGCCGGCTCGGTAAGAAAATACTCCAATCAGAATATTAAGATGACTGTCAAACAACTTGGCAGTAAGATATTATGTTTTATCCCATTTTATCTAATGAGCAAATACGAGCACGGAGAGAAGTGATTGCTTGAAGGACCTGCTGCAGGCTCGACGTGGAGAGCTTACGGCATAGCAGTATCCTGCTTGAGTTGATTACGGTGAGTTATCAATTTCTCCCCCCGACCAAATCAACATCCTAGATATTCATGAAATGGGGTGAAACCCAGCACAATAAATCACGCCGACCCCGTGTCCCACCAGCACTGTTCATCCAAGCTATGACTCCGTTGGGCTTGTGGCAATGGGCAACATATGATAGCTTGAGCAAAAGGCCTCCTAGAGAATGACAATTTTTAAAGATCGTCCGCAGATATATTTACTGTCTTGATCAATGACAGATATGATACAAAGCTTTCTTCGGCCTCAATATGTTGCTATGGGAATGTTTAGCTTTGGTTTATTTAGCAAATTGTATGCACGGTTTCATATCCATGAAACTATGCAAAAGACAGGACGTCCTTGTACTGCTACCTAGTCCAAAGCTTCAGCTTGAGCAGCGCCGATATATCCAAAGTCCCCTCCAACACATCGTTGCAAGTAAGAGAGGATCTCACTTTCGTAATTCAAGAGTCTACACTGCCTAGATATAGCACCCTTTCAATTTTTGAATCCAAAGAAGGGTATCGTTTTGAAAATCGTGGGTTTTGCCTTTGTTCTTGGTAAGCTGAGGCTCATTCTTGGCCATTGATCAGCTCGACGCTCTGTCCGGTTTGATATTCATCACATGCCATTACAGCATTATATACGCGGCAGGTTTGTCACGTTTTCTTCTTAACTATTGATTTTTCTAATAGACATCACATTCCATCAAGTATCCGATCTTTGTAAGCTCCTCTTTAGCAAGTTGGGACCCGTGTCTACATTGCTCGATATGGCTATTCGAATTCCCCATAATCTCCGCTTCCGCTTTCCCTATATTCCCTCTACATGCCCAAATGACTTCCCCATCGACATAATACAAGATTGTAGGTTTGCCTCTTTTTCGGTGGCTGCGAGGTGGACATCACTACTCATGGTATCACTTAGCTGTCAAAAGCAACCTCACCACAACTGGACAATCGGACGACTTTACATAGATGGTCATCATTCAGCAACACCTGCTTTAGAATAATTCTAGTCTCTAATAGCTGTCAGTGCTGGACCTGCACGAGCGGGCCCTAAGCTTTAAGGTTTGTTTGTGAGACACACCCTTGCGCGTCCTTGCAGGGTGATGCTGGCAACAATCGTGTGGCGACAATGGGGCATTGACTACACACAACGTCAAACCTACCGACTATATAAACCCCCACGAGAAGCTCTTTCGTTGCATTCTCATTTCCAGGTTATTGAATATTTACAAGGCCTACAATCAATATTCCAGTCAACTACAGTGTCTAACGTTCACTCGTGTTGGTGTGCGTGTTGCAGCAAGAAGTAGCTAAGTATATTGAGTTTTAAGCTCATTAAACAATAATATTGGTCTGATGGCGAAGTAACCACTTGTTGCATAAGAATGTCAAAATCTCCCACTTTCCCACACGGGCCTGACTTCAATGTCATGCGAAATAGTCGGGTGCTTAGTAGGGGGTCTGGCCGATGCTACGCATGAAATGTTAATACTTGATGTGTCCCAAATGATGTAGTAGGATTTCAAGAATCTGTACTTACAAGTTACCGGGGGGAGAATAACGGACAACAACCCAGTTGGTTCCGTCGGCGGCCTTGGCAACAGCCATGCCAACCTTGGTGGTGGACTTCCACACAGCTTGGGCTGTAGTTGATTGCTGGTTAGTCACCTGTCCATCCATATTTTCCAACAAAGGAAGACTCACTGTAGTGTCCGAAGGCGCCGAAGTTGCTGCCATCAATGACCTGTCCGCTGTAGAGGCTCTTCTCGGAGAGGAAGGAGTTGATGGCGTTGAGGAAGGGAGAGCCGTTGTCGGACTGCATGTACAGGTTCTCGCCCTGGCCGGAGCCGCTGGAGTGGGTGAGGGAGGCCAGCGTGGCAATGGTGTTGGCCCACGACTGGGCATCGGAGGAGAGGGAGTCGTCCCAGGTCAGGGGGGAGTTGCCGACGGCGGCGCGAGCGGCATTGTGGGCATCGAGGGCCTTCTGCTGGTCGTCGGAGAGGTTGCCGGTCGAGGGCTGGGATGGTGCGCTGGTCTGGGTAGCAACTGCGGCGGCAGAGGTGGCGACCTTGGTAACGAGAGTCGTCGTGGGAACGGCAGCGGCAACGACAGCGGGGACGGTGGTTGGGACGGAGACTGAGGTCGGTGCAGGGACGACTGCGGGCTCGGGGACCTTCTGGACCGGTTCGGGCTGCTTCTGCTTGTTGTCCTTGTCCTTGTTACCGCCGGTGAAGTCGACCTTGGTCCAGTCGACACCGGAGTAATCAATCGTGGTCCAGTCAACGCCAGAGAGGTCGAGGTCACCCCGAGGGGCAATAACACCGGCGGCGGCGTTGGCCACAAGTGTGGAGAGGGCGAAGGCAGCGAAACGCATCTTGGGCAAACGAATTCGAGTTAATTGAGCGGAAGGGGTCACCAGGACTATTGCTGAGAAAGAATGGTCAAAGGTCAAAGGTCAGAGATCAACGATCAAAAGAGCGATTTCGATGATAACGATCGATTTGTCAAGGGAACGACTGTGAGCTTGGGAAGGAATGACAAGCTGCAAACTGGTAGTATGGGGAAGAAGAAGGCAGAGAAGGTCGACCGAGTGGGTGAGAGCGTCACCAACCTTTAATATTGGTGTGCTGGACTACATGAATACGGGCACTCATGCAGCCAACGTGCATCTATTGGGCCAGGGGCCATGGTGAAGAAGGAGATGAACAGACGCCACGAGCAGGGAAGTTCGGTAGGGTGGATCGTGGTGCCTGTTTCACACAGGCACTAATTAGCCGGACAGAGGAAAAGCAGGGGCCGAGCGATGTCTTCGCTCGTAATGGCGGGTGGAAGCATGCTCTTGGCGGCTGGTGATGAGCTGTTGCTTGCCGCCAAGGTCACATCCTGGGTGCCACCCCCTGAGATAACTGGGGCACAACGAGCAGATCAAGCGCTAACAATGGCAGTGCAAAGGTCTGTTGGCAGCTACCGGAGTGCCTGCTTGCATCAAGCCAATTTCGAGACGTGTTGGCCCTCTGTTGGACGCAGAGATGCCCTCCGGCCTCTCCTGTCCAGGACAACCGGAGGCAAGGCAAGGAGAGGGAGACAGGAGAAGACACATCACCGGGAGGATTTAGAGTGGGAGGGAGCCTGAACACGACCTGCCAGGCCAAGCCAGGCCAGTCCACTTTTTAACCAGCTATTTAGGCGCTTTGGGCAACGATTGTCGTCTTGGTGCCATCCAATCAGCAGCTCCAGACTGCTGGTGATGCACAAGAGAATTGCGAGCTTGCCCCATTGTGCCGTGGTACCTGCATATCTGTTGCGCTATTGCAAATCTTTGGCGGGTAATCATAACTCAATGGCGACATACTACATTAATTGTGAGGTAGACATGTATTCGCTTGGATATCCACGTTGTTGGTGATGTCCTCGGACGCGTCGGTAGATGGTGGAGAAGCCCCCAACAAGGTCTCACCAGCAACCAAATATTCAGTTCGATTGTTGTTATGTGATGGATTATATTCTTCATTGAGGGCATTTATCCAAAACCTTCCTGCATAACTACCGCTTCTGAGGACGTGCAAAAACCACCGTGATAAAACCCTCATCCTCTGCGTAGCCTTGGCAAGAATATCTAGTATAGGGTAACATAAATATTTGTACAGGGAGCATAGACATGGTCAAGCTTTCTCTCTCCACGGCCGGATGATCCGAGACTTTTACCTTTCACCACTTTTCTCAATGTCGTCGCCGATTTGGAATGATTTTCACTGATCAACCCTGTTTACTAGCTTGCCAAGCGATCGCGTCGTCTTTCGAAAATCTCTCATCTCCAGGATCCGACTGCCACGTTGATCTGCGATGATCATCTATCGTGAATTGATGGGTCAGCAGCCAATGAAATTGGGTGATGAAGTGTCAAAGTGCCATCCCCGTGAGCTATTCGATAACAGCAGAGTGAAAAATGGAGACCTTGGGAGAAACGAATATGGATAGCAGCCAAAGTCGCTCAGGGAACACTCTCTGAGTTGCGGGTCACTCGAGACGTGGCAGATGGATGATTCCCTACACGAGTACAATGATCCTGGCTTTTGGAAGTCCTCTGCTGGGTTGGTGTCTCATCGCGTTATATGCGCCTGATAAAAAGCTGATGCCTCAACTGGATATTATGCAAACTGAACTGATGCCAATGAATGAGGGACTGAAATAGCCATTGCATGCACTATTAAGATGGAAAAAGATATCTGGCGAACTGCGGCCTCTGGATTCATTGTTTTGCGCCCATGAAATCCACTTCTCCAGTCCTGCCTACAACTCCCGCTCTATGATAATAAGTCGTCGCCCTAATGTAAGGATCGAGCCTCCAGTAATTCAGACGCAGCTTCTCAGCCAACTCATCCCGCTTTGCAGATAGACTCTTCGCCTCGGGTGTATTAGGGTGGAGAGCCAGCCATTCTGCGGTGTGGGTTTCAAATTGGTTTGCTAGATCGTTGCGGTCCTCTTGAATCGGGGCCTTTTCCTCCTCCTTCCCGAGAAGGTGGTCATCTCCGTGACTAGGCTCGATATAGTTGTACTCCCATTCATCATTGCCACCATACTCGGTCTGTAGGTTGTCCTTGTCGATGTGCTCGTGCAACTCGGACTCGTTGCGGGTGAATGTGACCTTGGCTGCTACAACGGGGTCCAGCCAACCCTTGACAATTCTCCAGACTCCTATCTTCATGTTAGAAAGAGTGATCCAAAATCAGACAGAGTCTCGGGCCAGAACGTACCCCAGAAAACAAAAGGAGAATTATGGATGATGATGGCGCCGAGCGTCTCTGGGTATCTCGCCTCAAAGACGTGCGTTAAGAACTTGGAAATCTCGAAGTCCATGTTCTTTAGACCGAAACCTGTCATATCGAAGAACAGACATGCTTTGTCCTTGGGGTGCTTCACCAAAATCCTGATGCTCTCGATATTATGTAGGATGTAGTTCTGCAAAGCTTTGCTTGTTTGCATGTTTGGGTCATGTAGCCTGGCCTTGACGACGTAGACTGGCCGCTGCTGCTTGTCAACTCCTCTTACGTAGCTCTTTCCGGATCGATATTGATGCAGGAACCCCTTATCATCTTCTGAGAGCGACTGGTTCAACGCAACAGATTCGCCGCCTGCAATGATGTGCTCGTCAATCTTGACTTCCTCACGCCAGTTCATATCCGAGACCATCATTTCAATGGCCTTTTCCACGTCCCACTTGCGGGCCCGAAGGAAACGGAGCAGAATGGAATCAGGATGGTCCAGCAGGATGATCCTCCAGAGGCTGTTCCTGAACAGTTCAGACGGGACGCTGACCAGGTGCTGCTGAAACTCGTCGCTCCGATGAGGGGTCTCACCCCAGGCACCCACCTCATTGCTGGCGTGCGAGGTGTCGCAGAGGCGCAGGATATGCGCCCATGCCTGCTGGAGTTTGCGCTCCTCTTCAACTGTGAGGTTTCCCAGCTCTCCCGTGGGGCGATCTGTGGTCATGATGGATGAATGCGACGCGACCATGCGACGCGGCGATAGGGTGCTGGGTCCAACGCCGTTCGGCTACACACGCGACTTGCCAGCTGAAGCCGACAGGGAGGGGATTGGACTAGAAATCAATTGGCCAGGTTAGCACCATTGATGAGTGGACAGCTCAGCAGCGAGCGATGAGTTGCATTGGGGGCGGTGAGGTAGCGCTCCACGATGTCGCGTGCCGCACACTTGATACGGGGACGGAGGTGAAGAGGGATGTGAGAAGAGGGAGATGAGAAGAAGGAGAAGGATGGGCAAATGTGAAGCGGCTGGAGGATTGTTCATCCAGCAATCCTACAGACTCACTGTATACGAGGCCAAGGACGCTGTCCTCGGGTACGCGACACGTTCAATCGCAGGTGATCTCGTGTTTACGAAATCAAATGACAATGATGATTTAATTGGCATTGGAGCAGGCTGACGGAAAATATTTCAATCCTTGCTGCTGGACCCCGCATAATAATAAAGGGGCAACGACCCCTCAGACACCGCAATTGGGTGCAAAAATGCCGATGTCCAGCTCAATGCCAATCGTAGGGAAAAGCGGAGATTTCGGTCAATCTCAAGATGCATCTCGCAGAAAAAAAGGGTCTCAATCTTAGAGGAGTTGATTATCAAGAGTTGTGCTTCTAGTCTGTCTGTGAATTCTGCCCCAACACCACAACGCTGACGACAACAGAGGTATGGTTGGCTTGATCATATGACCCTGCCAGCCGCGGCTTTCTTCGCCTCCGTCGCGGCATTCGAAATGTTTGTGAGATTCTGGAAATCTGCATCTACTCTGTCCAGATCTGCCGGTGAGCTACTCATGGCCAAACTTACCACAACCTTCAAGACGCCATGCAACAGCAACGTAAATATCGCACCAAATTTCAGCTCTATAGGCATCTCGTAGGCATACATGATGGTTTTCAGTGATTGGGTATACGTCCAGTCCCAGGACTCGAGGCGGGCGAGGATGTGAGCCTTGGAGATTTCCACGTCGTTGACCTGGCGAGATGTCTGCATGCGGGAGACTTGATCCAAGAACTGCAACACCTGCGACGAGAGCGCGGCCAGCTCCCCGCGAGACTGCTGTTGCAACGAGACATCGAAAATGCCGGTGTTAGTGTCGGATGCTCTATTGATCGCCATCGGCTTGGCATCAGGGCGGCCCGAAGCAAACAGTTTGATTAGAAAACAATCCAAAGCAGGAAGAGACACGTTGCTGCACGGCTCGAGCTGGCCATTTGGATTTACCGTGGGACGTGCGCGATACTGATGCATGATACGAAGCCCGTATATGAAGTGCCTCATGCCAGCAGTGTAGTTGCCGAGCATCGTCTCTATGCTGATGAACATTTGGCAACACAACAGCGCCGCGCAAACGGACTCATGGGTTGGGCTGGTTCCTAGGCGAGATGCGAGGCTTGTGACTGACGTGTTGTAGGCATCTAAGCCGTGATAGATACGTACGAGCCCGCCATTCCCGTCGTTGTGGCTGTAGCGCTGTTGCCGCGCATCAAACTCTTGGTGTAGAGATTGGAGAGAAACAAGAGCATGTCGGATGGCTGGATCCGATAGCTTGGTGAGTATCGCGCGGGCCTCGGTGTGATAGCCGATATTGTGACGATTGGATTTGGCATGGAAGCTGTGTGCTAGACTGTTGATCTCGTCCACAGAAACAACGGAAGCTCCTGGCTGGTATATGGACAGTGACGCAGGCGGCGAGCTCTGAGCCGCGACTGTTGGTGGCGATGGTCCGACGGTTACAACTTGAAATATAGATGTGTATCCATCGCAAACGCGGCCCGTAGACAGGCAACGGTTACAGGACGGCTTTGCCTCATCGCATTTCACTCTCCTGACCCTGCTCGAATGTCAGCTTCTTAAATCAAACGATAGTTCACCATTGCCGTCGGGTCAAGGTTCGCCACTTGCACGCCCAGTCTCGGCCCCGAACTAGCTCACCTGCACGTATGGCAGCCTGTCTTTGTCTTTGGCCGGAACCTCCGCTTCGCGTTTGGCCGTGGCTTGCAGGGCTCACCAGGGCCGTTTTGAGTCGTCTCCATTGACATTGACTAGAATGCCCGGTTCATCTGAGGAAAGGAACGCTAGTAGCTACACTCTTGCTGCGGGACTGTCGGATTGGGATATCTAAACGATCAGTGGTCTTCATAGGATGGAAACCATGACGGTGATATCCAAAGCCAATGTCTCGAGAATACGCGTGAATCGAGGACGCTGACACCAGAAACGATGCCGCTCTATCCAGGGCCACATCAAACTAAACTTATTTAGGGAGAGCGAACGACACAGCCAATCAAGAGCGGAATGTTGGCCCCCAAACGCTGACATGAAGTGATGAGTCGGTGGATTTAGGATTGAATCAGCGCCGTGGCATGGGCATACAAGCGAGGGTTGCACCATTGCTCTAACTTGGATGGTAGGGCTTGAACGATGCCATCAATCACGACTGGCCACACGAACACCGTATGGAGCTATAATACCATGCTGTAATGAAGGAATAAGCCCAGTGTATAGTATTTTCAATTGATACTTGGAACTTTCTTAGGCTTAAGGTGACTGTTAGATTAGCATCGTACGTTAACTAGACTCTATCAGGAGTGTTGAACGGTAAGCCCTTGACCGAGCTGTGACGACAGGATTGTTGAGAATCGCATTGCCCTTTTTTCTCGGTGCTCGTCTAAAGGAATCATAGCGGAGGGGAATGGGTGGTGCAACCGGTAATTGCAATACATATCAGTATTTAAAAGGTCTATCGCCACCTTTTTGTGACTCTTGTGGCAGCCATCAAATTCTGATCATGCTCCTCAACGTAACCTGATATTTGAGCTGTACATCAATCTCTTTCGTTGCTACTCCGAAAAAAAATCTACAAACATGTGGTCTGCACTGGGTCTGACAACTGCTTTGCTGTCGCTCTCTTCTCTGGTTGCTGGTGAAGTCAAACCAACCTTATTGACACAGCTACCACAAGACTGGAGGATCGAAAACATCGCTATCCTCCCGAATAGCACCCTGATTATCCCCAACTCGTATACGGGAGAGCTTTTTGGCATTAATCCTCTCCATGGCGCGTCTGGAGCAACTCCTTACTTTGTGACTTCAGTGGCACCATACTCTTCTGCCATCTTTGGGCTCGCATCTCCAACCTCAGACACTATTGCTGTTACAGCAAATAATTTTATATGGAACACAGGAGAGGTGGTCAACGGAACCAACGCAGTTCACCTTATTACACTTACAAAGTCTGGACCGAAGGCAGAGGTTTTCCCTTTCCCTTCGGCGGGCTGGCTGAACGGCCTGACGCCGGTTCCTGGTGCTCCGCATTATCTTCTGATTGCCGACTGCCATGCCAGTTCTCTCCTACGCCTGGACACACGGACGGGATCAATCAAAACAGTGAGCACGGATCCGCTGTTCGCCACTGTGCCGTCGCCAACCCTATCCATCGGGATAAACGGGGTCCACGCCCTCGACGGGTTCGTGTACTTTACAAACACTGACCAGCGCCTGTACGGGCGGCTTGCCATCAATCATGAGGGTCTTGCGGTCGGAAAACCCGCCGAGGTCATCACGACCGGCGTCAACGGGTCGACGTTTGACGACTTTGCACTGCGGAGCGACCACATGGGCTTTTTGGCCACTGGCGTTGGGATCAATGGGATCGAAAAGGTTACGGAGACAGGGAAAACAGAGGTCGTTGCCAGCTGGGAGTATGGGTCGTCGGAAATCAGCCAGGCGTCATCTGGTGTATTTGGCCAGACTGCAAAAGACCGTGGGACGCTGTACTTTGCAACAGCCGGCTCGTACTTTGGCAGTGATATCCCGGCCACCGGAGCCCAAGTGTTCACGCTCAAAAAGGGTTGTTGACAGGGATCCATTTGAACAAAAAGGGAAGACTGGACAGGGATGGGCGTTCATCATTTCGGTGGCTGGCTCTAATTCGAGGGTAAGGCTGATGATGATCCAGTGTAAGTCAGGTCTAATTGGATCATAAATTGGAAGGATCTTTAGTGTCAGTGAGCCCCGGCTGCTCAAATGCCCGTGCAATTGAAGGGCCTCGCCTATCTGTTCTTGTTCAACATGTTCGTTACCAGGTCAGGGCCAAGACCCGGTGATTATGGGCAACAATTACCGAACAGCAGCGCGTGATCCCAGCACGGAACAGGCCGAATGGTTATTATGGGCCGATGGGCTGTCAAGAAAGGCAGAATGTGACTGTGGGCCATGTGAAATGAAATTGCGCTGTGCCTGCAGGATCGCAACACGGCCACTCACGTTCGCGGACGGCGTTTCAAATTTGCCGTCCAGGGGCGCCGCTCTGCTCGATCAAGACTAAGTGCCCAGACTTTCTCCCACTTTCTAAAGTTTCTCCCCACCCCCAGAGCGCCGTCAGTGGCGTTTGCCCTGGTCCCGGCCCTTTGGGCTGATGCCGGTGGTGAGATGAGGGTTTGTTGACTGTTAACAGGGACCGGCGGCGGCAATGGGGGCAGAAAGAGGCAATTATATATAATCAGCTCGTTTTCCCCATCTGGCAATGTGCCGTGATGTTTTCCCGGTTTCGCCAGTCGCTC
The DNA here is from genome assembly GCA_026958235.1 of Clonostachys rosea. NCBI lineage: Eukaryota > Fungi > Ascomycota > Sordariomycetes > Hypocreales > Bionectriaceae > Clonostachys > Clonostachys rosea. Next base: position 516,800 of record CP110204.1, read on the forward strand.
TTTACTTACCACCAGTGCAACCTCAGTCCTTCGTTTATCTAATATCCAGGTTCACCTAATCTACCAAAATGCATCCTTCTTCCTCTCTGCTTGTGCTCCTCTCTGCCTTGGCTTCTCTGGTCGCCGCTAGGACAACCACCACCATCGACAAGGCCGAGGCTTCGTGCTCCGCCGCGCTTGATGAGTACGTCGAGGGCATTCCCACTGTCCCGACAGCCCTCCTCGACGCTGTCGCGACCAACACCGGCATCCGACGCCCCCAGGCAACTGGAGATGTGTGCAACATTGCTTGGCCCTCCGAGGTCCAGAGTGACATCCGGGAGTACGGCTCGTCCGTCCTAGCCTGGTACTCTTCCCACGAGCAGAGCATCTCAACCCTCTTCAGCCAGTGCCCCGACGCTACGGCGTATGGCTATGTCTCCTCCTGCGCCGATCTCTGGGCTACGTACAGCGCCGTGCCCAACTCTGCCTCCGCGACTGCAACCGCCACGCAGACGAAGAGCGCAAGCAAGACCGCCAGCAAGTCCAAGGCTTCGGCCACTCCCACCTCAAGCAGCGACGATGATGCTTCCACCACTTCATCTAGCGAATCGTCCGTTACTACTCCCGCCGGCTCCTCAACCTTCACGACCGCCACGTCGACCTCGGCTTCTACTGCCGGCGCCGCATCTTCGTCAACTCAGGGTGGCGCAGCCCCCAAGGAAACTGGCATGAGGATCGCCGCCGTGGCCGTGGCCGGTCTGGTTGCTGCTGCCGCTGCCCTGTAAGGATGAGGAGGCACTGCACGCGTAGGCTTGTATATACTCATTAGCAGCCGTTATTCATTACTCGTCGGGGTGGATTATCGCGCTCTGTACATGAAGAATACGATTGGTAATTCATAATGTCTGGACAACGTAGCTATTCATTTAATGATTGAAAGAAATAAAGCCATTGTGAAGCCTCGATGGGTCGTTTGCTCAGTGCCGTGATTATGAGTGGCCGTGGAGACTGCAAACTGGGAACGCGGGTTCTCCAATTGTGTCGCGTGAGCTTATATTGTTGAGAATTATTCTGACACAGCCAGTTTGCCATATCAAAGTACCTAAAAGGGAAGTTCTTACCAGCTCCAAGTAGAAAACCAAAGGTTGTCCCCTACGGGCGCCCGCCTCCTATCAACCACAGTACGTTGAAGTCTTTGAAGAAGTACACGGAGTTCATATTGAATCATTACTTCAATCTTGAGTATTTCCCAACAATGTCTGCCCTCTTCAACGCGCTTTCTCTCACCAATCCACCGGCCAATGCGAAGAGAGACCAAACAAAGGCCCTCATTACTGGGTTGGGACGTTCTCTGGAACATAGACTTGATCAGGCTTGACAACTTCACCACCTTGAACCTGCTTGTCCGTGTAGGCAGGGTACACCAACAGCTTCCTGCCGTAGTCGATGACGCTCAACGTTGTCCATGCACCTTCGAGCCCAAAGTAGTCCCTCCATGTGCTTGTGACGGTGAATATTCCAAAGTTGGACGGACCGCCGATGGAGCGAGACGCGGTCGTGTTGTTGGTAGATTCGACGATGTATTCCACGGGGGTGGGCTTGATTCCCTCGGCGTGGGTGTTGATGCGGAACGTCCAAGTGCAACTTGTGTCGTTATCGTTGCAAACTCGCTTCATCGACTCGATGGTCCACTCCTCGCCGAGCGGGTTTTGGTCTCGGACTGCCGCAGCGTTCACGCGAGCGAGAGCGGCAGAGATCAGGAAGATTGGGTAGTAGTGCATGGCGTCCGCACGCTTCACAGCCTTCAGAACGAGTTGGAAACAGTATTGAAGAAAAGCTGAATCTGGGAGAGAAGTTGAGCTAGATTGTTTGCCAGTCGGTGTAAGATATAGCTGCCTCTCGTGGGACAAGCAAACCGACGCGACGATGGCCGTATTCAGTCTGTTTTGTGTACTCGCTGGTCAATCGTCTCACCGCGCACAGTATCACTGAGGGACACAATTGTGACATCGGAATGCATGACCTAGTTCTAGCCTCCGGACATCAATCACTTCACACAATCATGACTTTTTCGGGTCGTGCTTCTAGGGCATAGTCTCAAGCTGGAGTGAAGCGGGAAGAAGCTAGGGGCCTCCTGTTATTTGGACTCTGGTTTTGTGGGTTGGTGAAAAGTAACAAGTCTTTCCAAGAGCCGTGCCACCTAATTTGGTGAATCTTGTGATCCTAAGTTTCCCTGCCATGTAATACTGTTCACAACGTGAAACGATTCAGGGGAAATTCGAACAATGTGAATGGTTCAAGAGGCGATGAGGTACCGTCAGATGCAAGGGACCTCGCCATCACGGTTACACGTAGAGGAGATTCTTTCAGGTACCATGTAACAAATGGCCAGGGGCCTCGTGAACCAATGATTTATGGTTTCATTTATTTAATTACCTAGACCGTGCAAGGTGATTTGATAATCACTCTGCTGCACCCTGAGAACACCGAGCCAAACCATGCGGACAATCTACCTAGTCAGGCGAAAACTCCAGAATTACCATCAATTAGTCACCGTAACATGAATAAACACCAAGTCTTTTGCACCCGTCCGGATCTTCACAAGTCTCATTCCAGTTTTGAACCTTCGTATGTCAAGCCCGAGATCGAGGCAACTTCACATCTTCCAAGCACCGGGGTGGCGTTCCATGTTCTCCTTCAACTGACAAACATCCTTGAGAAGATTGTTGTACACGTTGAGCTTCTCTGACTCCTTCATGACCTCGGCCAAATTGCGGTACGCTTCGTCGATGTTGCACTTGAACACTTCGCGATGTGCTTCTAGCTTCCGCTTGAACTGCGCACAGTCATTCTGAAAGAATCCCGCCAAGTCGCTTGTTTCGTTCGTGTCAAGGCAGCTGCCAAGTTCCGTCGCTTCGTTGGTGCCGACCGCGATACCGTGAGAGAAAAGAGTCGAAAAACGAGCCTGGTAGGTGTCGAAAGTCACTCCTATTCCGCCTCGAAAGGCATCAAGGTTCTCGACTGCCCGCTTCAAAGTCGCGATTCGGGCATCCAGGTATTCCTTGTGAGACTTCACGATGTCGATTTGTGAAGTCAGCGTGTCGAGGCGTTCCTTGAGCTGACTGCTCGTCTCATTATTGATGAGATACCCCGGAGAGATCGTTGTTAGGTCTGAGCCGATGGGGTTGGGAGTTGGCTTCGGCGCCTCGGTTGGTCGCGCTTGCTCGGGCACATTTCTTGAAGATCGAAACTTGATTGTGCGTCGCTTCCAGTGGGCCGGTTTGTTCGCAACGGCGTCGTTCGTTTCGTTGTCCGATGCCTGGCTCAAGGAAGAGGAGTTGGCGCGGGCCTCGCTTTCCGACAGGTTTTGTCTCGCAATCCTCCAGAATTCTTCGCTTGTCAGTGAGCTCTCTTCCTCATACGCCTCACGGAGAGGACCTCCAAAGCTCCAAAGATAGGAAAGCCTCATGTGGCTGGCCTTCGCTGACTTCGTGATGTCTCTCATGTGGTTAAGCACAGTAAGTCGTGCCTCGATGTTGGAGTTGGGAGAGATGTTGGCTTCTTCGATTTTGAGAATGTCGTAGGGGAGCCAGCTCTTTCCAAGCCAGTCGAAGTTGAGGCGAGTTTCAATTCTCCTCGCCTCTCTCTGCTCGTTCGTTCCTCGGAGCTCGTACGGCATGGCGGCTGGAATTTCTTTGGCAGATAAAGAGGAACAGCAGCCGTGGCAGTGAAAGAATGGGTTTGGCAAGCAGAAGAATTTGCCAAGATTCAGTGAAGAGAGTGAAAAATGTTGGAATGCGCGCGTTTGTGTTTGTTTTCGTGGTCTTGAGAGATCACGCGTGGAGGTGAGAGCAAGGTGAGAACATGCTGAGATACGTTTACTTTTGATCTTGCACAGACGCGAGGAACAGACCTTTGCTACCCTAAGCCTTTCAAAAAGCGGCGCTCTTTCACAGGCCACTACTACACTACAACCACATTTTCTCGGAGTTGGGAAACAATCAGTTTTCGTAATAACGTCCGGGAGCTGTATAAATATAAGATGACACACGTATTCACACGAGCTGCTTCACCCGATGCTAGGTACTAACAGTCATTCTAAAAATGAATGTTAATGAGGAAACCTTTCCTCTATCTCATGCGTTGTCTTTATTTATTAATTTTTTTTTTTTTCCAATGCGAATGATGAATTATCAGTTCGCCTACCAATCTCATTTTCGGTCATCAGTGTGAGCTCTCAACAGTGACATTCCGTCGAGCGCTGTAGGCAACCTGTTAGTTGGCTTGATCACATCCAGAAGATAAGGTCGTGAAAACCTAGGATACATAAATATTCCATTCAACCATTGGACGATTTCCTCCGATGTTGAATTCATCGCAGCCTCTGGACAAAGTACAAAAGTCGAAAAGTAGAGGTGCAGAGCCCACATTTGCGCTTTACCTAATCGAGCGCGACAGATAAGCACCGGTTCTTATCGCTGACGTAATGGGCATTTTGCCCGCAAACCTTTCCCAAAGCGGTAGCAATAAGCAAAGGGTATCAATTCTACAACGGGAGCAACGGATTCACGGCAAACAGTTCATTATTCAGGCTCCTTGTGTGGCTTAAAGATTTCATCGGGCCATGGGAAAGTGACCTTGGGAAACAAGGTGCGCTTCCTTATCTACGCTTGAATTCGACTGTGCTTCGAATACAACCCTGGACGAAATGGCGTCGCCACGATTTGAGGTGGCTCTTATCCAGTTCAAGCCCAAGGTACACACACACACCACCACCCTGTCATGGTCCCTGTCCCGTTGCTTGTGATGACATTCTAATGTTTTTGGTCAATAGCGTCTCGACCCAGAGCATAACTATGCATACGCCGCTGAGAAGATTCGGGAGGCGGCAGCCTCCGGAGCAGCCCTTGCTATTGTCCCCGAGTACCATCTGACCGATTGGGTGCCCGAGGACCCTTCGTTTGCCTTGTCCCCCGAGGACGCTCTAGACTACCAGAAGAGATATCAGGCACTGGCAGAAGAGCTTCACATCAACATCTGTGCCGGCACTATAGTATCGAAATCTTTCGCGTCTGACTCCCAGGACACGACTGCGCCAGCTGTGCTCAACAAGTCCCATTTCATAGATCATAATGGCAAGCTTTTGGGAACTTACACAAAGACCAACATCTGGATCCCTGAACGTCGGTATCTGACATCCTCAGTCGAGTTTGCCAAGCTGAGCGGCGCCGACTCGTCCCATAACCCCCATCAAGCGATTGATACGCCGCTTGGTCGGGTTGGCATCCTTGTCTGTTGGGACCTTGCTTTTCCTGAAGCATTTCGGCAGCTGGTCCTTGACGGTGCTAAAATCATAATCGTCCCGTCTTACTGGACGTCCGGTGATATGACCCCTGATGGACTGGAGTACAACCCGGACTGCGAGAGATTATTTGTGCAGAATGCTCTGGTCACTCGCGCTTTCGAGAATACTGCTGCAGTCATATACTGCAACGTGGCAGGCCCGGCGGAGGAGGGTTTCTTCGGGTGCAGCCAAGTCACGCTTCCAATCGTGGGGACGGTGCCTGGAAGTTTCAGCGACAGCGAGGAGGGAATGCGACTTGTTGGCGTTGACATGCGTGCGGTTGAAGTCGCTGAGAAGAACTACAAGATCAGGCAGGACATGGCTGGCAAGGATTGGCACTATGGGTATGAGAAGGTTGATATTACATCTAGACGGTGAATTAGATAACCATAAACCGATATCATAATGTCTGTTCACCAACAATACAAAGAGGCTACGAATGGCTGTGCTAAATTGTGTGGAAATGTTACCATGAATCAGTTGACTCAAAATGGACGAATGTGGTTATTTTTTTTTGTCAGAAACTTATATTCTGTAACGACTAGAAACATCCAAGCTTTCTGTGGATTTGGTCTCATAGACCGCTGTGTCAAAGACCGAGCATATGCAAAGCCTCGTAACACAATAAAAACATGATTCATAGCATTAAACAGACTAAAGCAAGAGTGAGAATAATCTATTTGAATATGTAGGTTGTGCTATCAGACGTGACGTATCTAAGAAAATCAAAGACAGAGCATACAACCTTGGGAAGGTGAAAGTTCCAAAGCAACCCAACTATGTGATGCCAGCACTATTCCGAGCTCTTTTTACGAGTATCCTCAGAGGTCTTGGAGTGAGGGTCCGCCATGTCTGCATGAATCACCGGCAGTGCCTCTCCCAGAATCAGCTCGATATTCGGTCCTTGGTATGCGTTTCTCTTGAACAACCAGAGGCCGGTCACAAAGATGATGAAGATCCCAACAACAGCAACCACGTAGTCTAATACAGTGTTAGTAGAAGGCGATAACCCTAGGCTGACAACTGGAACAGTAAGAACTTACTCATGGAGCCGGCATCAACCGGGATTGCAGGCGGGAAGCAGAAGAACTATAGTTTATGATATCAGAAATTTGAGTCTCTCTCGATATCTGGCAGGATGGTGAACGAAAGAGCTTACAACTGAGGTGACTACCACGTAGATGGCAGAGGTATAATTTAGTATGTTCCCCCAGATTCGGCCAAGGGAAAACTCGGGGGGCTCGATCATGATTATCTTTCGGCCCCTGATCAGTAGTATAATGACAGGGGCTGCGTATGACAGGTTTAGGAAGAGCGTACAACTTGAGATGTACGCGTTGAATGCAACCTCGGGGCCTTTAGGAGAATTAGAGTCTTGACGTCAACAAAACTGGAAGGTTGGCATTTCTTACCGAGGTAGATCAGACCGAAAAGAAGATTAAAGACTGCCTGGACGAGAATGGCACGGACAGGGACATTGAGCTTTGGGTGGAGGTGAGAAAGGCTGGTCAATCGGTCAGTTAAGTGCCTAAGCATGGACTAGGCCGGAGTGCTTACTATCGAGAAAAGGGAGTCCCGTTGTCTCGAGCCATGGCCCAAATAAGTCGACTGCCAGAAGTCACACAGCCGTTGGCACCATTCACGAAGCACAGAGCAACGGCGACGGTTAAGACTGTTGAAGCCGCATAGCTGCCAGTTGCTTGTTGGATCATTTCGGTCAGGGGACTCTGCGTTGCTGACGCCAGAAGCCCATCGATATCGACCGCGCAGAATAACATGACGAGAATAAAAACAATGCCGCTAGTCCTTGGTGTGAGTGGGAGGGACAATAGTTAATGTTTCTACAGGATGGGCTGGACTCACGTCACACCGCCAACCATGATGGAAGCAACCATAGCCTGGGGAGCATCCTTTGTAGGACGGGGCATTTCCTCTGTCATATGAGCCACGGCATCAAATCTATTCATGAATTAGCCTCCTTGTGGAACTAGCAATAATCGTCGACTGTACTAACCCTATGAAAGAGAGAGCGGATTGGAGCAGTCCAAGCATCCAGGCTGTTCCATCGCTCCATCCTGTCGTGTTCGAGAAGTTGGTGAAAACGAATGTTGCATCCGTCTTGGGTGAAGTGGCGAGTAGCACAATGCTGATAACTACAACACTGGTTACAGACCAGTACACTATGTAAAGATTTTTTTCATTAGACACAAAGGCAAGGTCAGTGGAGGGAGTAGAGCAGTAGGCTTACAAGCACCCTCGTTCCACCGGTTTAGGATCGGATATGCGAAGAGGTTGAGAAGAACACCGATGATTGATACCGCGACAAACATCAGATAGGTACCCCATTTCGTGATTTCGTAGGTATAGTGAGAGCCAGCAACAGCCGCCGCGGCCAGGAAACGAGCTACATATGTTAGCTTCAACCCGCCCCAAACTTGATGAACGACAATGCCCATTACCTCCAAAGTATGCAGCAGTCGTATTGAGTGTCAGCCAGCCTGCTATATTGATCCACCCAACCAAGAAGCTCTGCACACGGAGGGTTTCAGTAATTGAAATTGGGGGATGAGAACTACAAGTGCAATTGCCTACCATACTCTTCCTCCACTTCTCGGAGGCCAAGGCATATGCATAATGGTATTGTCCGCCGGCAGTCGGCCAGCGAGAGGCCAGCTCACCCAGACTGGCAGCTAGACATAGAGAGCAGACGGTGCAGAATAAAAATCCGTAAACGAAGGAGACTGATCCGCCCGACGGCATAATAAGACCAATGGAACCGGCTAAAGAAATCCATGTGCTAGATGAAGAGAAAGAGGTTGCGTGAGCAAACTTTCTGAGTACTCAGGGGAAATGCATCAATCATACTTGAGAATGGCGAAAGACATGCCGACCATTGTGATTTTGGAGAAGCGTTTTTGGAGGTGACCCTCCTGCTGTCCGTTTTGGGATGCCATGATGTTTGGTACAAGGTTTCAGGACACAGATGAGGAAGTAACCGGCGCATGAACTGTGGATGAGGAGACTGGCATCCATTTAAGTAGTTGACGAGGCCATCCGATCAATGTAAGAGTGCTGATAACAGGGTTGAGGTGAGTTCCCACCGAACATGGCACAATCTGTGGAGTTTTGCGGGGGGTCACGCTTGACTCGTGCCAGGTCGAGGCTAAACTTGAAAAGGCAGTGTTAAGCAAAGGAAAATGCTTCGGGAGGGGTTTATCAAATTGCCGCTATCAGTTTTTGTCGGCTCAAGTAATTACGAGAAGCTAGTTGATAACAAACGCTCCACTTGCAACTACTGGTTCGATTAATTTCAACCTGCAACACATTACACATGATGCGGAAGAGCGTATCAAGGTCACGTAACGGGTGTGCCGTCTGCAAGTCCAAGCGAGTAAGCAATAACTTCTCTAGTGTAGTTGCTTCTGCTAATGATTCTATGTTGGTGGCAGCTCAAGTGCGATGAGGCGAGACCGAGCTGTTCTCGCTGTGAACGGCTGGGAATTACCTGCCCGGGGTACCAGAAACCTCTGAAATGGACCCGGTCGTCTAGAATGAGCCAAGAAAAGCACTGTGCCTCGGAGAGTTCCTTGGGTTTGAGCATCAGCCGTGAGGTTGAGACGCCGATCTTACAAGAGCACTCCCTACCTCTCGGGTTCTTGGAACAGCTTGATGACATTTTTGACACCGGAAGCCTGGATCTGTATGACCACAATACCGTTGATTCGCCTTTCTCATTCGTGCCTTCTTCAGAGGAACCGAACTCTTTCCAGGACAATGAATCTACAGTGGCACCGCGAAGTAAACCCTGGGAAAGCTCTCGTGATGGTTTGTGGACGGACATTTTTTCACCGCTGGCGCATGGAGGCACTGGCCATCTTCAACTTCAAACATCACGGCAACGGCAGACACACACATACTCTTGCGACCAGACGCCGATACCACAACCGCTCCGGGACCAATCATCCGTCTTGGTTGAGTACTACTTCAAGGAGGTTTGTGGCCTGATGTCCTGCTACGATAGCCCGATGAACCCCTACAGGTCAGAGATCTCCAACGTATGGTCTCAATCTCAACCTCTTTACTACATTACTCAAAGTATGGCCGCCGCTTGCTTGTCGGAGGTTTCGCCAACTATGTCCTTGACCGGCCGCCAGCTCCGCGATAAGGCTGAGGATAGCTTGGTCAGAGAAAGCACGGCTGGTCTAACAGATAAGACATCTCTTCTTGCGGTCGTTATGCTGGGCATGAGCCGTTCTTGGCACGACGCAGGGCATCTCGGCCAAAGGGAATATGACATTCTGGCCAAGGCTATTGAACAAATGGATCAACACCATGACAGTGTTCCATTGGCCGAAAAACAGAAGCATTTTTTCTTCTACAACTCTCTGGTATACTGGAAGCTCTTGCTATCATTTGTCACGGACTTGAATCTGGTCCGACCTGAAACCACGATTTTCCAACCACAAGTGGCGGAGCCCACCGCCGCAGTCGATCGATATGAACCACGAGTCCCTCACCCGCAGACGGGTGTAGGAATAGAAATACAAGAGTTGGTTTCCCAGGTTGGAGCTTTAGTAAGGAGAGAGCGAAAGAGGATCCGCTCTCGTAAGTTTGCATCAAGAAATGATATCGATACGGCTGAGGCTGCCATCCAGGAGGCTACAAGGCTTCAAGCAGATCTTTGCGCCATTGTGTTGCCGAGGGAGGCCACTGTTATCGACTCAGGCGATGATGTGACACCAGCAACTCATCTCCTAAAGGTCGCAGAAGCATATCGATGTATGGGGCTCCTCCAGCTTTTTAGAAACTTCCCTGATCTCCTCACATTCTCCGCGTCTTCTGGCACTCAAGATCAGGTCTTCCAACTCGAAAATAAGACTAATTCGCTCCCTGGCGCGAGCGATCAATGTCTCACGGATATGTGGCTGACATGCTTAGCACTCCATATTCTTCATTTGGTGCAAGGCATCCCAGTGTCCTCTCGCAGCCGATCTATCCAACCGCTTCTTCTTGTAGCAGTTTGCAGTGAGCTTTCACTTTGCCGCTCTTACGGTACAGTAGCTAGTCCAGACAGCGTCTCTGTAGAAAGCATTGCGTCTAGCCCTGTTTTCCAATCATCACCAAGCATAACAGACATTCTACAAGCAAGAAGGGACATTATATCACGGCTCTCCTATTTTGAAAATATACTGGCTGCAAAGCCGGTGAGGATGATGATACAGCTGGTCAAACAGACCTGGCGCAGAATGGACGAGGAACAGCAGGATTTATACTGGATGGATGTCATGATGGACGGAGGGTATGAAACGTTGATAGGATAACCGTCTTGCCAAAAAAGATGCTATAGCCAGTGAAAAATTGAACTTGACGGGATTTTGGTCATATTCAACTAAGTTTGAGTCGTGGTATCGCCACTGTATTTTGAGTGAATCTTCGCATCCCAAAAGTCGGGTAAGGTACTGCAAAGCCATCCATGGGGAGCGAAATGAGTAGAATAGACGCCAAAACCTTCACAAAGCCACACAACAACACTGACAACCGTCCGCTCTTGGAGTGGTAGATTATCAACCGGTCCACTATTACTACCTATGCTTTGATGCGGCTTGGAATGCCTCGAGGCTCACGTTTGATAGGCTTTGGTCTTAGTGGTCTTAGCCGTCTTGAACAAGGTTTATCCACCAAATTAGCTGCTACGGTAAACTCATGTTTTTAGTTGAACACTAGATTTCGGGTAGATCATTTGAAGGATATTGGAATGGTGCCATTATATCGTTGTTGCTCGTTCGCCACTAAACTTCACACATCGTGGCACCATGCTTTCGGGGCCAAGTATAGCTAGATAATAGTTCTCAATGCTAAAATTATTTACAACCACTCGGAATGTTTCTTCAAGTCTCATCACTAGAGCCATTGCTTTTCTACCATGGATTTCGAAAACCTAATATAAAACACGTACCGGGTTTCATCGATCGGTCCTCTAGAATCTCGAATTTAATCAAGGTTTACTAGATAGGGCCTCGAAGCAGGTTCATGCTGATATTCATCCGAACTGTAATTCTATGGACTGAATTCGTAATGTGCACTGAAGATTCCAGACCAACACGTCAAGATTACGGTAGGATACCGTTATGAACGCTACCCGCATTGGTGGTCCATCGCGTGGATGAGGCGGCCGCCCTCGACATAAGGACACGAAGGAATTTTACGTTTGTTTTGGAACGGGGATAAACCTTGATGTTTCGATATCTGGTCTAACCAGGAGGTTTAGACGAGTAGTAAACCTTTAGGCGCCGTGTCAGCAATTATTTTCATTGGTCTTCTGCAATGAAACGGGACGGGCTGAACCACCTTTAGCTCATAGCTTAAAGTATAACGGTACTGTGGCATTCCTTTATTGGCATGGTTTCGCAATCCTCGCTGGTTTAGTAAAGGTGGTTCATACATATATATTTCACACTGAAATATCTAGAACGCCTTAGGAATGTTCTCCATCGTGAGGGCATCACGGAGATGAAAGTGAGTTTCTAAGGCGATTGAGCCATCCGCGCTACCATCGGCCAAGCATAGGAGGTATGGAAGGACCTCTTTCTGGGAAGTTATAGGATATGCAGAATTGCAACCCTTCTTTCGAGTTGAAAAACTATATAAGAGGCGGTTGCCTCGACTCGTCAGAAATGAATTATAGCAACAAAGACAACATCAACTGACTGGCCTACCATACCTACCTTGATCAAACCTCAATAATCAACATGAAGTTCTCACGAGTTCTCTTCTTCGCCTCTCTTGCTCTAGCTGCACCTGCAGCTCTTGTTGAGAAAGATGAGCCAGCTCTTCTGCTTGACGAGCGCCAAAACGACCCAGTGTCAGCCGTTATCACTGCACTCAATTCAGTGACAAACACCATCAACACCAGTGGTGGCGCGATCCGTAAGCAGGTTTCCAATCGAATGAAAACTTTCAGGTGCTAACGATTTACACTAGAATCGGCAATCAATGGAATCACTGGAAATGTTGATGCCCAAGTCCAAGTCCTTATTCGGGCCAATCTGGATGCCATTCTCAAGGCCCTTCAAGGCTCCATAGCTACTATTCTCGCCTCGACCCTTGATTCGACTGGTAATATTACCGCAGCCGCCTCTGGCCTCACCCAAGCACAAATCAACAATCTTGCAGCAGCGATCCAGGGTGCCGTTGCAGCTGTCAACCGGCTCAGGATTATTGTCACCCTCACTGCCACAGACCTCACGCCCGCCGTGTTCGATTTAGTCCAGGGCCAGATCACCGCCATCCAAAACACCATCCAACCCTTCATCACCCCTGTTGCCGCTTTCGCCAATGCAGTTTCCAGATTGAATGCCAGACTCGGCATCTATGTTCTGGGACTAAGCAACGTGACATCCACGCTTGTCAGCACTATCCAGAACTTGCTCAATGGTCTGGGCCTTGGGGGTCTTGGAAACCTTCTAGGTTAAATGGTTCTTAGTATTGACTGCTAGGAAAGTGTTTCAAGTTTTGAAAATGAGCTTGAGATTGTTGATTTGATTTCATGCCTGGCTGCATTTTTCCGCTTCGACAAATCTAACAATTTTATCATATAAAGGTGTATTGGTCCTTATTTCCAAAACCAACCACTACTTTCCCTTATTGTAATGCTGCAGTAATGATTTGAAGTTAATAATATGAATTGATGAAATGTCTTCTAGAAATATATTTGCCTATGTGAGTGGATTAAAAAGCAGCCGAAAGCATTGATCATCGTATGCGGACTCTTTGAATAAACTTGAAGCGCCTAAACTAGACATAGTCTCTTGTTGGAGCATTTCACTCAACACACACAAGAAGACTTAATTGGAGTATCCATATGAGAATGCGTCGAGATTTATATACTCACATCCTACGCTTGGCATCAGCAGGGAACATCAATAGCCATTTCTTGCCCCAGCATACATGAAGCAAAAGTTGGAGTAATTTCTGTATGAATCCATGGCATTCTCTATTCTATTTTGATATTATTTTAAAATTTTAGGCCACTATCTGGAATCAATAGCTTCGTGGCAGGTCCAGCACCCTTTCTGAAATAAAGTTGAGAATCATCTCTCGACTTACTGGAGCGATCCGAGGCACAAGACACTCCCTGAACCACCGTTCCACATCGTATTCCATCGCATAACCCATGCCGCCATGGGTAAGAACAGCCCGCTCACAAGCAGTAAATGCCGCTTCAGCAGCAAGATATTTTGCACTGTTGCAGGCAACCCCGATCGCGTGCGGGCTGACTGCAGCTCCGGTTTTGCTGTTGTCATAGAGTCTGGCAGCATGGTATGTAGCCAACTTGGCCGCCTCCAAACGCATGTAAGCGTCGGCAAGGGGATGAGAAATTCCCTGGTTCATGCCAATAGGTCTGTTGAAGACGACGCGTTCCTTGGCATACCCTGCTGCCTTGGCCAATGCCGCATATCCCAGACCCAAGGCCTCACCAGCCAGTAAGCATCTCTCTGCGTTCATTCCGTGGAGCACTATTTTGAAACCCTGGCCTTCGGAGCCGATAAGAGTGCTCTTTGGAATCACATAGTTGTCAAAGAAGACTTCGTTGGCATCCACGGCTCGGCCTCCCATCTTCTTAATCCTTCGCATATCCAACCCAGGCTTCGTACGGTCCAGATCGATAAAGAAAAGCGACAAGCCCTCGCTGGGCTTCTTGACCTCCTCAAGCGGAGTGGTGCGAGCGAGCAGGATCATCTTGGAAGCCACCTGAGCACATGTAATCCAGATCTTTTGACCCGTGATGCTGTAGCCATCACCGACGTCCTTCGCGGCCGTGGACAGACTGAGCGTGTTGAGCCCGGCGTTGGGTTCGGTCACGCCAAAGCACACTCGTGTCTTACCGGATACGATATCGGGTATCGACTTGAGCATGTCTTCTGAGCCAAACTTAGCGAGTGGCTGTGTTGCGTAGATATTGGCGTGAATGGCTTGGGCACCCGCCATACCCGCGCCGGACTCGGTGATAGTTTGCATCATCATGGTAGCTTCCGAAATGCCCAGGCCTGATCCGCCAAATTCCTCAGGTAATGCCACGCCCAGCCATCCGTCCTTGGCTAGTGCGGCATGGAAGTCCTTGGGGTCGGTCTCGGTTTGGTCGAGATTCTGCCAGTAGGTATTGGGAAAATTAGAGCAGACCTGGCTGACCGACTCACGAACCATGAGTTGGTTTTCAGTGAATCCTGTCGTGTCCATGATATGGCGAGAGGATGTGCTGGAGAATGTGCGGGCTGCGCTTCCGTTTGCACCTCTGGAGATGAGCCGAGCTCCAGCTCCCATTGAAGGGGCTACGCATCGTGTGAGCTTGAATGAATACATTTTCGTGCTCTGAATGAACTATTCAAATATTAAATTAAAACATATAGAGCCAGCAAACCAACGAAGGCTTTGGGATGAGGCTGATATATATTTGATAAATTCTGGTTTCACGATGTCGCTCCGCAGTCTCGGCTACTTAACAAGAGGAGAGGCTCGGTAACTCGGCTTCTTCATCTGGCAAATGAGGAGAACACCAAGAAAACGGCTTCTTCTCACATTACGGCAATATCCAACCGCCCTCCGATCGGCCGTGACACAGGCGATAATTCAAGTTGCTTCCATTTCCGTGAGAAGTGTTTCTGGGACGGCAACGGGCTGGGTATTGGCCAACTCAATTCATACAGTCATTTTCAAGTTCAGTAAAAGACATATCATCCACCATGGCGCCGGTTTCGTTCCTCACCAAAAGGCTAGGGCAGGCTCTCCCACCAACACTTTTCCGGCATCCAAAATGCAGTGGCCTCGGGAAGATCCCGCTCAAATCGCCCAGTCTATTTGCTCCCATGCGTCGCTATTATTCTTCAGATAAACAAAGCAGAAACATCAACCTCCCGCTTGACGGAATCACAGTTGTGAGCCTCGAGCAAGCCATTGCTGCACCATTCTGTACTCGGCAACTGGCCGATCTCGGGGCCCGCGTGATCAAGGTGGAAAGACCAGTCGTGGGCGACTTTGCGCGCAATTACGACACGCGGGTTGATGGCCTCGCTTCGCACTTTGTTTGGACAAATAGGTCGAAGGAAAGCCTGGCACTTGATGTCAAGGACCCCAAGGCCGCCAAAGTTCTACAATCCTTGCTCAAGACGGCCGACGTCTTTGTGCAGAATCTCGCCCCCGGGGCTACAGACAGGCTCGGTCTCTCATTTGAGAACCTGCACAAAATCAATCCTCGTCTCATCGTGTGCAACATATCGGGGTACGGTCCCACGGGGCCGTATAGAAAGAAGAAAGCGTATGACCTTCTCGTCCAGAGCGAGGCGGGCGTCTTATCTGTCACCGGAACAGACGCGGACCCTGCTAAAGTTGGTATTTCAATCGCTGACATCGCAGCCGGCATGTACGCTCAGCAGAATGTCTTGGCTGCTCTGATACACCGTGGAATCACCGGCAAGGGCAAACAAATAGACATATCTATGCTCGAGAGCATGGCAGAATGGATGTCTTTCCCCATGTACTACACATATAAAGGAGCCGAGCCTCCGAAACGCATGGGGGCTTCGCACGCAGCCATCTACCCATACGGCCCATTTGAGACCGGCCAGGGCGGTACAGTGATACTTGGTTTGCAAAATGAGCGCGAATGGCAGAAGCTTTGCTCCGTGGCGCTGGGAGACCCCCAGCTTGCCGTTGACGAGAGGTTTTCGACCAATTCGCTTCGGTCCGAAAATCGCGAGGCTCTTAAGAAAATCATCTGCGAGATCTTCTCCAAATACAGTCCCGAGGAAGTTCTCGCCCTCTTGGACGAAGCAGGGATTGCAAATGCCAAGATGAATGATATGAAAGGGCTATGGGAACACCCACAGTTGAGAGCAAGAGGCCGTTGGACAGAGGTTCACAGCCCAGTAGGAAAATTACCTGCCTTGCTACCGCCCGGTGTTGCAAGTGTTGATGAAGTTAAGATGGATGCGGTACCGGAAGTTGGTGAGCACAATTCAAAAATTATACAAGAATTGGGGTTCAATGAGGATTTTCTAGACCAATGATCAGGTTCGTCATCGGGCAGAGGTTTTAAAGGTTAGAATCTAGAATAAAAAGTATGTGACGAATGAAATAAATATCACAAACATTTCTTACATTATGGTCAAATTGAAAACGTACTTATGGCGTTCCCTCGCTGCTTTGTAGAATTGTAACTTGAAAAGCTTGTACACTGCTAAGTTTCTCAGCTTCATATTCTTGATAGAGGAGAGACCTTTGTAGAGTTGCCGATTCGGCTATAAGAAGTAGGTAGTCAAGAAGTCTCTTCATCGGAGGCACCGATATGGTTATGATTTGTCTTTTCTGTTGAATTACTTAATCATTTATAGTGGTTTCTCTAGCACATCCATCTCGAAATCATTAAACTCGGTCAGAAAGGCCCCAAGATCTCCCGTAGACTCATTCCCTTCCCAATACCCATTCCACATGAAAAGGTGTGGATCTTCAAAAACATCGTTCTGTATCCGATTTGTTACTGAAGAAGATTCTAGTTGTTCCAAAGCGGTCTGGTTCATTTGCTGATGAATGCCTGTCGGCTCAGTGATCTCATCGCTTGTTCCCTTTAGCTGCTTCATGATCGAGTTATCGACAAATTGCATGAAAACGTCGAGAACGTTATTGTTGATCCTCCAATATTTTTGTATCTCTTGCAAGCCTAAGAGACAAGCCTGGGCTCGGTTCTCAGCTATTCGCCGGGCGACTCCCGTTCCCCTTCTGATACTGACAACATGAATGCAGAGCGCGGCGAAGAGACTAGTGATTCTAGCAACAAAGGTCATTAGTTATAGAACTTAGATTGGTATGCTATTAATCCATACAAGTGCATTTGGCCAAAGCGAAGTGCCCCGCGGGTCAGCAAATCTTCGGCAATTCGGCTGATGCGAGTCGCGGCATGGTACGCCATTTCAGCACTATCAACAGCATCTCTCTGCCGCATGAAGCTGTTCCGGTGAATTAGAATTCGAAGATGACTGGAATTCCAGTTGTTAGTGATGACCTGCTCTATAAGTGCAATATTGATAGCAATATTGATATACTTACTAATACGCCAGATGTAAGAGACAGGTCCAAATGGGTGCATTGTCAGAATCAATGCCGTTCTTCACGTCTTCGGGCAGGCTCTCGAACCATGAATGCAGCGCGTTGTCCAGAACTTGCACATCGTACTGTTGGGGAGAAGATCGTCCGGGGAGGAAATATAAATCAATCACGCGACCAACTATGTAAAATTAATTTCCACTCCAAAACATGCGTTATTGGCATTCAACGTACGCAGTTTCGCAATTTCGACCATCTTGATCACATAGACCGTATGGTTCGGCTGGCAGGATCCAAAGGGGAACCCTTCCGGGTCTACAACTTCAGAGCTCAGGTCTGAGTCGAGAAGAGGTTCTGTGTCGCAGTCTTCGTCTCTGATCCTGCTCGGTAGCCCCAGTGAGGCGGCAGCTTGTCTTTCTCGAACCTGATTACGTTAGTGTGTTGATGGGGGGAAGCATTATGAAAATGGAACTAACATAGATGGACCACCAGATCCTCCTACGTAACCGCGTGGGGCTGTGGCCCTTGGCTGTGAATTTGGTGCTGTGACATGAAAAGTTAGCTACGAGGGATAAACTTTGAACTCATCGTCACTCACGAGCGATGAAGGCCTTGAGACTCAGCCAGAGAGATGACCACCCCGAGCCAGTATCTCACGTCTCTTATATCAGTCGGGCCTCCTCTCCAAAAGCTCATTAAGAACACAGACTGGATCAGAGTGATCTTGTCTTGTTCCCAGTCGGCACTATACAGTAGGCGAGTCTTGGTATAGAACCTGGCCTTAGCTTCCGCACGATCTTGGAATCCGATATTCGAGATGATTTCATCTGTGCAATATGTGCTGCCAATAAACAACATGGCATTCAGTAGGAGAGGAGATAGTGTCCCATTTGCTAAATGCTGTGCGGTAAGACGCCGATCTAGAATGGGGAAACATGGATGGAACCAGGTGAAGTAAGCTTCCAGTACTGGAATATAGTCCTTTTGATCTGGAAATTCCAACACTTGTTCCTCACGAAGAAGCCTCAAGGTACTGGCCGGTATGTCTTCGGCGGCATTATACGAAGACGGTGGAGTGGTGCCATTGTTGCTGTTTACTTCTGCACGGGGCAAGACAACGTTCAAAGGAGGTTCAAGATGTCCGCGACGCCCTTGGCCAGCGTCATTGTTGGAAGAGCCTTCATTACCCTCTTGTCGAGGGGGTCCAGGCATCAGTGTGATGAAGTTGGACTCTCCATAAAAGACGGTCGCCTCGGGGGACGTGATAGAGACCGAGGATGCTGGGACATCTGGTGGTGTCAGGGCCTGGCTCTGAGCTACCCTAGCTTCAGATTCTCGAGTATGTCTCTGATGATGCTCCTCCGTGGCCCCTGCTGCAACTATAGCTGACTTTCCCGCAGCCGAAGGTGTCCGTAGAGTCCCCGCTGGTGTTGCCGGCGACGCTTGGCCGTTTGCCTTTCGGGGCTTGCGAGGGTAACTTGCCGACTCCGTGTAAGTGGTAGTTCCTGTAAGTCGATCTCTACCGGCATCATTCACTTACCGTCCGCGTCGTGAGGCAAAGATCTCGCAGGACACCGATCCTTTCTCGCAATTGGAGCACGGATAGCGCTCGGTCACGTCGCAACGCACTCGACGCACATTGCATTCACGACAAGCACGCTTTGCACGCGTGATCCGTGCAGGAGGTTTTTCGATCTGAGTAGGCATCTTTGGTAAATTGCTCGACATGCTCTACCAGAGTGCGGCGGGAAAGCCTCTTGCCCTTGAAGAACGTCACAGAAATTAACTTCGGCTACTTCGGTTACTTCGGCTTCTTGCAGGTCTAGCCACTACCCTATAGTGCGAATACCCTATAGCATCAAACAAACTCCAATCTACTCCATGATTCATTCCCCATGAATCGCAGTGGTTCCAAAGGGCTTGTCTTGTTGAGAGTTGGAGAAGAAAATGGATTTTAGAGATTCCGTGGGCTTTACTGCTAGAAAGTTCAGGTATCCGAAGCTGTAAGACTCAATAATCAATTTGCTTGGGAGATTTCCAGCTGTGGAGTAAATCGAATATTTGATTTCTGAGCCTGCAAATTTTTGACCTGTTTGACTAGCGTTGGCATCCGCTGTCAAAACATGACTGCATCAATCTTTGAGCGATTGCTCCTGTGAACGTGATAGCACGTCAATGATTCTTGGGTACGGCGCCCGTTCATGACAGCGATTGACGCAGCGCAGACGTGTCACCGTCCATGATTGGGTGAGATCCGGATCTGGAACCCTTGATAAGACGCATTTTATGGAGTTATCTAAGCGATATGCAAAGGGTCTTCCCAATCCAGAAGCTGGTCATCCTACAAGATTCCGTCATCTGCTCCCTTTAAATTAATCTTGCTTTTGGCCTTGGCCGTTCCTCCTCAGGCTGGCGGAAAGGTCAACGAAGAATCTGTTTCCCAGTCTCACCAGCACCACAGCACTTGGTGCCATTCTTTCCTTTAAATTCCGATTCTTTCTAGCAGCCTGAACCGGGTTATACAGTGCAGCGATGGCGGGGGACACTGAGCGCAGGCCCTTGCTGGGCCAGCGTTCCCACTCGTCATCAACAAACAGTCAGCTCGGCGATGCTGCTCATGGCCCAACTCGCGAGACAAGAGGCCAAAACATCATCATATTGATGCTCTGCATCATCTTGTTCTTCGCAAGCTGGGCGAATGGCTTCACCCAAATTCCTCTCTTGCGCCTGGTGGAGGACAGAATTTGCCATGAATACTATGACATGTCCATGTCACCTCTTGAGCCCATCGATGAGAATCTTTGCAAGGGAGAATGGATCCAGAGCCGCTTGGCTTTCATTCTGAGCATCAGTTCTGCCATCGGAGCCTTGTCAGGTTTTCTCGCAGCATTTCCCTGGGGAGCTGCGGCTGACCGGTAAGCCCCAATCCCTTGTCGATCCGAGGCACGTTCGCTAATCTGGCTTCTGAAGCATCGGCCGCAAGCCAATTCTTACCCTTGCCTTGACTGGAATGGCCCTCGAGGTTGTTTGGGATATTCTTGTCATTTGGTTTCACAATATGCCTATCAAGCTTATATGGCTTGGAGGAGTTTTGAATATTGTGGGCGGCGGGAACGCGATCATTATTGGCATGATTTTCAGCATAGCCACCGATGCGACGACTGATGAGGAGAGGCAAGTTTGCAATATACATCTAGAGCCCGCAGAATTTCTACTGACTTGTGCTCAGAGCCGTGGCCTTTTTGCGCCTTCACGTAGCAGGGATGGCAGGATCGTTGGTCTCCCCAACTCTATGTGCCCTCGTTATGGAGCGAGCATCGCCCTGGATTTGCCAGTGGATTGGGGTATCGTTGCTTATCTTTGGGAGTGTTGCAATATACGCTGTTCCCAACCCTCCCAAACCGTCACACTCGCCCTCGCATGACGAACAAGAATCAGACTCGGATGATGAGGATCCGGTGAACCGGAAGAGGGTATCCAAATTACTGAAGATGATATCTCTTCCCATAACGCCTTCTCTACTTATATTCTTCTTACTCACCTTTCTCTCAATACCGGTGGCGTTGGCTACACAAATGTTCATGTCCCAGTATGTCTCGAAACGATATCACATCAAGCTGTCAAGTACGGGGTACATTCAGTCAACGTTTGGCGTTGGGCACATCATACAGGCCTTTATTATTCTCCCTTTGGTGTCTCACCTTTTGACATCAACAACCACGCCGGCCATATTCCGGGTCAAGGACGAGAAACTGAGAGATGTTGTTTTACTTCGGGGTTCTTTCGTCTTTCTTATTGTCGGACTCATCGTGGTCGGTTTGGCAACGGACCTAATTGGCTTCATGTTCGGTCTGGTCGTGTTGGTGCTCGGTTCGGGGTACGCCAGCCTCTTGAAGAGCCTAATGAGCCTGTATGCCGACGCCAAGCATCGATCCAGGCTCTTCAGTCTCATTGGCATGGTAGAAGTACTGGCGCGCGTTTACTCAGAACCGGCCCTTGCTGGACTCTACTCGCTTGGGCTACGTCACGGAGGTGGTTGGATTGGCATCCCGTATTTTGGGGTGGCACTTTTTATCGCAGTTTGTCTTGCTTTGCTTTCATTTGTAAAATTGCCAAAATCAAATGAGGCTGTGACTGATTAGACTTGAGAGCGGTGTGGGGATATAGAGATAACCATAGAAGCGGCAGATACATACGAGTATGGGCATAGAAGTCGATAGGTTCTGATACAAATTACTATTGTTAGCGAAAATGAATGATCAGAGCATGAACGCAAACACATCTTGGTATAGGTGTCAAGGGTTAGTATAATCTATCTTATCCGCAACTTAGACAGTAAGTCACACCCCAAAGGATAGAGATCATTAGCAAAGCAACACGTATACTCTACCACAAAACATTCTCATTCTAATGGAAATCAGCTTATTGAATATAGATCTGAGATGCTATGATGAATGAAACAGCTAAGTGTACATCCAGTTCCATCCCAAACATGCGGGCAGCTCTCAAACAGACGAGATCTCGTATTATGAAACCTCAAATTCAAGAATCAGCTGAGGTACTCCGGTGAAGCCCGCGGGCATAGACCATGTAAAACTCCAATATTCAAAAGTATTGGATGGGCTTAATTCGCCACCATTGGCACCTGCAAACTTTGTAACATACGCCATGTTGATGTTTCCAGAAGGCGTCATTGAAATCCCTTGCATGTGTTTGATGCCAGCCAACGTTTTTCTCCCCTTGAAGGTAGTCGCAATAATTTGGAATTTGCTGTCAGCATTTCCGCTGGGGTAAGAAAGCACCACCTTCCCTGGCGACACTTCAGTCCGTAGGGCTTTCTCCGAAGGGCGTAGCTAGAGGCCTGATTAGTACCCGAATGAAACGAGATGGAATGTACATACAGTTAGGAAGGCTACTTCATCGTCGGTTATCCACTGCACTACCACAGGATTGGTGGTGCCAGCTGGGCCGCCAACCCCGGTTTGGTTGAAGGACATGCCTCCGATGGTCAATTTTTCAGACATCCAGGTTGTGATGTTCCTTGTATCGAGATCATAGGGTGGGTAATAAGCTTGAGCGGTGAATGTGCGCTCTTTATCGAACTTCTTGAACTGGTCAAAGAAGTTATCTGGCAAGTGCTTGGCTTGTGTGTCTGCCAGCACTGCAACAAGCGGTCCCCAAGCATAATCAGGTGAGTGGCTCATTAGATGGGGCTTCCATGTTTACTTGTCAACACTTTTACATCACTAAAAGGCTTATGAGAGTAGAGAGAAAGACGGACTGACCTGGCTGATGAGAGAGGATGCATTCTTTCCCAGATATGCCCAAAACCATAGGGCCATGATGCTAACATATCGATTCATGTCGTATCCATAGGTACGATCCCATGGCCCAGCCAAGTTCTTCATAGTCGGGTGCCAAAGCTGACTGAGTGAATCCCATGTTTTCTGGAGCATCACAGGTCCCATCCGTGACATGGCAGAGTCTTCTGGAAGATACGTGCTCCAGAGAGTAAGGCCAAACACCGAGACTCCCGTGTATGTGGCGCTATTGAACTCGGACAATGTGTTCGTCTTGTTAAAGAGCGCGATGATCTCGTTGGCGTACGCTTCACCTGCAGAGGTCATGTTCTGATCATTTGTTTTGCGACCAACCCATCCTGACACGAACGCCCTCATGATAGCCTGAACTGGTTAGCCACTAGTTTCTTCTGGAATCTGGCCTTTCTCAACGGGAAGACTCACCGGGTTGCTATATGAGGGGTAGAGATTATCGCCATTTTGTCCCCCGTTTCTGTACGAGTCCCCTATCGCTGTGTGAACGAGCGAATCTAGGATGAGCTTCTGAGTGTCCGCAGAAAGAAGCTCGGAGTACTCCTCCAGAATGATGATAAAGGTTGTTCCAACAAATCCGCGCCAATTTGGGTCCCATGAGTTGTAGATTTTGGCCGAGTAGAGCGGCGAGCCGACCTCAGGCTCCTCTGGATACTTTTGGTACGTTCCATACCATTGCTGTGTTGTGTTTTTGAATTGGCCCCCAATGACATTCCCAATAATTTTCTCGGCTTCCGCGACGTCATTGTTCTCGTTCCTCGCCAACAGACCAAGAGCGTACCAGGCGGAGCTGCGAGTTTCGTGGCGCAGAGCCTCCTGAGTATTGAGATCATAGAGATATCCCTCGTTGCTGTCGTAATTCATGTCTAGCCATTTCATCGAGTCGCCGAAAAGCTGTTGAACGTCCGGACTCCATGATGACGGTGTGGCAGCCAAGGTAGTCACGCAGGTCGTAGCCAGCACCAAGAGGAATGGCAACATCCTGACAGATGAAAGGTATAAGTTTAGCCGGCGCGGGCCTGTTGGGTGTTTATCCTACCGAATGGCTGGATTGGTTTTCTGCGGTTGAAGTCTTTTTGGAACAGACTACGTCTTGCTTGTCTACGGGCCTTGGTCCGGTAGATATATGACTAGATGTGGAGAACGATGAGCAGATCATTTGCTTGCATGCGTAACCCCTGAGCCGGCTAATGTTGAATTTAACGTACTGAGTGGGAACTCATCCCCGAAACGAGCGTGATCAGCATGGGGTCTTAGACTAGATTCTAGACGATCAACTTGTTCACCTCTGTTGATGTTCCATTGAGGACCTTACTGCTGTCCCTATTCTGGCTACCAAGTGCCCAGTATCAGTGTGCTATGAGTGCCTAGACTATGTCAAAAATTAAGCTCTCTCACTTTAGGCTTGGCCATTAGAAATGTTGGAAACATCCATTCAAGTTATTTACGGCAGGTGACATAGTGCCAAATCATACGAGCCGTTAGCTTGATAGCCTTTTTATCCGGAGGTGCGGAGGTAGAGAGGGATGTCTGCATCGCTCTCCACATGCTCGATCGAGCAGTCGCCGAAAGTGTTCCTGCTTACTCGTCGAAGGCCGATATGCAAATCTACCATCCCTTCATCTCGCATCAAGATATCAGAAATGGGGTAAGAAATCCAACAATTGGTTTCAGACGTGGCGTGGACTGACTCATTTTTAGACAAGTGCCCGCAAAAGACCGCTGTATCAATGTCTGTCCAGTCAAATGCCTAGATAAATGACATTTCGCGAAGCACAACTCCTTCTGGAAATTCTGTAAACATGCTTTTGATGGGTGTCATTCTATTTTTGGCCGATCGCAAATTGAGACCCTCCGTCAGCGAGATCGCTGAGAAGAAGATCGGCGACGACTTCTTCCATATCGTTGATTGAATTCTGAACAATAGGAAATGATCCGATTAGCTCAGCTCCCATGCGAGGATGCTAGGTGCCCTAGCCTATGAAGACCTTTGAAACTCCAGGATAATTACCAGGCTTCGGCACCTGTAATGCCTTGTAATGCCTTGATGCCAATGTCAGGATATGAATGTGTTGTGTGAATATGGTGTGGATCGCTTCAGCTTTTCTCGGATCACCTGCCGGGGTGCCTGTCCCGTACTTATGCCTCAAAATGCTGGGGCTGGTCGTTCTGAATCTTCAAACATAAGCCTGCTCTGGCGTAAAGTGCTGCGAATTAAGGTTGACTGGCCAGTAGGGCTGGACGAGGTTCCTGGAGTGGAAACGCCTTGATTTCTGCCAGTCTCGCTGATGATACATTCGACCTGGTCTTCATCGTCTATGGCAGCAGTCAGAGTGTCTAAGGGGACGGTTGTAGCCCCATATACGCAGCCTAGTTGGCAACTTGGTCTCACATTTGGCTTCACCATCCGGAGGTAATATCTTCAGCCTGCTTCTGATGACGAGATATCCGCGGCCCAGAGCCAAGTTTGTGCCGCAGGCCATTGTCATTCCTCATTCTTCTGACCGATGTGACCGTACGGCAGACGAGGTGAGAGTTTAACAAAGCTTGCAGAACAAATGGTATCTACGCTTATGGACGGCCCATGCAGGTTGATAAGGCACGGAATATAATGGCCGAGGAGATACCGACAGTATGGTACGTTGGCACATGCATGTCTACGTCACGGGTAAGCATCCTACCGTTGGGTAGTTGTTGGTCATCAAGTCTGCGAAGATGGCCGTATCGCTACCACGAAGGCCACCGATAGTCATTCCAGCAGATCCATCGGCTTCTTAAATAGTCTGCAGACCAAGCATTGAAGATAGGGTTCATCAAGGGTAGAGTTGTATACCAAGAAAATGCGAGAGTCCTGGAGGGCCCAGCTGTATCTACATTCGCGTACAAAGAAAAACAAGGAGCTTATCTTCTTGAATTGGGCCTCGCCCGCCACTGAAGCTCGAATTCTGTAGATTTCAACCACATGCTTTGTAATCCACAACTATAGCTGCACGCCCGCAGAGTAGCATCGTTTCGTATTGAAGGTCGAGGCACAGGCCTCCCGTTATGCGGTCACTCTTCAGTTGACCGCCGAGAAGCGCTCCAGGAAGAGTGAGGCCGCAGATACGAGAAGGGTGACGATCGACGCGGCGTAGTTCAAAGAGAGCGTCAAACTGCTTATCAATCACACTTTATGAGGGTGCTGGTATCGCCAGGTGGTTTTGGAGTGAGGCACAGCAGATTCCGTCATTCCGCGAAACGGAGCGTCCATGCCACTATGCATTTCGAGGCTTTACGGCCTTAAAGTCTCAACTATCATGTTCGATAGAAGGAAGCATCGTGATATCTATCCCGTTGCTCACAGAATACTCACCCTCGGTTGTATATAGCCAATGTCTGGATAACAGGCGATGGCCAATGTCACAGCCTGTTGAATTCATCATGGCGAACATTCGGATGCAGGTTACTCGTGTACAAGATAACTAGGTACGTTTGTAATCCAGATGGAACTTTTCGGTAACTGCGTGTCAGCGTGCTTTCGTCAAGGCGGTCAGCTGATCGTTATATTGTGATACCACTGCAGCAAGCTGCAGGACGTGGTCATGGTTCTTTTGAAACCCACCCTGCCACGATTCGGCACCTGGCTTCTTCCTACTGATAGGGCAATTCAATTACGAATAACGATGCTGAACAAAACTCGGTGTGCATACAGGGATCAATGTGAGGCATATCATGGAGTAGCGTCAACTACTGCGGCTGAACGAAGTCGTGGGAGCCGCGTATCTCTCTTACTTCGGGGCCGAGTAGCTGCCTTGCCATCTTGTCACCCCATGTAAGAGTTGCATTGTCATTCCCTAATGCTGCATTTGGATGTGCGCCTCGGTGGTACTAATAGATAATCCTCCGACAATTGCGTGCTCGACCAGTACTCTGCTCCAACTGGCACTCCTGTACTTCGACTGGTACTCCCATGCTTCGACCATTACTTGTATGTTTCGATCATTGATCCCATAGTTCGACCGTTAGATGCTCCATGCTTTCCTTTGCCAAACGGTGAGACCTCGTAACTTCGTCCTGTTTCGTCTTGCCATTCATTCTTCCCCGTAAGGACCAACTTCTAAGTAGATAGACGTATGAGAGGTACAGTGGTACGAACCATATCAATGTACCTAACACTTGGTCCTACCAAAGATCCCCGATGCTTATTCTTCCCAAACATTCCTGCCGCTTATCTTGTACAAGGAGGGGTGGTAATGAGAAAGTCCCGGTCATTGTGACATAGATGATGTAAGTATATAACGTGCCGGGTGATGAGGGAGTCGTTTTCGCCCTCTCTTGCCAGCTGTTTCTTGTTCTCTTCTCTATCCCGGAGAGAGTTTTGATAGAAAGTTAAAACAAAAGAAGAAGTCAGGTTCTCTTCTCTATAACGCTTGGTCTCTACCAGTAACCGAAAGTTTTCACTTTCTTACCTGTCCAGTTACGATGGGGTCGCCTACCTGGCTCACAATTGTAGCTGCAACGGCGGTGCACTGCGTTGTTTCCCCTCTACCAGAGGTTTCTCTAGAGCTCTATGTTGTTCCCTACCTTCTGGGCAACTTGATTCTATACACTTATCTATGGAAAGAAGGCCTGCCCACCGTTGAGATCATCTTCAATTTCACAACTATCAACGCCTGTTTCCTTTTCACTTCTGTCATTCTCACTATCACCAGACGGCTTTTCTTCTCACCGCTCGCTAAGTTTCCTGGTCCTAAGCTTGCTGCAATCTCAGGATTTTGGAATGCCAACGAAGGGCGGCTTGGTCGGGCCTCAAGAACACGCAAAGCCTTACATGATCAGTTCCAAAGTGACATCATCCGAATTGGCCCCAACGAGCTGTCTGTCAATCGTGTTGATGCTATTGAGAGGCTCTATGGAAAAGACTACAAGAGAGGAACCTTCACCCCGGTTTTCAACATCTCCGGTGGGGATAACCTCGTGACACAGAGAGACAATCAACTACATAGCATCTGGAGGCGCATGTGGTAAGTTTTTTTTTTGCTCACTCCAGTACCTGCCATGCCTTACTGAGGTTGTAATACTAGGGTGAGAGCTTTCAGCAGAGACAAGTTTTCCGATTATCTAAACCGAATACAAAACCATGTGAACAAGGCCGTTCGTCTTTTACATGAAAAAGCTGGAAGTCCGGTCGAATGTGGCAAGTTCTTAGACGCCTTGACATTCGATGTGTAGGTTAAAAATGCTTGGTATCGAATCGAAGATTTTCTAAAGCTGATGAGATACAGAATATCGGACATAGCTTTTTCTCAAGATACCAGATTCCAAGATGGTGCTGGTGATCGTCCACTCATCGATGGAATTCATATCTTCGTTCCCATGATCCCGGTATGTCACAAACAATAATACCTGCCATGACATCTCAGCCCTAACAGCCTTCATGGTCAAGGTGTTGGGCAATTTACCGCATCTGCAACAGATTTGCCGGTACCTACCCGAGCCGCCTGCAGGACGAAAATTCTCCGAATATCGTGATCGAGTCCTAGCTGCACGCAAATCTCTCAAGGGACTGCCTAACGACATCTTCGCTCATCTGGAAGTTCCCGATGCATCAACTGGTATCAGACTGAGACCGATTGACCTCAAGCAACACATACTCTTTATGATGATAGTAGGGGCGCATTCTGTTGGCACTACACTGACACGGACTCTTGCTGTTCTCGCTTCCCAGCCTCATGTCCAATCATCCATCAGGCAAGAGTTAAATGAGGTATTTCACGGCGAAGGAATTGCTCCAGTGGAAACTATACGGAAACTCAAGTACTTGGATTGTGTGGTGAGGGAGGCCCTGCGCATGTTTGGTCCCGTCACTGACGGTACCGCTGTCATTGTGCCAAAAGGGGGCATCACACTGGGGAGTGGTAGCTTCATACCAGGGGGTACTCAGGTTTGGGTTGGACAGTACGTTATAATGTTCAACGAGGAATACTTCCCTAGGCCCCATGAGTTCCTACCAGAAAGATGGATGAATCTAGGCGATGAGGGACATGGGAATGAGGGCGAACTGGTCAAGGATCGTCGAGCATGGATTCCTTTCGGCTATGGACCCCACTCCTGTGGTGGGAGGGCTCTTGCAATAGAAGAGCTTAAGCAGATTGTGCTGAGAATTGTCATGGAGTTTGACATTCGTTTCGTGGAACATGAAGACATGCCGTTTCAGTATGAGCATTGGGCAGACAGTTGGAAGGATTACTTTCTTACGATGATTGACGAGATAGAGTTAAGGTTTGTCCCGAGGTGAAGGAGTTTACTACTATGACATAGCTGAGTTTGATAAGTAGCGGTCTATGATATTCTAACTGAAGCAAGTCAATATGCAATTCAATAACGCAGCGACATTATTGTATCACAGCACCCTCCTTTGCACAAATTTCCGTGTTCAAATCTATAGGTATCCCGTGATATAACATGTACAACATCTACACAAGCACCCTTTCCTCAAAGTCAAGTGTACATATAACTTGACAATGGATGAGCAAATCGTGCCCATTCCCAATCTTACTCATTGGCCTTGCTTAGCACATCTTCAAACCAGTCGAGCAGTACCTGGCTCTGCAGAACAGATGCACCGATCGAGCAGTGCTCTCCCGCGCCCTCATCTGCGGTAAAGTAGTGATACAGCGCGTTGGAACCAATAGCATCAGCCAGCATCTTGGCTTGACCAGGGAAGAACTTTTCTAGCTGCACATCGCCAATGAATATCGGTTGCTGGATCTTATCAGCCACATCGGTCAGGTTGCACGCCAAGGCCCTGTTCATCCATTCAAATGGTGTCCTGGCGTTGAAAGACCACATGCCTTGTTGTACGCCCCAGCGCATGATAGTAGGAGTGGAGGGCTGAGCAACTGCCTCCTCTATAATAGAGTTGAACGTATCCGCATCGCCTGAATAAAAGACGTCTTTCAATTCCTGAGGAAACTGGTTGAGCAGAGACTTCCCAAAGTCATATAGCCCATCAACGGCAAATACAGCAGCAATGCGTTCATCAAAAGCTGCGGCTCTCGGTGCAAGATAACCCCCAAAGGAGTACCCCATCAATCCGATGGCCTCAGAATCTACCTCTGGATGCTGGATTGCGAAATCGACAACAGGGGAGACGACTCTCTCCCATTCGGAAATGAAGCCAATGTTCTGACCGCGTCGGACTGTTGGCTGGCCTGGTCCCTCATAGGTGATGACGTTGATTCCACGCTCCAGAGCAGCCTTTCCGATTAAATGATACATTTCTTCCTGGGAACCGTCGTAGCCGTTGCACATAAGGATGGTTGGCCGAGGGCCAGTCAGCCCAGTCCCAAAGAAAATTGCAGGAATCGTAAAGTTGCCGTCCTTAGCTTGCAGGTTTATGCGTTTGCCTGGGACGGGGAGAAGAGCCATAGCAGCATCAAATGCGTTCAGCTGCTTGTCCCAGAGAGAATTGATGCGTGGATGGCTCCAGTTGCCGTGCAAAAAGAAGTCAGCGGATCGGTAGTAGCTGGAAGCTCTGAACAAGGCGTTTCTTGCGGAGACTGGGTGTTTTTCTTTATCGATATTCCTTGCAGTCTTGTCGACGTGAGTGGCAAGATCAAAGAAGGCATTGGAAAAGCTTTCGAAGTTGCCAGGATCAATCTTCTTGGCCGCCACAAGAACTTCGCCGACATCAGCACCTTCGTATGGAGCTAAAGACATCACACGAAGAAGTTCAAAGTGGAAGTCATCGTCTGCGCTAAGTTGAAGCATTGGGTCTGTCGTTGTGTTTTTCAGGTTGGTAGTGGGTTGAGCAGATGCCTGGATTTGATTAGAGGTTCCAACTTTCTGAGATTGTACTCGATCAGGGCTGTGACTTACAAGACAAACGTTGAACAATCCAAATAGTCCGAGTGCTTGGTGTGACTTCATACTGTCGTAAAGGGAGCCGTTTTGGTCAAGAGGCAAGGATAGCAAAGGAAGCGTCAGTGTTTTTGGTGGGATAATATCAGTAGTAGAATAGGATACCTAAAGGCTATTTATAAGAAAGACTCTCGAAGAATTACAGCTATTTGACATGTTCTCAGAGTCAGGGATGCAGAGGGGGTGGATTTGTTGCTAGCTGCGAACGAGGCACTGGTTGGCGCTCGTTTAAACGGAAGTTGAACGAGCAGAGCCTCACAGACAATGACGAAGGTGGCTCAGCTAAGACCGATAAGCCAAATGCGCAAGATTTGCTTAGTGTTCCATCTTACTGTACGAATTTGGGCAGTCCAGCTGCAGGTTATGGATCAACAAAGATCCAGTTCATCTTAAACGAGAACGAGAACGTGACTCAAGACGGAAGCACGGCCACAATCCCGAATTTCAGCACTACTGCATCTTCATTATGAAGCTAATAGGCTTTGTTACCATGGCATTTATGAGCTCTCCAGCATTCCAATAGGCTCACTCAGCAACCCCTGCCATTCTGTTGGCAGCTCTTGAAGAATTGCCCACGCTTCTCGGTGCCCAGCGTCACCAATGTACCACATCTTACTCAACCAGCGTAACATGACGAAGTAATGCACAAGGATGGCCAGGGCTCTCGGCCGCCGCTCTTCCACGTAAGCTACAAATTCATCGTCGAGAAGCATGGGCAGGATAAGTAACCTCAGGTGCATCTCCGGGCACAGCTCTTGAGCGTGTCTGAATCTCCAGATGGCACCAACCACACTTATTGCTGTGCTGTACACCAGATGCGTCTCGTCCGACCAGGCTTCGGTACGTTCCAGTGGCTCACGATAATCCAATAGATGAATTAATTCCTCTGAATGTTGCAGTTTTTGCCTCTCCTCCACGACATAGAATGCGCCAGATGTCATTTTCCATCCAATTGATTCTGGGTTCTCCCTTGCCAGCTCCCTGGCTCGGAGAAACACAATATGGGTAGCTCCCGTCATACGCAGCCAATCTACTGGAGGCGCATATGGCTCTAAGGCTCTGTTTTGGAGTCGGTGAAAATCGTAAACTCGAAATGCGCTGGATGCGAGGCACGCATAATCAATATTATCTGCTGTTAAATGGCTGAGGTCTCTGTGGTGCGCGTTGAGAGCTAGATGCAGATAGGTAGATGTGCATTTCTCCACATCGATGGCCTCCTTAGTCCCAGAAATCTTTGCTTTATGGGACTTGTGTAGAGCCGATAAAAGGCAAATCGAATTCAGCACAGCATCGGATCGAAGGGCCGCCTGGCACATGATGGGACCCCAGATGTCCCGGGTGCTTTCGCCAATGGCTATGCTATTTCCTGTCTCAGTGCTGTAATGATAGAATAACTCCAGTTCCACCTTTCGACGAGATTCTGATTCTATGCTCTCTGACTCAAGCTGTTTCTTCTTTTCTAAAGAGCGTTCTGGGGCATCTCTCGGAGCGGCGGCGACTTGGGCGTACTCGCATACCAAATCCAGCCGCTTACAATTGGAGCATATCGGTTTGCCTTCGTCACACTATATTCATCGTACATTAGCGATAGTGAACCGCGATGAACCTCATCTTCATCGGGGCTCATACTTTGACGCGGCGGGTTCTACATCGCTGACACCCTGTCCTGGTCTTTCTGTGGAATAGCTTGGCGTGCCGCTTACGAGCCGGCTCATTGCGGTCCTCTAAGGTGCCGAAATTGGGTGTTGGCATGCTTTCAAGGTAACAAGGTGATGGAAATGCTTTGAAGATCCCAGTGCCCGAGGGAGCGATGTTGGTGGAAGAGGATCACTACTGCGAATGAACGAGAACGAGCGAGATACAGTAGCGTTTTATCACTGCTAGCGCTCACCCAGTGCCGAGTTTCCGGGGACTGGCCCATGAAAAGGTCCAAACAGTCGCTGCTTACCAAGTGATCGGCAGGGAGTCAAAGGAACGGATGCTGGTGCCGAACACAAGCCACCAATTCAGCATACATCGATGATGATGCCCCACTGGAAGAAGAAGCCATAAACGAGAACGAGGAGGCAGCCAAACGAGAGGTGAAATCCGGTTGTCAGACCATCGGAGCTCTTGGGCAGAACTAACAACGGCGCAATATGATAAAATAAGGCCTTATCTCTATATAATTGTATTTCTTTATCATTATATCAACATATCCAAGTCAAAATTCCTCAATTTTCCAGGTAGAAGATCACCCTTTCCAAGTGTCATGGCCTTGAATCAGATCCTTACAGGCGGTATCGGCCTCGCAGCGGAAGCGATAAAACACCAAAAGAATAAGAAAGCTGCCAAAGATGCATCCGCGGACGACTCGATATTAGTATTCGGGACAATTGGTTCCTCCAATCTTGAGCAGACGAATGCTGGGAACGAGGGAATGCCTCAAAGGACCAGCAAGGTTTTATCAACATGCAATATATCGACCGACAAGCTTCATAACGATCTTAACGGTCTTGAGAAGAGACCATCAGTGGAATCAGATCCAACCCGCGCTGTTATACCGAAAGGCGTGGGCAAAGATCCTGCACGTATTTCAACCCTTGTCGAGGCATTCCTCGCAGTTCACCGACCACTCGTACGCCAGACGCCAGCGCCTTTGCCATTCGCCGTCATAATTCCACAGCGGCGGCCTGAATCAAGGCAGAGAGGTTTCGTGCCTGCATATGCACCTTGTCTTGCGCCTTGTGGTATCAGTGAAGACGCCTTCATGCAGTTTCATGAATTCTATAACGAGTCTCTGCGCTACTCGAACGCCATCAAAGTTGTTACTGTTGCAGCTGGAGCAGCAGGTCTAGTTCCCAGTATCACGGCTACCGTGGTCTCGTTGACAATTGGGGCGGCCGCGCAAACTGCAGCTTCATTGCAAAGCCGCCAGCGCACGAACGATTTCTTATCACATATGAACTTGGAGTACTTCATGCCTATGGGACTTGTCTGCCTCGTTATGAGGTACACAGCTCCTGAACATTACAGCGAAGCTACAAATCTTTACCAAGCCCATACCCAGGCAACGAACCAATCGCGCTGGAACTTCAACGTCGACCACGGCCAGATGGGAGATGCATCAATGCCGCTCGCGGCTCCTCTGATTTTCCCAAAAGTTAGCTCAGTACAAGATCGAGGCAAATCAACGAAGTTCGCGCGGGCAAAACAATTTATCCAGGACTACGGAGACAGGAGGGCGCAAGCCGAATTTGCGAGGAGCCACCCAGACTCACAGTTAACCAAGGCTGTAGCCAGCCAAGTCAAATTTCAAAGCTTTTTGGGGGATCCAAGGAATTTCTCCAGCATCTCTAAGAATTCATTGCAGGAAATGGCTCATGACAGGTTGATAGGTCAGGTAAGTCTGAGCATTATGAACTTCCAGCTTACTCGACCATCGCTAATATCTCAGAGCAGGGAACCAGATTCTCCGTTCCTCAGCGTGATGTGAGATTCAGAAGCAGAGCTCAAATGGGTCATCAAGAAGGAG
Organism: Clonostachys rosea; assembly: GCA_026958235.1. NCBI lineage: Eukaryota > Fungi > Ascomycota > Sordariomycetes > Hypocreales > Bionectriaceae > Clonostachys > Clonostachys rosea. The sequence goes on from CP110204.1 coordinate 550,971, forward strand.
AGCGATTTCAACATGATGGCCTTGGTACCCTCAATCCGCAATCGAGGGAAAGGGTTGATTCCACCAAGGATGTCCTCTACATGATGATTGTCCCTCTTCCCACCCAGGAACAAATCAATTCCGCATATGATGAGCCACCAGCATACTTGGCAACTGAGGAGGTGAGATGGTGAGAGTGATTAGCAGGCTCATAGATTCATTCTTTTCAGCTTTGTTGCATCTTGAATTTCAATCACCAGGCAGATCTATTGATGATCAAACCTGATATTTTCTATTTGTGATAATAATTAACTTTCTATTCAATTTAACTTCTTCCAGCATCCCTTCTAAGTATTTCATTCAGCTCGTCCCGCATTTTACAATTGTCTAGAGCAAAACTTGCTGCCAGCTCCTCGAGCTCGTCTCTGGTCTTCCCGCGGAAGAGTTCGGCAAGCTCGCGACTGACATATTCGCTTAGAAGGCATTCTCGGATGACGCGCTCGAAATGCCTCTCAAACGTCCATATCTTGGGATATCGCGCGTTGTGAAACTTGGGGTCGACCATGGATTTGAGCGACTCCAAGAATGGCCCGTAGATCGGCTGGACCTGGTCTTTGTTTGCAACACCCCAGAAATCGAGACCAAGACTCTTCTTCTTGTCCACGAATGACTGGATGAGCTTCATGTACGGAGACTCGGGGTCTACATACGTCATGGCCTGATAGCCAATGTCTTTGTAGAGCCAGATGGACCAGTGAACACCGGTTTCGCGGTAAATTGCGAGTTGTTCCTCGAGAAGAGCAAACCGCTTTTTGTTTGTCTCCCTCGCACTGTCCCCTTCCTTCTGCTCATCTTGGTACACGGGACCAAATTCCCCATTCCAGATGGGTACGTTCTTTTGCCTCATGAATTCGACTTTGCGCTCAAAGCTGGCGCGGAGCTTGTCTTTTTGCTCTTGTGTTCCTTCGTATTGTTCGCCGAATGGGAACCCCATCATGCTATAATCATGGCAGGCGTAAACGGTATTCGGCAGCGGCTCCTCTGGGAATGCTCTGAAGTCCATCGAGTATGTGTTCCCGTCGACCCAGAGGATGTGGTCGGGATCTATAGCACGGATGGCCTTCTCGGCACGAGCGTACCACTCGATCAGACGAGCGCCGTAGAACCCAGATACAGTCTTGTGAGGGTCTGCAGGCTCATTCAGCGGGTTGTATCCCGCAATGACGGGGTTCCCCACGTAGTGTTTGGCCAGTGCTTCCCACAATTGGATCGCGCGGTCTTGGTGATCCTTGAACTCCCAGAACTGGGCTCGAGCGATGCCCGAGTCGCTGTGCCAATCTTGATTCTGGCCTCCAGGGGCAGCGTGAAGATCAAGAATGACATAGAGATTGTGCCGAGCGCAAATCTCCACGCATCGATCCACCAACCGGAATCCTTCCTCCTTGATCACGTCGGGGTTCATATCATCCATAAAGTGGCGGTAGTTGATTGGGATCCGAATACAGTTCAGCCCCAACGACTGGAAGTACTGCGCATCGGCGTCTGTGAAGAAATGGTGAAGGAATCGGTCAAAGAAGAATTGGGCATCCGCCTCGCCCAACATTTCGGCCAGTTGCTCTCGGTGCTCATGCTCGTGGCCAGCATATCCCGTAATGAAGTTCTCCATGTTCAGGAAGCCACCCAGGCCGGCACCCTTGAGAATAACGACATTTCCCTGCGGGTCCTTTACTTTATCCCTATCCACCCGGAGCATCACGCACGGCGGATTGGTATGAGCTGTCGACGCCATGATGGATTGAGGTGTGAAGCGTCAGTAAAGCCGCACAAGCGAGAGCAATCAGGTCTCCTAGACTTAAATAGCTCTCTATGGTTCGTAATCAGAAGATTTGAACAGGATGTCTTTTTAAGGCCCCAAAAAATGTGAGGTCATAACATCCAAGCATCATTGTAGAGTGGAGAGTTCACGAGGCCATCCTTAGAAGCGACACTCCCCGACACCCACCTCTAGCTAGGCTCTTTACAATTTATGGCCCTAATGCATGCTTCTTGATTTTAGCCTCATGTTACTGGGGCAGACCATGAAGTGCCGCGTGGCCGAATAATCAAATCGATCTATTGATTCCCAATTACGACTACCGATACTGTGCACTCTACATAGCAATGGAATCCGTGGTGTTCATGCACAATACGAGAAGACTAGTGACCTCAAATTCAATACGTGATATTCAGTGTTCCCATATCATGTCATTAATAATACATCTTGTTTAGAGGACCTCCCAGCTCACAATAATACATGACAGCCTAATTCAAGCAACGGATATGCCGTGCATTTCCAAGGACTGCTTCAAGAAGCGGTTCCACTCCCTAAGATCTGATATCTCCCCTTCCCATTCGGAGACGAGCCGCCAGACTTGCCATACAGCGTCACCCCAGCACTGCGGCAGAGGGTACTTAAGCTTGGCTGCGCCAAGAAGGATCACAGCGCTCCTCATGCATGTGCGGATCATGAACCAGGTCCCGTGGTGACGGTGCATGAACCCCGGTAGATTGACGTAGATCCGGTGGATGTGAGCCTCGATGCCCTTCTTCCCTAGCTCATCCACAGCCCTGGCCAAATCAGGGCTGGAGACGGAAGCAGTAAGACGGGCCATCAGAAACGGCCAGTAGAGCGCTTCGTAAAAGTTCACAAGGTGTCCGCGGAGGACGAAGACGCACACGCCATCTCTTTCAGAAGGCAAATCCAGTGACAGCTCAGGGGGTAAACTCTCGACCCATTGTTGGGCTTGAGCCTCATACTCGGGGACAAGATATTGCAGCTCTTCGAGAAATTTGGCGTTGGAGCCTGAGGTGCGGTGCAAGTCCATGATCTCATGAGAGACGCGGCTGAAGAGACGCCGTAGGGATATCTCAGACAGGTAGAATAGCCATGATGCTCTCTCGTGGTCATCGCTCGTGTCTCCAACGACTTCAGCTGACACAGGGGGTGTAGGGAAAAAGGAAGGGTACAGATTAAGCGTTGATGCAGAGGGGTTGAAATCGGGCAAGAGGAGCTCAGAACGGAGCTCCCTTTCTGACTTCCACGCCGACCAGTACAAAGCCTGCTGTTGCGTCTCAAGTCCCGCGACGTCCATTGAGCCTACAGGAGTTCCGGGTGTGCCCGTCGTGCAGGCACTGTGGGCCGCTCTGGCCAATATAGGCAGATGTTGGCATGCACCAAGGGCCTGAGAGAAGAGCCTCCAAGCGTAGATTGGCTGGTGCACATGCATCATGTAGATGCCCGATAAGAGCAGGCACTGGGGTCCGATGAGGCTCGGCTGGCAAAGGAGACTGCCGAGCCTCTTCTGACCCGCCTGGAAAAAGACGTACGACTCTGTGAATGGCACTGTATTGGGCCCGGTTTCGGGGTTCGGTCGGAAAGGGGTGGCTATCCTCCCCAAGGCACAGATCAAGAGGGCCAAGCATGACTCCGGGGACCAGTCGATGCCTTCCGAGAGCTTGTTTAGAACGAGCTTGCGCGTGCGTTTCTCCACAAATATTGGGTTCTTGCAGTGTACGTAGAGGAAGAAGCTGTCAAGTATTGCGTTGATTCCACTCGGCTGGATGTCGAGAACGTCTCCTAGGCTGCTGGGAGGTGTCGGTGCCAGGTCCGAGGGCCCATGTGCCGGTGGATTCGAAACTGGTTGGTCTTGGAAGATTGACCACTGCAGCAGGCTTTCAATTTTCTCCGGCAAAATGCTTCTTAGAGAAACATCGCCGCTGTCGGAGGACTCTGGCCACTGATCTCTTGGGCTTGACGATACATTCTCATCATCGTGCTTCTCGCGACTTGGAAGGGGCTGGAAGGGGATATTTTGGAAGCCCTCTTGGATGGCATTTTCCAATTCATCCAGTCGCTCGAGGATTTTCAAGCTCGCAGGGTCGAACGACGACAAGTCGACAGGGGACTGCACGCATGTAACCCCGGCTTTCAGGCAGTACGAGCAAGACGGTTTGAGGTTGTCGCACTTGGTCTTGCGTGCTCGGCAGACCTGGCAAGCTGTGATGGCTCTCTTTCGGGGGTAAAACGCTCTGCCCCGACCAGCAGGTCGTTTCCGGGGAATGCGGGGGATATCATCGGTGTCCAGTGCCGCGGGTCGCTGCTCTTCTGGGGTCGCCATGCGTCTTAGCCAAGAATGAAGCAGAAGTGTGGTTTCGTGTCACAGTTGGAGGGGGGCTGCGTCTCTACCTATGACCTTATATCGCGGAATTGCGCTCTTAATGAGCCCTCGTCTCCACACGAGAAGACTCCTCGGGGAATGCCGCTTATCCCTTCTAGCGGGTGTGAGGTTCCCGCAATACCCCAGCTTGACCCCAAACCACTACGGCAGATTCGTTGGGTCGCATGACTCGATGTCGCTGTGGCTGAACGGATCAGTCGGTGGGACTCGCGATGTATTCATCAATGGTGCCATCCAGAGACATCTCGTGTGGCAGAAAATAGTATATAGAGCAGGGACTGGTCCGCCAGCTTCTCTATCGGTGCCGGCTTCTACAATCCCTACTCTTCACCGGTTGAGAAGACAGCTTGCAAGAAATGGCACCCAAAGATCTAACCGACGAGCATGATGTTGAGCACATCGATGAGAAAGGAGTACAGCCAATTGAAGACGAGCAGCTGGCCCAGGACCGCGACCTCACGCTCAAAGTCGTCCTACGCCAGCATCCATGGATTCTGTTCTGGTCATTCTACTGGGCGACTGCCGGCATTGCATGGTTTGTCACCATCAACAGGTCCCTTTGGCTGGGCTAACACAACCGTGATAGGGGTTTCGATGCTCAGATCAACGGGGCTATGATATCCGTGGCCGCCTTCCGCCGCGATTTTGGGTAAGCGGCAGCTCTCTTTAGACTAGCAAAGCACTGTTTCTAATGTATGTTCCCCAGTTACATCAGCAATGGCGAAGCGATCCTCCCCGCGAATTGGCAGACGGCCTTCAACAGTGTCAGCAGCGTGGGCCAGTTCTTCGGTGGCTTTCTCTGCTCTTGGGTTTGTGATAAGATCGGACGAAAAGCCTCGTTGCTAGTCGGTCTGCTCATCACAACTGGCGCAATCTTCGGAGAGATATTTTCGACTACGAATGCCGCCTTTGTTGTTTCAAAGCTGATCCTCGGCTTTGGCCTGGGCTTTTATCTGACCTTGAGTCCTCTGGCCACCTCCGAGATTGCCCCCACCGTCCTCCGAGGTATTTCGACTGCTGGTGTAAACTTGGGTATCGCCATCGGTCAACTTATATCCAATGGTGTGGTGAAGGGGTTCGGGGAAAGAGAGGACAGATGGGCGTACCGCGGCCCCTTTGCCGTCCAGCTGTTCTTCGTTGTCATTCTCGGGCTCGGTCTTCCATTTACTCCCGAGACACCCTGGTATCTTGTCCGACGAGGAAAAATTGAGGAGGCTAAGAAATCCCTGCGGAAGTTGTACGGGGACAGTGCCGACATCGATGCCAAGGTGGCCGGCCTTGAGCGCACCATTGCAGAGGAGGCTGCATTCCAGTCGGAGACGCCATCCATGCTCCAGTGCTGCAAAGGAGTCGATCTGACCCGGACCATGATCAGTATCGGGGTCTTCGTCTGCCAGCATTTTTCCGGCATCGTTTTTGTGCTTGGGTACTCGACCTACTTTTTCCAACTGGCGGGTGTGAGCAATGCGCAGAGTTTCAACCTTGGCGTGGGAGTCACGGCCTGCGGTGTCCTGGGTAACTTCTGTAGTTGGTTCTTTGTTAACTCATTTGGGCGTCGCAAGATATTCCTCACCGGCATGGTCACCCTCGACGTCCTTCTCCTGCTCATCGGCATCATGGATGTTATCCCCACGAGCGGCGCGCAATGGGTCCAGGCCGCCTGCACTGTTCTCTATGCCTTTGCGTACTTTGGTACTATCGGTGCGATGGCGTTTACCATCCTCGGTGAAACGAGCAGCACGACGTTGAAGGCGCCCACGATGGCTCTCGCGACGGCAACACAGGCTGTTGTAGGGATGGTGATGAACATTGTCATTCCCTACCTTGTCAACCCCGACGAGGCTAATCTAAAGGGCAAGGTCGGGTTTATTTTCGGAGGCCTGTGTACGCTTGCAACCGTCTGGAGTTTCTTCTTCGTTCCGGAACTCAAAGGGAAGTCCTACTATGAGATTGATCGCATGTTTGAAAGCAAGATTCCTCCCAGGAAGATGGGTTAGGTGCGCTATCCATGTTCCGCCATAATAGTCAAGCAAGCCGGAGCAAACATGGAGTGTGTCTTTAAAAATCATGTCTTGGAAGTAGAGAATGGTGCGCTTCATCTTACTCAGGCGGCAGTGAACAACACTTCTTCTGCTCCAATAATCTATAGGAACGTATGTTGAATAGCAATAATATCTATGTATAAAAGTCATATCTTCGTTTTCGATTCCTTCTTCGCAAGTACCGAGCGCAACGCCACCATAAACGCCGCCGTGATTGTAAAGGAAATCCCCGGGAAGAGTTGAAGACCGAGATAGTTGCGCGACTCTCCCAAAATAGCACCGGCGATAGGAGAACCAGTCAAAGAAGCAATGCTCTTGAGAAACTGCACCATTCCAACGCGCGTCCCCAGCACCTTCAGATCCTTTGTGAACGACGTCAACACGACGGGAGCCACAGCTACCAGGCTTCCTGAGAAGAAGCCGTAAAACACGGAAAACGAAATGTTCCCCGCCCCCGTGCTCACCGCGGGCCAGGAAAAGACCACGATCGTGGTGGAAGCCGTGATGAAGACGAAGGTGTTGACGGGGCCCAGCTTATCCGACAGAATCCCCAACAAGATCCGGCCAGGAATCGACGCGGCGTTCATGATCGCGACCAGGTACAAGGCCACAGGCTGCCCTCCCAACCCATGGGAGAGCGCATACGTCTGGATGTAAAACACTGGTACAAACCAGGCAAGATTGCTGAAGAAAACCCCGACAGAGTAGAGGCAGTAGGGTGCGCTCTTGAAAGCGGTGCGATCTACGAGGGACCGAACACTCTGCAATTGACGCTGGCCGCGGTGGCGGGGACGCAGAACGGCCAAGGAGAAGCAGCACATGGCACACGAGAGAAAGCCCAGTATGCGGATAGTCCAGGGAAATCCGATGCGAGGCTGCAGTTCTTGGAAAATGAGCGGATATATCGTCCCACCCAGGCAGCTTCCAATGCTGGCAGTGGTCATCGCCTGGGCACGCTTGGTCTTGAAGTACGGAGGGATGATTGCAATGGCCGGGATGGTCAGGAAACCAGCCCCGAGGCCGACGCAGATTGCGTGGGCAAGGATGACTTGCCAGTACGCGGTGCAGAGACTGGTCATCATGAAGCCGAAGACGACCAGGAATGCGCCGATGTACAGCAGGAGTCTGCAATGGCCTGCATCATACAGGGGCCCAATGATGGGTCCAGTCGCCAGGAGGAGAAACATCTGTATGGAACCAATCCAGGAGATTGCTGAGGCTGACGCCTCTCGGAGAAGCTGGGTCTCATAGAAGGTCTGGAAAGCGCCGAATGCGTTGATGAGCCCCCTAATCGACTGAGTGTGAGGCCATAAGAATACCAACAGAGAGCGTATATGACACTTACAAGCTGTTCCAGTAAAGAAAGCAACACCCTGCTACCTGCAGCCAGGCCAATAATCCACCGTCGACGTGTTCGCTGGCTTCAGGCTCGTCGACTCGTGGCGCTGCGACAATCGGCGCCGCTCCGATGCCATCATTATCAGTCGAAAAGTTCCCATCCTTCCGGCCGGAGTCGTTCGCTGGGACATCAACCCTCTTCTCGGACGACCTGATTGACATTTTACATGTCTCACGCCAGAGCTTACTGCGCACGTCCTGGCCAAACGGATGGTTGTCGAGGAGAAAATTCCCTTTATATTCCCGGACCAGAGCAAACAGCAAACACACCAATGTGGATTTTTTATAATTATTAAGCTCGGTAGATCGCTGGTTCGCATTTTACATAAACGGAAATCGACCCGAATAAATGGCGTGCGATGTCGGTTGTGAGCCGTCCGTCATTTTCAATCGCATCGCGACACTGAGCTTTTACGGTGCTCTGTGCATGTCCTGTCAATCGGAGAGCTTGATCCTCAGCCGAAAATGACAACCTATAATTAATCAAACTTTCTCTAGCAGAAAGCAAGGCGCACATATAGCGGCTGCGACAGTCAGTTTCCGATCAATTTCGATCCTTGTGGCGCTCCGTAAGCATGGAGGTGCAGGCCCTTGGCTCTGGAAATAATCCCAATTGAGGCTCTCGCACAGCTGTTTCAGGCCGCACAGTCCCCTGGAAGTTGTCCAACCAGGAGACTTATCATTTCTCAGAGACGAGTTGGCTCTTGCATTCTGCGATGGGCTAGGTCTGGACCCTTCCGCAAATTGGCATACGTCTGATTCTCGTGGGTGGAATTCAAAATGTCAAAAGAATGAGCGTATTTCTCTCATTCCCATTTCAATCATTTTTTTTTTTCTCATGGCTTCTTGTTTCCCCGGGCAAAGAGTCAGCTCAGTTGCGCCTCAGGTCGAGAGGCTGCGCCCAAAAAAAGGCAAACACCAGACATTAGTTCACTGGGCTAGGAAGAAATGTCTCAGGCAATGGGGGACGTGCATCAGAGATAGGAGTCAGCCAGAGCGATCGATCAATCAATCGGGCCAGCGGTAGGCGAGGCGAACATCGATACAGTCTTGAGATAAAAGCTGCGCGCCATATCAGGATGCACACACTCGGTGCTGATTCACGCAGCCGCTAATCAAGAGACGAAGAGCCGGAAACGAAAAAGAGGTAGAGTAAGAAGTCAGGCTGCGTTCGCTGCTCCGGACGCGTGCGAGTGTGGAGGGTGCTTGAGGTGCTGCCACAGCCTGACTAACAGACCGACCGACAATAATACATACTGTGTGTCAATGTGCGTTGGCTGCTGCCGGTTGTTTCTTCCTTCCCCTCCACTCACTCACTCTCTTCTCACCTCCTCCATCTCTCTCTCTCTGCATCCTGCGCGCGGCAAAACTCCACAGCCTCGCCATCGAAAACACGCGTCGCATCCATCAAATTCATCATTTTCACAGCAGGAAATCAAACTCTCACCGCCATGCCAGTGCGGAAATCACTGCGAAACAAGCAGCGCAAGGCGGCTGCGGCGGTGCCCGGCACCAGCCCGTCTTTGACCGCAGACACCAAAACAACCAAAACAACCAAAACACGCAAAAACACGGCAGGCCGCGGCAGGCCGGGCAGGAAGCCCAATGCGGCCAAGAACGCGGCCAAGAACGCGACCAAGCCTGCCACCACCGGGCCCGTCAGCATCGGCAAGAGCCTGAAGAAGTGGCTCTTTGAGGACATCGTTAGCCACAAGTGGGAGGGCGACAAGATCCTGCTCGAGGTCCGCTGGCAGGGCACCGACGAAACCAGCTGGGAGCCTGAGCTCAACATCCACCGCGACGCCAAGAGGGCCCTCGTCCAGTACTGGAAGGCCCAGGGAGGACGGCCTCTGAACCCCCAGGACGAGGAGCTCTTCGCCATCTACGCCCTCAAGGGCGTCAAGACCGACTCCGAGGGACAGCGCTTCATCCAGGTCGAGTGGGTTGGCTTCTCAAGACCCACCTGGGAGCCTGAGTCGGCCATCAAGGCTGCCGCGCCCGATGCTTTGGAGGCGTTTCTGGAGAAGAAGGGGGAGAAGTAGGGGTTGAGAACGAGTGTCCCTGTTGTATCTGGTACAGCGACTCATGGAACGAAGCATAGTGATGGATGGTTGTTACGCGTTACGAGCAGTGAAGGCAGGCAGCCCAAACGTCATGTTGACATTGATGTAGGGAAATTCTAGTCAAGTGCGATGAATATAAGAACTTGGGTCCATGGTCTACTTTTGAATTTGTTATCGAGTGTTTGATGCACGACTCACTCGAGGGCTGTCTGTCAAAGAACGCCAAACCAAACGACCAACGTGTCTATACTGTTGTTCAGTCGCGTCACAGGCTGACAGTAATCCTCCTATTGCGACCTCTTTCGCAAGCACCGCGGATATTGAATCTCGCTTGATTTTCCCCATGTTTTCGGGGATTTCAATACCAGATAGCTAAAGCCACAACGCGAAGAAACCAAGCTGACGCGAAACTCACTTGGTGCTACGTAGGAGCGAGTCTTTAACGTGTCACTCAAGGCAAGCGTTCTTGACAGAATTCTACCGATCGACACGTCAACCATCCACCTAGGATGTGAAGCCCCGTTGGCTCAGTGGTAAAGCGTATCACTAGTAATGATAAGATCACTGGTTCGATTCCAGTACGGGGCATTCCTCAGGTTCATTTCCTTTTGCCATGTTCTTCTTTTTTGCCCTTACGTTCGTAATGTCTATCAAGTGTCATGTTGTGGTGATCAATTGTATTACTTTTTCCTAGTGAGAAGTAGGTGAGCGTCAGCAAGATTTGAGTTTCAACGGGTAATTGATAAACTTTTCCCGACAGAACTGGTTTTGGACAGCTGGAATGACACTTCCTCTGCGTGACCCTTCCAGGGATTGAGCTTCTCAAGGAGGTTCGCTCATAGCTCTCTTATGGGATTTAAAACTCTTATGAAGATGCAATGATAAAATTCACAACTTTATTTCAATTGTCACCCGATTGATCTATGCTATGCGATTCGAAGAGGCGGACCGTCAATTGAAGATTATCATGCCGGGTTTAGGGTAGCCTCGTCTTTTCGCAACCGGCTCCTACATCTAGAGCACGCGGTTGGCTCTAGCCACATTTCACCTCGCAAGAAATGACAGAATTCGTATCCGATGGGTAGCATCTTACTGCGCCGCCACTGGCGCCTGTGGCCACAGAAGAGGGTGGTTGGAAGTAGCTTTCCCTCACCCTGCTTCTCTTTGAGATGGGGCCAGCGCAAACCCCGCACCTGAGCCACCACGATGCCGTTTTCTCACTGGTTATGCATGCACCAAGCCGAGAGTCAGCATAAGAAGGGCCCAGCCCTGTTCCATGGGGGTGCTGCTAGGGCTGCTAGTGTCCTGATAACCTCTGGCCCCCCGTTTGCCGTTTTGGCGGTACATGACCGTAGCGAACTGAGGTAGCCGTGGGGAAAATTTGCCCTGGATGGTACCGCCTGCTGGCCCATTCCTCGAGCCCAAGCGCGGCCTCGAGAGATTCCATCGTCGATGCTGAGCTCCTGACATGAATTGAATTGGGTCGTATTCTGCCAACGTAGGATCAGCCCAGCTCCACTGCAGCTGAGAGCGCCATCAGCCAGGCCTGGTTATTTGCTCACCTCCCCTCGGCCTAGAACCAATCAACACTACACTACTAGCCCGCGTCAGATTTATGTAAATACCCTTGTACAAAGTTGTGTTCTCCGTAGGTAGGCCAAGCTTTTGGGGCTGGCTGGCCGCTCGTGGCGTCTTGTCCCGGCTTGATATGCAGTCGATCGCTTATGATCCCTCCCGTCCAGCCAGCCTCTCCCCTTGGAGGATCCTGTTCCTCGCAGAACGAGTTTTCCTGCCGACCGTCACTCTGCAAACGTACGTTTGACATGTGTCACGATAGATGACGGGGAGAGCGAACCGCAACAGCAACCACAGGACCATCAATCGAATCAACGACTGCTGACATTCCAACACCAGCCCAACCCCAACCCCGGCCGACAAGATGGTTGGCCCCGCGACCAATCCCATCAAGGTGCTGGGCGCCGACTGCAAGCAGGGCGGCTCGTTCTACGTCTGCGACCAAAAGGACGTCAAGTTCGTCGGCTGCTGCGACCTCGACCCGTGCAAGACGAGCGACGGCCTCTGCCCCGACAAGAACCTGCGCAACTCCACCTTCGACAAGTACTCGTACAACAGCATCGCGGCGCAGGACTGCGTGAGCACCGACCCCAGCGTCCAGTGGTGGGCGTGCGCCGCCATCGATGTCCCCTTCATGGGCTGCTGCTCCGACAACCCGTGCAAGCTCAACGGGTGCCCGGCCGACAAGCTCTACGCCGCCCGGCTGAGCGACAAGCGCGAGAACCAGAAGAACTTCCTTCCCGAGGGGGCGGACGCCGGCGGGGGGCTGTCCACGGGCGCAAAGGTCGGCATCGCCATCGGCGTCATCGCCGGTGTCGCCCTGATCGCCGCCCTCCTCTGGTTCTGGAAGCGACGCCGAGACAATAACAACGACGGCGGCGGCCGGTACTCGAGCACGGCAATGGGCCTCATGGGCCCGTCGCAGCCTGCGTCTTCCTACGACGGGCGGTCGCATCACCTGGGTTCCCCCTCCTACCAGAAGGTCGTCTCGCCGCACCTGTCCCCGTACCAGCCCTCGGAGCAGTACGACCCCGTACAGAACTATCTGGCCTCGCCGTCGCCGCCCATGTCGCAAGATCAATGGAGGACTACACTGTACAGCGAGGGTGGGCGGACGCACCAGTCGTACGGCCAGGCGCCCAGCGAGCTGTCCTCCGGGGAGCGAGGGCACATGGGTGCTTGGTATCAGCAGCAGCCGGCACAGGAGCTTGCGACGCAGGATCACATTGTCGAGCTGCCAGGGAATACGGTCTCTCCCAGCCGTGTGAACAGGGAGAGATATGGGGATGGGGATGGGGATGGGGATGGGAATACCGGCTTGGGCCTAAAACTACAACCGTAATGAGGAGAGGATTATGTTTACGTATTGTTTAATTGGCATTGCGTTTGAGCGACATCTAGGCCGATACATAGATATAATATAATAGGGCCATTATATTTGACAACGAGTCAACTTTTTGCTCTTCGTGTACCTGAGGTTTATACGACCCGTGGCACCCAGACCGGCAAATTCGTCCCAGTCAAGTCTGTGATTTGGGACTTGTGTTTCATGTAAAGTAATTGCGAACCCACCATCAAGCAACAGGCGTGGTGGCAGAGTGGTCTAATGCGCAAGACTAGAAATCTTGTTCCTTCGGGAGCGTCTGTTCGAATCAGGCCCACGTCGAGCTTTACTTTTTGCACTTTCAGCTTCTGGATTCGTTGAGCAGTCGTGCACTCAATCGGTTGTGTGTGCTTTTTGTTTCGAATTAATTTTCTTTTTCCTGTATTCGTAGTGCAAAGGAAGGAGAAGTATGTGCCAAGTCCAGGAAGTTGCTGTGACCTGTCTTCAATTGCTCGTTCTTCTCTGTACCATCTACACCCTAGCTTTCGTGCCTCTCACGTTGTGCTTGGTAATGATGAACCATGAGCTGCCATAATTTCTGTATGGAGCTGCTGCAAGAGTGCGTTGAGTAGATGGTATTTGTTCCAGATGTTGAACTTGGTGGCGTCCTCATTATGCATGAACCTTGGGTAACATTCCCATGCGGCTCCTTGATACGGCCAACTCCCACGGACAACGTGCCTTTTAGCAGCTGCCATTTCAAACGACTAGAAATAGTCATCTACATATAATTCACAAAAACAATTAGAATCTAATTGCTGGATGTAACTGCCCGGAATGTGGGTGCCCGAGGACGAAGACATAAAAGGTTGGAGCCGTATACCGCTGTCTGGGTAAGGCATGCTTTCAGACTCAATTGGACGCTCTATCTTGGAACAGGCAATGGAATATATTTTAATACTTCGTCATTGCTTTACTCACAGTTTCTTTTGGCTGAAGTCTTTGATTTATTGGAGCTTGGTAAACACTTTGGCAAGTATGTTTGCAGCTGAAATTTTTACTAACTGATAAACACACGTTTCCTGTTCGGTCTCTTTGTCTAATCAAACTCTAAAAAGCAGAGAAAGGCGTGATTTTCGAATCAAATTCAGTTTAGATTCTCGAATAGTTATTGTTTGAGAAGAGAAGGATTGCTCTCAGGCGCGGCATGGAATGAAGAATCGACGCAAACTACTTACGGTGTGTATCTGCTGAGGATGATAGTAAATTATGATGAAATGCTTTGGATTTCATGAGGTATTCTAAAATATTACAACCTCCATTCACTTCCTGCGTGAGAAGATTTATGTTGTAAGTATTCTGGGATGCTTGTTGACCTCGGCTGTTTATTTATAGGCAAATAGTTCTTATTCCTGTATGGGAAAACTGGGAAAATATCTTGTGTATAGTGCAGTAGAGAAATCATTACTTATTGCGCCACAAAGGATCATGCGTGCGTTATGGGTCAACGAAGATTCGATAGCTGGAGGTTGGAATGTCACTGTCCCCAGTTCATATTCCCCAGCACATAGGCTATCCGCTGCCTGTTCATCGGTCGGCCGCTCACTCATTTTCCCAACACGTCGAATGGGGTATTGGAATACCCGGGAATTGAGGGCCAGTTGATCTGATTGTTTTCCTCTTTTGAAGCGGGCGCAGTCGAAACCAGAACATCTACCGCCTGCGTCAACGCCTCGGCATCAACCCCTACACGTCTTGGCCTGCATTAGCGAAATGCCCTGCAGATTACGTAGTGTTGAGAAATGAAAAACGCGCCAGGGACAATAGCTCCGGCCGCCACTTTTTTTTTTAGCGAGCCACTCCCAGTCTCTGTTCAGCCCCGGCCTCTGGAAACTCCCGTCACCGAACGCCGTTTTCCAACGCATTCGACCTGTAGGTTTGTAATGGACCCATGTGCCCAGTCTAATCCCGTGTAAAACCGAATGGCGTATTCACGAGAGCTTGTCTTAGCACGCCTCCACCTGTCGCCATCAGTCCACTGTGCTGGATTGACTATTGACGTGGACTCCAAACTGCCCCTCAACTGACTGCTCTCTAGCGGAGTAAAGCCACGGCCGAATGAACAAAACGGGATCTATGCTCTTCTCTTCAGCTAGCGCGTGAAACAGGCGTCTCTTTTGCCCTTTGCGGCCTACCACGTTTGGGAACCTTGAAGGTTTTCAGCTAACAGATTGGATTGCTCGCAACTGAACGCTCAATTATGGAAGGGTCATGCCACTACGATGAGAGTAATGACTTCTGCATTTTCAAGTTATTCATTTTATGTCTACTGACAGTCGTGTGTATTTAGGTGTCATGACAGGATGCATTCCCCCAATGCTATATAAAAGCCGTGGATTGACGATGAACAAGAAGAGTGGTTCACATCTTTCAGCTGCGACAATGATTACGATGATTTTCCTATTGACGTTTCCGAGCCACCCAAGGCACTCCAAATCTTGAGAGTGGATGAGATGAAATGAAGTCATCACGAGAATGGTGCTGCTGTGTAGGCTTCTCGGCAGCAGATGTAACCAAACCTTATGTATAGTAACTGTTATGCAGGGACCTATTACAACCATGACCGGCCATCGAAGATCAATGGATATCTGCGGGTTGTAGGGCGTAGTGGAACCGTTGATGTCCTATCAATGGCAGCGCTTCACCAAGTACCGAGCTCCTAGACGCAACAAGCATGCACGATGCCCTGAAATCTGCGCTACGGTCAAGGTCTTGGCTTGCTGCCTGTGGCCTGGCCATCTTAACAACAAGGGACCCTGTATGCTCATGCGCCTCTGACCTTCTGGGAAGGGTGACAAGAGGCTGGAAACAAGATGGGTCTTTTCCATTGAACACTTCTTGCCGCTTGCCGCTACCGGGCTTGGCTATCTAGATAAAGAGTTCTCTAAAGGGTCACATCACGTCCGCACGAACCCCGCGTTGTCCATGGGTAGTTAGGGCTGGCGTCTTGATGAGAGAAGCTGGGCAATCCTGGATCCACCACTCCCGGTTGTCGGCTCGAGTTGGTGTCGAACCTGGTGAATCAGTGCAGGCATCCTATTGCCACACCTAAATCATAGTGGCAGGTCATTTTAGCTCCCATGTGGCCGAGATCAAACGTCCTGATACGCCCCTATCTGAGGGCCCTAAAGTCATAGATATGAGTCTGTCTAGATGAAAACTTAAGCCAAGGGATGAACTAAAAAAAAACTCAAAAAGGAGGGGTCTTAGCGACCGTTCAACAAGAATTGGATCACGTTCTACAGGTAGATTTTCCCGCGCGAATCAAGTGAAGGTCCAGCGTTGAAACGGTCCAAAATGTGACTGACCTACTATGACAAGCTCACAAACGGCGCCGGATGACTTCCCCACTGGCTGAAAATCATTTTAGAGCGCGGCCGCGCTCGGAAAATTCCGCATATCCTATGGCCATAAATGGTGAATTGAAAGAGCTCTACGTAACAAGTGGCGGGGGACATAGCTCTTGGAGCTATCAGCATGGCCCTTGCGTGATGGCTCAAATGTTGCCCAGCTGCCAAGCTTCGTGTGCTGGAGAAAAAAAAAGGCAACATAGATGATTTGCTGTTTGAGGAAATTGAGTTCTAATGGGTCAATATCCAGCTGATCGCGCGGTGAAGTCCGTTGAGCGCTTCAAGACGGCCTCATTACGATGACGTTGCTGGCAGTGCTGCATCTTCGTTCGGAAGCCGAGGTATTTGGAAACGTGGAAGGAAGCAAGCACAGACGAGTGTCCATCCCACCATGGCGGCCTTGTCCGGGATCAAGTGGGATGACGGGTCGTGGTAGAGACCGTTGGAAGATCGATCAGTGCTGATCCCACTCTCCCAGACCACCCTGTTTACCCTGCTCCATTAGGGCACCTCGGGCATCTCTCCACTGCCGAAAGGGCGGTGGTTTAACCCTAACGAGAGCCGTTGGGAATCAACCCCCTCCCCATGCTCCTGCGAGGACGGAGCTTGCAACCCAAAAAGCTGTTGAGCGGGACAGCACATCGATGCAGTGGAGGCCATCCCGCAGTTGATGATGCATTTGCAGACGGGAATGCCGACCGAGGGAACCCCAGATCTGGAAAATCATTTATTTGGAACATGGCTCAATTGGTGATGGGAAAGATGCGGCTGAGAGAGTCCTTGCCTGTGGGACGCACAATGTCAGCACCATTACCCGCCATCCGTTTCTGTTTCAAGATCGATCGCCCGTGTGTCGTCCCCGGTAGAGTGGTACCGACCGAGCAGGCCGCCTTCTAGGTCCAGGCATTTGGCTTGTTCGCATCACCAACATGCAGAGGTGTCTTTCCCAACTTGCCTCGTAGCACGCCCGTTTCAGGACAGTAAGAGTTTCTCCGAAGAGCCCATGGGATAGAAGGGCCGAATTCCCCTCAAGGCTGAGTTCAATTGAGAATAGTGTAGCTTCTAAGGGGCCGCGGACAAGACCCTGGGACAAGGGATGTGGGGGTCTAGATAGCAGTAAGCGCACATGCAAGAAGGGAGGGAACAGATGCAGGGCTCAGCACGAGACGGCTAACAGATTTGCCCTTGTCTCGCCGCTAATCTCCTCTTCGCTCTCCGGAAGTTCATCATGTACTCCACCGTCCTAGACACGTTATGGATGAATTGGTAAGGGCAGATGGAGATGAGGTTTGGCGGCCGCCTTCATATTCAAATCCCCATCATCCTCACTCACGTCGTATTCATAAATATCGACCTCTTGGTCCAACTTGCCAATCGTTCTTGCCCAGAGCATCAATCGACACTCTTCTGACTAACTGTTCTCATTAGCCTTTGGCTCAAGTCTCTGGATCAAGAAGATCAACCTAGGACGGCATCACCAAGTCGCTGAATACCGATTGAACAGACCATCATCATTACCGCCATGTATTTTTCCAATCAGTATCCCTTTCCTGGCGGGCCGGCCGCCCACCAGGAGTCATCCATGTCGGCGCCGACATCGATGCCGACCACAGCTACGCAATCCACGACTTCGGAGGACTACAACGAATCCTCGATGAATTCCCCAAGCCCTCTGTCACCTAAATCGCCCGAAATGCTTGGGTTGGATGCCGCAACAGTCAGTAGCTTGTGCTCGAGTATGGGTGGGATGCTAGACTTCAGTGACTTACGTCCTTTTTGCAGGAATTTTATGACAGTATGGACGATCACTTCCCTGCGTATCATTACGGCCAGGCTGGCGCTTTCCCTTCTATTGCCGGCTCTGTCGCGCCCTCCATGCCTGTCTCCATGGGTCCCAGGAATGGAATGTATATGGATGGTAACCTGCCAACGATGGGCGACATGATGGGTCCGGGGCGCAGATCAGAGTCAGACGAGCAGAATTACGGGCGATGGACCAGCGACGAAGATGCGCAGACCAAGAGGAAGGCCCAGAACCGAGCAGCGTATGTGGAATGGCATTCTTTTTCTCTTGTGACGATTCACCGCTGACATTTCACTTGCAGCCAGCGTGCATTTAGAGAGAGGAAGGAGAAACACGTTAAAGATCTGGAAGCGTCGCTCGAGCGTCTCAAGAATTCCCAAGAGAAGGCGTCGGAGGAGAACGAGAAGCTGCGCATAGACCTGGAGAGGATGACGAGGGAGAACCAGATCCTCAAAGCGACAAGCAACAGGCGACAGAGCGTGAATAGCTCCGCCGACTCGCTCATTACAGGCCCGCCCATGAACTTCAGCCAGACTTCCTCGCCCAGCAGCGCCGTATCAGGACACAAGGACAAATCCAGCTCCCGCCGGGCCACAGAATCCGAAGGCCAGAATCTATATTCTGCTGGTGCTGCTTGGGATTATATCGTCGCACATAGTTTGTTCAAGCGTGGACTTATCGATATCACGAGCGTGAGTCGATATCTGCAACAACGCGCATCATGTGATGGTCACGGCCCTGTGTTTTCGGAGAAGGACATTCTCGACGCCATTCACCGAAGCCTTGCTGATGGTTCAGATAATCTCTGATGATATCAGGCAAGCAGAATCTACAGATAGCGCTCCTAGTACACGGTGATAGGGAAGTGGTGTCTCCCACGATCTCTTCTGTCAAGCAATTGCTTAATGAGTATATGAGTTTAAAAGATGCAATGAGGAAAAGGTTGGGGACGGAAAGGCCACCGGTCGGCTGGGGATTTGATTATTTCTTGCTTTCTTTTCCAGCATTCATGTTACTTGGATAGAGCGGATATTCTTGAGCATGTGCCTTTCTTTTCATTTAATTTTACTTATTCACAGTCTATAAAGCGAGAATACGATCAATCTACATCAAATCAATCACCCTAACGTGCATGGCCAATGGGATTTTCAACCCTACCGCAACTAAATTTTGTCTTGAAACGCATCTGTGAGCTAACCCCCCCCTTCTTATGTTATTCTTTTTCTCTCTCTACATTTAGCTTCTATGATGATTTGTATCTGCTATTGATTCAATTTCTACAGCTTGGATTATATGTGCAAGACGGTGATGCTCATTCCTGAATTTAGTGAGATGTAAGTACTTACTTTGTGCCCCCTTTTTGGGGTCTTTGATCATTGTTCCTGGAGTTAACGGGAAAAAAATGATCCAAGCTTCTATAGAGTACTATTCCTCTTGTATGCCGATCCCATTAGCCAAGCTATTGATGGGCCTGGGCCACCGGGTCGTATTTGAGCATTACGACGAGCCTGGACTACCCCTCCTAGCTTGGGCGAAAGATTTTCACAACCAAGGTTCGTGTATGAGGGTTTAAGTTTGACCGCCTGGGAAGTTTCAAAGGTTCCTGGACTTGGCAATGTAACTCGCTTCAACCGCAAATAAACGAAAAAGGGGGATTAGTTCTATAGCCACACCCGGACCCTGCATTTTGGCCTGGACCCTGAAATTTTATCTGGCAACCGCAATAGCGTCATATCAGTTCAGGGTGCTGCCGGTACCCGAAGCCGTGCAGCAACCTCCTGGGACCATCTTGGGGTGTGACTTGCGGTGTGTGTATATCGGGGATTCACTTAGTCTCCCACGGGCAGGGATGAAGTCCTCCGATGCAAGTCGACTCTTAGCCTTAAGACTACGATCTACACTGTGATAGGCCTTGCCCCAGGGAGGTGGAGCTTGGAATCTACGATGATTTGGAATTGTTTAGCTGCCCGGAGGATCTACGAGCTGGGAGGGGCTATCATGAGAACCGATAGGCAAACTGTTATGTTTGTTCTTCAACATTGATTTCCACAAGCAGAAAAAAGGCAGTACCCTATTCTCACGAATTAATTATATTGATTATTGCATGATGTGGCTCTAGATATCACATCGAAGCCCATCCGCCGCCTTGGAGCTACGCCGTTTGCCAAGCCGTTCCGCTATAGCAAATGGCTGGCATAGAAACGCAGCCCTACAACTTCTGCCTTTGGTAGTTTTGGGATTATACGTGAATGCCGTCAAAAGTATCCTGTCACCCGATCAATGAGGTTTATCCTTCTCAAGAGATGGACAGGACTTTTTTTTCGTTGAGCTTATGCATCGATTGGAAAGCATCCTCCTGCCATCCGATTGGGTGCTGACATGACAGAACAATTTATCATCACTAGCCGGTGCTCTAGCTCGCTGGGGATTTGGTCAAACTCCAGCAATGTTTCTTGCTAAGTCTGGGTTTATTTCCAGCTTTTCCCTGCCCCGTCTCTCTAGCCGCTGATAAGCGGATGAGAGCATGTACTGCCACGTAGGCCAAGCAGTGCATACACGAGGAATGTGCACCAAAGGTCCTTTTTGCTTGTTAGTATGCCAGAATCCTACGACGTCTCCGAGATAACATGTTTAGTTATACCATGGTGATGGGCTAATGAGCGTTAAAAGAGAGGTTATAGGAGGGCATAATTATAATAAAGTCATAGATTTCGCACAATGGGGCTCCACGATTCTCGTTATCTTGGTTTGGGGTAGGTGTTGACCCATGTGAAGCGGGGGAAGAGGTGGAGGAGGCTATTATTGCCATGAGACATGGGCAACTGGGATGAAGGCATGAGTCGCAATTAGGGGGCAACAGGGGGACATGCAGAGGCGCCTGACTTGTGAAAGAGGAGGTAAGAGGGAACGTGGCCTGGGTGTAAGGGGTGCATTGATGAATATCTCTCCACGCTAGCGGCCGACTCTGCTTCCCCCACTCGGCAGTCGTCAACAGCCACGGTTGGCTGATTATTGTTGACTTGCTTTTAGAGAGCAAGGGAATGAATCTCGGTAGTGGTCGATGAGTCATCTTTGCATGTGAGCCCTTGTGGCCAGTCCGGCACGCGTGCACACGAGTCTTCTACGTTTTATTGATAACAACAAGCTCTCAGGGCCACGTCCGTTTCTCCATCCTTGCTCTTCCTGAGGCATGTATGAACCAGCCAAATGGACCCGGACATTCATTTGTCCACGTCACTCTTTTTCCGCCCCAAGGATGGTAGATTGCGATCGAAGGAAAATTCCGCCCCTGGATTCTGGGATCGAACTTGTAGGACTGGGGGTTGAGCAATAGACCCGCCCGCCCGCCATTTGCGGATTTGATGGATACACACTGAGATAGACCACGTAGGGCTGTGTGTACCAAATTCAAGGGAACTGACACTGTTGAATGCGGAGCGAGACAGGCGAGGTCTCCGCTCTGCGTGATTAGTAGCGAGTGATGTTGGTGGAGGCTCTCCTGAACAATGAATACCAACAACTGGTTCGAAGGCTCGCGGCTAATCTTATCAATGTATGCTGGCATCGCATGTTAACTTTATAAGAGCATAGAGCCGCTCTGTAAAAAGAGAGTGTCCTTCTGTGATAAATATAAGGGGATAATTGGGGCTCTGTGAATAGATTGGTGTTGGCTAGGGCACCCGCCCTTGACTCTGGATGTTGAAAATAATCGAACAAGATGGTACTAGATCTCTCCTTACGAGCCTTGGTATTAGTATTCTGAAAGGGGAAGATATACCGATGGTTGCAGATTTAGCTCTGGAAATATGTTGAAAAAGGTGCTATGCTAGAAGTGGCGAACAGAACTCTGCCTGAATACAATAAAGTCTTTGACATAATGCTCACTTTCTAGTCGAGGTACTCTACCCTTCTCCTGCGAAAAGATGAGACTGCGTTTAACTGTGAGGATAGAAAAGGGTAAGATAAAAACCCAGTGAAGTGAAATACAGCAGGTGTTGTTCCTAGTTCCCTCCTTATTATTAGCACCTGGCTGTCTACTTACAGTTATTTGGATTGAATGCTCAGAGTATACATGATGGTAGAACTTGATCGAGATTTATAGCAGAAAAGTGAATCCCTTATTGCGTTCTCTATGTTTATGTTTTTGGTCTATCCTGCCTCCCGATTGTAACAAATGATAATTCTTCATGACTATGCATGGAACAAGGCGAACGACTTTATACAGAGTGTGAGTTTAAGAGTATGATAAGGAGGGAAAACCAGAAAAAAAATTATATAGCGGGAATCACACCCAAAATTTTGCCTTCTCCTCGTTTTGTAATTTAGAGAGGACGGGGCTTGAAAAACCGAAAATTCGAAGAACCCACGTGTAAATATTATGAAACCAACAAGCAGAGATACTCTCTCGCAGGACTCGTTCTGCTGCTTTCAAGTATTGGACTTGATTGGTAAGCGCTACATTCGTAGCTCGTTGTGCTGAGAGCTCGGAGAGGGCTTGCTCGTGTTTTTCGGATAGAACACCTTCTTTTTGTTTTAGACGAGCTATTTCGGCTTTCAAGGAAGAGTTCTCTTCCTGAAGCCTGTCCGCTTGGGTCTTGGTACTTCCGTGTACCCCTTCGATATAAGAAACTTTGGCATCCAAGCCTTGCGCTCGCTTTGTAGCGGCTTCCAGCTGCTTCCGAAGCATATCATTGTATTTGGATGTGTATGCCTTCCTTTTGGAGGCTTCTTCCACCTCGGCCCTGAGTTCCTGATTTTCCTGCTTCACAGTCTCCAGCGAAGTGCTGGTTGTTGATAGCTCCGTCTCCAATTCTTCTATTTGTCGGCGCTGTTCATAATTCTCGAGAAGTACAGACGTGTACTTGATCTTATGCTCCCTTAGCTCCTCTTCTGCTCCGTTAGGTGTCAATTGGCTGAGCTGTGTAGCAATTGATGCCTGTTGCTTGCTCTTCCTAAGCAGTTGGTCATGATGCTTAGCTGCAGTGGCAACCACGTCAAGCCAACGTTGTGCAACGAGCTCCGCCTGGTTCTGGTGGGTTTCCTCACAAAGACAAATCCTTGCGAGATCAATCAATTCCTGCTCTGATATACATTTTGGGTCTTGGGTAGAGAATCTGGCAAGCTGAGACCGAATTTCTGGATACCAGATCTCGGGGACCGAGTATCTACACCGCGGACGGTTGAGCCTGGTCTCGTCCTCGCCCACGCAGGAGATTAGAGTGAAGTCATTGTCGATTTCGTAGCTGATTTGAAATAGGTTTGCTGGATCCCATGTGGCGGCCATACTCCTTTTGTGCCAGAATGAGAAGTTTCTGTGCAGGAAGTGGCAGGATCGGATGCTCGGGAGGGAGCGGATATTATCGTAGCAGAATAGAAAAATCTGGACAAAATCAGCTGATTCCGTGCTCGGTTTGGAACGGAGGTGTAATTGACTAATTTTAGTATATGAACAGATCTATCAGTACCGAGATTAATAACACTCAACCAGGCCAATTTTGAATCTTACCACGAACCGGGATGATGATTAGGTTATTAAGCTTCGAATAGTACGCATTGGTGGATGTTGCATTTCGAGGATCGAGCTTTTCATGACCACCGACATCACGTGAAGCCAACAATTAGCAACATAACTTCGTCTGGAAATTGTGATTGAGTCTCATTTTCTCATAATTTTTTACTATATGCTGCCAAATATGTACTTTATTTATCAACAAGAATAATTAATTGCCTGTGATACTCAAGGTATCACGACAGCCTTGACAACCTCCCCGGCACCAACCGCTCTCAGGGCCTCTGTTGTCTGATCAAGAGTATACTTGTGGGTGACGCATTGAGCCAATGGGAACACCTCGTGGTTGGTTTCCACAAGTCTGGCAGCACGGTAGTAATGCTTTGGGGACGCAAAAGTTGAACCTACCACTGTAAGGGCCTTTTGCACCATGTCAAAGGGGCAGAAAGGGACAGTGCTGTTCCCCGCCCATGTGCCGACAAGGAGATACTTGCCGGACCGGCCCAGAAGCGAAATCCCCTCCTCAAAGGCGGCTGCATTCCCGCTGCATTCAATGGCTACGCCGACCCCCCTGGGGCCTATGGAGCTGTTGATGAAGCTTTGGCGGGCTTGCCGCGAGGAAAGCTCCGGTTTCCGGAAGTTTACCAACAGCGTAGCCCCGAATTCTTGGGCTCTCTGGAGCCTCGAATCGACGCCCTCGATGCATATAATGTCCCTGGAGTTGGCTAACTTGGCCATCATGATGGCGGCCAGACCAACAGGCCCGGCCCCCTGCACAAGCACCGTGCTCCCTGAAGGTATCCCACCCAGGTGGTCTAAAGCCTGCAGGATGGTGGGGAGAGCGCAACCCAATGCAATGAAGGCGTCCAGAGGGACGTTTGGATCAATGCGGTAGAATGAATTGTTGGGCAGCAACGTAGCAAGTTCCGTATAGCTTGCCCATACCTCGGCCCGGTTCGCAGGCGACCAGAACGTGCCGTTGGTGCAAGCCGTAAAGTCCTCGCTGATGGTACAGTCGTAGCAGGCATTACAAGGTCTGATTGGGTTCCAGTAGACAACGTCTCCAACAGCGATGGGATGGCCGGCATGGTCTGTTGCCACGCCCTCGCCGAGCTCGATGATTTGCCCGAGGCCTTCATGCCCAAGCACAACAGGGTCAGGGAAGGCTTGGTCGCCCTTGGCGAGATGTGCATCTGTCCCACAGACTCCTGCTCTAAGGACCTTTATGAGTATACACGCACGCGCAGGTGGTGGGACCTCTCTCGTCCAAATCTGTACACCGGACCCGTCTGCAGTGAGAACGGCGGCTTTGGAGCGTCGAGTACTGTCAGATCCTGCCATTTCGACTTCAATTCTGTAAAGATGAAGGATATGTGTTGAACGAAGCAGAAATCAGGCACAGAAAGAAAGGCTACGTCTTAGTTGATTTCTCCAAGGTAAATTGGGGTACGTGCCTTGATGAGGGTCAATCCAGGTCTACGGAAGGACTGTTTGAATGCATGGACCGGACAGGTCGGATGTTGCTCTGGATCACCACGGCCCGCAAGTTCTCCTGCATCGTGCCGTTGAAGTCATCACACATGATGCACGTTGGTAGTCCCTCATCCGTGGAGGCTCGAGGTCTCACGGATGCGGTACCCCCTCATTTGAGGGGCCCATCCGGCCCCTTTCCCCGTCTTCCCCACGATCCAATCCATTGTGTCTGCAGATTCCATGTTATTGGATGCTTGTTTCTCGTGAGGGGAAAACAGGCGATGGGTGTGCACGAGTGATCCGGTTGGATGTATCTTCAATGCCGGTCAGTTGATATAAACCGCCGTCAGATCTCCCTTTGGAGATCGTTTACTTCTCGTCTCCAATCTTCATGATTTAACTTATCTTTGGGACGCATCACTACCAAATATTAAACAAGACTTTTTAAGATAATTATTTGGCCCAATGTCTTCGCCTAAGAACACAGTCCCGGTCCTCGAGGGCAGTGCCCTGAAGGTGCCTAACAACACAAACGCAGCGGCGGCAAAGGCACCAGGAGACCCATTGGTCCTTCCGCCCAACACAAGCAGCGAGCACTTCCGGAACTTCATCAAGAGGGCTCGTGAGATCACTGGCTCGGAAAATGTCTTTGTCGTGGAGCGGGAAGACCAGCTCGTTGACGGCAACTATATGGAGCCCAACAAAACACACGACATGCATCACCTATTTGACCGCAGCTACTTTGCCAGCTCGGCCACGGTGGCCCCGAGAAATGTCCCCGAAGTCCAGGCAATGATGCGTCTTTGCAACGAGTTTGACATCCCTGTGTGGCCGTTTTCCATTGGCCGCAACACCGGCTATGGAGGCGCCGCACCTAGAGTTCCTGGTAGTATTGGACTGAACCTTGGCAAGAACATGAACCGTGTTCTTGAGGTCAACACCGATGGAGCATACGCATTGGTAGAGCCCGGTGTGACTTATTATGATATGCACCAATACCTGGAGAAGAACAACCTTCGAGAAAAGGTTTGGCTTGATGTAAGTATTGTGGAACTGATTTCATGCTACTCTTGAAGTTATACTCATCAAGATGGCTGCTAGGTACCTGATTTAGGAGGTGGTTCTATTATTGGTAACGCCGTTGAGAGAGGTGTTGGATATAGTCCCTATGGCGGTGAGCAATATTCTGTTATTCCGATCTTGATTTTTTTGCTTATGGAATTCTCTAGATCATTGGATGATGCACTGCGGATTGGAGGTGGTTCTACCCAATGGAGAGTTGATCCGAACTGGCATGGGAGCCATGCCAGATAGGACAGCTGGGCATCGGGACGGACTGAGACCAGACGAGCAACCTGGTAACCGAGCCTGGCAGTTGTTCAATTATGGGTTTGGCCCGTATAACGATGGAATTTTCACCCAGAGCAGTCTTGGAATCGTTGTGAAAATGGGAATTTGGGTGAGAAATCCTATCCGCAAAGTGTGGCCTGAAGTTGGGCTAACGGAAGTGTGCCCAGTTGATGCCAAACCCCGGTGGTTACCAAGCATACATGATAACATTCCCTCGGGACGAAGACTTGCATCAAGTCATCGAGATCATCCGGCCACTCCGAGTCGTAAGCATTGCTAAGAAAACGCTGAAGTCGGCGATCCACTAACAAGTTCAATAGCAAATGGTTCTGCAAAATGTGCCCACTTTGAGGTCTCTCTCCATGGATGCCGCTGTTCACCATCCGAAGTCATATTATACAGATTCGGATGCGGCTCTTACCGATGCGCAGCTAGATAAGATTGCCAAAGACCTCGATCTTGGACGTTGGAACTTCTATGGCGCCCTCTATGTAAGTCAGCTTTGCCAATTCTATCTCTAGGTACCCGATTCTAATCCGGCATGCAATGGTTAGGGGCCGGAGCCCATCCGTAACGTTCTTTGGTCGGTCATCAAGGAGAGTTTCTCCAAAATCCCCGGAGCCAAGTTCTATTTCCCGGAAGACCGCCCAGAGGAGAACAGCATTCTTCGTACCAGAGCCCAGACTTTGCAGGGTATCCCGACTTATGATGAGTTGAGGTGGATTGACTGGCTTCCCAACGGTGCTCATCTCTTCTTCTCGCCCATCTCCAAGATTACTGGTGACGACGCTGTCTTGCAGTATCAGATCACTAGGAAGCGCTGCGAGGAAGCTGGTTTGGAGGCTATCTGCGACTTTGTGGTAGGAATGAGAGAGATGCGTAGGTTCAAACCTTGCCTGCTGCCGACAGTAAAAAGTTGGCTTGAGAGAGTCGATTTGCTAACTGCACATAGATCATATTGTCTGCATCGTCTTCAACCGCGAGGACCCAGAATCCAAGAGAAGGGCATTGTGGTTGATCCGCACACTCATTGATGACTGCGCCAAATACGGATGGGGCGAATACAGAACACATCTGGCTGTGATGGACCAGATTGCTAACACGTACAACTTCAACGACAACGCCCAGATGAAGCTCAACGAACAGATCAAGAACTCCTTGGACCCCAAGGGGATTCTGGCACCGGGAAAGAATGGAATTTGGCCCCAGTCTTACCACAAAGACTCCTGGGTCTTGTCTTCCGATCCTGGAGAGTTGCCAGGCAAGAAGAGTGACGCAAAGTCTCATCTCTGAAGAGGTGTGATTTCGGCTTTAGGTGTTGATGATCTACAATAAATAAGGCTGTCTGCTTAAGTTTGGGAATGTAGGAATACGTTTTCTTAGCTTATAATAAACGTGTAACAACCTATCCAAAAAAAAATAGTCACCAGGACGTTTTTCGAATATTTAATGAGTTGATTCTATCCTACGTCAAATGTGCGAGTACATGCACATCTAGAGCCGAAACAATGGACGTACTACAAATTAGATATAGGACATATATCCGAGGTTAATCTCTCGGCTCTCCCGGTAACTGCCGTTTGTTCATTACAATGGGCAATGACGTATCCTTAGAGCAAAGACCCAATCGTTTAATTCGACATGAAAGGGAACATCTCGTTCCCTGGAACCGGTAAATGATATACATAGTGGTTTTCTAATTTTGGTTCCTGGGAACTATTCTAATAATCGAGGCAAAGAGTTTCGTACATGTTAAAGGGTATCATTTTAAATTTACATTTGAACGTTCGTATCGACATTGCTGCTACATCCCTGCGGACTCAAGAGACCTCTCTCCAAGGCTACCTTGAGCAAAATAAGACTCGGGGGAAACATAGCTTGTTACGGGGAATAACGGAACACCATGTTCAAGCAAATAACCAGACGAATCAATGTTATCAATGAGAGAATGATGTGCTGCACCCACGTCCGCGTCGAAATGCTCGTAGCCATGAGAAAGAATCTGTGCAGGCAAAACACCTGACGTTGGTAGCATGAACTCGTCTTGCATTGTGCTAAAGTCAAACGAGTGAGGTGTCATTGGCTGGCCGATGCCCTCGTCTGTCGGCAGGCTCCAGCTGGACCGTTGCGGAGAGGTGATGCTGTTGATCGTGTCTTCACCAGCATCGTGATTCTTGGATGGCGCCCGTATATCTCCAAATATGGTCCGTGTCTTCTGATTGTTTTCTTCAAGTAATGTATCAGCCCTTCTGGTGGTGTATATGAGAGCCGCTTCCTTTAACTGGCCGCAGATGGTGGCATATCGAGAGGCTTGAGTACTGTGCTTCCCTAGATGAGCCAGAATCTTGATAGCCCGATCCATGGCATCATCCGTTGGCCATTTGTGGCGAATTGACGAGTCTAGACATGCCAGTCCAAGGCATAGAACTGATATGAAGACACTGTTGATGACATGTGGCTGTCGCTTGGGAGTGTTCAGCTCAAAAACATACTCGTATGCAATGTCGATGCCTTTGATGGCCGAGTTTACACAAGCATCGGCGTAGGTCGCGATAGATGCCCTGGCCGAGGAGCTATCTTCATGAATCTCCTTGCTTGACGTGTGGTAAACTTGAAAAGTCAAAAACGGCCGTGTGAGTAACACAATAGAATAATAATATGCCATTGTCACAAGGCTGGAGCCGTGCTTGAGCTCCAGCCCAAAACTGCGCGGCGACAGGCCAGAGCTCTTTGAGTCAGCATACTCCAAGCCATCTACCATGAGCATCTGGGGCAGCTCCTCTGTCCATTGCCGGTGCTGCCTCGAGATGCTCTTGGCCAATTCGAGACTAACGGCCTTTTCCGCATACACCTCGACCAGTATCCTCTCAAAGACGTTGCAGATGCGGAACATGGCAGAGAAGACCTGGCCAGCAACGCCGGGACTCTCGTAGTCAGGGAGTGACTTGATCGGTGTCATGGCAATGTTAGAGACAGACTCGGACGTCGCCGGCGGTCTCCCTAATGAGGAAGCCAGGAATAAATCACAGACCCGTAGCGACTTCCACGCGCGCTCTCGAAGTAAACCCTCTTCGCCCCCAAAGGCCGTGTTGGTTTCGTGGAGGTGGATGCCCAGTGTGTATGCTGCTCGGACGGCTATCCCCAAGTTGATAAAGGCAGCATTGTATTGGCATGAAGCAATCATGAAGTATGTCATCTGTAGGATGGCCTGGATCGTGGGTAGGCCTGGATCGTCCAGCAGGTGGAACATTGTGAGTTGACGACCATACGCGAAGCACTCCTCTGCCAGCTCATCATCCACTTCGCCCTGGGCCCTGCCCTGTGCCCCAATTCCAAGAGCTAGGTAGATGATCGCACATGTGGACTTGGGGGTTTCACTTGGCTGCTCAATATGGGCTTGCACTTGGTCCTTGAGCCACGGGGGGTCGAAGAGATCCATCGCGCCGCTCACGGAAAGGAAGAATTGGCTTGCAAGGCTTTGCGCGGTGCAGACGTCCAGTGATGGCTTTTTGGCTGTGTCGAAGCGGATCCTGGGGCTATTCTCGACCATTGGGCTTCGGCCGGGATCGTTCGTGAATGCACATGGCCCGACTGCGATCTGCACGGCGTGCTTGACTGTCTCCATGAAGGAGAGAGAGGCTGATTCGCCGGCATATACTGTGTCGAATGGGTCAGCAAGACTGCCGGTCCAAAGAGGAACTGTGCTCTTTGTACAACATACTGAATTTCCCTTTGCTGTCTTTGAGCATCTGCGACTCAGCCGAGGATGGGGCCGAGCCCGAGACGGGAACATCGAGTTGTTTGTGTCGAGGCCGAATTGACGACGGACTGCCTCTGGGCTCACCCAGATCAACTCTGACCTGTCCTCGCGTTCGACCTCCGCTGTCAATCGTCTTTTCGCTGCCGTCCCGCGACGTCGGACGAGGGTCTCGTGAGTACCGACATGAGTCTTCCACGCAGCGCGTCTTACACTGGTCGCAGGGCAAGATGCCGTCACACTTGGCCTTGCGCTTCTTGCAGCTCTCGCAGGCGTGGGCGACTCGCCGGCGGAAGCGAGGGTCTACTTTTGCTCGAGGCATTGCGTTGATATGGCAACATGAGTGGAGAGGAAGATATATGATACGATGTGATGGCGGAAGAGAAAGCGCCGACTAAATCTAACAGCGACGAGGGCTATGTAGGGACAAGGGGGTGTCTAACTCCAGGTTCACGCACGATCTGGAGCTGAAGCTAGGGGCCGTTGATTTGCACGGGGATTGGATATGGATGCCATGTGAGTGGGCTATCAAAGCATCCGTCTGGGGTTCCGTGTGGAGAGGGAAGTTTTGAGTGCGGAGAGATGGAGTCGGATGGATGTATATGTCTTCTCTTGTTGGGACGCTCTGCTGGCTTCTCCTCTCCACCGAGCCGCCCTCCATCGTCACTCTCTTCTCCTCAGTTCTCTCCGCCCTGTGCCAATGCCCCGTGCAATCCTGGAACACGACCTGAGATCACTAAGTCTAGGCACCAAACTCCACACGGTCAAGACTCACAGCTGCCCACTGTGGCTGGCGGGGCCTCGCAAGGAGTACGTTATCCGGTGCAGCTTCCGATGGGGTACGGTTCCGACGGCTCCAAGTGGGAGCTCAACGAGGGGAACTTGGGGAGATAACCAGAAGCCCGACCAGATCGGCTCCACTAACCTTCTCGAGTCTTGCTGAGCCAGCAGTCTGGGAGGCAAGTCATATTATGTATAACCTGAATTAATGCGGGTTGTAAACGGTTCATACTGCCATAACTCATCACACTCACACAGCCAACTCAGCATCAGAAATGGCTGCCCCCCTGAACTTCATCTACAACGTCGCCCCCAGCAGAGTGGTCTTTGGCCAGGGGAAGATCCAGACGCTCCCCGACGAGCTGGCCCGGCAGGGATTGAAAACTCCCCTCATCCTGACGACGCCTCAGCAAATCCAGCATGGCGAGAAGGTCAAGGCCATCCTGGGCGGCATTGGCAATCTCTTCACTGAAGCCACCATGCACACCCCAACAAGCGTCACAGACACTGCCCTAGCCTTCACCAAATCAGTCGACGCCGACTCAATCATCTCCATTGGCGGCGGCAGCACCATTGGGCTTGGCAAGGCCATCAGCATTCGCACTGGGCTCCCCCACATCTGCATCCCTACGACCTATGCCGGCTCTGAGATGACTCCAATCTTGGGCGAGTCGGTGGACGGACTCAAGAAGACGCGCAGCGACCCCAAGATCCTTCCGGGGACAGTGATCTATGATGTCGATTTGACCCTGAGCCTGCCACCCGGCATGAGCGCCACGAGTGGGATAAATGCCATTGCACATTCCGGTAGGTCTATTGTCCATTGCGAATAACCGTATTTCCGTGACTGACACCGTCTTTCCGCTAGTTGAGGCACTGTACGCGCAAAATGCCAACCCCATCATCTCCCTGCTCGCCCTCGAGGGTGTCAAGGCCCTCGCCGGAGCTCTCCCCATCATCGTGGAGTCCCCATCAGACGTAACTGCACGCACTTCAGCTCAGTACGGAGCCTGGCTGTGCGGTCTATGTCTCGGTTCAGTCGGCATGTCAATTCACCACAAGCTCTGCCATACTCTTGGCGGGAGCTTTGGATTGCCCCACGCAGAGACGCACACCATTGTGCTCCCCCATGCTCTTGCATACAATGCACCGCGTATCCCGGAAGTGATGGAGAAGCTCGCTGAGGTGCTCCCGGAGAGCAACGGCGATGCGATCCATGGACTCAACGTGCTTCTTAAGCGCCTTAAAGTGCAGCGGGGGTTGAATCACTTTGGCTTCAAGGTGGAGGATGTTGACAAGGCCGCTGACATTGCTGTCAGCAACCCGTACTACAACCCACGCCCGATTGAGCGGGATCTGATCCGGGAGCTGATTAGGAGGACACAAGCTGGGGAAGATGCTAGGGTAGATCTGTAGATCCGTAGATCTCGCAGCTGCCAAATGAAGCAGCCTTGGTCAAGTGTTGCTATGGGGCCCTGGGTAGTTACGATTCAATACCATTCTGAGTCAGAGCCCTGTATCTGGACCGTTTGAGAATTCTCATCAATGAGATTAGGGCCTCGTTGTGGAGTATTAAGCTCATGAACTCATTGAAGCATAGGTATTCGTGGTGGATTTTCAAACGATGCTTGAGGATAATGAAAAAGAGAAGGAGGATGTTGATAAGGTGAACTTCGTGTTCAGTCTCGATAATTATAGTTTCAGGGTCCAATTTGTTTCGTGGAAATCAATATATTTCAGCAAATCTACTTATATTCTAACCTAGTGAGAAAACGCCAGCTTCCTAAAGGTTAGGTTGTTTTCGGGAAGGGGCTCAGTGGGAATATCCAGCAAGCCCGGCTGGATGAAATATGCCAAATCTCCCGCATCCTCATCCACCTGGGGAGCAGACCAGCCGTCGCCCAACCAAGCCAACCGGTTACCGCTTGCTCCATCCTTATCCTCCTCGAACGTGTAGTCGAAATCTTCCCAGCGGGGGGAGCGGAGAGTCTCCATTGCATGCAGTGCACTACCCGGCCAAATACCAACGATCCGATCACCCTTGCTCGTTTTCTTCTTGTACCAGCTATTGCACTCATCAAGGTAGACGGTTTTGTCGAAATACTTTTCAATGATCTGAGAGAAGTCTTTCACCCGAGCGGCTTTGGGTTCCATGCTTGAAATGTTCTCCTTTTGGAGCTTGCGGATACACTTGACGATGTAGTCTCCGGTCTTCTCGATCATGGTCGTGAGTGGTCCCGTGCCAATAGCAGCATTAGGGCCCATCATCATAAAGTAGTTGGGGAATCCATCCGTGGCGAGAGAGAGGTAGGTCTCGGGGAACGGCTCGAACCTTTCCTGCATCGTGGTGTTGTTCCTCCCAGTGACAGTGAATGGGGGCGGCGCAGAAGTCTGGAAACCTGTGGCACAAACGAGGATGTCCAATTCCCTCGTCTCTCCATTCTTGAGCACCAGTCCTGTTAGGGTTGCCTTCTCGATGGGCGTGTTGATGAAGTCGACATTATCCTGAACCAGGGCTTCAAGGTAGCCTAGACCGGGCGTGAGTCTTCTGCAGGTGACACCGAAGCTGGGAAGAAGAGTGTCAAAAATCTCAGGCTTTTTGGCTAGTCTCTCCTTCATGAGTTGCGTAAAGGCATCTCGAACATCGGCCTGCATTGGCGAGTCCTTCATCGTGACGCTGTGAATAGAGTTTCCGTCTCGCTCAATTGTTGTTCGGTATTTCAGATAGTATTCTGGATTGTTGGCGAAACGATCCTTTTCCTCCTGGGTGACTGCCGAAAAGGATGTCAGCGTCTGTTTCGACATATTCTAAGAATGCTGCTTACATCGAGTGCTCTGAGTCCCGAGAAGGGCCATGGCAGATTCTCCCAAGGGTTTGGAGATCCACGTCTTGCTTCTGATAAAGCAGTCGAGCTTCGCACCGGGGAGGCGTTGTAAGACGGGAATGATTTGAATTGCGCTACTTCCGCCGCCAATTACGCCAATCTTCTTGTTTTCGAAATCGATGCTGAAGGTGTTTTGTTAGTTTATTGATTCCAGAACCACTCATCTTTTAGTTACATTGCATGGAACCTCACCTGTCATCCCATGCTGCAGAGTGCATAACTGGGATCTTCATCTCGCGAACTCCAGGGATATTTGGCCATGCCATTTCATTCAGAGAACCTCTCGCACTAATGACAATGTCCGCAGTATCTTGAATAATCTCTCCAGTTGTAAGATCATTGACTGTTACATGCCTAAAGCGCGACTCAAAGTGTTAGCGGTAGACCGAGGGCCATCAAACCTTTTAAGCTCACCATTTTGAAGTCTGCGAGTCCCAAGCCGCACCTGTTACTTTATGTGAGGTTTTAATGAACCTCTCCACAGAGTACCTTTCTGCAATGGACTCGAGATACTGGCGAATCTCTGCTGCCGGAGCATACCAGTCACTCCAGTTAGGATTGGGTGCAAATGTGTATTGGTATGAATGAGCTTGCAGAAGTGATCAGTTAGGTACAAAGCATCTATAACAAGCGATTTATACTGACATGGAATATCACAGGCACACCCTGGGTAACGATTTTCATACCAAGTACCTCCTATACCGGCATTCTTCTCGTATATGGTCAAGTCAATGTTGCGTAGCTTCTCTGGGATGCGTACACCGCAGTAGATGCCGGAAAAGCCAGCACCAATGATAATGACACGCAATGGCCGGAAGTTCTCAACCACTCTCGGCTTTGGAGGAGCAGCTACCACAGCCCCATTTGCGTGTGCGATGATCCCATTGGTATCGGAAGTGATTCCATTTAAGTGTGAGGTGATCCCATTTGTTCGGGCGGTGGCCGTTACAGCAGCGGCCATGCTCAAAATTGAAGTAGATACGTCGTCAGTCAAAAAAGTGGCCGTCGAGTTCGAAAGGAGGAGAGTGATTCGTGCAGCCAAAACTTGGTCTTTGGATTGCTGAACGAGAAGCACCTGACACGACTGCCAGAGCAGCCACTTTGTATATCTGTCTAAATGGCATCAATCTACACCGGGTATCGTTATCACCGAATCCCCCATCTCATCCGCCTCATGCAAAGGCTCAGGCGGTGACCCCACTTCAGTTTAATGAAAGGCAGCTGCCAAATCGGATGGGAGCATCTGGTGGGTTTGTGCTGCCGTTTCGGCCACGAGCCAGGTCATCGGCCGATACGTGGCCGACGGATCGTGCACTATCCTGCTTCTCCACCATCTTCCGACCCCGCGCTCCCCCGGAAGATGCTAAGACGAGAAGTAAAATAGTTTGAGATTTATTCAATGGCGAACGGGAGGGGAATATGTCCTTCCGGCTGGCATGGACTGGTCCCGACGAGACTGGACTTCGGTGTCATTGCATGAATCACCATTTCTGTCTGTGAGCCTGTCGGACCGGGTGACCTTGCTTTTTCCAAGGGAGTCGAGAATTCAATACAGGTGATGGGTAGCCAGCCCTGTCTCCAAACTTCCTGCATCCCGTTGGAGATTGCATTTTGGAGAGTGCTGTGCCATGTTGCATTGCCTCCTCTGGAACAGAGGCCTGCATATTGTACATCCACAATCCTATGCCCGTGAAGGCCACAGACACAATTGGTTGATATCATCTGGACCAAAAGGTACGCAATTAGCTGTTTCACTCATCTTTCACCCAACACGCCATTGTACATCGTTGGAATACGAAACAAGTGCAGCGGTCGTCTAGCAATCGATCAACGCTTCGGCGGGTTTACTGTGACGGAAAAAATATACCTATAATCGTCTACTGCTCTAAGAGTATTTTACATCTGAGCCGTTGGAAAGAAGGGATCTGCCGGGAGTCTCATACTGACTTCCATCTACAAGTAGAACAAGAGAAGCAGAACAAGAGAAGCAGAACAAGAGAAGCAGAACAAGAGAAGCAGAACAAGAGAAGCAGAACAAGAGAAACCTGATCAGGTAGGTCAAGTCTTAGCAATTCGGCGATGCGCTCTATCTAGCAGGATGGATGTACTAGAGCATGAAACTGCTCCATTCACTGATTGAAGATCATGCAACGCCAAAGCATTGCGCACAGGCTGTAAGAAAGGCAAAGCAACGTTACAAACATAGACCAGTCCTACCTCCCGCAAGGAGGCCATAGAAGCGAACTGCGAGAAGCGTCAAAGAGAACTAGAGCTGAAAGCAGGCCATTCAAGCGATCCAATGCTTCCTATCGCCAGTATCGAAGGTGTAATGCGGCCAGCTATATTGAGCAGAATTGTAGCCAACATGTCTGTTTGATCCTCGTTGAGCAACAGCCTAACGTGCTCGTATAATATAAGCGCTCTGGCTCAAATTTTCCCGACAGAATTGAATAATCAACTCAAGTAAATTAAACCGTGAGGAGTCTTAAATAGAGGGCTAAGCCTTAATCATTAACAGTTACCCTTGCATCTATCAAACGTCTTTCTGGTTATTATTCCATATTTATATTGTTGATTATATGCTGTTAATTTCACTGAATTCAAATAATCCTTACGAATAGTTTATTAATAAGAGAACGCGGTTTCTAGCTTTCACGAAAAGAGCTCTGGCGTGCCATGTTTTATCTCGGCCGCCCCGGGGGCTGATCCTTGTCAACCAGGGTTTCATCAGGATTTGGCGTGACTCATGATACGAAATACGCGTGTTGAGGCTGAAGCTGTGTTAAAACGCTATCTAAGCAGGGTTACGCCCCTCATTTCGCATTTTCAACTTGCGCTGTTCACACCCAAACCTCCAGATGCGCCATCTGAGCTCACATAAGACTCGACACGATGCAATCTCCACAACCGCAAGTGGCCGTCACGCCAGCCGAGGTCAAGCCTAACGATGGCCCAGTCAAATCTGTTTATGATAAGCTTTTCAACTTGGCCGTTGGAAGATGGATCGTCTCTGTGATCAACTTGGGTTTGGCAGCAGGCATTCTCTCGAAGAAACCAGGAGAAAAGATGTTCATTGCTGCTGCGTACAATATAGCTGTGGTTAGTCTGATCCGTCACCGCCGCCGTGATCACACTGTGGCTCATTTCTTCTCATAGGGCGGTCTTCACATCCTACTTATCTTCGGCCCTTGGATAGGCCCTCGAGCACGTAGTAGTCCCCTGCCTCCTAGGTGGTATTATATTCTCATAGCGATATCAACCCCACTCTGGCTTTCCGCGCTCATTGTTATGTTTGTATTTCGTGAGTCGGATGGCAAGTATGAGATCATCAATAGGCGTAGTCTATGGGGTGGTCTTAAGGATATCGCTGGGAACACAGTCACGATTCTTGAAAACATCTCAATTGCTTGTGGTTGTATGGGTGTCTGTGCGATGTGAGTATTTACCGTCTGGCCAGACCAGTATCTAAATCGTCAAGGCAAACAGCTTACTAACTCATCGCCAGTCTCTTCAATATCATACAATGTTACTACATTTTCAAATTGCAGAGAGCCAAGTTCTCAGCGGAAGAACTAGAAGAGGGCTATATTCAAGTCAACGAGCCAAAAGATAAGTCCAAGGATGAGGCTACAAAAACTGGGTAGAGTCGAAGGACAGCTGGACGGCAATCACGTTCATTTGTGTATCATCTACGCATTGAAAGCTTTTCGGTCTTTCATTCAAGAGAAGCTTAGATTGGCCTCAAAGAGCGACATCCTGTGTTGATTTCTTAGGCATAAATTTCAAACAGATTGCAAAGAATAATATTCATAAGTGGTCTCATCTAATACCAATACCGGTAAATTTCTTCCTACTTGGGATAAATCGTGGCATATTAAACATAGAATTGGGGCAACATTGGATGGGCTCGTTGATGATTTGCTTCTGAGACTGGAGAGACTGGATTTGTCTGGCATCTCAGCACTATGATAACGATTTTCCAACCTCACTGAGAGACTTGCGGGGGAAAGGTAGCGAAACCGTCGTCGTCCTTATTGAGCCCGTAAAGAGATCACACAGAGTATGGGTCTATTCATAGAGGATGCGTAATTAAAACCTTTTCCATCGACGCGCCCCCTCGAGCTACACGTCTGATCTCTTCAATAGCCTTCTCGGCTCCTTCAACAATAGGAGTCCGGAGTATGGGCTTCCAAACCAGCTCATGATTGACGACAAACCAATCTATAAACTTCTTAGTCCTGACTGGGAACGCAGGGTCCTGAGGAGAACCAAGCCAATTGGAATTCCCAGACGGACGCAGGGCATAACCTTCTTTCCAGTCGGCGTCATGTGGAACTGGAAGGACAGAAGCGAGCCGCATATCCTCTGCCTGCACACTATCGGACATACAAGCTTTCGCGAGATCGGGGGTATTATTTTTTTCAAGGGGCTTCCTAAGTAATGTTGCTCCATTGCAAACAGTCTCAATCGTAACAGTGAGCTCCTTGCCACTTTCTACCACAACCTTTCTGATCTCTTCGACGACTGTAGGGCTATTATAGTCGAAAGCCCCAGAAGCCCCGGCTTTCAGCAGTCGCTCGTGGTTCTTGGGCGATGCAGTGACAAAAATAGGCTCGAATCCTGCGGCCTTTGCAACCTGAATCGCCGCAGCTCCAACACCCGAGGCCCCTCCCCAGATGAGGATTAGAATGCCAGATGCATCTTGGCCGTCAATCCCAGCCGCGGGAAGACCAAAACCATTGACGTTGAAGATGAAATCAGCAGCACTCTCTACAGCGACGGGTAGAGTTGCGGCAACTTCTTTCCTTTCGGAACAGGCCATGTGGCCTTAGTTCTGTTAACGTTAGTCGTAGCAGCATATGTGGCATAGATTCCGGTTTCAAGGTTGCTCACCCATCAATAATCAGATAATTCTGATGTGAACCAGTATGCAGTGGTCGCTGGCTTGCAGGAATAACGCCCCCAAACAATTGTTGCCCAACTGTGAAGGAGGAAGAGTTCCCAATCTCTACC
This sequence comes from Clonostachys rosea, assembly GCA_026958235.1. NCBI lineage: Eukaryota > Fungi > Ascomycota > Sordariomycetes > Hypocreales > Bionectriaceae > Clonostachys > Clonostachys rosea. Next base: position 589,550 of record CP110204.1, read on the forward strand.
ACAGTGCCAACCCAGTCATAACCAGTGATAGAGCCACCCAAACCAACGTAGGAATGCTTGAGATCTGCTGGGTTGATAGCCGAGTATTTCACTTTTATAAGAGCTTGACTTTCAACAGGCTTGTAGATGTCTCCAAGATCTCTGATAGAAAGCGCTTCATTATCTCCAAGGAAGATACCTCTATTGATTAGGCGAGACATGTTTGATTAGTGTGTTTAGCAACAAAAGGGACAATTTGCACTATACCAACTTGTCTAGTTGTAACTGGTTCATAGTTATATGCTGGTGTTTCCGGAATCCCGGAAGCATATTGATAACTATCCCACATGGAATGTGCGGTGACTTCATTTTGTCAGCTCGGAGCAACTTAATGAAATATTGCACATTGACCATGGATACAATACACCCCTGCTTGACACTGTAAGTAATACCTTTGCATTGACAATATGGCTAGATGTCGAGGTGTCATCACCTCCCTTGTTCCCTTACCGAGACGAGCAGCAGCATTTATATAAGTATATAAATACGCAAGACATGCAGATTCATTATTACCACCCATGGCTGGAGATCTGATTTGTACACATTTCAATCTAGATCCTTGTTCTGGCCAGAGGAGCATTAACCAAACAAAGGCATTGACCACATTCACGGAAAAGCCGTGGACAGCCTCGACCCGTCGGTGAATCCATCTTGGAGTAAAAAAGGAAATCAATCAATAGAAATTGGAAGCGATAATCAGTTAAGGAAGGTTATTCAATTATCAACTCCGATATATTACCTAGAAATCCCTACAGTTTATTCCTGCTGCCCTTAATACGAGTTTGCTAGGCTATGGCGGTTGCGAGGCTGTTATCTCAGCTGATGAAATATATCTTCTAGTTTAGCTGATTCAAAAAGAAAGAGAAGTAGTTCGATTTCTTTGAGATGCTGACATCCTCGAAGTTCGAACTGATCTTGGGTATGAGAATTGTTGGGGCAGTCACTTGCCGAGTATGTTATGTTACTTTCATTTCATAAGATATCGAATTGACTGTTTACCAATTTTACCAATCATAACTCAATACCTATATAGTCCTGAATTCTTTACAGCTCATTTGCCGCTCTGCCCAAACCAAGCCGCAATCTCACCAACATTGCCATCTACAATATCCGGCTGGTCGTAATGCTGGAAATGCGACGCATCGTTATCCCAAATCAATTTCTTGTTCTTCGTCGGGATTGACTCAAAATGTCTCTTCGCTGCGGGCGCGTTCATGCAGTTGTCTCCATGAATCACCAGAGCCGGCTTGTTGAGCTTTGCCACCCCAGCTACAGTCGAATAGCCAAAGTGATCGAGATCACTCATGACTGCGTATCGGTTCTCAAACCCCTTCAGAGTCCAAGGGCCGTACCAAGCCCACGGGACCGGCCCCGGAAGACCAGCGAGTGAACCGACGTCTGGGTCTGCGGCTTTGGGGTCGACAAGAGGCTGGTAGGTGACTTCCCCTGTTTTTTCGTACAGTTCCTTGGCCTTTTTGGCTCGCGCGATGCGTGCCTGATACAGTGCTTCCCCTTGCTCGGGTGAAGGCATTTTCATAGATCCAACGTCCATACCAGGCTCGATGTTCACACAGCCAGCGCAGATCATATAGACGTCCGTCTCATGATCGCGAAAATACCCCGTCACGGAAGCGACAGCGACAACACGATCATCGTATGAGGCAACATCCAGACACTCAGGACCACCTTGGCAGACACCGACGAGGAACAATTTCTTGGCATCCACGTCGCCTCTGCCGGCGAGGTAGTCAAGGCTGGAGACGACGTCCTCGTTCTTCATCTTGGGGTTTTCCAGACGCCGCGGCTGGCCAGTACTCTCCCCGACTGTACGTGGGTCAAAAATCAAGGCGGCATAGCCTTCGTCGGCAAGTCGCGTAGCATACTGCAATGGGGCTTGCTCCTTGACAAACGAATATGGACCGAGGACGACGATACCAGGCGGGTTGGCGATATCTTTAGGCTTGTACAGAATGCCGGTGATGGTCTCTCCGTGAGATGGATAGGTCACCTTCTCGGTAGTGTAACGTCCGTGGGAGACCATTGTGTTGAGTGAAAAGTAATTTAATCTTGAGTGCTTATAGAGTGGTAGATTGATATTGATGGGAGTGAGTGAGAATCCGGATGTCAGAGGTGGTGATAATGGCAATATTTATACATCTGCGTCTTGGGGCAACGGCTTGTATTCTAACGAAATGTTTCTTCTTTGAAAGACTAACATTCCTTCGTACGCCAACAGCGATGGAAGATGCCAGAGCCCGACATCTCAACACGATGAACAAACACAGCTTCGTGATGTGTCTTGAGAGCTGATTTAGGTTTCGGGTATAACCCCACTATTTTCGGAGTCACGGACCCACTACTTTCGGATCACACTATTTCATTCGGTGATACTGATGGAAACCATCGCTGGATTTCCGATGGTCAATTTTGTCATAATAACCAGTCTTGGATGCGGATCAAGGTGGATCAACACATTTGAGTTCTACGTCTTCTGTACGGATCGGACTTGTTGCGTCACTATAGCACATTTCCGAAAGCCCAGTCTCGCTTATTCAGCGTCAACGGAATGTGCGGCTGCGCACAACTTGGTCGTGCTGGCATTGCTTGCAGCTCAGTAAGACAGCACGGCGAAGTTTACTACCGCTTTTGTCTCGACAGCACTTCACTTAAAAGGTATAAGGGCACATTTTTCGTTAAGTTGCATGTTATTACTCGACCACATCTTGCCTGTCTCTCAACCAACATACAGCACGTTCTTCTCAATATCATACCTCATATACAATCCAACATGACTGCGGTCGGAAAGCTCGTCCTTGTCACTGGTGCCAATGGTTTCATTGCCACTCACATTTTGCAAACTCTTCTGCAAGGCGGGTACCAAGTACGAGGAGTCGTCAGGTCCCAATCATCAGCCGATGCTGTTCTCAAGACATTTCCTGAAAATTCGGGATCCCTCTCCGTAGTTGTCGTTCCTGACATGACTATCACGGGTGCTTTTGACGAGGCTGTCAAAGGCGTCGATGCGGTATGTAGACTCAACCATTGGGCAAGGTGGTCAACGATACACTCTATCGCCCTATCTCAGGGAAGCCAACTTTGAGAGAAGTCACTAATAACTTTTCTATGTCAAAGATTCTTCATACCGCGAGTCCTTTCACGCTTAATGTCAATGACAATGAGGCTGAGGTGCTGCTACCGGCAATTAAGATGACCCAAGGCCTTCTGGAATCCGTTTCTACATATGGCGCAGATGTTAAACGAGTGGTCATTACATCATCTTTTGCTGCGATGGTCGACCTCACAAAGGGGTTGTGGCCAGGCCACACTTATAATGAGGCAGACTGGAACCCAATCACCTATGACGCTGCCAAAACCGCCGACGCCGGTACCGCCTACGTGGCATCCAAGGCCTTGGCCGAGAAGGCTGCCTGGAAATTCGTTCAGGATCGGAAGCTGCATTTCGACATGACTGTCCTCTGCCCCCCGATGGTGTTTGGCCCTCCCGCGCACCCCCTATCCTTCTCGGCGTTGAACATTGCCGCCTGGGATATTAATCGCTTCCTCTCTGGAGAGCTCCAAGACGTACCAAACACAGACTTCTGGGGCTTCGTCGATGTTCGGGATCTTGCAAAGGCCCACATCCGCGCTCTCGAAGTGCCCGAGGCTGGAAACGAGAGATTTTTTATCACCGCTGGGCGATACAGCTATCAACAAACAGCCGATGTACTGCGGGCATCTTCACATATCCCCGACGCTGACAAGAAGAAGGTACCGCTCGGACAACCCGGGCATCACTATCCAGGGCCGAACGTTTATGAACTCGACAATTCCAAGTCGATTCGCATTTTGGGTGCCGAGTATCGCTCATTCGAGGAATCTATTCTTGATTCTGCAGTTAAGTTGATTGAACTGAGGCGCAAGGCACAGTTTTAGGGGGATTCATGACAGTGATACGATTGAAACGTGTTGATCAAGTATGTCATATATTGTACACACGGATAGACAGCGAAGATCAAACGAAAGTTTGATGTCTACTGGAGTTGGACTTTCATGCTCACCAAGTCCAATCCATCAATCATCTAAGCAACGCGATGTTGCTTTTAGTTTAGTGAATATTGCCACCGTCTAGTTGTATACAAATATTCCTGACCCTTGCTCCAAGCAGCTTGTAAGCCAAAAGGAGATTGTTGGTGTCAGTGACAGGCTATATAGTCAATTAAGCACAGCAATCAGCGCGAGCGCGCTCCGTTTTTGCTGGTGTAGTAGAATTGGCTCTGACATGGTAGCAATTCCTACGTTTAAACAATACACAAGGCCCTGCGTTCGATCCTGGAGTAAGACCGCCAAAATGTAGTGGCTAATAAGATCTAGCCTGACCAACTAGACGCCAGCTAGCGAACTCTATAAGGATAAGATCGTCCGCTATAAGACCTGCTTGACAGTTGTATAGCGTTGCCAAGCAGAAGGGGTGTGTTGGTGTCAGTGACAGGCTATATAGTCAATTAAGCACAGCAATCAGCGCGAGCGCGCTCCGTTTTTGCTGGTGTAGTAGAATTGGCTCTGACAGAGATTAATTAGTTATGTACATGTCAGTGAACAAATTGCTCCATTTATACCCTGATCTTCTCGTCCACATCCATAACTTTTCATGCCAAGAAGATACATCTGAGAGTGGATTTCTCCACCCAAAGTACCGCTCTTGGCATGCATAACTTTGTACCTCTATGGATCCTGCCAGCCCGCTGTATCGAGACCGCTGAAGCCGCTGCTGAAGCCGCTGCTTCGAGATTGCTGCAGACGCTGTCGGTTAAAGCTGCTGTTGCTTGCGGCAGACTGGCGATAGCTTCACTAACCACCCTGTTGCCGTGGATACAGTCAAAATAAAGAGATATAGATTGGAAGGGATATAGATATAGCAGCTTTTCTAAAGGCTATATCTATATCCTGTTAGAAGCCAGTTAAAGGGGTTAAACAGCTTAATTTCCTTAGTAACCTTTCTGTATTATATAAGGCGGCTTAGCAGTATATTAGACAGATTTATATAAATCCAGAAGCAGGGGTATAAGAGATAATATATTATTTTTAGTACCAGAAAAGGTATAGCTGCTGAAAATACCCCTCTTTTAGGTCTTTGTTGACTTGTTGTATAACGGATGTGGACGAGAAGATCAGGGTATTAGTGAGCTGGGAATGACTGAGCTTGGCTGCAACATTATCATTCTCGATTACACTTCGTACAACTACAAAGAAAAAATCCCCGCCTTTCATCAACTCCAACGGCACAAATACTGTCCGGGTCACACAAGTATTGTTGCGTCTCGTCAGATAACCTTCCCTACCTCAAGCGCCGCCTTGACCATCTTGCTGTACGCCGTTGAGAAGCGAGCGACATAACAATTTGACCAATGGTATGCAAGTAAGGCGTGGAATCGACGACCGCAGCTGTAAGAGACGCTGCGATGAGGAGAGACTCGAAAAATATTGTATTGAAATATTGGGTCTGGTTTGCCGTGTGTCTTATTTTATTCTGAGACTACTAATCGCCCTCCATCGTGTTCGAGCTGCGTCATCCTAAAGTCCAGCCGAGTCATTTACATTTGCAGTAACGGCTACTTCTAAATCATTCAAAAACTTCCAGAAAGTCTTCTCCTTCCATCCTTTGGCTTTCCAATTATTAGCAGTTTCGGGAAACGTATCGACAACACCTAATATAGACATGTCGTGTGCAAATAAGCAGAAGATGTTATCTTGCGCCTCTACTCGTTGTGCTTCCTTGATAGTCTTGATAGCCTGTTCTTTATTAAAGACAAGGACCGGGTCGAAAAGCGGTTCGCTAGCTGTGCGCCCGCGTTTCACATTGATGTCATTGAACACCTTACTTCCAGGGCAGCTTGATAAACGCAACCGAAGCGAGTCAGATAGTGAAAGGTGATCAGGTAGACTCGGTGGGAGCGGAAAGTACGGAGATGGACGTAGCTCGCCACCATGATGACACAAGTCCCCGCCCATGAGAATAAACGTATCAGGGCTGGTTGTAGTTCTGGCTAGTCCTGATAGGTGGCCGATAGCATGGCCTGGAGTGTCGAGGAGGTAGAATGAACCATCGCCGAAAAAGTCGAATGCTTTGAATGACCCAAGAACCAAATCGCTTTCAAATTTGATTTCTCTTAGACTGCGGCCTCTGGATGCCCGGCATTCATCAGTCAACATCGGCGAACTGCTGAAAAGATTCTTACACTTACCGGAAATCGACTTCACGTACCGAAGAGGTCAGGTTGGCTGGATATCCTGGACAGAACGCGTTTTTGAATCCCGGACCAACGATAAGTTCAGTTGAAGCAGGAAAAGTTGAGACGTCTCCAATGTGGTCGAAATGGTGATGACTTTTACAAAGAATCAGCAACCAAGCGCGGACAATATCCGATGATAACACACCTCCAGATTATGGTATTGATTTCAGCAGGTTGTACCCCGTTTTCTTCAAGTATATCCGCGACGTTTGCTTGCACATGAATGCCACAGCCAGACTCGGTTAGCATTTCAACAACACTTGGAGCGTAATGGTTCAAAGGATCTTTGGGGGCACCCAGATCGAAGAGCGCCTTCTTTCCTGTCGAACTCTCAACCAGGAACGACCATGTTGTAATAGGGGGCAATGTAGCGAATCCTTCCATTGGCGGCTCCAGCAAGGAACTCACCGGCAGGCCGGACAAGCGCATTGTAGAGTCAATGACGCTTACTTTGGCTGTCTCGCCGCCTGGCATATCGAACCGGGGTAGCTGTGTCATTTTGAATACAAAAAGAACTGATCGATGGGAGTCGCCTAGCTGTCTATCCTAGTGTGCCGTCGGGGACCTGCCTTGTTAAGGGGCTTATATACGCCGTCGATACCACTAAAGTAGTGATCTTTTATTTACAAGAGAATGATCTAGCCTGCAGCTTTACGATACGATACATCGTAGTCACTTATCGGATGCCAAACCGTCCTGCTATCTATCGTTGTCATTATAAAATTCTAGAGGTAGCCAATCGGGAAGTAAGAAATATCGTTCGGGAAATGATCGTCAGAGGGCGTAGATTCCTTTCTCCCCTCCGACGTTCCCACCTCAATCTTCGGGGTTAGCAACCAACTAGTTCGAGATCGGAATTTGAGGTACCGATGATCCTAACACCTTCCCGAATTCCACTGCCGAAAACCGACACTCTCTTTCTAAATCCGTATAGATTTACAGTCCACTGCGCTAGGAGCCCTCGGGATGTAATGACTCTGTCGGAGTTCCCCAGCTCTCGGTATGCCGCTGTCGCTGATGGAGACGGCGTATGTGTACGGTTCCAAAGGGGAGGCGAGGGCACCCGCGTTCTCAGGTTTGCACCGCCCATGGTAGCAATCGGACCGCATCAAAAAAGCGAGAATTTGAATGACAGGAAAGGACCCAAACTAAAAGGAAAAGGGATATGTACTGAATATTTAACGAGACTACTTAGGGGATCTTACTCATGGCGGAAATTTCACGGTGGTGTCTTCCGATTCATGTTATATAGGTTTATTGTGTTTTCTATTTTACACCCGGATTGGCTGAAAGCGGTCAGGCTTCGAAGCATAGTTTTCAGCTACTTGGCATATTTGATGCTTCACCTGTGCTATGATCAGTCATCCGGTCATTTCCAAGGCTGCCAGTAACATCGGATTCAAACTGACATGGCCCATATCCTATTGGATCAGCAGGGCTTATGTTCAAAGGTTGACCGAAATATCCGTTACATAACAGCTCGTTTAATGGTTGAGGAACGAATAAATCTCCAAGGTCAGGCTGTAGGATGGTGTCCCAATTGACTCGCGCCGTCTCTGCTTCCATCGCTTCAAGGTCTCCATTCTCAGACACTCCATGATAGTGGCCCTGGGGCTGGATCGCAGAAACAGCAGTAAGCATTCTTCGATATAACTGTTGGATAATATTGAGAGCTGTGGCAGCGAGATCATTTTTCCTGGCTTGCAAAGACTTCAGTCTTTCTAAACCCCATTCCAGATTCCTCCTCGTGGCTGGAAATTGCTCCATAAATTCATCCGGAAAGCGAATGTGCATAGCGGCTACCAAGACCATCGCGTCAAATGTTGCGTACACCAAACTGAAAGCCTTGTATTGTAGAGGTTCGGTCAGATTGAACAGACGGGCTTGAGACTCCAGAATCTGCATAGCCGAGTGAAAAGCGTTGTGACGATTGCTCATCTCTGCAAATACGAAGGGCCTATGCAAAGCAAAGACGACAAAGTGTACATTGGTGTACATTTCTTCCAAGGCCGCAGAGAGCCACGGAGGCTCCCCTTGACGTAGCCTCTGGGCTGTAGCCCATGCGGGAAGGTTCGCAATATTTGTCAGAATAGTTTCGTGTATTGTCTCAACGGGGATACGCCAGTCTTCCACTTTCTCGAGATCATGGATGTCCTGTAAGAATTTATAAGCAGTGTGATAGCCACACCAAATGACGTCGCGGGGCTGCGGTGGCCTCTGCCTGCCCGAGCTGTCTCTCGCTGACATTGGCAGAGGCACGTCTTTGGGACTCATTCTTGTCGATGCCGGCCTTCCAAGAACAGTAGCCATATGGACATCCCAGAGATGAAGCATATGCCACACGTTTCGGCCCAATTCGCGATCCGACAAATTTTCAGTTCTCAAGTATGGTGTTGACTCTGGCTTGATCAGGTGCAGACCAAGTTCTTGAGCGTCGCGGATAGCGTTTCCAAGTGTGTGCCAGGCCTCGATCACTGCCCCCGTGGTCTTTTGAAAGCACGCTCGCATCAGCCCAGCCTGCACTATTATGAGAGTGAGCTCACTCTTTCTGAAAGACGAAGCAAGCCGATGCCCCGCATCACTAAAGTCTGCCGCCCGATCAGATAGCTCCATGTCGGCTGCATACTTTAGATCATTGAGGCTTTCTTCATGCTGTGTGGGTTGGAAAAGTAGAGCTTGTGCTAGAATCTGGAAGAGCAAAGCAGGAAAGGATCGGAGGTTGGTCGGTAAGGCGTCTGGTCCTTGCTTCAGTTGATCATGCGTCAGGCGGCTCCATTGGGAAAGTTGGCTGATAAACATAGCCTCGTCCACAATATCGTAATGCCAGGCTACATTTTTGAAGAAGTCTTGCACAAGAATATCTATGTGTCTTCGAGGTGGAAGCTCTCGGGTTATGCTTGTGTATTGACTAGGGTCAGAGCGGTTCCTGGGCGAGAACTGATGCAAGACGCTTGCGGACTCCCCCAGACCACGGAGCACTCCAGGTGTTCCCTTTGTGCTGTCGCCATAACCTAGTGATCTGAAGTCATCGGGCACAACGCTCGAAGACGCTGGCGTTGGTTCCGGGGGAGTTGGCAACACGCCATTCGGGGTTTGGTCTTGGACCTCGACAGGGATGAAAGTAGAGGGTACGTGATTGGCATCCAGATCGTAAAGGCAGATGTCCTGTTTTCTCAGCGAGTGACAGGGCCCCTAGAGAGACGAGTACACTTACTGCTTTACCTCGCTTCATACAATGAGAACATGGCTGGCGACGATCACACTATGAGACGGCGTTAGGCTGGCATGCCTTATCAAATGGAAGTGCCCATACCTTCTGTTTACGTCGCTGGCACTCTCTACATGAGACTACAGAGCGCTTGCGTCTCGGAAAGGGCCCAGTGCTATTGTGGCTCATTAGAATTACAACAGCACGCCGACAACAACAAGAGCTTTGAGGAGATGTAAGAGAACTAGAAGAGTGCTGATGTGTACAAATGGGGCAGGGGATGGACAGGGGATAAAGCGTAGTTAGATGGTTGACTACTAGAGGATGTTGTGACAATTTTGCAGAACGCTTCAACCCCGCTTCAGTGACGAAAGACATACTGTGACATATGTCATATTTTAGATGATTGGACAACGACGAACCCACCTCAGATAAGATAAGCCAAGCTCCGTAAAATACGTAGGTCAGTGACAGTTCCTTATGGTCCTCGTTTAGTATTCCACCGTTAAGATATATCGCTCACAAAGCCTGACAGTATGAGAGAGATGTTAATATGGATGCAGTGTGGTTTGTGACCCGGATCCACCACGCCTTGACCTAGCAGAATAAGAGGGAGACTCAGCTCAGAGGTTAATTATGATTTAAAGCTCTGATAGGAGATATGAACGTTTGACAAAGGTATTACTGAGTCAGAAGGGCACAAGATAGGTGACCGATAGCTAATAACCAGAGACTACCTAGGGATGGGGACCGTCGGCTCACTTGCATCGTGGGCCGAGATATTCCTCAAGTACCCACACACACTCAATACTTTGTTAGGGAGAAATGCCGCTCACTAGCTGAGAGATTGAGCAATGGAACGAATTCGGCTCGAGATGCATAATCTGCCGGGGGCGACTTGAACTAATACGTTAGCACACACGGACCAACAACATGATTTTTGACTCGCCGTTCATCAACGTATACGCCACCAGTCCCACCGCCGCAAGGCCATGATCTTTACTTTCGAGATACCTTGGATATAATCGTAGTTAGATTATATCAGTAATTAGGAACTCTTTCACTTAATCTTCACCCTTATGTTATCCTTTTTTTCTTGCCATGACAAAAACTGGCGAGACTGCGCTATGTCTATATGCTACAACATCTTGGTGATGGTCATCTAATCCTTGTAGTCCAATAGCAACCTAATATCTACAATTTCCAGGGGCTCGTGATATCTAGCAGCGATTCAGCCTGACTCTTTTTCCATGATTATAGTTTTTACTAATTAAACCACGTCTAATTTAATACAAGTTCAACAGACTTAGGAGTGTTGATCGGTGTTGTCCAGAGCTCGAAACGGGTCCTAGTCCCAGAACCCCGCCTTCCGGGGATACATGCCCAGCATACAAGCTGGGTTAAGGTCCCCTCTTAGACGAAAAGGTCTCAACCCCTCAGACCTTGTCATTACGTTATCCAATGATAACGGCCTCGGTCTTGACTTCCTAGCAAACAAGGCTTCCCTGGCTTGACATAAATATCCGGGGTCCCTTCAGCGTTCAACCTCGTTAATCTCTTTTCGATTGTCCTTACCCTTCACTGAAATTTCATCACACGCAGTCCTATAGATTTTCTCATCTTGTTATTTTAAAGAAACATTATGTCTTCCTTATTTCAAAATCTCATCGCTCTCGCGGTCTTTCTTCCGCGTACCCTGGCCTCTCCTCTTATCCAACTACCCCACATTGTTCCTCGAGCAGTAGATGATTTTGGGTGCTTTAATGCGAGCCTCCCAAACATCACAATCTATGCTACAGGAGGTACTATTGCCGGTTCAGCTGGCTCAGCAGAGCAAACTACCGGATACCAGTCCGGTGCCTTGGGTATCAAAACCTTGATCGAAGCCGTACCCCAGCTATGCAACGTCTCCAACGTTAGGGGTATTCAGATCGTCAATGTTGATAGCGGTGACATCAACTCGACCATTCTTACCAACCTGACCCAGCATATTCAAAAAGATCTAGATAACCCCTTGATTCAAGGTGCGGTTGTCACTCACGGTACAGACACTCTGGAGGAATCCGCTTTTTTCCTGGACCTCACCATCGCGAGCGAGAAGCCCGTCGTCGTGGTCGGTTCTATGCGTCCTGCAACAGCTCTAAGCGCAGATGGCCCAATCAACCTCCTTTCTGCTGTAAAACTAGCCGTCAACAAGAACGCCAAAGGTAGAGGCACCATGATTGTTCTCAACGACCGGATCGCGTCTGCTCGCTTCACGGTAAAGACCAATGCCAACGCCGTCGACACCTTCAAAGCCGAAGAGCAGGGGTTCTTGGGCGTTTTCGAGGATATCAATCCTCTGTTCTTCTACCCTCCTTCGCGGCCTCTGGGTCACCACTACTTCAACATTACCGCCCGTGCTTTCCAGACACCCATGCCCAAAGTAGATGTTTTGTACGGCCACCAAGAGGTTAGCCCTGAAACCTTCCAGGCAGCTGTCGATAACGGAGCCGAGGGGATTGTTCTGGCTGGCCTAGGGGCAGGATACTGGCCATCAGTGGCCCTCAAGAGCCTCGAGGCGGTCGTCAACAAGACTGGAGTCCCAGTTGTTGCTAGTCGTCGTACGGCCTGGGGCTACGTCGAGGGTCAGGAATGGGGCATCAATGCCGGGTTCTTGAACCCTTCCAAGTCTCGTATCCAGCTCCAGCTCGCATTGGAGAATAAGTTGTCCAACCAAGAAATCAGGAGCAGCTTCGAATTATGAGAAACTATATCAGTACAGTGTATATATGAATTGAATAGACTGATCTTACGCATCAGGTGATTTTTATAGGCTGCATCTACTTGAACAAGCTGTCCTGATGTTCAAGGATATCGATGCCAAAGACACACCGATTGTCCAAAATTTATATTCAGTGACGAGTCCTGCTAGATGATTTGTTATTTGAAAAATAGTAATAAGCCTACGCACATAGATGGAGACTTCTCTGAGTATTTATTGGGATTGTTGCAAGGTAAGATGATATGTCAGACAACTGCTAATTGATTTAGCTAAAATAACACAACACGATTCTGCTCAATCAACTTCGGGTACAGGTAGGCCGTTGAGATAGTCCATTTTCTTTCCCTGGGCCTTCATAGCTGCTGCTGCATTCTGGTAACGCAGATTCAGTGCTTCTTCTTTCGTGACTAGCACAAAATCGTACTTCATGAGAGCACTTCCAACTTTGACACCGTACTTGGAAGCGATTGCCTCATCTTCAACTCGTCCCAATTCCACCACGAGAGTGTTCTTGACACCAAACACAGCATCCGAAGTTTCATAAGGATCGTTCTTCAGATAGAGCGCGCTGCAATGCTTGAGTTAGGCTTATGATCAAAGAAGTTTAAGCGGGAGTATGCCACTTACGTGATGAGAGGATCGTAGATTGGGTGGCTAAACATAAAGTGCATGTGACTCGGTCGATAGCAATGCCGACCGAGCTTAGCAAGTAATTTTCCCACCGGCCCATCACTGGGGATCGGGTAAGGCACTGGCACGATGGCTTTGAACCAAAATATGCCGTCCTTGTCGCTCGTCAAAATAGCGCGGCCATCGGGGCCGTCGTGGTTGGCATACTGCACATCGTAGAAGCCCTTGGAGTCGGTTTCCCACACGTCGATCTTGACATCTTCCAGGGCCTTTCCTGCTGAGTCACGGACTGTGCACAGGACAAGCAGTGGTTCTCCCTCTGGGTCGCTTGCAATTCCTCCACCGTGCTCAATATTCTGCGCCTCATGTGTGTGGAATGGGCCGAGAACAGTTCCCTCAGATGCGCCTGGTGGTTTGGGATGATCAATTGCATCTACAAGCAGGGAGATCCCCAGAATGTCTGAGAGCAGAATAAATTCCTTTGATTCGTTAGGGACATGTCAGCCGGCGGTCGCACAATGCAGGTGGCTGCTGTACATCTGCAAAGGGGTGGGGGGATTTACCTGTCGAGTCTCTGTGCATGTCTGGCCAACCTCTGTCAGGAATTGAATGGCTGCCATCCACTCCTCTGTGCTGAGCCGCGTCTCACGAACAAGGTCATGGGCGTGTGAGACCAGCCTTTCGACTACAAACTTTAGTCGTCGGTCAGAACATTGGGCATTGATAAAATGCACATTCTCCGTGATGTTGTCAATAGTGAGGTCCTTCATGTTGGGCAACTGTAATGAGATTGTTTGTTCGGAATTGGAGTATGAGAACAACAAGCCAGGCGAGACGATTGATGATTCCGCCAAGCAGAGTTGGTTCACGTGTTACCTAAGGTGGTTCGGTTCGGCAGCTTGCGTGTTTTCACTCTATCTGATGGGCAAGGATCCTACTGGACGCGGATTCCGCTAGTCGTTTTTGCGTGACAACGTCCAGCAAAGATTGTATATGTAATCGTGTGTAATCAGGTTGCTACACTTGGCCACGACATCTCAACGGACTAGGATCCGGGAAATGTTACCCCCTCCCACCCGACTTGGAAAGAAACTGGGGATAGTGGGTCGGGTAACGGTCACTCTCTTGATTTTGGCTCATATTGGGGTCTATCTAGGGTCGGCAGAGGGCGGAAGCTGCCCCCCGCCGGGTGAGTTCTCGTCAGTTCGCTATTCCTGGTCGGGTCGAGACCGGGGAGATAGTACAAAGCCCGTGGAGAAGAGACAGTGATCCAGATTAATCAGTGATGACAATTCCACCGAGCCATCGGTTAATCACAAGATGCGGAGCCCGATCGACACCACAAGCACACATTGACGTTCTACTGCCGTCTCCACACTAGGGCCGTCTTGCTGTGAATCAATGGTGTTATAATCAGAGACGGCTTCGATCGTGAATGTGATCGCTGAGGTTTCGATCACTGAGTCTTTTGCCTTGTCAAATCACTCCCTCGTTCATCAACATGCCTGTGTTCCAGGAAACGGCCCACAAGGAACGGGATCTGCGGATCAACCCAACGATAGAACCCCCTCTTCCAAGATTAACTCCGCATCCTGATCTCTCTGCCGCCCGGGATGGCATCGAGAGACATGAGGTCGTCGTCATTGGCGCAGGTCCAGCGGGCATGATGTGCACTTTGCTGCTGGCACGTTACGGGCTGGGAGACTCACTGGTCTGTTACGACGCCAAGCCTGGAACACTCAAGGCTGGCCAGGCTGATGGTCTGCAACCACGTACTTTGGAAGTTCTCAAGAGCCTGGACATTGCCGATGAGATCATCAATCACGGTTGCCATATGTCCGAGGTCGCATTCTGGAACCCGAAGCCCAAATCATCCCCGCAAGATCCCCCCGCAATTGAGCGCACCTCATTCGCTCCTGATGTTGTGGTTGCGGCGAGATACGAGCACGAGGTCACAATACACCAGGGCCGCATTGAGCGCATCCTAGAGAACAACCTCGACCAGTACGCATCCAATGTCATCCGCCGAAGCTCGCGATTTGTGGGTTTCCAGCTTGACGGGGAGGGAGATGCGGAGTTCCCTGTCAAGTTCGAAATCGAGCAGGAGGGGCCAGATGGCACCAAGACGACGAGAACCGGGCGCACCAAGTACCTTGTAGGTGCTGATGGTGCCCATTCAGCTGTGAGGCAGTCCATGGGACTGGAGCTGGCTGGTGAAACCACAGACCACATCTGGGGTGTTCTCGACTTCGTGGCAGACACGGACTTTCCTGATGTGCGAAAGCGATCAGCCATCCACAGTGATGCCGGGTCTGTCATGATTATTCCTCGAGAACGTATCCAAAGCGGCGAATATCTTACCCGCCTCTACGTTCAAACTGTCGAGGAAGTTGATCCTTCCGAGGAGGCTGGTGTCAATGGCTCTGGTTCCAATGGTGTCAAATCGAAAGAAAAATCGAAGACTAGGAGGGCTGGCATCACTCTGGAATCCATCTTGGAACAAGCAGGGCGAGTCTTCCATCCTTACGAAATCAAGATCAAAGAAGGCACCGAAGTTGATTGGTGGGCTGCTTATCAAATTGGACAGCGTATGACTCCCAAGTTCTCGCTCCAGGACTCCAAAGGGCACGATCGAGTCTTCATTGCTGGCGATGGTAAGCCTTCCCTATGTTCCCATCTACACGTCCCAAAGGGCAGACACTGACGTGGAAATTAGCTTGCCACACTCATAGCCCCAAGGCAGGTCAGGGGATGAACGTCTCTATGATGGACTCATACAACCTTGCCTGGAAACTGACTCATCAAATTCATGGGCTGAGCCCTCAAACAGAGAGTCCATCTGTGCTCTCCACTTATGGCTTCGAGCGCACAACGATTGCCAAAATGCTTATCGAGTTTGACACCCAATTCTCGTCCATGTTTTCTGGCAAGATCGATTCGGACAAGAGTGTAGAAGGTCTCACCCATGAGCAGTTCCTCAAGGTATTTAGTGATGGCAGTGGATTCACCAGCGGTTGCGGTATCGAGTACCCAGCCGGCATTCTTGTCGAGCCGCCGAGCTCTGGAAATGGCTATCCCGTGACAGGAGACAACTATCTCCACGGCACACTCAAGCCTGGGCGACGTTTACTCAACTCCAAAGTAAGAAGATATGCAGACGCAAACCTACGGGACTTGCAAGATGGTATGATTTCCCTTCGCGCTCACACCTTTCACACTCAAAGCTAACCTATCTCAGACTTCATTTCCACCGGAAGATTCCGAGTGCTTGCCTTTACGTCAATCGACTTGGCCCAGAAAGAGGGCCGTTCTGCTAAGAGTTTGACTCAGGTTGGCCAGTCCATATTGCCTAGCTTCCCTGCCGGCACTGTTGAGTTGGTAGTGTTACACCCATTCCTAGAAAGGAGTTTTGAATGGGTGGACATCCCAGGAACTGTCAAGAAGTTGGCTGAGATGCGTTTCCACGGGCCGATAGATGATAGCCTCTATCCTACGTATGGAGTGGACCCCAACGAGGGCGCTCTGGTTGTCGTTCGCCCAGACGGTTATGTGGGTGTCATTTCGTCACTCGTGGATGTCGCCCATGTGGACAGCTACTTAAGTAAGAGTTTAGTCAAGGCCCAGAAATCATAGTTTTCTGTGTAAAATTAATCCTTTTAATTGCACCCATTCTGTCAATTAGAACCCAAAAGCTACGAATTAACCGGCGAAAGGAACTTCACACATACATACAACAGAGCAAGATCCAATTGTAAACAATCTTGTGAAGAAAACTGCACTTTTATAGTATATTACTCTCATTACTGCAAAATATACCCCATCTCTCCCGATAGATCCCCTACTCCTTCATGTTTCATGCATCCGCCGACCGGCTCTGTTCGGATGTGGACAGGCACAGGGCATCCACGCGGTTTGGCCATTCTGCATTCGATATGATAAAAGGTATTTAGACAACTCCGATGTCTGAGATCAAACTTCTTTCATCGCAAAATCATTGACTAAAATATTGGTTCAAACCAACTCGCCATTAAAGACTTCACCATGAGCAACTACGCAGATTCCTGGCTCAAGGTGAGTTGTAGACCATTCCAACAATACCGAAGCTGGGCAGTCGCTTATTGTATGCATGAAGTTCGAGGAGGGCGTTGGTACAAGGCCCATTCTCAGTGGCACTCCGGATGAGATGCGAACCGCTCACGCCGGTTTAATGAGCGCACTCAAGCCGCAATACCCTCCAAACCCCGTATCCGTTACCATCCAGGAAGGCATACATGACACTTTCGGATACCACGTATATCGACCATCTGGCAGCACCGACGGCCCATTGCTACCAGTTGGGATATATTACCACCCGGGTGGGTTAGTTGTCGGCCCTTCAATCGCAGATGAATACTTTTGCGCGGCAGTCGCAGCCAAGAATCAAACTGTGATCGTCGCGATCAGCTACAGACTCTCTCCTGAACACAAGGCGCCGGCTCATCTAGAAGATGCGTTGAAAGGAGTCGAATGGGTATGTAGAGGCGCACATATGTGATCAGAGGTCCTATCGCGTACTAAAGCTTCACAGGTATCTGAGAATGCAGCTACGTTTGGAGCTGATGCATCCAAAATATATGTCGTCGGTGTTTCGGCCGGCGGTGGTCTATCAGTATCTGTCACTCGCAAGATTCTTCTGGGTCAAACTCCTCTTGATCCAAAAACGATCAAGGGAGTCGCAGCCTTTTGTCCTGTACTGCTACACCCAGACAACATCCCTTCCAATTATAAATCACTACACAAGTCCAGCGTCGAGAACAAAACCAATACGCCACTCGTAGACGGAGAGTCCCTTCGCCTCTTCATAGGTCTCGCTGGTCAACGCCCCGATGATCCCGATTATTTCCCAGCATTGGATGGGGATAGCCACCGGAACTTTCCACCTACTTACTTGGTCAATTGTGAAATGGACTCATTGCGAGATGACGTAACGGTGTTCGGGGCGTCTCTCAGAGCAGTCGGGGTGAGTGTCAAGTCTGACTCTTATTCTGGTCTTCCTCATTGCTATTGGGTCGTTCCAAATCTCCCAGAGACGGAGACGTTCATGGAACAGTCTTACGCCGGCATCCAATGGGTTATTGATCAGATCTAGCCAGTGTAGACTGATGAATCGAAACATCCTTTTCAATACTTCTTTTGAAGTCCTAGCACTGAATGGTTCCAGGGATGTATCATACTTAATTCCTCACTACAATCGATTTATTCATCTACAAAAAAGAAATTTACTGGTATAACATATAACATACACAATTGTTTATTGGGTCGTGCTAGATATCATATTCAAAGCTTAGCCACTCCACCTTTTCCCTGAAGTTTCTCCATCCGCCGAAAAGCTATATCAAGGAACGCTTTAGTTCGTTCAAAGTACTGGTGGGCAAAATCACTGCTTGCTTGACCGCTGATCGCTCGCGCCTGAATGCCATGGCTGATCGTGCCGCCCCGGATGAAGTGCACAATCGCGGCCACCTCCCAGTCCTTTCCCCCTCCATCTCGCCTCGGATCGTAGCCAACGAGCTCAGCGTAGCGGTCGAGAAGTTCCTCTGGTTCTGGCATGCCACTTGCTTTCCTATTTTCTGGCTTATACGGAAACTCTGTCGAGGATGGGTCCGACTGGCCCATCGCGACGCTTTCTTCAAAGAAGGAGCTTACGCAATACACCAGATCCAGGAGGGGGTGGCCAATGGTGGAAAGCTCCCAATCAAGAATGGCAATAACTTTGGGCTCAGTAGGATGAAAAATCTAATCAGAAAGAGTTAGCACGAATTCTGCTTGAACAGAAGGCCAGGCTTACCAGATTGTCGAGTTTAAAGTCTCCGTGCATGATAGCGTACCTATCTCCAGGCAGGTTATTTTTCACAAAGTTGATTATCTCATCGTATTTTTCATGAGCTCTTCCCAGGGCTACTCCTGTTTTGGCATCCTTGACGAGGGCTTGCTGGGACTCAATACGGCTCCAGGTATTGCAGTGACGGGCATAAAAGGCCGTCTTCTTGCCGTATCCTTCCAGGCCTATTGCGTCCGGGTCAATGGAATGGAGCCAGGAGAGAGTCTCTATAGCTGAAAACCACCTTCAGAATGCCTGTTAGTTTGGGGGTCTATCTCCGTAGAAGAGGTAGGAGTCCTCACGCCTTTCTTCTGTCGGTGGGTGATAATTCACCCAGGTTATTATCGGTAAAAATTCTACCTTTGACAAATTCCATCACCTGGAGAGACTTATTAGCAACGGTATCGCAAAAGGTAATTCGTCTGCTCTTAACTGACATAGAATGCTGTTCCAATAACTGAGGGGTCACCGCAGAGGAGGTAGGCTTTTGGTACTGGAAAACCTTTGACTGTACCAAGAGCTTGAAGCACCCGATATTCACGATCTACTTGATGGGCCACTGGACTAATAATTTTTCCCGGGGGCTTTTTTCTGAGAATATATCTAGACCCGCTGTGAAACCGATATCAGTTGGCTTCATGATCAAATATTTAGATAGAGAAAGTGCCAGCTACTCACACCTTGTCGTCAACAAAGTAGGTTGGGTTGCTTTGCCCGTACCCAATTTTAGTTGAAATGATGGGTAGCCTTAGATTGGGTATTTTCCCTGACTGAAGAAGGTATTGTCCCAATGCTTCGTCGGCTAAGTCATGACGTGAACCGGGAGTTGAGGTTGTCGGGGACATTGTGCCAGTAGATTCGCCGGACCACTGGCAATTGGTAGGACAGAGTTTTAGATATTCTTTGCGGAATGGATGTGGCAAATTCAGTAACGGGAGTAAATGAAGACACCAGGTTGGGCGAAGAAGATTAAATCCTACCCGCGTACGGCGTGACGGAGCCGAAATATGTTGAATTCAGCCGAGGTCTTGCTGTCCTTCTATTTTATCTTGAGAAATAAATTTAGTAAGCGATATCCGCGAACAAGCTTTATATTTGTCGTCCGCTGGCCACCATTGTACAAAGCGGAGTAAAGAAGCCGAGGAACATAGCCTCGGGATGCAACCCCGCCTACTTTGCTCTTACCACACTTCTTTTCCGTCCAGCTAGTCACAATCCAGATACAACTAATGATTGAAGATCAAAATATATATCACTTCACAGAAAACCGCAATGACTTGTTTGTCTCTCGCCAGACACTAGCTCAGCAGTGCGATACAGAGGAATTTGTTGGTCATTCGATGATTGCATAGCATGTATGGACTGCGTGAATCCAGATCTCAGTATCAACCCTTCAGCAGGGCTTTACACTCTCCTAGCCACTCTGGTTGATCACAAAAGTGTAGAAGTGGCAAAAATCATTGTTATGATGCTTCTTCCCCTCCCTCCTTCCCCTCTTCTTTTGTATCCTCCCAAATATCGCGAACAGGTCTCACAGAAGCATTGAATGCCAGGATGCTGGTGAGAGTAGTTGGCAATAATCCACCAGGCACACTGAGGGAAATCGCGACTGGGAACCAGGCCAAGTTATTGAAGAATTCCCTGTTCCATTCCTTTCTCGACTGGGCATCCCATTCAGGTGCGCGCTTGTCGGAACTGCCATCTATCCGCTGTGGCATCAGCTGAGCAAGGCGGCGTATCATGACTAGAATCAAATAGCCAGCCCATGATCGAATCGACAGCAGGGTCATCTTTTCCTGCATTTTAGTCGACCACCCGAGAAATCTCCGCCCTGTCAGCCAAGCCGTCGCTTCCCCAAAGTGATATCCAACCAGGCACAGGTGCTCCAAAGCACGACCCAGAGTATCCGGCCAATTGACGGGCTTCTTCTCCCGTAAGCTGCGCAACGTATCGGCAAGGAGGGTCTTTATCGCAACCCACATATCCAACAGGCCCCAGAAACGATTTAGAATCTGCCAATCCTCCAAAATATCGGCAAGAACTCCCATCCGCTCCGCAGCCCGACCGGAAATCGCAGAAAGGGGCTGCCGGATGGGCGCGCGGGGCGTCAGCCCCCACGGGAGTCGCAATTTCGCCGCCAGCTTCAGCCAGGGGCCAAGAAGTAAGGATTCTCTTGGATGGCGGAATGTGTCAGACTGGCTCAATGTGTCGAGAAGGACGGCGATGAGGCGAGTGGCCTCACCCAGGAACCAGAGCGTGACATCGTTGCCCTCGCGGGTGTGGAGCAGGCTGTGGAAATGCTCTATGGCCTTTTGCGCATCATCATGCCTCTGAGCAAGAAAGGCGAGCGCAGAAGGAGCTGTAGAGAGCGCCATGAAGGGGTGTGCGCGCTCAGCCCTGATAAGCGGCTGGCTTCTTGCAGACTGGGCAGATATGGAGGGTTTGTTGCAAGATAGAGAGACAAGCAGAAGATATCTGGATGTGGGAGCGACTTTCAAGTCATTTTAATTAATATAGGTAGCTTCGCATCTTTGCCAGAACAGGCAAGAATTTGGTCCTGATCAGGCAATACTCACGACCGTTGACGGTAGCGTGAGTATTTCCCGTCCTGGTCAAGCACTCTGGAGATGGCTCGATTGTCATTGGCCACGATAACTGGACCGGCTAGTTCCAAAATGGGAATTTTTCCCGATCGATAAGCAGCCCCTTATCGATGTTACCTACCCTGTACTGAGAGAGAATCTGCATACCATACCCGCAACAGAGAATTAATAAGGTAATGAGGATTTCTTTCATATCAGAATATCTCTCCCATAGATCCTCTTTCTTTTTATTCTTTTCTTTCTTTTTTCTATCTTTTTCCAACACTATAAATCAAGATTGTTCAAGGAGAAGATTAACCGCAACTGATGTCTTATGAAAGGAGTCATCCTTGGTCTTGACATTGCCCTCAAATATTAATCTTACCTGTCTTTTTAGTAAGTGAGGTGAAAGATTAAAAGAATTGAATAGTCTTCGAGATTAGTAATCTTAATTTTACAACCTCATTATCTAACAGTTCGAGATATGGAGGGAGCGTGAACGCGAAGGCCTGCGTGGCATTAGTTCACTCCTGACACGCGCCCCGCTCCAGCACTCCGCCAATAACAAGAACCAGGCTGATTAGTAATAAGTACCTGAGGACCGGCGCCTGGACTCTGGATCAATGAAGGAAACCGCTGTCTTTGAATAATTATTATGAACAATCCTCAATTGTTAGTTAATCATCGATGATCATTGGGTGAGTGCCGAAATTTCTACGGTTCCGACTGTGGCTTTGTTGCCGAAGTGGGGTGTTAGTCAACCGCGAATCCATGAGGATCCTCTGATTTGCTATTTTGGGCCATTGGTGTGTTTCGGCAGATGGTGACATCAGGGCAAAAGTGCGATGGTGGACGGGGCGACATGCCCTGAAACAACCTTCTGGATTACTGGTTACAGCGCGTCCAGGTTCGTTCGATTTTGTATCTATGTTTGTACGATTGCTCCTCTTCGCGTCGGATTGTTGAGTTGGCCCGTATGTTATTCAGATCATAGTTAATGTCAACTATTTATCACGGCCATGCCCGGCCTGTTTGACATGGGCGTGTGGCGCAAACACTATTGTTCTTCTTGATTGTCGTTTTTTCCTTTTTCCTTTCACTTTTCTCTCTATTCCTTTCTATTCCTTTCTTTTAATTGATTGGCGTTGAATTATTTACGAAGATTACAGCGCTTAACTTGAGGAGCGATGACCTGTGGATGAGGGAACAAATGCAGGGCACGTTCCGCATCGACCACTTGCATGAATCTTGCGCACGGCGGGAATGCACTTCAGTATCCTTGACGCCGAGGCGTACTTGGGTTTGGCAGGCGTAGGAGCCATCTTAACTGTAGTCATCGCAGCCGCCATCATCACGGTTGTTCTCGCAAGCCTCGCCTTCTTCAGAGCCAACCGTCATGGAGATGATGCGCGATCTGGCGTCCCCTGGTTCAAGGCCGCGGGTGCCCTAGGTTCTTTGTTCGTATTCCCCCCCTTCCCTTCGCTCCCATAGAGGTGGTGTCGAGGTAGCTGACCATTCTCCGCCCGCGAAGCTGGCTTGTGACTGCCATTGTGAGCCCAGTAACGGCATATTTCTTGAGGCAAGGCCGTCGTACTGGCAGGGGTGATAACTCCGCCTTCGAGTTTGGAATGGAGCAGTTTCCAATCTTCACCAATTTTTTCATGTATACTGCCTTTGCCACGTTTCAGGTTGCTCAAATCGAGTTTACCATAGGTTTGGATTATGCCTCCATCTTATCTCGCGAGCGGGAGGTCAGTGGCTTTTTCGACGAAGCTTCTCCTGTACCCCACGTCCTTGGCCTAGTCGTATACATTTGCATCTTGATTATCAACGCTGCCGACCTCGCTTGCTCGGAACTGTACTATTCAGGTATTGATGCTGCTTTCTGGCCTATGAAAATGACTGCATTGTCTCTTGATGCTGCTCTGTGGCTCTTCTCAATTGGTGGTCTGATCAGTACAGCTTGCCAGCATTACGCGGCACCTCAGAAGCGAGTAAGTCAAGGACGCTCCACCAGAAACATCCCAAACCATCAGCTCGTTTATCTCTTGACCTTAACCCACCCCGCTAATCCTCACACCATTAGCTTTGGAGGATATTGATGGCTATGAACTCGGTAACAGCCTTTCATCACGGTGGCCTCACTATTCTGGCTGGCTTTTATGGCGTCACCATCGCCCAGGAGAACGTGACGTACTTGTCTACCTTCATCTCCTACGCTCAGCTCATTTTCAGCGCTTGGATGTTTGTCCTCTGCTTGAGTATTGGCTATGGTGTCTCTGTCATGGCGTATAAGAATGGCGGCTTGTGGACGAAAGACATCTCTTCGCATTTATCCCTTGAGGAAGCTAAACTCCGCTGTCTGGACTGATTGGAGTTGTTTTTCCCATTTTGAAGAGCAAACATTAAAATCAAATGCGTTGTTTGATATCTCATCTTTGAAGTATCATGTACCATCTTAGGAGCATTGGCGTTAGAGGAGTTTGGTGAGATTTTAAGCATTCTGAGCAGAGATTATTGGGGTAATACTCTCTGCCATGTCCTCCGTCTCTAATTTTCTTGTTTGATTATACGATATGGTCTATCTGTTGTTTCTACCTATGTCGTATGGTCTTAATATGTCAAACCAAGTGCATAGAGGACCAGACGTCGACCAGCTCTACCTCTTTCTATAAGAGGGGTCGCGTACTATGAAAGATGAATAACCTATTTGCCCCAACCGATATCTGAATGCCATGTGGCAAGCGTGACTTGTGCCACATTTCTGTGAGGATGGGGACTGGATATATGTTATTCTCGCTGGCTACTATACGTTTAAGAACCTGAATTCCTTTTTCAATTTGACCATTTGACCTCTATACCTCTACGGATTAGAGTGCCGTCATTTGGAGTTCAGGGTGAAGAACTACACTGGAACTATCGTCGATGTAGTCTCTGTATTCTAGCACTTCTTTCCCCTCTTGCAATCACCAATACTCAAGTATGCTTCTGCGAGCGTACGGTCGTGGGGTTTTCCGCCAGAGTGTTCTTTCCCAGAGCCATTATATCTTGAAGGAGCGTAAATGCTCACTCAAAATATATCTTAACCCTTGAATTTGCTTTTGAAAGTTGGCATGCTGTTGAATTTCTTTCGAGATCATCTTCCTAAGGCTGGCTCTTTATAGCTACCTCGTCCGGAATTACTTTAGGTTCAACCTATGTGATGGATGGAAAGAATTAAAGACGCGGCAGGGCTTCTTTTACTATATTTGTTTGAAGAATACAAGCCACCTTGCCGTTACCGCGCCTTGGCTTGGGCCATAATGTTACCATCGCCTAAGCCTTGACCCATCAACTCCTCAGTATCTTGTTCCGATGTTTTCGATGGCTGTGAGTAGTACAAAATGAGATTTCTTTCATATACAAGCAGGAGACTGTCTGAGACATTGCAAGCGGCAGCTAACGGAGGGTTTCGATCAGTTAAATTTTGTACTCTTCACCAGATATCTGATCATTTGGGACCAACTCTTTGTTAAGAAAGTTTTTGGTCCCCTCTAAGCTTATTCCTTGCAAATGAATAAAACCAGTTTTGCCCATACTCACTGCAACCCGTTTGGAGCGTGTGGTGATAAAAATCCGCCCATGTCTTACAGTCTGTGGTAAGTGACCCTTTATTTCATCCTGGGGCTTGGTACATGATATATAATACTCTCTTCATCGGCGTTGTCTAGTGTAAACAACCAGCTACCTGAACCTTGTGATTCTAGGTGGGCTTTCTGATCATCTTCTGGGTTGATGGGAATATGTAGCGTATATACCGCTCCGCGCTATAAAGTGAAACAACAATGAAAGTTGCCAGACCCGACATCTCGAAACAATGAATATGTCGCTCCATGGACACCGCACTCGATGAAACCTTTGACCGCAATTACTATAATTGTCCATGTATCGAAACAGCGCATATTATGGGATTTGTCTTTTGGGGTTCAAGTATTAGTTCAGCAATTGGCCTTTTTTCCATTCCTAGCCGTAAGGAAGGGGGATGATGTCTCCTACTTTGCGCCGTTCTCACGCAGCAGCCTAATAATCGCCTCTTGCCCATTTCCTGCTGCTGTATGTAGCGGGGTCCGACCACGTTTGTCTTGGGCCTCAATATTTACGCCTTTTTCAAGCAGCAGCCTAACAACTGCCTCGTGCCCATTTCCTGCTGCTCTGTGTAGCGGGGTCCGACCACGTTTGTCTTGGGCCTCAATATTTACGCCTTTTTCAAGCAGCAGCCTAACAACTGCCTCGTGCCCATTTCCTGCTGCTCTGTGTAGCGGGGTCCGACCACGTTTGTCTTGGGCCTCAATATTTACGCCTTTTTCAAGCAGCAGCCTAACAACTGCCTCGTGCCCATTTCCTGCTGCTCTGTGTAGCGGGGTCTGACCACGTTTGTCTTGGGAGAACATTCTTCTGTTCATCGTGTTCAGGCTTTGCGCTTCCTTCATCATCCGTCTCATCATCAAACCTGGGCTCATCCAACTGACGGATTTCCAGTCTAGTTTCCGGTTTCTCGACCCAATCATATTCAGCAACGCTACCAACGACTCTTCCATATCGCTCACTTAATTTCTCAGCAGAATCATACTTTGCATGCCCCGTTTGACAGTTCTGAACTAGGAAAATTGGGGTTTCCTTGGTGGGCATCCACCACCATATGTCACGGTGCAACGCTGCTGAATAAGGTCCGAGGAGGCAGAGGGCGGACCCGGGAAGCAGTCCCTTGCTTCTTAGCCAAGAATTAGTTTTGCCATCCTCCCTTGATGGTTTAGACTCGTCTTCGGAGTATTTCTGGCTGTCAGCGAATAGCCATAGGGATAGAATCGCGTCCATTTCCATAAAGTCAACTGTGAATCTTCCATTCTTGTACTGGATCTGAAAATCAATCTCCTGGTCCTTCGAGTTCTTTATGGACCAGTAGGTGGGCTTCTCAGTACCTTCAACTTTGGGGAAAAGGGTGTTCATCACGATCTCAATCGATTTCGTCACGGCGATTGCTTCTTTCGACGGACGCTCACGCCAGTCAGCTAATCGACCTAAATCTCGACGGATCGTCATCATGCTGTGTGCCTGCGACTCCACTTTGGGCTCTTCCATTTGAGACTCAGACTCTTCCATTTGAGACTCAGACTCTTCCTTTTGAGACTCAGATTCTTCCGTTTGCGACTCAGATTCTTCCGTTTGCGACTCAGACTCTTCCGTTTGTGATTCGAGCTCTTCCAGTTGCAACTCGGGCTTTCCGAAATTATTGATCATCCAGTCTGGTATGTGTCCAGGCTCAGAGGCTGCTCGCTCGTTGTTAGGATGAGACTTCGAGTAAAAAGTAAAAATAGCAATGAAAGATGCCATGCCCGATCTCTCGTTGTTAGTTGCTGGCGAAGGTGGCAATCCACTCTTGAACCACTGAAGAGGGCCGGCATCTCTGGCACTACCAAATATTCCGTGCAATGTCTTGATGAGCCACCCAACAAGCCTGTGCACTAGGTCATGATTCTCAGATTGTTCTGCATCTCTAGCGTCACTAAAGAATTCAGATAAGCAGTCGAGCAATGACCTAGCAATGTTTGTGCAGCTTCTGCGCAACCCTCTGTGCAATCCTCTGATGAGCCAAGCGAGTGTATCAAATATAATAGGCCCGAACCACGAGGGAGCTGTATCCACTGATGGTTTAGCCGCGCTTTCCTGTCCGGGATCTTGAAATTTTCCTTTCTGTTCCTCAAGCCACATAAGAGCTAGATCCAGAGGTTTTTCTTGAGGTGGTTCTTGAGGTGGTTCTTGAGGTGTTTTCACAGCTGAAGGTTGAGATAAATTTAGAAGTGATTCCTGACGTGGCTCACTTCTCTCGCACAGTACTTTAGTGAGCCACTCAAGCTCAAATCCTGACTTGAGAGAGCCACTGCTTTCTGGGGGGCTAGCGAGCCCACGGCGAACGAATGCTTTGCAAGCAAGCATGAACAGTACGATGCCAAGCTGAGTAACAGAGGCAGACCAGTGCAGTCCCCGCAAGCCGACGAATTGTACGACGAATCCAGAGAGCGCAATGATTGTTGAGAAAATGGTAAGTGTTTTCAATCTACCCCCTTCACTGTCTCGCCGCGATAGGACAATGTACTTGTTTTTTTTTTTGCAATAGATAATATGTGAGTTGAATGACTGGTCGTTGACAAATTTTTCTTGCTGTAGCCAACAAAAGTAGATATCATGCGCTTTTCCACGTGGAACATATCGCTTTTCCGTAGTCCTGCTCTCTACAACATGTGAGCAAAGCATCATGCCAACCACCAAGGTAAGTGTTCCAGCTGCAGCGCAAGGATATGCATAGTCTGCAACATTTTTGCCGTCTTTAGGGTACTGTAGCGTTGGGTGATATGAAGCAAAGGCCCAGTAGGCCACCACTCCAAGCTGGAGGGTTGTCCCAAAAATGGCAACTACCCAAAGCTCTAGGGGGCTGGCAAGCTTGTGGCAATTTAAGGATATATTTGGAGCATTTTCATTGTCCCCCATTTTTTCAGTATTTCCGATTTTTTCAGGGATTTCGGTTTGTTTAGGGAGTTTGGAGGTTTCGACCTTTGGGCCGTTAATGCGTATAACAATGATGTTATTATTTTGGTTGGAGACTTGTTCGTCGTTTGTGGTATTGTCATTGTCTAGAGGTGGATTATGACCATTTTCTTCATTTGGAGAATTTCTGAAGAATGACATGCAGCGAGGTATTTGAGTAGCGGCTTTTTTATGTTCTTTTTTCTCCGAGGAAGGGTTAGAGTCATTGAGTTTGTCAGTATAAGCTTAAACTTAGCAAAGGGGGATTAGCAGATTACCTACTACGTTCTTCTAGATAGGTCCTCCAATCTTCACAATGGATTACAACGCGCGTGTCCTTGTTTATCCCCTTGGTGGGAACAAGGATCATGAACTCTGTTAGAGAGCATTTTCCCATACACCTGACAACTTCTGACCCATTCCAGAGCTCGCAAACTTCCTTAGAAGTAGATGAGAGGAGCTCCATTTCGGCAGCCGCAAGATTCTCCCTCGCTCTTCCAACCAAGGCCTTCAGCCACTTTGGACCCCCAACTCTGATGGCGCTGATGATGATAGTGATTATTCCTATTGGGCCCATGGCAAGTATTAAGTTGTCTGCCCAGCCCATGGACTGGCTTATGAATTGCATGGTAACTCGTTCCCCAAAAAGGGCCAGTAGACTGATCGCCTAGAAAGTCAGTAGGTTCGCATACCAAATAACCACTAGTGATTACTTACGGTGCCAAATCAGAGAAGAGATTATTCGAGAAATCGTCCCCGTCATCAGCAACGGAAAATCCTGCCCAAAACCACCAAACAATAAGGGCTGGATGCAGCATGATGTACTAAACAGTGAAATACTAGCAGGATAAGACACGGTTCGGTTGAGACGGTATGGCTGTTCGCGTACTAGAGAGTTCTGGATTGAGGACTGACTTCATAGATATATGGGAGGGGTAACACCAATTTGTCAAACAAGATTTTCGCATCATGTGCACAATCCGGTGGCTGCAGCAAAAATCCTTTTGGACACCGAACTGCTCACGCTACTGGTCAATCATTCTGCGAATGACGCGCCGAGCCGCGAATCAGATATCTGGGATAAGACTCACATATGCAACAATGACTAAAGCGTAAATGGAATCCAATATGAGATCGACACGTTGCAAATTTGGTTTCATTCTCATCGAGGTAGTAAGC
This sequence comes from Clonostachys rosea, assembly GCA_026958235.1. Lineage (NCBI taxonomy): Eukaryota > Fungi > Ascomycota > Sordariomycetes > Hypocreales > Bionectriaceae > Clonostachys > Clonostachys rosea. Next base: position 618,663 of record CP110204.1, read on the forward strand.
CAACAAAGTGCACCCCTACAACGTATGTACCCTGTTGGAAGGCGAAGCTGAACTCCCAGTTGCAGCCACATATTACTAATGGAGCAGAGCAGGAGTAGGTGGTCCGTAATGCTTGAAATTCTAGATGCTTTTCCAGTTACACCAAAAGAATGAAAGAATGACGACATTTATGGAATTGTATATTTAGTATCAAAATTGTTCGATGAGTGATGAGTGAAATTTTGACATAACAAGTAGGAAATAAGAAAAAGAGTGTAAAACAACACAAGGGAAGAAAAAGAAAAGAATAAAAAAGGAAATTATCTAAAGAGTGAAGAACCACATCAGGTGGTGTGCATACGTTTCATTGTTGCCTCGCGAATATCGCCAAATTCGCCTACTGACGACTGGATGAAGCCGATGCGCATAAGATATCTCACATTGCTTCTTACTGCGCGGCAAAGCTGTGTGTAGTCTTCTGCATCGATCTCCTCCTTCTCCACTGGTTTTCCAAGACGAGATACGAAATGCTGGACCGGCCAAAGAGGGTGTTTTTCTCCAGCCTTGTTCATCGATTCCATCGCGGATGTTTGCCATTCCTCCCAAGAAACAGGCTGACATTGAACCTTCAATTCCGCGTTCACTTGATCCCAAAACAAGGACTCTGGTATGAGGCCTGTTGCTGAGACATAAGGTGACACCCCGTCCCGATCGAGAATCTGACCAATGATTCCTTCTGCCACATTGGACACATCTGCAATTTTCATCCAAAGCCCTTGAGTATCGGAAGGATGTTTTCTCATGGCGGCTGCACACGATACCATTCGCCAGAGGAAGTCATCAACATTGGCCACGCCCGTACTTGCGCCTCCAATGATTCGCCCAGGCATGACGATTGAAATTCTGTCCTGTTCTGAAGGTAGTTTCTGGCTCATGCTATACACAATCCTCTCCGCTACGAACTTTGTCTGAATGTAACCGTTGAGTGAATTGATAATTGGCGCGTGTACATCTACTTCGTCAACATGATTGACTTGTATGCCGCCCGTCACGAACACAAATTTGGGATTTGACGCAGAGACAGAAGCAAGGTGAAGAAGATCGACAGTTGAATCAACGTTGGCAGCTTTGAGTTTGGTGTAGTCTGCGTTCCAATTGACTACTGCACCGTTGTGGATAAACGCATCAATCTGGCCGTCGCCTGACTTTGTCAATTGAGACCATTGGCTTTCTTCAAGTCCCAGGTGAGGTTGAGACAAGTCGCCTGTCCAAACCTCGATCCTGTCTTTATCATTGTCTCGCCACCATCCTGTGATACGAGCTGCATCCTTGACGCGTTCTAATCCCATGCGAGAAGACTTGCTGCGCACAAGGACAATGACGGTTCTGATAGCATCCGAGCGGACCAGCTGGCGTAAAATTTCGGTGCCCAGATATCCCGTGGCTCCTGTTAGAAAGACAGTAGCATTGGCTGGCAAGGATGTGATCGGGTTCTCGATTAAACGCTGCGGATGCCTGGCCCATGATGTGTTGGTAACCGCCGTGATCTCATCTGCCACACTGATGGATGTCTCATTGGCGAGACGTTCATCCCTGGCATCCTCGATATAATGGGCCATGGTGCCAATGGTGGTTTGCTTACTATTGATGAGTGATATTCCAAGCTGAACATTGAACTTCTCCGAGATGAATTTATTCAGTGTCACGATGCGGATGGAGTCACCGCCAAGATTGTAGAAGTTGTCATCCACACTGATAGTTGTAGCTGGCATAGCTAAGACCTTGGCCCACTGATCGCGTAGCCAGCGCTGAACATCTGTTGTGCATTCACGGAACGGTAAGCTTTGACTGAGAGACCATCTGGATAAGTCCTCAGTGGACATGGCTGCTAAGAACTTGGCCAGAGACCTGCGATCGAGCTTTCCAGCAGTATTTTGTGGAATGCGTGCCACAGGGATAAAGTACTGGGGGATCATGTACTCAGGGAGTTGAGATGCCAACTTCGAATGGAGGTTGATCAAGGTATTAGAAATCAACTGTGTTTTGCCAGTCACTTGGATAGTTTTGGTATCATCATCCTCGTGGCTTTCATCGTCGACTGTAAAAAGTGCGACAAGAGTATCGTGAGAACGAGATTGAACAAGCTCGACGGCCACTTGCTTGATAGAACGATCTGCGGCACTGATCTGATACTCAATCTCACCGATTTCAATACGTTGGCCTCGAATCTTGACCTGAGCGTCTTTACGGCCCAGGTAGGAAATTGTGCCATCCGGGTTGTACTTGGCGAGATCGCCAGTCTTATAGAATCCAAACTCATGGCCTGGAACAGTGTGCGGTATCCAGTCCACATCATTAACGAATGATGCCTTGGTCTTCTCACCATCACCGATATAACCACGGGCTAGAGACCAACTTTGGACAAGTAACTCGCCAATGCACCCGATGGGCGCTAGGCGATTGTGATTTTCAGGATCCACAATCCAGGTATTATGAACAAAACCATTACCTATAGTGGTTGGTGACTCAGTAGGGGATTTATACTGATAGTAGGCACAACTGATACATGATTCTGTGGGACCATAGGCATTTCGAAGATCGACATGTCCAAACCACGTGTCCAGTAGGTCTTTGGTAGGCGCCTCTCCGCCTAGATTGAGAGTTTTGAGAGACGGAACTGCGAGGGGCGACAACGTCTTTACAAAAGACGGAGTGAGGACTCCGATATTGGACTGGGACGATGTGATGAAATTGGCTGCATCATGGAGCCTCTCTCTGTCAGTTGGCACACAGACTACACCGCCTAGGATCAGAGGTCCCCAAATTTCACTGATACAAGCGTCAAAAATATAGTTTGAAAATTGGAACCAACGAGAGTTAGAGGAGGAGCCCATTGATTCTCGTTGACCCATCAGTGATGTGCATATGGCAGAGTGGGTGATCAAAACACCCTTTGGCTTTCCAGTTGATCCGGAGGTGAAGAGAGTGTACGCCACATTATCTGGGCTAAATGTCGTCTTTGGACGTTGTAGCGAAATGTCCAAAACATTCAAATGTGACAGGAATTGTTCCGAGATTTCGATCACGTGTTCGGCAATGCCCTCGCAAGCTTGTGAAGTCGAGGGGGATACTAGGACGATGCGAGCATTCACTTCCTGGACTAGAGACTTTCGTCTATCGAAGGGGTGACCTGGATCGAGTGGAACAAATGCACCTCCAGCCTTCATTATGCCCAGCATCGCAATGATAGCCCAAGGGGACTTTTCGAAGCAGAAGGGCACCATCATTTCAGGTCGAACTCCTAGGAAATGTAGATATGACGCTAGAAGATCAGATAGGCTGTCTAACTCTCCATATGTGATTGACCTTTCCGTGGAATAAACTGCTTCTCGAGATGGTTCGCGACAAGCATGGCTGGAAACTAAATCGTGAATGCAAGCTTGAACAACTTCATGACTGACGTGAGAGTTGAATTTAATTGCCTGTTGTAGATCCCAAGGGCCAGACACGGACAATTGGCCCAGAAGCATTTCGTTATATTTCAGCATTTGGTTGATGACATGTTGTATCTGATGAGAGATAGCGATTGATTGCTGCTCAGTAACAGCATTCGGGTCATACATAATGAAAAGCTCTGTTTGCGAACCCTGCAAGACGAATTGGACCACAAGAGGATAATTGAGGAAGTTTTGCATCGAGTCTTGGATAGCACATTCTTGCGATGCATCGGGCTCAAGTACGGCTTCGGGATTTTTGCTAGTGGGATTTTCTACATGTTGACCGGGTTGAACAATCATCAGACTTGAAAAGTCACAGGCTGCTTTTGCGTCAGATCCGAGCTTGGCTATGTTTTGTATACCAAACTGTTCATGTGCTACCATATCGGATGCCTGGGCTTGTATGCCTCGAACGAACTGGGAAACCGGCTGGTCTCGTGAAAGGCGTACGCGGACAGGAACAGTTGCTGTAATGAGACCGGTAACTCCTTCGATTCCTGATACTGACGCGTTTCTTCCGGACACGACCGCCCCGAAACAAATATCATCCGATGTGCAATAGCGAGAAAGAACAACGGCCCAGGCTGCTCTAAGCACGGATGCTTTTGTAACACTGGTATCCTTAGGCCAAGAGATTTCCAAGTGCTTTTGGAAGACCTTGGTCTGTTTTTGGACATTGAGATTCTCGGCTGGATCCGGGAATGATGCCTTTTGTGCATCCTGAAGTTGGCCTTGCCAGAATCTGGTAGCTTCGTTGTAGTCGAGGTCTTGAGTATACTTGACGAATCTATTATACGGATAGACAGTAGGAGTTTGGCTCTGCTGGTAGAAGCTGGCCAGGGTCCTTAGAATAATTGACATTGTCCAGCCGTCAAATATTGCGTGGTGCATCAAAAGACAAAAGAAGTTCTGGCCATTTGGCTCTTGGATCAGCGCAGATCTGTAGAGCCGCGATCCATATCCCATATGTATGGTGTGGGAATTTCGCAAGAAGGACCGCCGATCAAGTCCATTGACTTCATCCCATACATCTCCTCTGTCGTACTTGACAACCATCTGAATCGAAGAATTCTGATGAAGAATTATCCGTGTCCTCAGGTTACTGCATAATTCGACTGTTTTCTCCCAGGCGCTTTTGAAATTGTCGAGATCCACGTGCTGTGGGATATGGAATACTTGTTTAGAGATGTATGAACCAGGTTGTTTGACAGAAATAGTCATCAGGCCCTCTTGAAGCTTGGTGCAAGGGAAAGCGTCCTCAATTTCACGCCCAGAATGGAGACCAGGATCTGCTTGGGCGGCCTCTAGTTGACCATGGCCCAATAACTGGAAAGGGGCAATGGTTTCCTGGACTTTATCACCTTCTTCACTCTGCCTAATCTTGCTAGCAACAGATGACAAACGAGGATCATCAAATACATCCTTGACGGTCAAGATTAGACCCAGTTCGCGTAGTTGAGAGACGAACCGGATGGCTAAGAGGGAGTCACCTCCAACGGCCAGGAAGGTGTCGTCACGGCCTATCGAGGTAACTGGAATATTGATAAGGTCGGCCCAAAGGTGTTGAATCTGGTTCTCCATAGGCGTCTCCGGTGCTCGCTTCTCACCTGCGGAAGGAGAGAAGCGGGAAAGTTCCTCTGGGTTGAGTGCGGCCGTCACATTACGAAGTCGCTTGGTATCTTGCTTCGATGAACCAGTGAGTGGTATGTACTTGCAGGGAAAGAAGAAAGTTGGGATCATATATTGAGGCAGCAGGGCTGTGAGCCTGCTGACCATCTCTGTCAAGCGCTGTTGAAGTTCTTGTGTGTGTGGAAGGAGGAGGTCGTCGTCATCTCCCAACACCTCTTGCGGGAGTCGAGTTTCATTGGAGAAGCACAAGTAAACAGCGAGGTTAACGCCACTGCTAGTCTTGAGCACATCGACGACGATCTTCTGAACACCTTCAAGACATTGACGAATATGATGAGCCACCTCGTCTAATTCGACTCGGAGACCGCGAATCTTCACCTGAGTATCCTTCCTCGCAACAAATTCAATGGTTCCATCAGGGTGGTAAAAACCCAAGTCGCCTGATTTGAAAAACCTATTCCAGTGGACATCGTTCCGATGAGGAACCCAGTTAGGCAGTTCGGTTATCATGGCCGCTTGTGTCTTTTCAACATCTGCAAGATATTCTCTCAAGATAATGGGACCTTGAAGGACAATCTCGCCAACACAGCCTATTGGAGCAAGACGGTGGGGATTATCGGTATCCACGATCCAACACCTTGAGTTAAAAGGCCGACCAAAATTCAAGGCAGAATCATTTTGCGACTTGAACTCGTTAGTTGTATTGATAATGCAAGTTTCTGCTGGACCCCATGAGTTTACAAGTCGAACCTTGCCAAACCACATGTCCAGCAAATCTTTACCGAAGGGTTCTCCCGCAGTGAGGATTAGTTCGATACTTGGAACTTTCTCTGGTCGCAAGGTTCGTGTAAATGACGGAGTGAGGAAAAGCCAGTTGACCCCCTTGTCGCAAATGAAATCGGATAAGTTATTCATCCTATCATGCTCAGAGGGGATACAGAGAGTAGCGCCAGAAAATAATGGCATGAATATCTCTCCAATGCCAATGTCAAATACGTGAGCAGAAAAGTGCAGCATTTTGACATTTTGGTGAACCCTTAAGGTGCTTGACAGAGAAAGAATGCAGGTGGTCAACGCCCCATGCTCCATTACTAAACCTTTTGGTAGGCCAGTGGTTCCGGAAGTGAAGAGGACATACGTTGCGTTGTTTGGAGCTACGGCTACTGTTGGCCTAGAGCAGCTGGTTGAGGCGTTTCTAGCCAGAAGAGAGTCAAAAGTGGCAGTTACCTCCACTACAGTCGAGACAAGCTGGGAGCATCTCGAGACCATTTGCGGTGCCGCCAAGGCAACCCTCGATCGTGTCTGCTTGACGATCTGGCGCTGACGTTGGACAGGATGAGATGGATCTATTGGCACCCAGGCAGCTCCAGCCTTGTTGATTGCTAAAATGGTGACAATGAACCAGATTGATTTATCAAAGCATACTAGCACCATGTCTTCAGCTTTAACACCCAGGTTAGAGAGCAAGTGGTGAGCCAATCTATTAGCGGCATCATTAAACTCCTTGTAAGTGAATGTACCATCCCATCCATCAAGTGCTGTTGCATCAGGATTACGTTCAGCTTGCTTTTCGATGAGTTGGTGGACACAGATATTTGCGTATTCCGGAGCGTCAAGATTCCAATCAATGGCCTTCTGCAAATCCCATTCTCCAGATACGGAGACTTCTGATAATGCCATCTGCGGATCTCCAGTCAATTGCTGAACCACATGGTCAAAATGATGGCTCAGTGCGGTGACTTTATCCTCGGAAAGAACAGCAGAATTATAAATCAAAACAAGGTCGACCCCTTGGTCACGGACCTGTCCTTGAATGATAAGTGGATAAGTGAAGTAGTTTTGTATCTCTTCTGTCACCTGGGCGTCATCATCTCCAGTTGCGACGAATATTTGCTCCTCTCCAGACGCATTTTGTGAAGTAATATGATTCATGGGCTGAACGAGGAGCAAGCTGGAAAACTCACAGGCCTCCTTTGTATCAGGAGTGAGTTTCGCAATATTCTGGAGGCCGTATTGCTCATATGGAATCATCCTACCAGCTTGATTCTGAACATCCTGAAGGTAATCAGACACAAGACGCGCCGAGTTAATTTGTACACGAACAGGGACAGTGGCAACCACTGGCCCGGGCATATCTACCAAGCCTGGGACAGGGGCCTGACGACCTGATATTGTTGTACCGAAGCACACGTCATCAGTATCACAATAGCGTGCTAGAACCAGTGCCCACGTCGCGCGGAGTACAGTTGCGGTGGTAATAGAGGTATTCCGGGTCTCTGCGAAGGATATTGGCCGGGTCAAGGTTTGCACCTGGCTGCTAGTAGATTCGGTTGTTGGGAGTGGCGAAGGGAATGCTGCCCGTTTGACATTAAGAAGCTCCTTCTTCCAGAATTCTTTAGCGGCATCCTTGTCAAGTTTCATCATATAATTGATGAAGCTAGAATATGGCTGGAGGGGCGAAGCATTTATCTCGAAGTAGCTCTCATACAGAGTCTTCAAAACCGTGCGAGTTGACCAACCGTCGAAGATTGAATGATGGATAGTCCATGCGAAATAATAATGCGCATTCTCTAAAATAATAGCGCAATGAGATAGTCTATCACCGTAACATACAGCGTTAGACTGGGGAGAGTTGAGGAATGAATTGACAGAAATGTTGTCGGAAGCCGCCCAGTCAATGTCATTGTTCAGCACTGCTTGGAAGTGTGAGCCGCCAATACTCACGATCCTTGTGCGCAGATTGCCGCAGATCTGGGCCGTTTGTTCCCATGCAGCTTTGAAACGATCAATATTAACGTGATCCGACAGTTTGTAAACATGCTTGGCAATATAAGATCCAGGCTGCTTTACAGCCAAGGCCATTAGACCTTCCTGCAGTGGTGTACAGGGGAAAATATCCTCAATCATGCTGTCTTCGGAGAGCTTGCATTGGTTCATAACTTCAGAAAGAATACTATCCATTTCAGCAGTCGGGATAAGGCTGAAAGGCTGAACAGAAAAAGTTTCGGCCATGTCTTCTGTCAATATTGCGGACTGTGCCATGTGGGATAATCTCGAGTCCTCGAACACAGAGGATACTTCGATCTTCATACCTTTTTGCTGTGCTAGGGAGACCATGTGGATAGCAGAGATTGAGTCACCTCCAATGGCTAGGAAAGAATCATTCTTGCTGATTTGCGCAGGTTGTATATGCAACACTTGTGACCAGATATCACGCAACCTGATCTCTATCGGAGTCGAAGGTTCTTCATAAGCAGTTCGATGGAGAGCATACCCCGACAGCTCTTCTTTAGATAATGACTTTGCAAGAGATTTTAGGTTATCCCGGTCTATCTTCATCGATGTGATGAAAGGCATATGCCGAAGTGGCAGTATCGTTCTGGGTACCATGTAAGCGGGCAAGGCTGCCTCAAGAGAGCCTATAACCTCTAAGAGCGAACCTCGTAAACCATCGTCGAATGCGATCAAGTTTGGTAATCTTGACGCAAATTGTTTGGATTCGTCCATCCCCACGAATGAAACGAAAGCGACAAGCTCATCGCCAGAGTCTCGCCGTATAACATCAGCAGCCACGTGTTCTATGGCTGGAAGCGCCCGTTTGATTTGGTATTCTATCTCCCCGAGCTCCAGCCTCTGGCCGCGTAGCTTCGCCTGTGTGTCTTTCCTCCCGACGTATTCCATGTCTCCATCTGGTGTATATCTCACAAGATCGCCAGTCAGATAGAAACGACGGGCTTCCTCGGCGTGGTGAGGAGGCAAGAAATCAATACAGTCGCGGAAGGAGATCTTGGTCTTTTCATCTTCGTTCAAGTAACCGCGAGCAAGGGAATGACTTTCAATTATGAGTTCTCCGGTGCATCCAAGAGGGGTCAATTTATTGGAATCATCTGTTTCAACGATCCAGCAATTGCCATTGAACGGACGGCCAATATTGCGCGAGCTCTCATCTTTTGAATTGAAAGTATGCGTGGTTGCATAGTTGCAAGCTTCCGCGGGGCCATATCCGTTGATCAAATTTACATGCCCTTGCCATGTATCAACTAGGTCTTTCGAAGCAGGTTCTCCGCCTAACACAAGAGTTTTAAGGAATGGCACTTGTTCAGGTTTGAGTGTTCTGACAAATGAAGGCGTCAACATCGCTGTGTTCGCTCGGGACCGCACCATGAAATCGGCGGCATACTGCAGGCGTTCGGCTTCTGAAGGTACGCATACTGTGCCTCCAAAAGCTAAGGTTGTAAGGATCTCTCCCATACTGCCGTCGAATACGTAATTAGAGAATTGAAAGACTCTAGAATGTTGCCCCATGCCAAAGTATTTGCCATGCCCAAGGGTACTAGATGATAGGGCAGCATGATCCATAATTACACCTTTTGGCTTCCCTGTGGATCCTGATGTGAATATGATGTATGCAGCATTCGATGGCTTTGGCTTCCGGTAACTGGGTGGCAGAACACCATTTCTGCTCGTCGCAGACTGTATACAATCAGGCACCAGGATGATATTTGGGGCCATGCCGGTGCATAGATGGGCGGTATTTGCGGAAACTACCACAAACTGCGCCATTGTTTCTTCCATCAGAGCCTGCCGGCGAGCAGTAGGATGCGAAGGGTCAAGTGGAACAAAAATACCTCCAGCTTTGAGGATACCAAGCATTGCGACTATTGTCCACATCGACTTCTCTAAACAGAAGGGGACAACAGTTTCCGGCTTGACGCCAAGATGACCCAAGTGGCTAGCAATACTGGTAGACAAGCGATCGAGTGTTTCATAGGTCATGGTTTCCCTCGAAGTGAAAATTGCCTCATGATGGGGCATGTGTCGAGCATGTTGCGAGAAAAGATCATGGACACAAACCTCATGAAGATAAGTGGGGGTTTGAGAGTTCCAGCTCGTCGTCTTGTTCAGATCCCATTCGCTACTAATAGAAATTGTAGAAAGTGGCTGATCGCTTTGCGGTGCAAGTTGGCTCACTACGTGACCAAGATGGTGAGACAAGGCTACTAGCCGATCCTCTGAGAGCGCTCCTGTGTTGTAAATGAGATTCAGGTTTATTGAGTCTTCCAGGATATGATATTGCACCACGAGAGGATAGCTAAAGTAGTTCTGAAGCACGTCGTGGAATTGAAGATCTTCGAGGTCAGCCGACGTAAAAACCGAGTCGCCATCGCTCCCATTCAGACCCATATGCCGGGCAGGCTGGACAGTCAAAAGACTGCTGAAGTTGCAGGCTTGCTTCGCATCAGGGCTTAGTTTTGAGATGTTTTGCAGCCCATATTGCTCATATGGTACCATTGCCATCGCCTGGTCCTGGACAGTCTTCAAAAATTGATGAATTGTCTGTTTCTCGTTGATTTGGACACGAACCGGAACCGTAGCAATCACCAAGCCTGGCACATTTTGAATCCCAGGAACCGGGGCTTGTCTTCCAGATGAGGTAACTCCAAAGCACACGTCGTGTGAGTCAGAGTACCGCCCAAGCACAAGAGCCCAGGCGGCTCGAAGGATTGAAGCTTGGGTGATAGACTTGTTTGCTAGTGTTGGTAGGTTGATAGTCTTCTGGACAATTCGTGTGAGGCCAGTCATGCCGCCTCTTGGTGCGGGGAAAGTCGAAATTTGAGCCCCTGACAACTCCTTGCTCCAGTACTCGCTAGCCTCGTCTGTATCAATGTTCATGATATAGTTGATGAACGACGAAAACGGCTGGATTGAAGGCATAACTGTATCAGAGTACTGCACCTGCAGAGTAGTAAGAATTAGGCCGTTTGACCAGCCGTCGAAAATCGCGTGGTGGATATCGAGTGCAAAATATGTTGAGTCTCCAGGCCCATCAACCAGGGCATAGTTGCAAAGACGCGTTCCATATGTCATTTTTCTGTCTCTCATAGACTTAAGGTATGCCTGGATGTCGGATACATTCAAGGACTCCCAGCACCCATCGTCCTGGATAGTGGCTTGGATTATGAATCCATCGATGGAAAAGATTCGCGTCCGAAGGTTGTCACAAAGAGCTGTTGTCTTCTCCCAAGCTATTCTGAAGCGATTGATATCCACATGGTTCGATAGCTTGTACACATGCTTGGCAATGTACGAGCCGGGCTGTTTGGCGCTTAGTGCCATAAGCCCTTCTTGGAGCCCGGTACAAGGGAAAGCATCCTCGACAACAGAGTCAGAGGGGATCTGGCTTGATATGGCCTCCAAAACCGTTCGTCTCTGTCCATCCTCTAGGAGGCTAAAGGGCTGAATTTTGCTAGATTTCTTGATCGTTGCAACAGCCCTAGAAGCGACACTCGAAAGGCGAGGGTCATCAAATATAGCTTGGACAGTAATATCAAGCCCGGCCTGACGGGCCATCTCAACAGCTTGAATCGCTAGAATCGAGTCGCCACCAATCTGCAGAAAGCTATCATCCCTACCAATGGACTGGGGCGAAATCCCCAAGACTTGAGACCAAACTCTTTGCAATTCGAGCTCCGCATCGGTCTCAGGCGAGCGTTTAATAGTTGCTGTTAGTGCGTAACTAGCAAGATCGCCTCGATCTAAAGCCAAGGCTTCGTTGACTAGCTTTTTCCTGTCCAGCTTAGTCGAGGTAATCAATGGAATATACTTGCAAGGAAAGAAGTATTTCGGAACCATATACGGGGGCAAGGAGACTTTCAAGTGCCCAGTTAAAGCGATAATGTCGCTTTCTAAGTCTGAGCAAAGAGGAAGAATAAATTTGCCACCGTCAACGGCGCCGTCTTCCGTTGTGGAATCGTGCTTGTAATGATAGAACGCTGCCAGGCTTGGCCCATGCTCAGTCTTAAGAAGATCTACAACAACCTCCTCGGCCTTATCTAAGCCTTGGCGGATATGTGACTCGATTTCTCCAAGCTCAACTCGAAGACCACGAATTTTGATTTGTTGATCCTTGCGACCTGAGTATACCAATTCCCCGTTTTCATTATAGAAGCACAAGTCTCCGGTTTTGAAAAAGCGCCCATAATAAGGGGAAGACTTCTTAGGCGCCCATAATGGAAGTTGTGACACTGTTGCAGCTGCAGTCTTGGCGCTATCAAAAAGATACTCTCGAAGTAAAGTTGGCCCCTGGATCATTACCTCGCCCAAACACCCTGTAGGTGCAAGCTTATTGTGATCATTCGGGTCAACTACCCAACAGAATCCACCGATAGGGGCTCCTATAATAGATGATTGCTCCTCAGCAGACCTATACTCATGCATCGAGCCCATAACGGTAGTCTCGGTAGGCCCCCATGCATTCAACAGGCGAACCTTTCCAGTCCATGAAGCGACAATCTCCTGGCTAACTGCCTCACCACCAAGTAGCAGCAGCTTCAAACTTGGAAAATCATCTGGCTTCAAAGTCCTTGCAACAGCGGGAGTCTGACACATCCAGGTAATTTTCTTTTCAGCAACGAATCTTTTGAGATTGTTCATCCGATCATGGGCGGAAGGGACACAGACACAAGCACCCGAAACTAGGGATACAAATATCTCCACCACACTGAAATCAAACGCGAAGGATGAGAACTGCAACATCCTCACATCAGGTGTGATTTTCAATCTTTCAGCCATTGCAAGAAGATTCGTACAAAGCGAGACATGTTCAATCATAACACCTTTTGGCACACCCGTGCTGCCAGAGGTGAAAAGAACATATGCAGCAGACCGAGCTGAGACGGTAGACGCACGCAACTTATGCTTTGAATGCTGAGAGAGTGTTTCATTGAGTTCTGAAGTTACCGAGAGCACGTTGTCTACCAGGCTGGCGCACAGCTTTTCATTAGCTGGCGATGTGAGAGCGAGCCTTGCTCTTGTTTGCGCGGCGATATTTTTGAGTCGCTGGACAGGATGAGAGGAATCAATTGGAACCCATGCTGCTCCTGCCTTATTTATAGCAAGAATAGACACGATATACGAAGCCGATTTCTCAAAGCACGCCAAGACTAGATCGCCCTCCTTCACATTCAAATCGTTGACAAGGTGCATATAGAGCATATCAACTGAATCTTGGAGCTGACTGTAGGTGAAGGAACCGTCCCATGCATCAATTGCTTGCCTCTCGCCAAGATCCTGGGCCTTGGTTTCAATCAAATCATGAACACAGGTCTCGACTATCACTGGTTCATCCCGGTTGAAAGACAGAGATTGTTTTAGATCCCAGTCTCCTGCTAGAGAAATATCGCCTAGAGGAGTCTCGCCAAGTTTTGAAAGTTGTTTAGCAACCTCCTCGAAGTGGATAGCCAGTGCTTCCATTTTAGACCTGGACACACAGTCTGTATTATAGACAAGGTATAAGTCTGTATGGTCATCAAACATGTGTCCTTGAATGACGAGGGGATAATTGAAGAAGTTTTGTAAGTCTTGCTCATCTTGGGCCTCCACAGGGGAGATCAGCCCATCAGAGTCCATCACCCCTCCAACCAAGTGCTTAACTGGTTGGACTACCAACAAGCTATTGAAATTGCAAGCTTCCTTGGCATCCTGGCTCAACTTTTGTATGTTTTGGAGCCCGAACTGCTCATATGTGCCCATTTCAGTAGCAATGTCTTGAACAGTGTGCAAGAAATCCAGTACAGATTGTTCGGGATCAATGCGGACCCTCAACGGAACTGTTGTAACAACCGGACCAGTCATATGCGGTAATCCACTGACAGGTGCCTGCCTTCCCGATGTTGAGACACCAAAGCAGACATCGTCTATGTCACAGTATCTTGCGAGCACAAAGGCCCAGGTTGCATGGAGGATCGTAGCCATTGTTATTGGGCTCTTGGAAGTGGTGCAAATATCAATAGACCTGGCCATGGTTTTGGTACTGCCGGACAGTGTCTTTGTTAATGGTTGCGGTGGAAACACGGCTCGGTGAGCCCCTTGAAGTTGCTTTCCCCAGTATTCAGCGGCGCTCTCTGGATCAAGGTCCAATACGAACTTGATCAACCTCGCATAGTGAGGGATTGGCGGTGGCTCAAAGCCTTGGTAGGCTTGATGTAAAGTGGCCATGACAATTCGAGCCGTCCAGCCATCATGAGCTGCGTGATGAGCTAGCCAGACGAAATGCCATCCTTCAACAGGATCCTGAGCTAATGCGAAGATGTTCAATTCTGAACCAAATGTCATCTCTGTAGTGCGTAGTCCTTCCAGGGTCGACTTGAGGTTCATGCCAACATATTCAGATTCCCATCTTACGGGCCCTCCAATAACAGCTTGTATGGCAACTCCTGAAAGCTTGAATATCTTAGTGCGCAAGCTGGTGCATGCTTGAACTGTTTGCTCCCATGCAGCACGGAAGCGGTTGACGTCTACATTCTCTCCAAGTCGATATATATGGCGCGTTATGTAGGAGCCAGGCTGTTTGACCGAGAGAGCCATTAGCCCTTCTTGGAAGCCAGTACAGGGATAGGCATCTTCAATTATCTGCCCAGGCTCTAGTTCGAGTTTTTCCGGAGTGACATTCTTTTCCATTGTCATCAGGTCACGGAGGGTTGGGCCAAGAAGGCTAAAGGGCTGATAGTCCTCTTCAGGGACGCCATCCCCGGCATTGGGTAATTCGACCGCTTTTGAGGCAATTGCAGACAAACGTGGATCGCTAAAAACGTCTTTTACGGTGAATTCGATGCCCTCTTCACTGGCGGCCCCTACAAGAGTGATAGCGGCGATAGAATCACCGCCGATTTGCAGAAAGCTATCATCGCGACCAATACTGTCCATCGGTATATTCAGGATTTCCGCCCATATCAGTTGTAGTTTCTTTTCCATTTCAGTTTCTGGTACCCGCTTATCGGCATCTACAAGGGTGTAGGTGGCAAGTTCCTCCTGAGAAAGACTTGCAGCCAGCGCCTTGAGAGTTTTGCGATCCATTTTGCCAGAGGTTACCAGTGGCATATAACTACACATGATATAAAACGTAGGAATCATGTATTTTGTTAAAGACGTCACGATTTTGCCCCTCATGGCGAGAAGACGAGCATGGGTATCTTCAGTATGGTTGAGGAAAATAGACTGATCTTCTTTGTCATGTGGGACTCGAGAGTCGCCATTGAAACAAAAGAATGCTACCAAGCTCTTGTTTCTCTCGGTCTGAAGAATGTCTACAACAACCTGCCGGATTCCTTCCAAGCTGTTCAAAATGCTGTTTTCAATCTCACCAAGTTCGATACGCTGGCCTCGAATCTTGACTTGCGTGTCTTTTCTTGAGGAGAATTTAATCGATCCGTCTGGGTTATAAAATCCCAAGTCTCCAGTCTTATAGAATCTTGACCATCCGGGCTGATCAGATCTCGGGGCCCATGTTGGAAGATCGGTGAGAAGCAGGGATCTAGTTTTATCAGGGTCCGCCAGATACTCTCGAAGGAGGGTTGGTCCTTGAAGGACAATCTCGCCCAGACAACCGATTGGAGAGAGCTTGTTTGTGTTATTTGGATCAACAATCCAAGCATAGCAGCCAACAGGATATCCAATAGTCATTGAGGACTCGTAGCACGACTTCCATTCGTGGATTGTGCTGTGCACGATGGCCTCTGCAGGGCCCCAGCCATTGAACAGCTGAACCTTGCCAAACCATTGATTGAATACATCTGGGCTGACAGCTTCGCCACCGAACGATAAGGTTCTGAGGCCTGGAACATCCTCCGGTCGAATTGTCCTGGCCAGTGACGGCGTCATGTAAGCCCACGTAACCCCCATTTCATTTATATAACTAGGCAAGCTGTTCAGCCGAGTCTCCTCCGACGGCATACACACCGATGCTCCTGCTAGGAAAGAGGTGAGAGATTCCGTGATGTGTAGATCGAAAACAAAAGATGCAAACTGAAGCACCACAAGTTCTAAGTGAAGGCCGAATTTCCTTATGGTTTCCACCTCACTAGTGCAAACCGCTCTATGTTCATTCACAATGCCTTTTGGTGTGCCGGTGCTACCAGAGGTGAAAAGAACAAAGGCAGCATGGTGAGGCTGGACATCGCAGCGGGGAGCATTGGTCCCACCGAAACGATCATTCCGGAACGGCAGGTCTCTTGACTCAGATACCTCAACCACCGTATCCACGAGCGTCCTGCAGTGTTCCAAACAGCGAGTAGATGCCAGAGCTATCCTAGCTTGGGTCTGTGTAGCGGCTGACTGATGTCTGGTGGTGGGCTGTGATGGATCAAGAGGCACCCACGCGCCTCCTGCTTTATTGATTGCCAGTATTGCCACGAGGTACCATGCTGACTTTTCAAAACAAACAAGGACAAAGTCTTCTACCTGTATCTTCAACTCAGCAAACAGGTAATTGGCCAGCCGGTTAGCAGCTTCGTCAAGCTGGCGATAAGTAAAGTCACCATCCCACGCGCGTAAGGCGACCTTGTGAGGTTGACGTTTCACCTGCGCCTCGAAAAGATGGTGCAGACAGGAATCGACAACATTTATAGTATTACTCTCCACAGAATTATGTTCCATGGCTTTCTTCAGATCCCATTCTCCTGCAATGTCCAAATCACCGACTTTGGTATGATCTTGGGAAAGAAGCTGCTGAATAATGCGCTCGTAATGATGTGCCAGTGCTACCATCTGCGTTTCAGTCAAGTAATTGGTTTTATAGACGTAGATCAGTTGAACATGGTCATCGTTCACAAAGCACTCTGACACAAGCGGATAGCTGAAGTAGTTCTGAAGCTGCTTCTCTGTCGTAGCTGCGTCATCATCTCGTGAAGCCAGCAGTGATTCATCCCCACTCGCAGTAATGCGACGGCTTGGCTGAACAACGATGAGACTGGAAAAGTCACAGGCTTCCTTGGCATCAGGCCCAAGCTTAGAAATATTCTGAATTCCGAATTGCTCGTATGGCACCATCTCAGATGCTTGTGTTTGTATGTCATCCAACAATTCAGAAACTGTCTTCCCTGGCTCCAATCGTACTCGAACGGGGACTGTAGCAAGCATAGGGCCAGGTGTGCTCTCTAATCCGCTTACAGGTGCATGGCGACCTGAAACCGTTGTTCCGAAACAGATCTCATTATTATCGCAATATTTAGAGAGTAGAATAGCCCATGCTGCACGCAGAATTGTCGCTTTGGTGATCGATGTACCTGTTGAGCCAGGAAATGCCATCTTGTACTGGAATACCTTGCTCTCGTCTTGATAAGCAGGCTCACCAATCAGAGCGGTAGGTACTGGGAAGGATGCTCGCTTTGCTTGGAACAACTCCTGGGTCCAGTAGCTACTAGCTTCAGTTGCGTCGAGGTCTGTGACATATTTGATAAATCGGGAATAAGGCTGCAATTTCGGGAGTGGCATTTCCATGTAAGCTTGAGAGAGAGTATTCATGATAATTTGCGTGGTCCAGCCATCAAAAACGGAATGGTGCACGGTCCATACAAAATAATTCGTACCCCGAACGTCTTGGACGAGGGCTGCCCTTGAGAGAGGTGTTCCGTATCCCAAGTCTCTATTCTCAAGCTCGATATTAGAGAGGTATTGTTCTAAGTCCATGTCTTGCGTGACGTTCAAGCAGTCGAGATTCTTGAAGACAGCCTGGATGGCAGATTCTTTGAACATAACAATCCTTGTTCGCAAGATACCACACAAGTCCACAGTTGTCTCCCAAGCAGTCTTGAACTTGGTAACATCGGTACTTTCCGGTAATCTGTAGACTTTGTTGACGATGTAAGAGCCAGGATGTTTAAATGTTAAGGACAAGAGGCCTTCTTGAAGCCTTGTGCAAGGGAAAGCATCCTCAATCACAGCATCATCGTGCAGGTTGCACTTTCTTCGAATCTCTGTTACCATATCTGCTGTATCCGGTGAGAGGCCTTCCAGCATGCTGAATGGAAGAATCTCGGTATCAGGATCAAAGTCAGTTTCTGTAGCAGCTTCTGCCATGGCACATAGTCTCGGGTCGTGGAAGATGGCGCTAACTTGCAGATTTATGCTTTGCGATCGAGCGATAGAAACTAGTTGAATAGCCGTCACTGAGTCACCGCCGACTCTCAAAAAGCTGTCGTACTTGCCGATGTCCTTGGGGGTTATGTCTAGAACTCGAGCCCATAAACTTCTCAGCTTGAATTCCATAGCAGTGTTCGGAGGTTCGTGCTTTGTCGTCTCGGGGGCAAATCGAAGACGATCCTGTGTAGTCAACGCAGTGGCGTGGGCAACGAGAGCTTTGCGATTTACTTTGCCAGAGATTGACATCTCTGGCTGTCCTTGAAAGATAAGATAGGTTGAGGGAATCATGCACAACGGAAGTACTGCTTCAAGGGAGCTGTTTATTGATGAGATCAGCAGCCTGGTGTCTGAGGAAATGGACTCTAGCAGCTTGACAGCGCCATGAGACCTCGCGTCCGTCGGATCGTTATACCACATGAAAGCGAGTAAGGTATCAGTCGATGTACTCTTATCTGACCTGATGACTTCAACCATCGCACTTATGTTGTTTGGTAAGTGTTGGTAGATCCTTGTTTCAATTTCACCCAGTTCAACTCTCTGCCCATGAATCTTGACCTGTGAGTCCATTCGGCCGATGTACTCGTATGTCCCATCTGCGTTTCGGCGTACCAAATCTCCTGTTCTATACGCTCTCCGTCGGGAAATATCTCCCGGAAGCCAGTCTACGTCCTCCATCCAGGCTGCATTCTGCTCAAGAGTGACGTTAATATACCCTCGGGCGAGCATAGGTCCCTGGATAAGAAGCTCGCCGATACATCCCACAGGCACCAGCTGCTTCACATCTTTAGGTTCAACAACCCAAAATGCACTCGACATTGGCATACCGATGTTTGTTGGTCGATCGTCTCTTCCTACATCAGGGTTTCTGGCGCAAGATGATGCCTCGGCTGGGCCGTACAAGCCATTCAGTTGCACGTGATCCTTCCAACGATCCGATACTTGCTTCGTGATAGCCTCGCCTCCCAGACCGATTGTTGTTAAAGTTGGGACTTCAGACGGATGCAAAAGATTTGCTACCGTAGGCGTGCAAAACAACCAATTGGCCTCCGTAGACCTGATTGTCGCAGCGAGGTCGTTGAGGCGCTGGTAGTCGGATGGCATACATATGCAGGCACCTTTGCTCAGAGTGCCCAACACATCGAAGATGCCTAAATCAAATGTAAAGGCACAGAACTGGAAAACGCGAGTGCCAGGCCCCAGTCCAAGCTCAACTCCATAGGCGTCGAAAGATGTGCACACTTGGTCATGCTGTATTAGCATGCCCTTTGGCCGACCTGTAGAACCTGAGGTGAAGATAACAAAACTAGCATTCTTATAGCTAACGGAGGAGGCCACTGGGTGTGGTGGGTCGGAAAGCTCAAGCAATTCCTCCTCACTCACGACTAAGGTGTTAATATCGAGTCCAGTGCTTTGAATGGTTTCTTTAGTTTCCAAACAGCAAAGAACCAATCCGGCTTTTGAGTCTTCAATGATGGACCTAAGACGATCGGATGGAGCTGCCGAGTCCAGGGGAACAAAAGCACCTCCAGCCATTTGGACAGCGACCATCGCAACCACAGCCCAAGTGGACTTGGGAAAGCAAATAGGGACAAGGACTTCGGGTACCACGCCAAGTTCTTGTAACTTCACAGCCAGACGAGAGGCAAATATTCCTAATTCGTGATAGGTAAGATTGCGATCCCAGGAAACGATAGCAGGGTCCAACGGCCGGGCTTTGATATGTTCCTGGATAAGCCAGTGTGTACATGCCTTTGTTGGCTCGGCAAGCCTCTGTGACTCGATGGCATGTTGTTTATCCCACTCTCCAACAAGTGAGATGCTGCTCAATGGTTCTTCATCCAGGTGTAATAATTGCTGGACTACATGTTCGAAGTGATGCGAGATAGCAATAATCCGCGCAGCAGAGATGACTCGAGCATCGTAGTAAAAGACTTGATCGGCGCTATCCTCGAACATGTTACTAACAAGAACAAGAGGATAATTGAAATAATTGCCCATCGCATCCTGCGTCAGTGTTCTCTCTGTCTCTCCGGCCAAGAGAACAGAATGGCCCCCTGTTTCAAGGTCGCTAGCTTTGGCTGTTGGCTGTACCACCAACAGACTACTGAAGTCTGCCGCAGTTCTGGCATCGGGATGCAAAAGCGAGATGCTTCGTAACCCGATCTGCTCGTATGGCACCATTTCCAGAGCTTGACTTTGAATCGCTCGAAGATAGGCTCCCACAGATTGGTTTTGATCAAGCATAACTCTTACTGGTACTGTGGCTATCAATGGACCAGGCATGCTCTCTACTCCTAGAATAGGGGCTTGACGGCCAGACACAGTAGCCCCGAACACAACATCGTGGCTTTCGCAATAACGTGCAAGCACTACAGCCCAAGCAGCTCTCATTACCGATGCTTTAGTAACTGAGCTATGTCTAGAGCCCTTCAAATTGACATGTTGATTGTGTGTTCGTGGGAGATGGTCTACACCCGTGGAGTAGCATTCGTCCACGGGAGGAGGAAAAGATGCCTTCCTTGCTCCAACAAGCGCCTTTTTCCAGTACTCTCCAGCCTTTTTCATGTCCACATCCATTGAATACTTGATGAAGTTTGAATACGGGCGCAGGGCTGTCAATGTCTCCTCCTGAAACACCTGGTGAAGGGTAACAAAAATTGTCTTCAATGCCCAGCCATCATACATTGCGTGATGTGTCGTCCAAACTATATAATCTTTGCCATCTGCACAAGACACAACAGTGTTCAAAGAAAGACGAGTTCCATATCCCATGATGCTAGTGGTGGGCTGGTTCATATATGCGGCTGGATTGGCTGCGGTGACATGTTCCCATTCCATCTCTTCCTTGACAACTAATTGATATGATTTCCGATGAACGAATACGATTCTAGACCGCATATTGGTGCACATCTGTGCTGTTGTATTCCAACAGTGTTTAAAACGGGCCAAACCAACATGGTCGTGGATTCGGAACACGTATTTGGCGATGTAGGAACCAGGCTGTTTTTCTGTTAGGGACATTAGACCTTCTTGCATGGAGGAACAAGGGAAAGCATCCTCTATTAATTGGGTCTGAGAGAGCTGCCATTTCTGTCTCATTTCTGGGCTATTGATTCTCTCCCGGATATGAGGTTCGATCAGATCAAAGGGCGAAAGCGGCTGCTCTTCAGATGGCATGTCCAGACACTCAACCGCTTTCTCAGCCACAGCAAGGAGAGTCGGGTTGTCAAAGATGTCCTTGATTGTCAATGATATTCCAGAGTTGCGTGCCACGGTAACCAATGAGATAGCCGCTATAGAATCACCTCCTATTTGTAAGAAATTATCATCTCGTCCGATTGTATCAAGTGGAAGTTTTAGGATGTCGGCCCAGAGCTCTTGAAGCTGTCTCTCCATTCGGGTTTCCGGTTGACGCTTTTTAGTTTCGACGCGTGAATATTTAGCCAATTCAGTTGTATCAAGTGCCATTGTGATCTCCTTCAACTTTTTCCGATCCAATTTCGTCGACGTGATTGATGGCATAAATCGGCAGTATATAAAATAGGTCGGTATCATATACCGTGGTAGCTTGGCGCTCAGCCTCCCTACCAACTCGATGATCTGAGCCTGATTCTCTTCAGAGGAGCACTCAAAAATATCCTGTGCTTCAAAGGAACGAGACATAACCTGATCAGTGAATGACAGATACGCCACTAGATTTGTGCGAGTTGCTATTTCGACGCTGTCAACCACGACATGACGAAGGTTATGAAGACCTTGTCTAATTTGACTCTCGACTTCTCCAAGTTCCACTCTGAGACCTCTGATCTTGATCTGAGTATCCTTTCTACTAACGAACTCCAACGTTCCATCAGAATTATAAGTGCATAGATCTCCCGATTTATAGGCACGATTCCACCCGGTGATAGTTCGTCGAGGCGCCCACGAAGGAAGCGGTTGCACCATGCTTGCATCTGTTTTCTCTTGGTCCCTAAGATACTCGCGCAGCAACGTCGGGCCTTGTATAACAACCTCTCCAACGGTTCCAATAGGGGCCAGTTGGGATGGGTCCTCCGGATCGACTATCCAGCAGAAACTACCGATAGGACGCCCGATCGTGAGTGGTGACTCATCATTGTCTGTCCATTCATGGAGTGTACTAACGAGGCACGTCTCCGCTGGACCCCATCCATTAAGTAGCCTGACTTTTCCAAACCAAACATCAAGAATATCTCTACCAACAGCCTCTCCGGCAAGAGCAACAAGCTCTAGACTGGGGACCTCCTCGGGGTTGATGGTGCGGATGAATGACGGCGTCAACCAAGCCCAATTAATGCTATGCTTTCTAATAAACTCCGGCAGGTTATTCATCCTGTTGCGTTCAGATGGAACAAAGATGCTGGCTCCAGACATCAATGGCAGAATAATTTCACCAATAGTGATATCGAAGACAAATGCACCAAACTGCAGGACCCTTTCACTACGTGTGATGCCTATCCTCTGTGCAACAGCAGTCTGACTGGTGCAAACAGCAGCGTGCTCCATCACAAAGCCCTTTGGTGTTCCGGTGCTTCCCGAAGTAAATAACGCGTACATTGCAGATCTGGGGGATACTGTGATTGCAGGTGAAGAGTCCGGGAATTCCGAGGCCTGAAGCTGTTCATCCAAAGCCTTATGTACTTCTATCACGTTCGGCATAATATCCTCGCACATTGAGGCGTTTGAAGGTGAGCAGAGAGCCACAGTCGCCTTGGTCTGCGATACGACTTGCTTTTGACGTTGAATTGGATGAGATGGCTCGAGGGGCACCCAGGCGGCACCCGCCTTATTAATAGCAAGAATTGAGACAAAATGCCATGCAGATTTGTCGAAGCAAACATGAACCAAGTCTTGTGGCTTAACCCCGATTCTACCAAGCTTGTGAGCAAGACGATTGGCTGCCTGGTTGAGTTCCATATAGGTAAAATCCCCATCCCACGCACAAATGGCGGGTGCCTCTGGGTTTGTTGATGCTTGGCTTTCGACCAAGGTATGGAAGCAGGTGTTCATTATCTCAGGATTCTCTGTGTTCCACGAGATAGCCTTTTCCAGATCCCATATACCAGCAAGTGATACATCTCCTAACAGACTTTCTCTTGTAGTAAGAAGTTGGCGGACCACATTGTCGTATTGGTGGTAGATTGCAGTAGCCTGGAGCTCAGAAAGATGCTCAGCGTTGTAAATAACATGGAGCTCAACGTTCTCAGCGTGGACATGGCATTGGATCACTAGAGGGTAGTTAAAGTAGCCCTGCAAGATGTCCTCCGCTAACTCGTCTTCGCCAGACCTCGGAACCAGTAAATCTTCTCTCGTTCTCGAGGCAAGAAAGCTGGCTGGCTGTACCACAAAGAGACTGGAAAATTTACAAGCATCCATTGCATCGGGTCCAATCTTAGAGATGTTTTGAAGGCCAAACTGTTCATAGCTAACCATTTCTGATGCCTGGGTCTGAACATCCTGAAGAAAGGTTTCAACGGACTTTTTAGTATCCAATTGAATCCTTATGGGCACCGTTGCAATGATAGGTCCGGGAATAGATTCGATTCCATCAACAGGTGCTTGGCGGCCGGATATGGTTGCGCCAAAGCAGATATCCTGACTATCACAATACTTTGCAAGCACCACGGCCCAGGCAGCGCGTAACACCGTGGCAGTTGTAACGCGATTATGCACTGATTCCTGAAGGCTGAGGGATTGCTTCAACACGCGAACCGCGCCCCTATTTTCATGCTTTCCGTGCTTAACAGCAGGGAACAAGGCCGGCTTGACGCCTTGAAGCTGAGTCGCCCAGTAAGTCCTAGCTGCGTCAACATTCATGTTGGTTGTATGTTGAATAAACCAAGCATATGGCACCACGGGTGTAATCTCTGTGCTGGAATATATGCTTAGTAATGTGTTCATGACCAACCGAATGGTCCATCCGTCCTGGATTGCGTGATGAATGGACGCCACGAAGTGGTAGTCGCCCCCGTCGTCTCGGGAAAGTGTGTAATGGCAGAGGGGTGTTCCATACGTCATTTTGAGGCTATAAGCCCTCTTCAGAGCATCTGATAGCCTTAGATTTCCAGTTGAATCGTCCCATGATGTGTCATTCTTGACAACTAATTGAGTATGCAGACCATTCGAATTGATGATACGAGTGCGAAGAATAGGACAGGCTTCGAGTGTCTTCATCCAAGAATCCTTGAATCTAGTTAAGACAATATGTCTTGATAACTTGTAAACGAACTTGGCAATGTACGAGCCGGGTTGTTTAGCTGAAAGTGCAATGAGGCCGACTTGGAGGGCTGTACATGGATAGGCATCCTCAATCACTTGATGTACATCCAGACCACATTCCTCTGACACGTTGCCAGCATTGATCTGTTCGGAAATAGATTGATCAAGCATTGAGAATGGTGAGATAGACTGCACGGCCTGATCAGGGTTCAAAAACTTAGCAGTTTCTGCAACACGCCATAAACGCGGATCGGCGAAAATGTCCTTGACTGTGATCTTGATTCCTTCGTCGCGGGCAGCTTTGACAACTTGGATTGCCGCAATGGAATCGCCCCCAATTCCCATAAAGCTGTCCCCACGTCCAATAGATTCTTCATTTATGTTAAGAACCTTTGCCCACAGCTTTTGCAAGGTGATTTCCATAGAGGTCTCTGGAGCCTGCTTGTCTGCATCAAGAAGCGAGTAACCATTCAATTGCTCCCGGTTCAGCGTTTTCGTAGTCTCCTTCAGGATCTTCTTGTTTAACTTTCCAGATACAAGGAGCGGCATATGGTTGCACGGTATAAATGTGGTTGGTATCATGTAAGGGGGCAGCGTGTCACGTAGCTTTTCGACGAGAGATGCCAACATCATTCGCAACTCCTCGGTCATGTTGGAAAAGAGCGCCTCATTATGAGGATCCTTTCTACGACTTGAAACTTGTTTCTGACTTTGAGGGCAGAAATAGCATACCAAGCTAGTCACCCCACCCCTCAACTGGGAGTCTACAGCAACATGGTAGCTGCCATCCAGAGCGGCCTGAACGTGGTATTCAATGTCTCCTAGTTCTATCCGCAGACCACGAATCTTGGTTTGAGCATCCTTCCGGCCCGCGTATTCCACGGTACCATCAGGATTCAGGAAGCCCAAGTCACCGGTTCGGTACATCCTATTCCAATATGGAGACTCGCGATTTGGTGCCCAGTCAGGCATATCAGTCACAACGGCCTCCTTCGTTTTCTCTTCATCTAAGAGATATTCCTTCAGAAGTGTGGGGCTTTGAATGACGATTTCGCCTAAGCACCCCACTGGAGCAAGCTTCTTGGGATTGTTTGGCTCCACGATCCAGCAATATCCACCGATTGGGCGCCCAAGTGTTAGATTGGATTCCTCGATAGATTTCCATTCATGTGCTGCAGCAGCGACACAGGCCTCTGTAGGACCCCATGCGTTGAAAACCCGAGCACTTCCGTACCATTGCTGAAATACCTCTCGACCGCCAGCCTCGCCGCCAATAAGTATCGTATTGATCGATGGAACCTCATCGGGCTTAATCGTACGTGCCAGAGAAGGGGGAAGGATCATGGAGTTAATAGAAGACTCATGAATGTAGGCCGCAAGGTTATTCATTCGATCGTGTTCTGAGGGCACATATACACACCCGCCGTGTATAAGAACACCGAAAATCTCCATGATAGACTGATCAAATACATGCGAACTGAATTGGAGGTACTTCGTCGTATTCGAAAGTCCGATCCGGTCGCCGAGAGCTGTCATGCTACAACAGACCGCACCATGTTGGATTGCTACTCCTTTTGGCGTACCCGTACTTCCAGACGTGAAGAGGACATACATAAGATCACGCGGCGAGATTGTCAGAGCAGGCCCGTTTTGGTCAGACTTTCCTCTCTGCAAACGCTCAAAGAACGCGTGGTCGATTTCGATAGATTGCCGTGAAAGACGAGCCGATACCTCGGCAGTGGCTGGAGCGGAAATTACGAGCTTGAAGTTGGCTTGCTGAGCAATCTGTTGCAGACGTTGTGGAGGGTGTGCCGGCTCAAGAGCCACCCATGCAGCCCCTGTCTTGTTAATCGCGATGGCTGCAATAGTGTACCATGCCGACTTTTCAAAACACAACGCGACCAAGTCGCCACGTGTTATCGACAACTCTTTGATCAGGTAATTAGCCAGTCTGTCGGTTTCTTGTTCCAGCTCCTGGTATGTGAACCTTCCATCCCAGGCGCAGATAGCCATCGCAGTTGGGTCTTGTCGTGCGTGATTACCGATGATAAGGTGTGGGCAGCTGTCGACGACCTGTGGCTCATAGTGTGAATTGGCTTCGTAAGCTTGTTTCAAATCCCATTCACCAGAAATAGACACGGATTCAAGTTTAGCATCTGGCAATGACGAAAACTGCTGCAAAACATTTCCAAAATGGTGGTACATTGCCTCAATTCTATGTTCGGGCAACACATGAGGGTTGTAGCACATCACGAAATCAATAGATTCTTGGTAAAGATGTACTTGAACAACCAGAGGGTAATTGAAAAAGCTCTCCATCATTTCTTCGTCGTTGGAGTTGCTCGAATTGAGCTCAATGACGGGCTGAGGGCCATCAGTCGTAGTCAAGTGCTGCATAGGCTGCACAACGAACAGGCTACCAAAGTCACAGGCTTCCTTCGCATCCGGACTAGTCTTTGAGATATTTTGCAGGCCATATTGCTCAAATGGAACCATCTCCAGAATTTGAGCCTGTGTGCTCTCGAGAAACTCCGAGACAGTACTATTTTGATCAATTTTAACTCTGACGGGTACTGTAGCGAGAGTAGGCCCGGCAATGCTGACAACACCAGGAACCGGTGCCTGGCGCCCTGAAACTGTTGTCCCGAAGCAAACATCATCGGTATTACAGTATCTGGCAAGCATGTACGCCCAGGCAGCGCGAAGGACAGACGCTCTAGTCGTAGACATATCAGTAGAAGCAAAATTCATCGGCCTTTTGAAGATCTTAATAGCCTTTTCAGCCTTGTTGAGAGGATTCTGGGGGAATGTAGCCCTCTGAGCTCCCTCCAGCTGTGCTCTCCAGTATTGAGATGAGGCATCTAGGTCGAGATCCTGAGTGTACTGGATGAACCCTGCATATGTTGGCTGCTCTGGTGTGCCAAGCCCATGGTAACACTGGTTCAGCAGCGAGAGAATGATTCGCATTGACCATCCGTCGAAGACTGCATGGTGTATGGTCCAGACAAATGCCTGCTTTCCCCCATCCTCGATAAGACTATATCGGCAAAGCCTATCTCCATACCCCATTTGCATATTCTGCATATCTCCCAGAAGAGATTTCATGCCATCTTCATCAGGTATGTCCCAAGATGTCTCGTTACGAAGGACAACTTGAAAAGCCTTGTTACCCAACAGCATTACACGTGTTCTGAGGATCTGACATTCGGAGACTGTTCTATCCCACGCCGATTTGAAGCGAGTTGGATCCACATTATCAGGGAGATAGAAAGTATGTCTCGCGATGTATGAACCAGGATGCTTTGCTGCCAAAGTAATAAGGCCTTCCTGGAGGGTGGAACAGGGGTAAATATCCTCTATATCCTGCTCGGTCGAAATACTGCACTGCAAACTTGCTTGATGCATCGCTACGAACTTTTCATCTGAAGCTAACAAGCTGAATGGCTCGGGCGTGAAAAGTGAGTTTCCATCGGCCATCGACGAGATGCTTGCTGAGGCGGCCATTGCGTCAAGGCGTGAGTTTCCAAAAGCGGTGTTCATGTCGACTGCAATTCCGTTTTCGCGAGCCAGAGATACTAAATGAATTATGGTAATTGAGTCGCCTCCGATTCGGAGAAAATCGTCATACTTCCCTATACGATCAGAAGGCAGCTTCAGAACCTGAGCCCAGAGTTCTCTTAACTTGAGCTCCATACTTGTCGAAGGCTCCGTCATGTCTTGATTCTTGTGTGAAAATGCATCCCTCTCCTTTGGCAAGAGATTTTCGCCAATCGATCTCAGTCCTCTTCTATCGATCTTCATCGAAGAGATGAAAAGCATCTTCTTGAGTGGCACAATCATGCTTGGTATCATGTAGCCAGGCAGCACGTTTCTCAACTTTTGGACTACTTCCTTCACACGCTGAGCCATTTTCTCATCTGGAATCAATAGAAATTCCGATGATCCTTCGATATGCTCTGTGGGCTTTCCGTTCCCCAATGTCCCAGCAAAATTGACAAATGCAATCAACGCTTCCCCACCAGACGGTTGGCGAACAACATCGACAGCAACATTCTCAGCTTCATGTAAGAGAGCTTTGATATTATGCTCAATCTCTCCAAGTTCGATTCTCTGACCTCGAAGCTTAATCTGGTTGTCCTTTCTGCCACAATATTCGATCTCGCCTTCAGCGGTGTATCGAACAAGATCACCTGTCGTGTAGAATTTGTTGTGTGTTGCGACATTGCAGTATTCCGAGAAGCCGAGATCTTGGACAAAGCACATTTCCGTCTTGGCCGGGTCATTTAGATAACCTTGTGCTAGGGTGTTTCCTTGAATGATCAGCTCACCAACACATCCAATAGGTGTGAGCTGGTTGTGGTTATCCGGCTCAACAATCCAGCAAGCGCTATTCGTGGAACCACCAATTATAAGAGGAGAGTCCAGGACTGATTTGTACGAATACATGCAGCAGATTACGCAGATTTCTGTAGGCCCATATGCATTGAGCAGTCTCAACTTTCCAAACCAAAGATCAAGAACATCTTGTGCAGGAGCCTCTCCGGCTAAAATCAAAACTTCGAGCAGCGGTACTTGTTCAGGTGTGAAAGTCCTTACAAAGGATGGTGTAAGAACTGCTCCTGTCACACGTGCCTCTGTCATGAACTTAGGAGCACCCTGTAGCCGCTCATCTTCGCTGGGAACACAGACTGTTCCGCCGTATGCGAGTGTCAAAAAGATCTCCATAATGCATGCATCAAAAGTGTAAGTTGAGAACTGCAACCATCTAGTATTTGGGTGGGGATTTATGAACCCGGCCAGTCCATGCATGGATGTACAAAGAGCTGAATGACTGATCATAATCCCCTTTGGTTTGCCGGTAGAACCCGAGGTAAACAAAATATATGCCAAGTCGCTTGGAGACGCTCGCGTTGACTTTTCTTGGCTTTGTTGTTTCTGTTCTGAGAGTTTCGAGACGAAGGATTTCGAAAGGTTCAGGATAGTAGCAGTAGTACCCATGTTTTGACAAGCATTCAAAGTTGACGGAGATACTATAATAATCGAAGCATTTACTTCCTTGACCAACGCCTCACGGCGGCTTTCAGGGTGGGCTGGGTCTAAAGGTAGAAAGGCACCGCCTGCTTTAAATATAGCCAACATCGCCATTATCCCCAGAATAGATCGCTGAGTGCACAACGCAACAACGCTTCCTCTTTTAACACCTAGACTCTGAATGTATGTTGCTAAGGATGATGTCAGGTCTTCCAGCACGGCGTATGACATTGACTCTTCAGTGGTGTAGATAGCTTCGTGATCAGGCTGCGCCAAGGCTTTGTCGGTTATCATATGATGAATACAATCGGCATGGAACTGAACTTTGTCTTTATTCAGTGCCATAGAGTATTCCAAATCCCAAGATCCTGACACGGATAACGATTGAAGAGTGTTACCGTTTGCTTGCTGGAGCTGGTCAACAATATGGCCAAAGTGGCGAGACATCGCACCAAGCTGTGACTCGGTCAATGAGTTCCGATCGTACACGAATGTAAGGTCAACATGATCCCCTGCTAATGAGCATTGGGTCACCAGAGGGTAGTTAAAATAATCCTGCATCATGTCCATTGTAAGTTCTTTTCCTCCATCAAACACCTCCATGACCGAATCAGTCAAGCCATCGCTAGGCTGGTGAGATTGGACAACAAACAAGCTGGAAAAATCGCATGCTTGTTTGAATGAAGGGCTAATTCGAGATATCTCCGCAAGTCCGTACTGTTCAAAGGCCACCATTTCAGATGCTTGATCCTGGACTTTGCGTAGAAAGCTTGACACTTTCTGTCGCTTATCCAGAATTATTCGGACTGGAACAGTAGCCAAGACAGGACCAACCATGGATTCCAATCCAGGTACAGAGGCATTTCGGCCAGAGACAGTAACACCGAAGCATATATCATCAGTATCACTATACCGGGCAAGGAGAATGGCCCATGCTGCTCGCAAGATTGTAGCCTTCGTGATAGAAGATTTTGTTTCGATGCCAAGTTGGACGCTGCACTCAAAGGACCCTGTGTCTCTCTCCCGGCTTGAGCTCTTCACTTTTGGTTCGACAGGAAATCGAGCTCTGCTTGCACCCTCGAGTTGTAAGGTCCAATAGTTCTCAGCCTGAATCTTGTCAACCTTCAACGCATACGCTACGAAACCCGAATATGGTTGCCGTTCAGGTAAACGAGCATTGTGATAAGCAGTACTCAGAGTGTCAATAACCAAATCCCAACTCCATCCATCAAATGTGGAGTGGTGATTGATGGATATAAAGTATCTTTGACCACTACTTTCTTCAATCAGAGCGTAACGGCTGAGCCTTGAGCCATACCCCATATCCAGGTGCTTGAGTGTCTTTAGGTAGGAATGGAGGTCATAACCCTCAAGTTCCTCCCACTGAGGAGATTCTTTGGAAATGACCTGCAATGATTTCCCATCAACGAACACGATCCTAGTTCTAAGGTTGGAACATATCTCCACTGTGCGGTTCCATGCCTTTTTGAATTGTAGCGTGTCAACACAGCTAGGTATTCTATACACGTGTTTGGCGACATACGACCCAGGAACCTTCATCGTCAAGGCCATTAATCCTTCTTGGAGTTTTGTGCATGGGTAGACATCTTCGATGGTCAAATCAAGAGGTAGATTGCACCGCATGTGGAAACCGTCCGCGGTCAGCATTCCGCGGGTCTGCTCATCGATCAAGCTAAATGGTTCAACCGAAGTCTCAGTTCCAACTCCAACATCTGCACTATATGATGCCCTTTCAGCCACTTTACATAGCCTCGGGTCGTCAAACACGTCTTTAAAAACGATATTGATACCCTCCTGGCGGGCGTTGGCAACAAAGTGAATAGCAGTAACAGAATCACCACCAATTCTGAGAAAGCTGTCATCGCGTCCAATGGACTCTGCAGGTATCTTAAGGCTCTGTGCCCATAGTTTTTGTAGCCGCTTCTCCATGGATGTCTCTGGTGGCCGTTTGATGCTTTCACTCAATGAATAACTCGCGAGCTGGTCAGGGTCTAACGTCTCGGTGTGACGTATTAATGCTTTCCGATCCAGCTTGGCAGAGCTGTTGACTGGCATGTATTCACATGGAATAAAAAGCACAGGGATCATGTATTGCGGCATCGTCACGTTCAGCTCACCCAACATCCTGGAGACCTTATTTTGGGTCGCCTCGGTCATGGGAAGAAACATTTCGCTGGCCTCCTTGGCACCGGCACTTGCTTGCTTCTCCTCCTTGTTGAAGCAGAAGTGCGAGATCAACCTCATGGTTGCCCCGATCTTGAGTACATTAACGGCAACCTGAGATACTCCGTCTAAGGCATTGAGAATTCGGTGCTCAACCTCGCCCAACTCGATTCGCAGGCCACGAATCTTGACCTGCGCATCACGACGGCTAGAGAACACAATATTACCATCCTGGTCATAATATCCCAAGTCGCCCGACCTGTAGAATCTGTTCCAGTCCGGTTGGTCTCTTCGTATAGCCCATGAAGGTACATCTTCAACCAAGACCTCCCGTGACTTTTCTTGATCTCCTAGGTACTCTCTCAACAACATCGGTCCTTGGAGAACAATTTCGCCTACAACACCAATCGGCGCAAGTTGAGATGGGTTCTTTGGGTTGACAATCCAACAGTGAGATCCGACAGGCTTTCCCAGAATCAACGGGTGCTCTCTGCTCGAGCTCCATTCATGGATAGTATTAATGACACAAGTCTCTGCTGGTCCCCAGGCGTTGATGAGTCGCGTTTTTCCGAACCACGACTGCAACACGTCATGCCCGAGAGCTTCACCAGCTGTCACAATCATTTTGAGGCTCGGGTAATCTTCTGGTTTCAAAGAATCTAGAAGTGTCGGTGTGATAATGGCAGCGTTCACTTGCCTATCATGGACGAATTCCTTGAGCGAGTTCATTCGCATGTGCTCCGATGGGATACATACACAGCCACCCAACATGAGCGGCCAGTAAATCTCGCCAATGCACAAATCAAATGCGAAAGATGCAAATTGCAACATTCGTACATCCGACTTCATACCCAATGCTCTAGTCATAGCCACTTGACTACTCGCCAATGCTTTGTGTTCCATAACAAAACCTTTTGGTGTCCCGGTGCTGCCAGAGGTAAACAAGACGTAGCATGGATCTCGTGGAGTCACAGCTGATGTTGGCTTTCTTGGACCACTTTCAGGGCTACTTCGGGCTAGTTGTTCGTCAAGTGTGGCCGTCACCTCTAGTACAGACGGGGCCAGCTTTCGACACATCTCCTTATTGGATGGTGAAACGAGTACGAGCTTGGCCTTTGTTTTCTCAATGACCTGCTTATGGCGCTGCAAAGGGTGTGAGGGGTCTAGAGGCACCCATGCGGCACCAGCCTTGTTAATAGCTAACATAGAAACAATCATCCATACGGATTTCTCAAAGCAGGTATGAACAAGATCTTGCGTTTTGACACCATGTTCAGTGACGAGCACATGTGCAAGCCGGTTTGCAGC
Source organism: Clonostachys rosea (assembly GCA_026958235.1). Lineage (NCBI taxonomy): Eukaryota > Fungi > Ascomycota > Sordariomycetes > Hypocreales > Bionectriaceae > Clonostachys > Clonostachys rosea. The sequence continues at coordinate 651,446 of CP110204.1, forward strand.
GCTATTGAGTTGGGAATAACTCAGTTCTGAATCCCAGGCAGAAACAGCGGGCTTATCCGGTGTTCTCATGGCCTGTTGTTCAATCAAATCGTGAACACATTCAAGAACCATCTCCGATCTGTCTGGGTTGAAATTCACCGCTTTCTGGGCGTCCCAGGTGCCAGCTACTGATACCTCCGAAAGTGGGATTTTATCTGATGTAACCAATTGCTTTGTGACATGTTCAAAGTTGTGACAGAGGGCCTGAATTTGGAACTCAGACAGCACTGCTGAGTTGTATGTCATGTCCATCTGAACAAATTCGTCATATATGTGACACTGGATTACAAGAGGATAGGCAAAATATCCCTGCATCAAGTCCACGTCTGTGCCTCCATGAGCACTTGTAGGGATCAATAGAGCATCTGAATTGTGACCTTCATTGTTGCCAGACCAGTCAAGGTGCTGCCTAGGTTGGACGACCAACAAACTGGTAAAGTCACATACGCCCTTTTCAACTTGCTCAAGTTTGGAGATATTCCGCAGGCCATATTGCTCGAAAGGAATCATATCGGTGGCCTGCTTCTGTAGCCGACGCAAGAAGTCAGACACCTTTTGGTTTCCGTCTAGGAAGACCCGGATCGGCATCGTTGCTAACGCTGGACCCGCCATATCCAACAGGCCTGGAACTTCTGCTTGACGACCGGCCATGCTAGTGCCAAAACAAATATCCTCAGTATCACAGTAAGACGCGAGGATAATTGCCCAAGCGGCACGGAGAATGATCGGTTTGGTAACGGACTGGCCATTTCTACACTCTTTAAGCTCGATTCTTTGGTGCCAAATCTTGGTTGGGGAGGATTGATCCCGAGCCCCTGAGTCCGAGTCTGAGGGGAATGCTGCTTTTGTGGCTCCTTCAAGCTGCTTACTCCAATAATCGCTTGACTTCTGTTCATCCAAGTCCAAAATATGCTTGACAAAACGCGGGAATGGTTGCAGTTCTCGAATCTCTTGCTTGTAGTACGCCCGTTGGAGAGTGTCCATTATTATCTTAGCGCTCCATCCATCGAAAACCGCATGATGCATTGTCCAGATGAAATGCGTGCTGTTGCCCTGGCCACCCTTCACCAAAGAAAAATGGCTGAGCGGCGAACCATATGTCATCTTTGCAGACTGAGCCTCATAGACCGCCTCTTTCACGCTTCCAAACTCCGCAAAATCCGGCTGCTCATCATTTCGGACAACTACCTGCAAGCAGAGTCCATCAATGAATATGATTCGGGTTCGGAGGTTGGCACAAAGTTGGACAGTTTGCTTCCAGGCATTTGTAAACCGTTCCATACAAATTCCTTCTTTCAACTTGTAGATAAACTTTGCAATGTATGAACCAGGCTGTTTCTCCGATAGTGCCATCGCGCCTTCTTGAAACTGCGTACAGGGAAACGCATCCTCTAGTTCTTGGTGTGGTAAAAGGCTTGCGCTGTGTCTCAACGCTTCCTGCCCATCCATGGTGCGCAGCGATTCTTTCAATAGGCTGAAGGGTTCAACTTCGATGGAGACACTACTTTCGCCATGTAAGACTGTGGCAGAGGCCGCCACTACTGACAGACGTGGATCTTTGAAGATAGCGTTTACGGTGAGTCCAATACCTGCATGATGTGCCACCCTCACAAGGTGGATGGCAAGGATAGAATCACCTCCCAGACCAATGAAACTGTCGTCTAGGCCAATCATGTCCAGAGGCAGTTTCAAAATATCTGCCCACATGGCCTGAATCTTCTTCTCCATCACGGTCTCTGGGTTGCGCTTCTTGCTGCTCTGGAGACCATAACTGCTCATCTCAACCGGGTCAAGAAGGGATGTGAGTCTGCTTAACTTTCTCATGTCTATCTTGTCCGATGTCAAGATGGGCATATAAAAGCAGGGGATAAAGCGAGTAGGAATCATGTACTGTGGTACTCTGACGCTCAACTCTCCTCCTGCGGTCGAGAGAAGCAACTGGAGATCCTCGCTAAGAGGAATAAATGGCGATTTCTCAGCCGACTGGAGCCTCTTGTCATTGAAGCAAACATATGCTATCAACTGAGAGCCGGTATCTCCCTTGTATACATCCACAGCCACTTGGCGTACTCCGGGTAAGACTGCCAAGATATGGTGTTGCACCTCCCCAAGTTCGATACGGAACCCGCGAATTTTGACCCGGGAGCCCTTCCGTGAAACAAATTCTAAAGTTCCGTCGGGATTATACCGACACAAATCCCCAGACTTAAAGCAGCGGCTGAAGTATTTCGTATCTTGCTTGAGAGCCCACGGTGGAGGGGTTCCCAGTATTGACTCGTCTGTCTTCTCTCTGTCCCGAAGATACTCACGTAACACTGAAGGGGTCTGGAGAAGAACCTCTCCGACAGTTCCAGTAGGTGCTAGTTTGCTAGAATCGTCAGGATCAACAATCCAACAATTGCCTCCCACTGGATATCCGATGTTCATAGGTGATTCATGTGCAGATGAATACTCCTGTAATGTGTCCACCACGACGGTTTCAGCTGGTCCCCATCCATTGAAAAGACGGACTCTCCCAGCCCAATTATCAAGAATATCACGGGTCACGGCCTCTCCAGCAAGGAACAGCATTCTGACGCTCGGGACTCTGTCCGGAGTCAAAATACGAACAGAAGAGGGTGTGAGGAAAAGCCAGTCAATCTTCATATCATTGATAAAGAGATCAAGACCGTTCATGCGTACAGCGTCAGGAGGAACGCAGATGCAAGCACCCGCAACCCAGGACATCATGATTTCGCAAACCGAAAAGTCGAATACATAAGACGCAAATTGAAGCGCCCTTGCATCTGGCTGCATCCCCAGTCGCTTGACTATTGCATTCAAGCTCGTACAAAGCCCCCGGTGTTCTATCACGATACCCTTGGGCGTTCCCGTGCTACCCGATGTGAAGAGTACATAAGCAGCGTTGCCTGGGGATACATTGCAAATCCCATTCGCTTTCGGCTGCCTTTTCTGGAGCTTCTTATCAAGAGTCTGTCCGACTTCCACCACTTGTTCGATCAACGCAGAACACAAATCGGCCGTCTGTGTAGAAGCAAGCACGAATCTCGCTTCTGTTTGGGAAACGACCTGCCGGTGGCGCTCGAAAGGATGCGATGGGTCAAGAGGGACCCAAGCACATCCAGCCTTGTTGATCGCTAGGATAGAGACGAAAAACCACGCAGACTTTTCAAAGCAAACTGGAATAAACTCATCAGACTGAACCTCGTAGGTCTTGACCAGATAGTGCGCCAGTCTATTTGCCTTCTTATTCAGCTCCTTGTACGTCAATTTCATATCCCAAGCGTCAATTGCTAATGCGTCAGGTCTGGTCTTTGCGTGTGCCTCGACAAGTTCATGAGCGCAACTCTCAATTATCTCAGTCTCCTCTCGACTGTTCGATAAGTGGGCGAACTGCACATCCCAAGGTCCTGAGATGGAAATTTCGCCGAGGGTTTTGTCTTCTGGAAGTAGAATCTCATCGACTGCCCGCTTGAAGTGATGAGAGAGTGCTTCCAATTGCACCTCGCCAATGACATCTGGGTAGTAGGTGAAGTCGATTTCAACCTGACCGTCACCAACACGCAATTGCACTACGAGAGGGTAGTTGAAATACGTCTTCATTGCCTCTTCGGACAAAGCCCTCTCTTCTCTTCCACTTATCAGAACGTTATCCTCAGCGGTAACGGCAACGCTGTCCAGGTGGTGCATGGGCTGAATAACCATCAAATGGGCAAAGTCGCAAGCGTCCTGCGCATCTTGGCTCAACTTGGAGATATTCTGTAGGCCGAACTGCTCATACCGGGCCATTTCAGCCGACTGAGACTGAACCTCGCGAAGGAAAACGGAGACGAGCTTCGTGTTGTCAATCTGAATACGAACAGGAACTGTGGCAATCATAGGCCCTGGAATTTCATTCAATCCTGGGATTGGTGCCTGCCTTCCAGATACAGTCGTTCCGAAGCACACATCCTTCGAACCGCAATACTTTGCAAGAACAATCGACCACGCGGCTCGAAGTATAGTACCGGCGGTGGAGGAAGGTTTCGTCAGATTGTGGAAGGGCATAGTCGATTTCATCACCAGGGCAGAGTTTGCCGGCCTGGCAGACAGATGTGAGGTAGGAAACTGGGCCTTGCTTGCGCCCTCCAGCTCACTCCGCCAATACCTACTCGCATCTTCAGTATCAATAGACTGGATGTATTGGATAAAGTTGGCATATGGCTGCACGGGTTCCAAGTTGTGGCCATGGTAAGCATGGTATAAACCATCCAGAACAATCTTCATTGTCAGGCCATCAAAGGCAGCATGGTGAATGGTCCAGAGGAAATAGAGCTCGCCATCATCTTGCTGCACGATTCCGAAACGATTGAGTCGGTCTCCGTAGCTCATTTTGACTTTGTTGCTAATTTTTCTCACGTGCGTTGACAGACTGACGCCAGTAGCAGGATGTTCCCAAGCGATATCGTCCTTGATGACGACCTGCAAAGCTTTGTTCTCAACTAGAACAATTCTGGAACGCAGGCTATCACAGTTTTTCATCACCTTTTCCCATGCTTCTTTGAAGCGCGCAAGATTCAGACTATTCGGTAACTTGTAAACCCAGCGGTGAATATAAGAGCCTGGTTGTTTGACGCCCAGCGCCATGAAGCCTTCTTGGAGGGTCGTACAAGGGTATACATCCTGGATTTCTTGGTCCTCAAGTAAACCGCACTCGGTTCTTACTTTCTCTCTTGCCTCTTCCGGGTCCTGGGGGCCTAGCATGCTGAAAGGTTGAACGTCAACCTCAACATGGTCGTCGTCGATAGAGGCAATTGCGGCCATTTCAGAAAGCCGCGGGTGTCGAACAACATCAGCTGGCACCATCTGAATGCCGAAACGGCTAGCCAATGTTACCAGCTCTATGGTAACTAGAGAATCGCCTCCAAGCAGCAAGAAGTTGTGCTTTTTGCCGATCGCCGAGGCTCCCGTAGTGATGATGCCTTGGAGCACGCACCTCCATAGAACCCGAAGGACCATCTCAGCTTCCGTTGTCGGGACCTCATCGTCAGCCAGTTCATCTGAAGCCCCCTCTCTGAAGATAGATATTAATCTTTCTCTTCTCTCCTTTGGTGCCCTTTCGTTTAGGTTGGAAAATGCACGCTTCATTCGTGAGCTGTCATCTGTGTCGTTACCGGTGTGACCATAGTCCCATGAGTACGATGGAAGTCCCGAGATTGCCTTTCCATGGCTGAAAATCGGTGCCAGATTTGCGACTGCAGACTCTTGCCAGAGTCTCCCGACTGCTGAAAGAAACGTTATCTGGCTGTTTGTGTTCCGCTTCTGAGACGGCACATAGTTATATGGCATGTCCTCAGACTCGCAAATCTGTCGCAGTGGCACACCAAGTGTGGAATGCGGCCCAACCTCCAGGAACAGACACTCTCCTCTATTCTTCAGATACTTTTTGATAGCAGTGCTAAAGCGGACCCGACTGTTGAGATTCGTGGCCCAATAATCAGGTCCGAGGAACTCTGGGTGATCAACCACTTGGCCCTGTATGCTGGAGATGAAAGCCAATCCACGCCCATCCTGGGGCCTTGAGAAACAAACGCCCTCTATCAACAGATTTTCGAGAAACCTTTCGGTTACCGGGCTCATCTGATCTACATACGGGTGGTCAGCAAATAAACTCTTGGGTGGAGGCAATGTAATGGACTCACGAGAGTGATAGGCCATATTGACGTTCAGCCTACGTGCAGAGACATCAGGTCTTTCCTTTTTAATCGACGACAAAATCTCGTCCAAGACCTTTCGGTCTCCAGACAGAGTCGTGCTCGCTGGGCTATTCTCGCAGCCGATCACGACGCCGTCTCTCAGGAAGCCGTGTATCTCGCTAGAGCCCAAGCTCACAGCCGCCATGTCTCCATCAGAGCCATTGCCTGTGGCAACGTCTCCATAATAGTATGCAACAGCCATTGCGTATTCCATGCTCAGATAACCAGCAGCATATGCCGCGGCTACTTCGCCACCTGAATGGCCAATTGCGGCTTCTGCATGCACGCCCAGACGTTGTAGCCATCTGAATAGTGCAATCTGGAAGGCGGTACATATAGGAGGTGACAACTCAGGATGCCCAAGTTGATTTCCAGAATCCTCTGCACTTTTCTGTATTTCCTCTGTCTCAAGGGTCAGCAACCCATTTTTCCACTCAAATATACCAATTCAAACGCAACCTACCCAAAATCTTCCATGTTGGGGGCTTTTTTAGATTGCCAAGAATCTCGTCTATCGTTTCGATATCTGCTCGAAATTCAGGGTTAGTTTGGATTAGTTCTTTTCCCATCCCTGCCCATTGTGCTCCCTGTCCACTGAAAACCAATACTAGGCTGCGTGTTCGGGCTCGACTCTCAATACTGCTCGACGTGCTGAGAAACTCTCCCTCGTGTAGTATTGAGAAAGCCCTATGTCGCAAAGCTTCACGACGCATAGCTCTCGTGTGAGCAATGTCGGCCCCTCGGGCCCTAGTGGCTTTGTAAAAGTCATGGTGAGTCCGGATCTGCCTAGTCAATGACGACGGAGTCTCCGCAGAAAACAGCAACAATTCAGGATCTCCTGGTTCTGGACTTTCAAGTTGAATCCTCTTAGTGGCGAATGATTCAATAATCAACTGTCCAATTGTTAGCTCAGACTAACTCCGCCATTTTCTATGACTACTTACATGGAAATTGTTCCCTTGAGACCCCAGAGAGTTTATGCTAACTCTCTCAGCTCGGTCATCTGGGAAAGGAGTGGGTTCTGATGGGACCAGCAGTCTGGTTGATGAGCCTGCCACTCTTGATTAGAAAGGCCAATTTGATGGTATCGTCTGAAAATCATACTAGTTTGTCCCACAGAATTAGGTCGAATACTTTGTGGGATGATTCTTCGCTCAAGTGAGAGTAAGGCTTTGATCACGCTGGTGATGCCTGCAGCACCCTCGTTATTACCCAACTTGGATTTCGCGGAACCCACGCTGATATTATTTTCACCAAAAACACGACATATAGAGTCTGCTTCTGGGTTGCCCTTCTCAAGGAACCCAGTGCCATGAGTCTTGGAAAATTAGTTGCAACGCCAATCCCCTCTGGACAAAGAAGGGTCATACCTCAAAGTAAGCCGTCCTGGAGGGATCCAAGCCGGCTTTTTCATACGTCTTTCGTATTATTTCTTCTGTTGTTTCCTCCAGGGAAACTCCAGGCACACCATTTGTATCGACATCGTCCTTATGTATAGCGCGGATGACTCCCCGGATGGGGTTTCCATCTATAAGAGCCTCTCGCAGAGACTTGATATATACTGCAGATATGGCCTCTCCTCTCGAAGAGCCATTGATTTGGTTGCTAGTCTTGAAAGCATCAGGCTTTTCAAGTGGGTTTGTGCCATCATGTCCAGCGAACAAGTTCACACCAATAACTAGGGCAGAACCAATCTCACCCTTACTCAAGGAGTCGAAAGCTTCATTGAGTGCAATGAACGATGCCGATGATTCGGAAATCACATCCTTACTGGATATTGTGTCAATAAAGCTCTACTTCAAATCAGATAGAAAGGTTGAAATACCTTGCTCCGTCGAGTTTCAGTGCTCGACACAAACTGTCTGCCATACCCAAAGCTTGTGGCCTGGAAGATGCAACAAAAACCCTTGCCTTATTCTTCCCTTCAGAGCCAGCTTCACACGCATCGTCAAGACACTCGCGTGCCACTTCCAAAACTTTCTCCCATCCTTGGGGCCGATCTGCAAATGATTTGGGGACATGAGAGAAAAACGAGGCATCGAGGGTATTTTTGCCTTGCCCGAGCGACAGTCCATCAGGCATACCAGGTTCAGACATCGCTCCATTTCCACGAGCATGCCTGGTAGCTAATCCAAATGACCGAGCATCCAGATTGCTCGTTAGAAGATCCCAGAACTCATCCGGATGGGAAATACCACCAGGCAGACGGAGAGCCGCTCCACAAATGGCAATTGGGGCGAGCTCAGCACCGTCACAGGCCTCTTGATACTGATCCAATGGAGTTTGGTGGCCGTTTTTCGCGTCATCAGAGTCCTTACGGCCCTCATCCGAGGCTCTGACGCCCCAAGTCTTGGGTCGCAGATTCAGAAGACGGAACATTGTGGAGACGTGTATGTAGGGATAGAGCGGCTGGCTGAGCGCCACGTGCAGTTCCTGGCAATGAACGTGCAATGAGGCGTCGGTCAACTTATCGGAGAATCCTCAGATATCAAAAGGAATGGCTGTCAACCTTTGAGAAGATCGAGAAATGTATTTGATAGGGTCTGGGAGATATTGGCGTTTAGGTTACTCCAAGGGGAGACAATCTGGAATCAGGACGGAAATTTCTGAAGGGTGGGCGAAGACCTCGCCCTTGAGGGGTTTGGGATTATCGGCAGCAACTGCCCGACGCGTACAAGGGATCAACTTCATGAGCAATATTCAGCTCAGTAATGCAATTAGGTTGATAGTCTCGGATGAAGGGGATTTTCGACAGGAGGATGTCTGAGACTCACATCCACCAAACCCACCTGTGACAATGGTACGGTCTTACAAGCCAAACCTATGATTGGCCACTGTAACTTTCTTGGGCAGGACTTTCAAGACAATCTCTTCAATTTACCATAGAGTCGTGCTTGCGATAATTTCTCTCCCCCACCCTCATATGTCATCCCTTTCACTTGAGGGCACGCGCCAAAGTGAGCCATCATATGAGGACAACATTTGAGCTGCAGTGCAATCCAGCTCTCCAACGGCTTTTCTTGGCATTACCTCTATTCGGATCTGCAGTCATCCATATTCAGCTTCCGGCAGGCTCTCTTCTACACCGCTTTATGCTCAAGAAGCTAGTTTTCTTCCAAAACGGGCTCTGCGTCCGTACTCGGGACCAAGCATCTCTCCATCGGTTACAGCACTGAGGACGAATCCCAACTAAGAATTCATGTCACGGTCGGTCCCGAAGCTAGAAGTTTCAAAGAAGGCGTTCTGATTTATTGAATCAATTTCGGGAAAATGTCTTTGTCTGATAAACCCACAACGGGAGGGCCGCGGAATTACTCTACCCGCAAATGGCTCTTCGTCGCATATTCTCACACCCATTTTCAGATAAGCATGAAGTAATAAGGTCAATACCCTATGACAACATCTTGCATGATTGGTAGGTATCTACAGAGAAGCCTCTGGGCCAGAGTGGGAAGGACGAAGCTCATTCATAGGAAAGTTCTGCGCGTCTGAATCCGACTGGTTAGGTGAGTTCCCTAAGACGCTTGGTAGGCCGTCATCAAAATTGAAGTACACGTCTGATGTCTACTCTTCTTGGCATACAGAACAGAACAAGGTGCATGTTAGCAGACCCGTAGAGCTCGCATTCTTCTGAAGTTCGCGGGTAGATAATGGGATGGAACGGACGTGTGAAAGGAAAAAAGAAATCCCGAGATTTTCCCTTGGAGGAACAATGACACATCTATTGACCCACACACTTGCACGTGACTACCTTCTGATGAGTCATCCAAGTCCCCACAACCCTCAATGTTTCCAATGTCTTGAACGTCAACTAAAGCGTCAATGGAGCTACCCTACACTCCGAATAGTGACAATGACAAGACAGTTTGATCGAAAGTATGAAGCGCTTTGTATTGAAATAATTACTTGCGTATTGAGTATATTTCTTATAAAACTAATCATTGTATTAGGCTTGGAAGAAGTAATCGTTGGTTGTGAGCACGAAACTACAACGAACCATATCGTCCTGCACAGCCAAAGCCATATTCGGAGCAAGGATTATTGACCATATCAACGGGATCTTTTTTCTGATGCATGTCGATACATTTCAATTTACAAATTCAAGATAATCAACACAGATTTGAGGCATAGTCACTCCAGAACCGAATGCAACGATAAAATCCCGACGTGACTTGGCCATTTTTCGCCAGCGCCGACAATACTACAGGATGTGCAAGCAGAAAACTACGGTGGAAGAAATGCTGGCGATTGCGTTCGTTCTAATTACGTAAATGTGTCCATCGACACCACCTTGGTCATTTCGTACGAGTATTCTACGCGTCTAGATCCGACGTAGTCAACGAGGAAGCGCGATCAGTCTTTGTGAGTCAATGGGCATAGAGACAGTCCTGGATGTCCCATTTCTGCAAATGACAACATTGCGCGGTGGATGTATGCTACGCGGACGAGGACAGGTCCGACTATGCAATGGAATCATGAGGCTCTGGATAACATTAGATCCTGTGGCGGGGAATAGGTACGAGCCAAGTGGGTTGCTTCACTGGCTGAACAGATTACCCGTGCCTCGGATAGTTGTTACAGTCGGTCAGCGTTCTCAATCGGCCGTCATCTTTCTTGTCATATTGTATTCGCGCACTATCGAGCTCGGGGTCATTCTGGGTAGCACGGGGCGAATGCTGCGACTGGAACGTCCCTCGGGCAGGGGAGGTGGCTCTTCGCTACGTAGCCCGTCCGACCGACTGGTTGGGCGAAGTAGAGAATGTGTATGTCGGGTGGCTAGGCCTCGCGATCTTGCCTCACGATCTTGGACAGCGGATAGGAAGCGATTCTTTGATACGATCACAATAGGTCGGGTTTTCGTTGTCGCGCACAATATAGGCATCGATGAGGCTGTTGGAGCCTGTGTTTCAATTTGTCGAGGTCTGGCTGGGTGAGATAAACGTTAGTACCATGGTAGCAGAAGGAGAACGTCAACTTGCTGGAAAGGAGGAATCCGAACTTGCTTGCATTCCTGTGGAATCTGCCCAATTTCTGAACGGCCAGCCGAAGCGCGTCAGCTCTGCCCTCGCCTTAGGTAATCGGCCGGCACCGGCTGCATTGGCATGTTCTTCGTGATTTACGCGCCTCTACCTTTTTCTTCCCTCCTTTGTTTCCTTCTTGTAGAATTGGCAACATGCAATAGGTTGGATATGTGCATTTAGGAGGATGACGATTCAGCTAATGGAGGTCGTTGACCCTCCTTCCATGAGAGCATTCTCAGCTTTTAGAGTATTAAGAATACTTACTGCCTTTCGGTGATAACTGTCTAGTGACGCGTCGCTGCAGGGGCATCAGGCGCTGTCGCCGCGCCTACTCTGATACTCGGCATCTCATGTTGGAAATTATCATTTGCATGTTCAAAATTGCCTCTCACCTTGTAGCTCAATGAGTGGTCTCCAAACTGAAGTCGTTTACATTCGTCTAGGCCTTGTCTTGGTGTTTTATTTACTTATTGGCCTAGGGGTAGGTGTTCCGTAAAAGGCCTAATTTCAAACTTATAATTCAGAGCAAAGGACGACCAAACCGGATGATTCATTGAATGGTGAAGACACACGTGGCGCGAGAGTATTTAGGATGTTCTGAATTTCATATTTATATATAAAATCGAATGCTATTTGAAAATGCTGAGTTGGCCACTGGGCCATGCTACCAATAACCTCTAAGAAAGAAAAATAGACAGATGGTGTCATGATGAAAAAAAATAAATCGCTTAAAACAAATCAAAAAGAAGAAAATTAAAAAGCCCACTGAAGAGCAGACCTGTTCCCGGGGCCTATCTTCCAATCAACACCTCATTGGATGTCAATGGTAGGTGGTCTGGTCCCAGGAGCAAGGCCGAGAATTTTGGAGGTTTAATCGTCAATCTCCTTCTTCTCCTTCTTTTCCTTCTTGCCCTTCTTTTCCTTCTTCTCCTTCTTCTTCTCCGACTTCTTCTTATCGTGCTTCTTCCCTGACTTCTTCTCCTTCTTCTTATCCTTGTCTTCATCCTTCTCCTTCTTGTCCTTGCTGGACTTGCTCTTCTTGCCAGCCTTCTTCTTGATCGCCTTCTTGACCTTGGACTTCAACTTGTCATTCTTAGACTTCAAGCTCTTGAGCTCGCTCTTTGCCGTTTTGCTCTCCTTCTTAGCTTCTTCCAGCTTCTTCAGGACGTTCTGGCAGTGCTTCATCTCGTTCTTGGTGCTCTTGCTCTTCTTGGAGTTCTTCTTGCTCTTCTTGCCCTTCTTGTTCTTCTTCTTGCCGCGGACAGCCAGCTGGACTTCCTCGTCTTCGGCGAAGCGAGCGACAAGCCCGTCGACGACGCTGTTGAGGAGCTCGTCGCGCTTCATGGCCATGAGGTTGGTGTCGACTTCACCCTCGGAGCGGGCGGCGAGAATGCCAGCCTCTGATTCAGACTCCAAAGGATTGGCCATAGCCCGCCCGGCAACGCCGAGCATCAGGGCGAGGGCAAATTGCTTGAGGCTTGCCATTTTGTGTGATTGTTGCCGTTTGTTTTTGAGAGGGTATAATTGTGTGTCTGTTGGACTTGTTGTTTGAACGGATCTTGATACCGATCTTATTGGCAGGCTAGATCAATCTGATGGTTGAATGAATCTTGTTGGTGAGATGAATGAGTTCTGTTTACGGAGTATTGAAGATCGAGTTGCCTTTATACAGATGCTTGGGGGCTGGGAGAGCCTCATGCGTAGGCTATTTTGAGCTACAGACTCTTCTGATTGCTGGGAGGTGCGTAAGACCACTGCGATAAAAAGTGCCAAAAAAAGAAACGAGGGATTACAGCTCCGCCAGTTTCAGGAACACCACTGTAGCCCCCTTGTCCTGGCCCTTGAGGAGCACTCTGGCTTATTTACGATCGCCCGCTAAAAAGGTGAGCTGGAGCGGCAGACGTGCGCTACGCCTGGCATTTTCTCAACCGGGACCGAAATTAAGCCCTGGCTAATTCTTATGTCAAGAAGGAATGAGCTGACTGGGGTAAATACTGTGGCATAATCCCCGAGCGACGGACAAGCATCACGCGATGAGCCCACCCAGTAAGATCGACATCTGTTTTACTTTTACTTTAATATGCTAATTCGCTCTATTCACTCTATTCTGATCCAAAAAGTGGTAGTTGAATGTAGAGTCACGTACATATACGTGTAAATTGAGATTACTCGATGTAATACCTGTGCGCCGTCATTGCTGATGGCCACACGCCTGGATATTACTAAGGCCACAGAATGATGGTAAGCGCACATTCATCATTTGTTATTGACAGCATTATTGGGTTGCTTGTTTAGCAGCTTGACCTTCCACTTGCATACCTATGGAGAGACTGATAAAATTAAACCGCTGTGAATTCCCGGCACAGCAGCACATCCATTATTAACTGTCTGTAGGTACATAAATTTCAGGAGCACTTGGCATTATCCCCGGCCCTAGCTATATTTAGTAAGTCGTGAGTATTTTAGTCGAAGTGAAAAGGCACAGCGCCTTGAATCCCTGCAGTCTTACGTTGCCTTGATAAGCTTGTTCTGCAGGGGTAAGCAAAGGATTGAATGGATTGAGAACTTTAGATGCTTGGTCCCGTTCCTGACACCATAATGTATGTCGATCCGCCGCTGGAAATGGGAGCGCCTTCAATAATAGGACAAGTCTATCGCCGGGTAGCACTGGAAATCGCTCTATTAAGAGTAGAAGTGAATAATTAGTATCAGATTGACAAAAGATCGTAGATTCGTGCCACAGTATTGATAGTTTCATTGGAATCATAAAGACGGCTGGTTTTTAATTCGGAGTTTGATCCGCTATTATTTCCTAGATGGTAGATTCGGCAAAATCCCTGGTCTCATAAAACATATGGATGTTTCTCGAACATCGCATTCTTCCTTTTTACATACAATATCCTTGGATTCGAAAATTGGGTTTGAGAATCTTCCACTTCTACGTTTAATTCATTTTGTATCATAACTGCCAGTGATTGACCTCGGCAAATAGGACATTTAAAGCTGGTAAAAATCCAATTGGCTGAAAAATTCAACTATGAATGCCTGCCTGTTTCCTTTCACAATCACCTTCCTCGTCTTCCTAATGTTAGCGTGTCTTGCCTTCCGAGGCCTCGGGCAGATAGACCATATCGTGGGCCGTATGTAAGTGGCCTAGCAGACATGGCATTGGACTTGGCCTCTTGGTACATGTCAAAACACTCAGCGATAACTTGATCAAGATCCAGATCCTCAGGGGCCATCCGACTGTCCAAAAGCTCTTTGATGTGATCTTGCACCTTTTCATATTCATACATGCTCCTTTTATGTCTCTCGGGCAGCCCGCTGTTATGAACAAGAGCTAAGAGACCCGCTATGACCGTGTTGATGGCTCCAAGGAGGGTGATTGGCGTCCCGTCCCTCACCGCCACAGATCCCAGTGCTGTGAGGCTGGCACCTAGGAGCAACTGCAGTATCATAAGGAGCCACTGGAGGACGCTGGTAGCCCAGTAGGTGTAATAGTACCTGTTTCGCTGAGTCACAACGTCTCGATACAGCCCTGGTGGCATCCCTCGGGCTGGCCACCATGAGGAGGAGGGATGGGTTGGAACGGCTCTTTCAATATCTTTCAGTCCACCAACACTCTGAGCGAGGATTTTCCATTTCGATGGTGATAGAAATCGGTGGTGCTCAATCTCCGAATCATCAGATGCAACTGAGCTTTGGCGTGGCACCTCCTCCTTCGGGTTGCTCGTGTGGGTAAGTTGACTGCTTCGGTTGCTGGATTCGGCTGGCATAGGCAAAGGAGTAACCACCGCATCGGCGGTCTTTTTGCCGGCTTGGGACATTCTCAGGAGTTGTGGAAGTAAAGGAACAACTAGGTAATGGGTTCTGAGGATTCTTGTGGCTTTGACTATGGATGTTTGATGAAATTCAAAAGACAGCTAGCGAGGTGCTGCCTCTCCATCTCTTTATAAATGGTGGTCGTCGCGGCCACCATAGCAATAGTACAGAACCAACTGTGGCTGAGAGTCAGCTTATTATACCGAAGAACTATTGACGATTATTTGACGATCATGAAGTGCCTCTTTTTCCCGACCGGTCTGAGTAGTGATGTGACCACGTCTTTGTTAAAGCCATTGATTGGTTCGAAGAAACAAGCTAAATGCAATAACAAGCCATGAAAATTCTTCAAGAGGGCGCAATCTTATGCTTGTCAGATTCTAAAAACATACATGAAGACGTCATATTGCCAATTGATGCGCCTTTTCTCTTGGTTGGTAAGGCTGTGGCTATCACAAGTTCCTGGCCTCAGCCCTCCTCTTGAACTTTGGCAGTGTCTGACACATTCTCTAACAGGGCCACAGATTAGGGGCAGTAAAAATCTCATCAACTTGATTTGGTTCCCGAGAAATTGGGTCATATCAATATCGTCTTCAACGTAACATCCACCTCCTCATGTCGGGCGGTGCTGCAAGCTACTCGACAAGGCAAGTCGGTAGAGCCTACTCTCCAATCAGTCAACCACATGGGCGCATCGAGGAGCAGAGGACTCTGGAGAGCCAGGAAGACTGTGCTTGTGCGGTAATGATTGGTTGGTCATTGTCAGCCACAATCTTATGTTGGACGCCCAATGCAACATCGGAGGACGCGGTAAAGTGGGTTCAGCCTGGTGGAATTTATCACTTTCTTTGGCAACGCCCCATGTTCCTCAGCGAGTACAGTTAGAAGTTCTTATGTACTTGTGAGCTATTATGTTGTGGGCTTTGGCTGCTCGTCTTGACGGCTTCACTGAATCTTATGGCGATGTAGGCTCTTGGTATGTCTACTCTTCGTGGGAAGATGGGTAACTTATTTAGATATTTATTCCCCCAAATTCGTACACCGAGTAGCGAATATGGAAAGCATTTATTTGAAAGATTCCGCCCTATCATCAAATCTAGGCTAAGCTCTTACATACCAGCTGTAGTCTGCCACAGATTGAAGAAACATGTGCACGGCAGGCAAGGGAAGGTATGAATATGACACTCGCGGAATTGGTTCTCGAAGGTATAATTTCGCCCAAATCTGAAAGCAATCGTCGTTTTCCTCACCGAAAACCTTTCTCATCTTGCTTAGTTGCTCGGCAGGGGTATCCAACCAATAGTCTCTCTCACGTAGGAAGCTTTTATACACTTCATCACGTTGTTTACGTGAGAGAATTTCCTGTTAACAATTAGTACACATAACTAGCTCAGTATTAGAGTCCCCTAACCTTGATATGCTTCGATGCCTCGCTGTAACTGCTTAGGCTTGGTTTACCGGCGGCATTGATTCTCACCCATTCGTTGAATTGGTTTAACTCCCACCAGCCGTTGCACCAGCCTTTTCTTGGAAATTTTCCATCTTTCCAGCCATCCATGAGTTCTCCCATGGCTGTGTAACACGGGATCGACTCAAGCTGTGAGCTATTTGAGATCGAAAGGAAGTAAAAAACATTCGATCGGCCTGCAGGAATGTAATGCATTGCCGAGGCGATATCTACTCGCTTCCCTGACTGGTGTGGAACTGATACGATCAAGGGCTCCTCTAAGACCCAGGGGTGTCTCAATCTAAAGATGAAAAGAGCGAGCATAGCTCTGATGCCGCGACCCACGTTTGGATGAATTTGAAGTTTATCAAACAGCGCCCAGTCGCTTGGTCTTTTGGTCCTCCAGATGGCCAGCAGTAAGAAAAAGATCATACTTGAATGTTGCGCAAAGACGAGGAACCATTGTAAAGTGTAAGCTATTGCAGGTAACATGAAAATGACAAGCTGCAAGAGGGCGATCAGTATCCTAAAAGGTGGAATGTTCAGACTTGTCCCTGTGACGAACATCTGAGACCTAGGATATCGCTCTGCAAGCCGAAGTGTCTGGATTGTTGATGGCAGAGGTGCCACCGCCCTGGCTTCAAAGACAACGGGAAGATGGGCGATAGTTTGATCAACTGTTTCTTTCATCCCACCGACGACTACCAAATCGAAAAGACGATCCAAAATTTCCCCGGTCTTGAGAATTCTCCAAACATCCCTCACATGCATCCCAAGGAAGCCTTTGCGCAACAGAGAACTTGGGTCATGCTTCCGCAAGGAAAGAAGAGACCTGGATAAAACGTATATGGCATTGAAGAGCTCAGTCAGAAGCCCTCTTCTGTCAATCTCTTCTATGAGGTTCACCAAGTGGTAGATGACTTGAAATCCGTTGTAGCGAAAGAATGCATCAAGCGTCGAGACTAACGTGAGATTCAGGAGCTCTACCAATTGGGGTAGTTCTTCCTTCACGAATAATTCTTCCCAGATTCCGGGAGAAATGTTCCCGAAATATCTCAAACCTCTTTGCCATTCTTCAGGCAACACATCCATTGGGATGCGGCCTGTTTGGCGATTTTGCTGCCACTCCAACAATAGCTTTTTCAAACGAAGTGCCTCGGCTTCAATATCTATGGACTCAATCCTGTGAACCTGCGAAGTTATCTCGTCAAAGATAACCATCGAATGGTGAAGCCTTCGACCGAATGAGGGTGATTTCAGGGCTTCCAGGATCTTGGATTCGAAGGATTTAGAGGATCGAAGGCGGGCTCGATAAAACATTTCATGTATTTCTGTCGACGAAAAGCAGAAATCATCGTAAGCTGTAGCCTCCAAGTTCCCCGATGCCTTTATAAGGTCAATAATCTCGTCGGTCTCTTTGTCCCATTGGCGGGGAGTTTTCCCACTAAGGTAGGGCATTGCTTGATCCACGAGCCCGAGGGCTGAGCCCTTGAAAACCCGATCGCCTTCGAGCCGGACAAAGATGGTCCTCCCAAGGCGATCACGGGCACCTGGATCGGCTCCTTGGGAGAGGAGGTATTTGACAGTCTCTACCTGCCTCGCACTGGCAGCAGAAGATAGGAGTGTACTCCCCAGATCGTCAATAATTGTCACCAACAGCCTCGCTTCCTCTTTGGGGATGGAATCGAAAAAGACTTTCAGCAAATCCAGGCTTTTTAGAGCTGCCCTGAATACAACAGAGAAACCTATTCAAATTAGGTCGGGACGCAACATAAGGTTTAGGGAATCAAACACTGACCTCTGCCCGCATTGTTGTGCAAGTAGTCGGCCCCGCGATGTAGAAGGAGTCTGATGATTTTCATGCGTTGCTTTATACCACCTCTTGACTCATCATAGGCTTCGACTGCAAGGTCCAGCGGTGTCATGTCTCTTATGTACCCTGAGTTCGGAATGTAATATCTGGCATCAATCTGAGCGCCAGAATCTAGAAGAAGCTGAACAACTGCTGGTTCTTCGGAGTTCACTGCTTGATGCAGTGGAGTTAGTTGGAATTGTCCAGAACGGACGTCACATTCAACTCCATCCGTACTTAGCAAGAGCTTCACGATCTCAACCCTGCCTAGTTCTGCTGCCAGATGAAGAGGATACCAACCTCCGGCCTCAACTGGTAGTTGCATCACGGCTTGGGATGAGTCGAGAAGAAGCTCTTGCTTGACAGCATTGAAATCATTGCCATCAATCAAAGTGAATATCCTTGGCCTCTCTATACATTCCGTCTGCAGTAGGTCGGCGACTGCCGATTCAGCTGTGAAGGCTTGGCCTAATGTCACCTTCCCAATGGCGAAAATTTCACCAATGAGCGAGGGGAAATATTGCACCTGTAGACCATGCTGTTAGCATACTGCACAGTGAGTTTGTGATACAAACACCTGTTTCACCTGGTCGATTGAGAGACGTCCAACTCGTTCTGGCTGTGTCTTTTCTTCTTCGGTCTTATAGGTTTTAGGGAAGAACTGGCCTCGGCGGAGACTTTGGGCCATTGGCTCGAAGAGCCCTGCTTTGGTGCCAATTAACTTTTCGGCTTGGCTCCGGAGCTTTTTAGGTAAGCTATCCAACGCGATTTTATTGAGAGTGAGATTCGGCTGGACGATACTGCTGAGAGGCTGTGCATTTATTAGCAATCAAAGGGAGTGGCCGTTGTCTGATAACCCACTGACCAGCGAACGAGATACGAAGCTAACGAACGGACGCGCTCGGAACCTATGCTCCATCTTCTCCTTTATATACTGATCACTGTTGCAAAAAAATTAGTTCATGGCGTTATCATGCTTCGGCACAAGCGCTTACCTTCCGAATAACACAGATCTCATCCCTCCAAGAGTTGCCAGTCTCTGTGTCGGTTCCAACCTCAGACTATCTCGTACTGCAGAGAGTAACGGCTCTTCATTGAAGAGGGAGTTTTTGAGGTCGGAAATGTATACAGCTGAATGCTTTTGGAGCTCCTTGAACGTATCCCCATTGAACTTGATCTCGTCAAGTTGGTCCATTGTCCAGCCTCCCATCTTCGCTGGGCTCATGCCTCCCGTCCCCATGTAGAAGGCTAGAAGGCCAAATGAGAAAACATCGCTGACTGTAGGAGCAACTCTTGCTAGCGTACGGATGGACTTAGGGCACCCGGAAAGCAATTCAGGTGCAGCCCATTCCCTAGTCCCTCCTCTGACTTCGCTGTCTTCTTTTCTTATCATCCGATCAGAATCCGCATACCCAAAGTCACTGATTTTAGCAACTAGAGCCTCTGACGAGTGATTATGAAATAAGAGTATATTGGACGGCTTGAGATCAGAATGTAGCACGTTCGAGAAATGAAGAGCGGTCAATCCATCAGCAACATCAGCGATGAAGGAGCGGACCGTCGAAAGACAAGGGGACTGCGTTTTATCTCTTGTTTGGAAATAATGTTGGATCGTGGGTGTTTCTAAGCTAGCAAGCTCGACGATCATCATGGGAGCAAACAAAGTGTCGTCTATCGAGTCCCACGCTAAGTCTAAAAGGCGGACAATGTTTCGATGGCTAGCAAATGGTTCCTGTGATATGGTCAGTAAATGGGTAGTCTGATGGAAGGATATTATTTTCATTTGCCATGATCCTAAGCTCTTGCAAAATGTCCTCAACTTTAGAATAGAAGACATCCCTCTCTTTCAGGTATACGTAATCATCCTGTAATGGCAGGTCTGGGTTTCTGCAGGGAATTTGATCTCGTCTTATACGTTTGACAGCGACAGGCTTCGATTCTCCATTCTTCTGCCAGTTCTTTGTCAAGACTTCGAAGGTTGCTCCGCGGCCAATTACTGGAGCATCGTCTAGTCTGATCCTTGGATAGACTGATATCCTCTTATTTGGTGGAATTTCTTCACTGATAACCGAAATGACGTTGAGAATATTTGCCTTTTGGTCTCTGCCGTAGAGATGGTTGTATTGCTGGGCCTTCTGTGAGGGAGGTCGTGGATGTTCCTGCGGCGTCGAGGGTTTGGCGCCATTATTCCGTATGCGCTGCCGAAATTTGGCCTTGAAGGCTCTTCCGTTGTCTGCATTTCGTTCCATGACTTTATTTTAACATAAGGGCTCTAGATGCGGAGAGCGACTGAGACCGTGAAGCCTCGAGAAGTGGCCAAGGGGGTAGAAGACAGCGAAATTGAAGATGTCTGCGTTATCTCCCCCGCCGTGAATTTTGTTTATTTGAACCAGCTGATCCTGCACGCGCTGAGAGTTCCGAGTTAGCCTGGTGATCTGTCTGGCCAATCATCTCAATATTGATTGCTGGCTAAGCCACCCACATGCAGCTCAGCCGCACGTAGAATCATTACTGGGCGCTGCCCAAGGTGGGGGGAAGTGCTGATCGCCTTACCCAAGTTACCCTCCCACACAAATGTGTCACCAAATCGACCTTTCAGTTAGAAGTGCAGTTCTCGATATACTTCATGTCACTGCCCGTGGATACGATACTGGGCGTTGCCGGCGTCGGCGTCGGCCTTCCAGGGCTGGTCCAGGTAGGCGTAATATGGTGCGACCTTTTGCCATATTGGATGCTGACGTAGCTTCCAGTCGATCCTCCAGTCAACAGCATTACTCCGGGATATATATCACTCCTACCTCCAAGGATACCCTAACGCAACCAGCTCATGGGTCATATTGAGCAATTCACTCGCATGGGTCGAGGAAGATTCGGAGTTCTTGACACGGAACTCTGGGTCTCTCACCATCGACATTGAGCTCAGGCTCAAGGGCATCCTGTCCGAGTTAAATCGCAGCCTTCAGAATGCAGTCGAGGTTTTCAACCGCGCCATAGATAGGGAGGGCTCTGTCAACCGGCTTCGCTGGGCGGCGGATGTGAAACCGCGACTCGATACGCTAATCCCTCACCTGGAGGCCTGGCAAAGACGGTTCAACGAGATTGTTCAGATGCTCTACTTCACTGGGAAATGCTCCAATAGAGACAGCACTGGCGGGATCTCGAGGGCAGAGAGGCTGAGCAGCAGAATCTTGCAAGCTCGGATATCGGAAACAGTGCAGGATGATCTTGAAATACGGCCTGTTGTAGACGCGGACGGGTGGTCGAAGGCAATCGGACAGGCCTCGATTAAAACGGTACTCTACGAGAACGAAGATACGGGAATCCGGTGCCTTATAGAACGCCACAAGTACGGGGTAGAGAGGTCAACATCCGAAGTCAAGGCTGCCACAAACCTGGTCACGCGCATTCTTGCTGCTGCCGGGATGGAACCCCAGGAGACTCATCTGCTCCAGGCCATTGGCTACTCACATTCCGCTCACCCCGCGCGCGAGATCGATCTTGTAATGAAGTGCCCTCCAAATCTTGGAGCTCCCCAGACTTTGCGGAAGCTTTTGGACACCGGAATGCCCTCTGTCAATGCGAGGTTGGAAGTGGCGAGACATGTAGCAACTGCTGTTTTCTATACCCATACGAGCGGGCTGGTTCACAAAGCGATTTGTCCTGAAGCATTTCTGGTCTTTCAGGATGTAAAAGAGAAAGTGGCCACAGTGGAAGACCTCATTCCAGATCCCGTGGGAACAACTTTTCTGACTGGCTTCGAACTGGCGCGCGAGGATTCGCCGTTGGCGTACAGCAGCATGAATGGGAACACCGACTGGCAGCAATGCATGTACTTGCATCCGTCTCGACACCAAGGGGGTACGAGATATACACTTGGCCATGACATCTATTCTCTGGGCGTGAATCTTTTGGAAATTGGGATCTGGTCATCCTTCACATGCTATGACACGCAGCAAGAGAAATTCGTCTTCGACGATGAGGTGCTTCAAGGGGGAAATTACATCTGTGATGAGATTCGCCAAGGCATCCACAATGCGGGGCATAGATTAAAAAGCCTTTATGAACGCCACGCCAACGATGTCCTTCCTGTGTACATGGGAAGACGATATCGAGACGTCGTTAACTTCTGTCTGACCACCATGGACGATGCCCCAGGCGGTTCTGAGAAGCGTCTTGGCAACGGACCGGAGGAAGAGAGACTGGGACTAAGCTATATCGACAAGGTGTTAGGAGAATTGGACGAGATAAAAGTTTGAAGCTAGCAGAGAAGACACCGGCCTTTATCCCTTGCCCGAATACGAGTTCATTTTAGAAGCCTTCCGCGGGATGTGCCTTGTAGATCACACTAGATTTTAGTTAGCATTAGTCCGCTAGTAATTAAACGACGAGGCCATTGGATGCAATCGATAAAGTGCGAGTATCTGACCTACTTTCGATATGCATAAGCCACGACAGCCCTCCCAAGGCAGACACCGGCGGTGACGCCTCGCTACCTGAGCTGATAAGAAGCCAGCTGTTCAGCTGAGCCAAGGAGGTAGGAATTGGGCGTGGCATTAGCCAAAATACCATGTATTCAGAACTCGCTCGGAGAGGGTGTGAGATGGGCTACCGTGGTTGGTTCTTGCAAGCTTGTTGATGGGTGTGCGATGATTGTAAATAACACCAAAACTCCGCCTTCAGATGTTTGCATATTGATTAAGTCATGTAAGTCTGGAGGTGTGGTCACCTCCTGGGCATTCGGACCAATGTCAAGACGCCGGTTGCACTGCAAACCACATAATGGAAGCACCGGAGCTGAATGCTGCATATCTCCATGGATCATACTTATGACTTGGGTGCCAACAGTCCACCCTGAGTGACTCCGTGGTTGGCCGGGGTGGCCCCAAGAATCTTACCTGTCAATTTATTTTCATCCATGGCGGCCTGGTAGGGGCTCGCCAAGCTGTGTCTATCCCGACCTCCGGCACCCACCCTTTGTATGTGTACAGTTGTACATGGAGAGATGTGCTGCTGCCCAGGGCACCGTTGGTGGTGAGGGTGGAGACTTATATGCAACCAGCCCGTCCATCATGATGCTCTAGTGCATGCACCGGGGTCCTGGCAGTCACGATTACGGTTGGAGTTTGTGACCACCCGAGTACCACAGAGGAATAGCTGCCTTTGGATTGCCTCGACGAGCATTGGAGTGTGGAACAGCTGCGGCCGAAGTCCCGCCTCTGTCCCCTGTCGAGCTGGCCTGCGGGTCTCTGGCCAACCAAGCTCATCAACCCCACGGCAGAGTTGCATTGCATGATACCCAAACGGGAATATGAGGCACACTACTTGCGGCATTGGGGATGACCATTGTGTTGTGTTGGTGTGGGACCTTATAGCTGCACTATCCGATCATTGTTTGGCTTCCAAAGGTTCAGAATCGCTCAGGCTCACAGATAATTCCTTTCTTTATTTCATTCTCCTCCTTGGCCGTGTCAAGTATTTTCTTCTTCATCAACTTATTAACCCGCATTTTATGAAAAGGTTGCTCTCGTTTTCTCAGATGTACCCAGATAGCTTATTAGGTCATCTTTTGTATCGGCCCCCATGCTGCGCAATATGCAATTCTTCATTTCAGGCAAATGGTACCAGCAACATGTGGCAAAAACAATATCGAGTTCGTATGTGATCTCAAAATAACAGCAGCGTTAGTCCTTCAAGAAATTGACCGATGAATTCTCACAGTGTATTGTGACGGCGCTTATAATACTAGCTTCAGCGGACTCGGTATTCGCGAAGCTCATTTGGGGGGGCGGTGGTTCGTGCCGAAAGAATACAATGAAAGCAAGACCTATAGCACCAGTGCCGGTCACCCGAGACACGAATCCATCTCAGTAGAAAGCGAGAAAGTGGAAGATATATCTGCCCGATGTGGATATATTGCGCACGAGACCTGCTGGCGCGTCCTCGAGAGAATATATGCCCCACGGCAAGTCCCATGGACATGTCTGTGGAACACGTTGGCATCTTTGCAAGGACTGCTGTCGATGCAACGATTACAAGGCTATGATCGAGCAGCTTTAGGCAGGGCTGCAACTGTCAATTTCTCTCAAGAGGTAGAAGTCTTGATGAACCAGGAACCACAAATACCTCCGGCGAGAGCTACGGAGGTAACGCCGCCCGAGTTTTCCATCGATGGTTTCACTTGCCTGCCGGTTGAGCTAAGGCTTCTCATCGTTGACCTGCTGGATATTTCGGACGCGCTCAAGCTCCGACAATCGTCTAAAGCCTTTGTATTCATCTTTTATTCTCAGATCTTCTGGGGTCAGAGATTCGCATCTGGCCACGAGAGGGCCTGGGTTTTTGGATTTACAGACCAGCGACCGCTTTCATTGCCCGACTGGAGGTCTCTATACAAGCTTACGGGTTCAAATTGCACACCTGGTCTCCGACGAATGAAATATCTATGGCCGTTCCTTCGAAATCTTCAAGATATTGTACCAAATGAACCTATTTCATCTTTCGCTGAGGACGCCGTGTGCGACTCTGACTGGAACTGGCTCTATCTCCCGAGGTTTTTTCGTCATTCTTGGCAAGTCTCATATCGCCAAAAGGTCCATCTCCCGACTCCAATGGTGGCGATGCGCATTCATTTTGTCAAGTTTTGTTCACAGTCCATCGTCGCCGGTATCGCCTTTAGAACGGCTTGCGGGGTGACAAAAAAGATTGGATATTCAACACCTTCCCCAAAAACGCTTCAATTTGAAGAAGATCCGATCGGTTTCGACTTTGAAGTTACAGGAGATGGAATTGTTGACATTCAAGCAGCCTATCCCGATAATGCCGAATCCCTATCCGGTTGGCCAGCTGATGTCGAGGACGTAGCTCGGGATAGGTTATCTCTCCTCATTTCCGGAAGAATTGGCGGAGTAGAGGGGATCTTTGATGTTTGTATTCTCCCGTCGAACTTTGAAGTCGCGAGGACTAACTGATGGACTCCTATCAGGGTTTTAGGCTACTCGAGCTGAAATTGTCTGGTATTGAAGATTGATCATCGTACTCATTATGTTGACATGTCGGATCTGGCGTCTTCTATTGTTGTTTACCTTTATACTCGAACTCTCTCTCCCCAAAGATTGATTATAATGGGCGAGAATCAACCAGAAGCCACGCAGACACACTTACTTATTGGTTATGATGGGCGAACTTCTTTAAATAGTCTATGATAATTTTGAGGAAAACACGAATGGTCAGAGGCGTCTCTAGGGTATGGCATGCCCAGCTTCTCCCGCGTTTTGTTTGATCTTGCTCGGTTTCCCCTTCCTCCGATTTTCATGCACAAGGATCTGGTGGATCGAGATCCCCAATTCCAATCTCCGCGTGAGAGGTCGGCGTACACTTTTGAAGGGAGGGTATCGACAACCGGGTCCGATAGCTGCACGATGAGAGCCACCCGGATTTTAGCATGAATGCAGTGATATATGAGGGCTCTCCTTGTATGAAGTCTCCATGGTCCACTGGAAGCGGTGTAGTAATGACTAATTAAGTGTATTGGTACTGGGTGTCGTAGCTGCTCTATCATAAAGTCATAATCATGTCCATAATGGGTAGTATCCGATCCGTAACGATTAAATCCGTGCCCGCTAGTAATAAAGATGCATCCAAAAACAGTGTATCCAAGTGTAGGGTTGCCAGCGACTGCTGGAAGGCGAGGCCGTGGATGGCCGTGAGTTGTGAAACCGGAGTAGAATGTATCCAAAAAAGAGTTGTGCCCGGGATAATCCAAGACTGGGGGTATCGTGTTCCTCTTCTATTCTTCATGTTCTGGAGCTCCAGCCTGCTTGTGCTCCGATCATGCAAGGAGTAGACGTCGGCTGTAGAAAGGGCTGATCGATCTCAATCGAGATGCATCCCAACAGTTCCACCGCCATTTCGAGGTTGCCAGCCGGGGTCAGGGACTCTCTCTATCAGCCTCACACAGCTGCGCCAAGCGCGCAAGCCTCCTCTCGATGTCCTGGAGGCCGGAGCGGATTCTCTGGATGTGGGCTACACTCCGGGCATGCTCCTGGTCTAGCAATGCTGCAGGTGGCGGTGGTGGCGGTGTCGGCAGGAATTGAGCAGCAGATCTCCGAGACTGTGACGATGTCTGCTCTGCCTCCTGCTTAGGACGACGCCGCTTCCTGGCGATGTCGCCCCCATCGCCCCCTGCCCCCAAGGAATCGTCGCACTCCGGGCTGTGGGCGCGCTTCTTTGACGAGCGGGCAGGTTTGGCGGCCTTGGAGGAGATGGACGAGGTGTGGCGCTGCTTCTTGGGCACGTGGCCAGGCTCAGTCCCATTCTCGGGATCGGGACTGCGCGGTCGCTTGCGGGCCAGACCGGCCTCATCGTCTGGGCTGGAGTCTGGTCCTGGCGTGTTTCCCATCCTTGAGGGGAGGCGGCCGAGATGGTGCGCGTGGCATGTGACTGATTGATTGATTGATGGACGGTTGATGGCTGGGTTGGTGATGGATTCAACTGCTGTGGCTGTTTGATTGCAGGTTGGTGCCAAAAGTGCAGGGATGCAAAATCGTTTCAGAGCGCCCCGCTTCTCGTCCCGTGAGTCACTGCTCTGACTCGCTAGAGAAATGGCTTCCCTGTATGCGATGACGTGGTTTGCTGCTCTGTTATGCAGCTAAGCAGGCTCGTGTCACCAGCGAGAGCCCAACCCTGCCCAGTGAGACGATGCTGCTTCTCACAAGTCTCGTCGTTTGAACCTTGTTAGGGCTGGGAGCAGACTTCACAGACTGAGACTGCTTTTGTCTGTGGCAGGGGGAGACTCGAACTTGGGGGAAAATTCAGATAGGCCCCTCACTGACACGTGGAACCTTGCTGAACCACTCTGGTCTAGAAATACGTGTCGCATTTGCCCATTAGGAATAGCACTGTTGACATCGTGACAGAACTCACGTGCGATTAACGCGCACGGGTAAACAAAGTTTGGCAACATACCAAAGCTGTGTGCAGCCACTCACAGTGTGTTTTTAATTAGCGCTATTGGCAGTAACTTACCTAGCTAAACTCTCGTCAATCCTCATTGCTACAATGACCGTCTTCAAGGACAACATGTTATCTTTGATGGCAATTGTCGTTGGTCTAGGGTAGACTAACAAATGGAGTGCGTGAACACTGATGATTGTCTCAGGAGCAATGATGAGCAGTGTGGAAACGCGCCATGAACGCTATAGCGCTCCCTCCAGTGATGTATTGCAGTACCAATACAGCTGGAGATTGACTGCCTGGGCACGGGCCGCGTATTCCGGCGGTCTGCAGTGCTGAACATTCATCGTGGATATGAAGCGATGGTGAAGTGGCAAGACGCGACTTTACCGCGTTAAATGCGTGGAGTTCGTTAATTAGGCCATCGCTCTGCCCGATATGCACATATCATAGACGATGAACCTGCGTGAACAAGCTGTTTTACAGCAGCAACTCCAGCGATGACAGTGACAGAGATACACCAAGCTTTGCTCGGACTTCCATGATTCGTCGATAAAGAGTAATTCCGGTCCTGCTTTTATACTGGCGCAGGTTTTCGTTTGCTGACATGACAGTGGTTTCATGGCGTCATAGCTTCAATAGGCTGTGCTCTGAAACACCGCGGCTTCCATCTAACCACTTCCGAACCTCAATTTCTCACGAAATCTTTCTTTGCGCAAGCATAAACTACTCTACACTGACATGGATGGGTTTTCTAAGAGAGCTTGACCGGTGCTTGATCGCCGTCATGCCCGACTCGGAGCTGCTCGGTATCAGGAGTACCCGATCCCCGACGCCCCCAAAGTGGAGGGAGGTGAAGTAAGACTCTTGAACGTCAGTTTCCAGTTCCAGCATGTTTGAAACAACAGTCTGCGGGAAATGATCTACTCTGACTGCGTCGGCGGATGGCTTGGTAGTCATCAGCAAAGCCATACTGGCTTACAGAGTTGCATGATTGGAAATTAGGATCACCATCGGTAGCAGCGCAGCCGGAGTTTCAGTTACCGATCAGCGGCTGCACAGATAGAGCAGCCATAAAAGCATCATGTTTCCAATAAGCCGTCAAGCATAGAACTAGACAAAGCGCGACGGCCACTCCTAACATCATGCGTTTCTACCAGCTTCTCCCTGCCATTGCCCTTCTCGGGTTTTCAGAGGCATCCGAACCTCTACATCCCAAAGAAAAGCCGAATATCCTGTTCGTTATTCTAGACGATCTTGATTACCACATGGCCGACTTGAGCAGTGTGATGCCATCCGTCAAAAAGCACATTGTTGATCAGGGAACAACATTTCCCAACCACTATTGCCAAGTATCTCTCTGTTGCCCTGCCCGCGCATCCATCCTGACTGGCCAGACTGCGCACAATCATAATGTGACCGATGTTCACTACCCCAGTGGTATGTCCATCCGTGCTTTGATAATTGAAGAAGATTACTGACAAATACCATCCCAGGTGGATACCAGAAGTTCTACGAGCAAAATTTCAATGAAGATTATCTTCCAGTTTGGCTTCAGGAAGCTGGGTACTCCACATACTATGTAGGCAAGCTTCTCAACGACATCAGCACCCAAAATTACAACAATCCTTACTTGAACGGGTGGGACGGCATTGAGGTGCTGCTCGACCCCTTTGCCTACGACTTCTGGTCTCCTGCCTTTGCTAGGAACAAGGACCCTTGGCAGCGGTACATGAACAACTACACAACGGATCTGGTCTCCCTCAAGTCAATGGGCTTCTTGGAAGATGCCCTTGCCGATGACAAGCCCTTCTTCTTAGGGGTTGCACCCATCGCTCCACACAGCGAGGTACTGGTGAATACTACTAGTCTTACCGCGACCTTTTCTGCGCCCAAGCCGGCTACGCGGCACATTGGGAAGCATGCAGGTGCTCAGGTGCCGCGGACCGATAATTTTAACCCGGACAAGCCATCAGGTGCTAGTTGGATCAAGACTCTGGATCAGCTGAACAGCACTGAGGTCCAGCAGGGTGACGAGTGGTACCAAGCTCGGCTTGAATCTCTTCTGGCTGTTGACGAGATGGTGGACTCGTTATTTGCCAAGCTCGAGGAGAGTGGTAAATTAGACAATACCTATGTCATTTTCACGAGCGACAATGGCTTCCGTATTGGCCAGCACCGTCTCTCTCCCGGAAAGACATGTGGTTACGAGGAAGACATCAACGTGCCTTTTATTGTCCGTGGTCCTGGAATCGCCAAGGGACACACCATGGATGTCGTCTCTGGCCATATCGATATTGCGCCAACCATTCTGGAG
Source organism: Clonostachys rosea (assembly GCA_026958235.1). NCBI lineage: Eukaryota > Fungi > Ascomycota > Sordariomycetes > Hypocreales > Bionectriaceae > Clonostachys > Clonostachys rosea. Next base: position 680,628 of record CP110204.1, read on the forward strand.
ATGGCCGGCACTTCCCAGCGTGACACGTTCGATGGCAGCCCCATTCCTCTAAATGAGGATGCACTCAAGGCTCTGACGAAGCCAAAGACTGAGCACACCAGCATCGAGATGTGGAAAAGCAACAACCAGAGCTTCTTCCGGACTGGAAAGATTGAAATGATGGAGGAAGCGACGCAAAAAACTTACAAGCCGGTTCGACTCATCAGCGGAGACCACAATCTGTACTACTCTGTTTGGTGCACGAATGAGCACGAGCTCTATGATATGAAGGCAAGTGTTGGCTCAGCTCGCTCATTCCAAGTATCTTCGTGAGTAAGGGCTGACAGCTTCACCTGCAGAGTGACTAGCAGCAGATGAATAATCTATTTGAAGGCGGTTTTGGAGGAAGTTATGAGACTGCTGACATTATTAGACTTGCTCACCGTCTTGATGCACTCCTATATGTCCTCAAGAGCTCATGCCGCTACCCGTGGGAATCACTGACGCCAGTTGAGACGGTTACTAGCCTGTCTGATGCCATGAATCCTCGATATGACGAGTTCTTCGAGACAGTTCCAAAGGTTTCATTTTCATCGTGCCAGCAGGACCATATCATTGAGGCGGAGGGACCCCAGTTCGAAACATGGACTGTCGAAGGTAGCAAGACAACTCGTGGGATGGAGAGGGGGTGGGACCCTGTTCAAGCTTGGATGACTTGAGGGCCTTGATGATTGAATTTATGCTCAGCGTATCTTGTAGTGAGAGGACGAATCTTCTTTGATGCTCGGAAACGAAGTCTCACCTACGCATGGTATCGGGCAATGAAGAGAAAGGTCTCCGGATAATTCTCTAGCTGGTTATCTAGCTTCCGTAGGAAATCATACTACGTCTGCCAACATTTCCAAAACGATCTGGGTGGCGACGTCGTGCTTTCATGCATATTGGGCTCCCCCATTCTGGACACAGCCAGCCCACGTGCGTGCCCAGACAATATGCTTACTTAGAGATCATGATATCGGTGTACGCACTGGTAGTCAAACTGTACTAGGCTGGATGGTGAAAATCTCTCAGCCATCTCCGCTCATGGAGCATGGACAGGGGCAGGCATAAATCCAGGAGGGCGCCAGGCTGGACCCTTCCTGATTTCCCAGCCCCCATGGATTGAAAGCGAAAGCGAATCACGGGACTGGCTGCACTCGTGCCATGAATAATTTGATTAAATAAGAGTATAAAAAAAGCCCCAAATGTATAGCAACTACTGGCAAATTCCTCCGACCGGTCTCAACGCGGGAGCCTTTCCCTTCCTTACAATTGATGAAGAGGCTAACCATCTCCCTGTATCAAATAGTATTACAACTAATTGCATATCTCGTGTGTGAAAGAGAATAAAGTCATCATTATTTTTGAAACATCTACATATTCATGCTGACGAGATATCATCGCCCAAGAATTGGGATCAGTTCTTCTAAAATCTGACTCGACTCTATACGAACACTTCTCGTAAGCATGCTCTCTAATGACTAGCAAGCTCTAGTCATTAGTGATATGTCGGATCCGAGTTCAATGACCCCTCTAGGCAATTCTTATGGAGAGGGCTGACTTAAAAACGTCTGGGTCTAGATGGCATGTCACTCGATTTGGCTACGGAGGCCCCTCTTCGTTAATGGGGAACGTATCGATGGTACTCGGTCTAGCCCATCATATTGAACTCCACAAGTGATAACGTTCTTCACTTACGCATTAGTGACTGTCATCTGCGTTTCTCAATGTCCAACATGAGAAGATGTGGTAGGAGGATGTTGTAGGAAAGAACCGGGACATCTAATAGCGTGAACGGGATTTCACGAACTCCGAAAACGGAAGGTCGCCGGGCCTAGTGATGTAAATCCCCATTTCGTCATGGGTTATTTACTTTAGAAGTTCTCTGGAGGTGGCCCTCCTGCAGATCCAGGATCCCCAACAACCTTGAACAGACTGCCAGAAGCTGAAAGAGTACGCTATACCTTGCTATTGATAAATGCCTCTTCCGAGATATTCCAAATTCGCAATGGGGCTCGTGAAAAGTCCCTGCTAAACGTTGGAAGACGAACAATGTCCATGCTTTGCCTTACTCCGCGTTGTCGGGGTCTAGATGGCCCCAACTGCCAATTCATCTGGAAAACCCCTCCCCTCCCCTCTCCAGCAGATCCATAAACGCCTCTAGAGCCTCTCTAGTCAGTCTCCCAGCAAGCCAAACCAGGCTATTCGTTGGTGCGGGCACATTGAGGCCATCTCAGAACCCCCAACACCGAGGGCCAATCATTTCCCCAGTGATTACTCCGCACCAGGAAAAGACCCGCGACTATCATTACCCCAACGAACGAAACCTAGTCATTCGACGTCGGAATGTGACCGAGCTAGAAGGCTTCCAAAGTCCGTTCTGGGGCTCCATGGCTTCTAGAGCCGGGCTAAGAACAAGCTAAATCTCTTGGATCACACCTCCATCGGCAATTTTCTGCCGTCCGTCACCCGTGTAAGCTTGTGGCTTAAGTCTAATGGCGTTCTAAGCAGGGAGAGGCATCCAATCTAACTGCTTTCTGACGGCGGACCGAATTGACAGGCAGGATCCGGCACTCGCTGAAACCCAAAAGACAATATCGCGGGGGCAATGCTCCATGACGATGCCCCGTAAGCGATTCGTGGTCTCAGCTGGAGTGTCATCCATTCTCGTGTGATGCAGCGGTGAGACTGTCACCGGCCCACTTGTGAATTTGCCCCCAGAGCGTTCTACCCCCCTGGCTATCGTAAATAATTGCTCGCTTCTCTTGATGTGGACGCCGAAGCTCGGGTGGGTGATTCGCTCCTCCACGTCTCGCGCCCTGTTCTCCTCATATCTCCGCGGGGAAGTTACTCCACTCGAGTCAAAACTGGATCTGGAAGGATCAAGCCTAAGATTTTTGCCTAATCGTTTTGCCTGCCGGAAATCCTACCCCATCCCCTAGACTCACTTCTCGAACCCGTGTACTGTGGTTAGTCCTTTGCCGGAAGATGACACAATATGCCTAGCGCCCGATTTCCAGCGCCATAAGCCATTCCCCGCACGAAATGAATCCGGAATGTTTGACCGATGTTGGTTGGGAGAGGAGAGGAAAGGGGGGTTAGAGAATGAGGAGTAAGCGCCGAGTGGGGGATTCCCCAGCGAAGAAACTCTGAGTATTTAAGGTCCCCAGATACCCCAGAAACCTTGAACCTAAGGATCATCATCTGGAGACAGAAGCAATCAGTCCACAGGTCTATATTCCTGTTTACCTATCTTCTCCGGTGCTTTGTCTCTCTTTCCGACCATACTTGCTCTCATATCGTACAATATTTGAGCCAGGTAGTCAAGCCAACCTTCAACATGGCGGGAGGTGCTGCCATCAACATCTTTAACTTAAAAAACACGGGTCTTCCCAAAGAGACCCTGAACTGGAGGCTATGGTTTGCCGTGTTTGCTTTCGGCATTCTGGGCGCCGCCCGTGGTGTTGATGAAGGTCTCATCACTGGTGTCTTCAACTCGCCTTCCTTCAAGAAACAGCTTGGGCTCGACGGCCTGAACAAGACAGATCTTGCCAGTGTCAAGGGCAATGTCTCATCCATGGTTCAGCTTGGCAGCATGCCCGGTGCTCTCTTGTATGATCTTCCACCATGTCTCATCAGAATCTGAGAGCAAAGTACTGACATCTATCTGCATAGTGCCTTCATCATCTGTGATCGCTTCGGTCGTGTCTGGGCCACGAGGCAACTCTGTGTTCTCTGGCTTGTGGGTATTGCCATCTTCATGGCCAACCAAGGAAGCATGGCTGCTGTCTATGCTGGTCGCTTCATCGCCGGTGTTGGTATCGGAGAGACTGTTGTCGTCGGCCCCGTATATCTGTCCGAAATTGCCCCCGCACCAATTCGTGGTCTCTGCACTTGTGCATTCACTGGTGAGTCTTACGGTACAGCATCACAGCTTTCCAACCTAGTTACTGACCTCTGTTATAGGAGCCGTATATCTTGGTATTTTGGTTGCTTATTTCGCCAATTGGGGAACTGAGATGAACATGAACGATGGATATAATCGATGGGTGAGTATATGATGCATGATAATACACTTTCAAACCCATTTACTGATATCTATGTCATAGGCCATTCCTACTTCTATCCACCTCATGTTTGCCGGTATCACCTTGATCCTCACCTTCTTCACCATGGAATCTCCTCGTCACCTCATCCGCGTTGGCAAGCGCGAAGAGGCCTTGAAGGTTCTCTCCAAGTTCCGAGGACTTCCCGTTGACCACCCATATGTCATTGATGAAATCACTGCCATCGATTACTCCTACCAAGAAGAGAAGGAGGCCACACTCGGCATGGGATGGATGGGTGTTGTCAAGGAGATCTTCACCGTTAAGCGCAACGCCTATCGTTTGTTCCTTACCAACCTGGCACAGATCATGGCCTGCTGGTCTGGAGGATCTGCCATCACAGTCTACGCCCCTGATCTGTTCAAGCTTGTCGGCATCACCGGTCAGCAACAGTCTCTCTTCTCAACCGTCATCTTCGGAGTTGTCAAGTTTGTCGCCTCCATTATCTGCGCGCTATTCCTCGTTGATATGGCCGGACGAAAGCGTTCCCTCGTTTCCGGAATCGTCCTTCAGACCATTTCTCTATTGTTCATCGGTATTTTCCTCAACGTCGTCCCGATCGCCAACAACCCAAGCTTCAAGGCTACCAAGTCCCAGAGTATCGCTTCTGAGGCTGCCATTGCCATGATCTACATCTCTGGCGCAGGTTGGGCTCTCGGATGGAACAGCGGACAGTACCTTTTGTCTTCTGAGCTGTTCCCTCTCCGCATCCGTGCCGTCTGCTCCTCAATCACCATGGCCATGCATTTCATCTGCCAGTATGGTGTCAACCGTGCGCTGCCCAACATGCTCCTAGAGGGAACCGGCCTTGGTCCTCAGGGCACATTCTACTTCTTCGGAATCTTCTGTTTGGTGGGCGGCTTCTGGGTGTGGCTCTGCGTCCCCGAAGCTGCCGGCCGCAGCCTTGAGAGCATCGATCAGCTGTTCGACCTTCCCTGGTACAAGATTGGACTGCACGGAAAGAAGTTCGCCGAGGAGTACGACCGCGAGCAGGAGGAGATTCACCGAAACGAGAAGACGGGAGCCGAGGCCACCCACGAGGAGTTGGCTGGGCAAACTGCCCGCGTTTAGAATTCAGTCGGGGTTAGGGGCGGATCGTTGTAGCAGAATAGGCCTCCTAGATTTATGATGACAATGCATGCGTTTGTATTTCAAGACATTGAAGTGACGATGTTACATTACAACTTATTCCCATCTTGCTAAGGTGCTTGAGGTGATCTCAGGTATCATCTATGTTTATATCTAATCTTCCATTAGGACCAGATTTGAACAGTGGCGGCGCAAACGGTTGAAGTGAATCTTTGTCAGCGAGATAAGGTCGGCTCAATATCTTTTGTGTGAGATACTTCTTGATCCAATAAGCCCAAAAGTTACAACATAATTGTTGAAAGCAGTCAAGATTAATAACAATGAATTCCGCCAGGAGAAGGAATGATTCAATTTCATCTCCGACTGGTTATCTCAGGTTAGCTTGAACCCGAAAGCAAAAGTTATGCAAATCTAGATTAGACTTGCATTGATAGAAATTTAGGCTCTCAACGCTGCCCAACCCGTCTCCAATGATATCTCAAAGAGAAAACTGGTTGCTTCCAAATGAGATGGCTATGGCCTACCATGGATTGGCAAATTTACATTAAGGTCACAAGGTCCCTTGCGTAGATCATATGATCGGAGGTTTTGAGCCGGAATGGTCGAAAGCTCATGCTTTAGGTTTCGTGTGTTTCTTCCGGCATTGTGGCACCACCAACTCGTCAGATCATTTTCCACAGACATCAGGCAGCTAGTCCTGAGTTTAGAAACGATGCACAGGTCTGGAATGATGAGTGGGGAAACAGCTGCAGATCTGCAGGTCTCACTGGCTGGGAGCTATTCGGATGCAACACTCACTTCCTGGCGATATTCGAGGTGGTCCCACCCCTTTCCGATTACCCTTGCATTGCCCGACTAATTATCGTTGATCTCGCCTTTCACCACTCGCTCCCCTGTCCTGGAAGTCACCGGGTGTTCTGACCGTAGATTGATGCTTCCATGTAAAACTATCCGTCTCTCGTCCTTTGTAAACAAACCTCGTAGCTTCATAGTTTTATCGAATAAGATGCCATTGACGGTAAAAAGAGCATCTGAACATGGCAACACTCAATGCATCAGTTGCCGAGCCTTCGCGGCAAGTCCTCGCCAGCATAGAACGTCGCAGGATGGAAGATAGACGATCGTGGGATGCTGCCATGCGAAAGGGATTCGCTGGAGGTGTAGCAGGGTGTGCTGTGAGGCTCTATCCCATTTGTCCGACCCTCTGGCTCATCTACTGACTTCGAGCCTCGATATCATTGCAGGCTAAAACGGTTGTGGCGCCCTTGGATCGCATCAAAATTCTATTTCAGACATCACACTCTCAATTTATACAACACGCTACAAGCTGGCGTGGTCTCCTCGGCGCAGCAAGAGATATCCGTCAGCTTCAGGGAATCCGAGCTCTCTTCCAGGGCCATTCTGCCACATTACTGCGCGTGTTCCCCTTCTCAGGGACCAACTTTCTCGCCTATGAGCAGTTCCGATCGGCATTAATCTCGTCTGGATCGTCAGAGACTCCATATCGCAGATTTATTGCAGGAAGTTTGGCTGGGGCAGTCTCTACTTTTCTTACATATCCCCTGGAGTTAATCCGGGTACGAATGGCTTGCGAGATGAAAAACTCTGGGTCGTCATCTTCCTGGTCAAGGGTTTGCCGAACCATGTACCGTGGCACTGCTGGCCAGTCCGGTGTTGCTGGTTTCTACCAGGGTCTCGCACCCACATTATTGGGTATTCTCCCATACTCTGGATTCTCGTTTCTGGCTCACGACCAAATCGGCGACTGGCTTCGGTCACCGATGCTCGCCCCATACACCACTATTGCAAGCACGAGACGCAGAGAAAACGATACTACGCGCATTTCAGGGTCACACAGCTCAATACGGCTAACAATAACTGCTCAGCTATTCTCTGGAGCCATGGCCGGATTAGTGGCGCAAACAATATCATATCCTCTCGAGACGATTCGGCGCCGGATGCAGGTTTGCAATCCTCTTGGCACCAACCGCCGAGTAGCCATTGCCGAAACGGCCATAACAATATTTAGAGAGCGAGGATTAGGCGGGTTCTTTTTTGGATTGCCCATTGGCTATATTAAAGTTGCACCTATGATGGCAACCAGCTTTTTTGTCTATGATCGTATGAGATGGTATCTCGGGCTATACAACACTAGAAACTAAAGATTAAATGCATATAGAAGACTCTATAAGAATGTTAATGTTATGAAGCGAGATCATTTTGGCGCACACTAGGATCTCTACAAAACTGTACAGGCTCTGTATTGAACGACGCGAATTTTACGCGATCTTGTCGCGAATACCAATCTATGCCTCCCTGACGAGAAGGGGATTCAAGTCATGAAACATGAAAGTAGAAAGAATGAACAGAAAATGTAAACTTACTGCCCCTTGAACACAAGGGATTTGCCAAGATAGACTTGTCTCGGATGTCTGTTTTCTCTGCAGCCCCCTCGAACAAATAGGCCCCTAACGGATTACGGACGCCTAGGACAAGGCTAAAACATATCCCGCTCTTTGCGTAAGGGAGGGTTAAATTGATGCAGGGACTAATGCTGTGTCCATCTCCAAAAGGCGGTATACAGTATTGGAGCACAGGCTTGTCACAGCACCTCAGATACTTGACCAAGACACGGTCTGGAGATCAGACAGTTAGAAAAGGAGGAGGGCCGTATATCCCAGACAAGCATCCTGCCCATCCCTCATTACATAGCAAGATCCCAACACGTGATGGTAGTATTGAACCCCCCGTCGCGCTACACTACGCCTCATTACCTTTTCTGCGTACCTCATATTACAGCCCCTGCTTGATGTAACAAAAAATATAAAGAAGAAAATAGACGTCTTGACAGGCTAGAGAAAATCCCAAAATGCGTATTTTGATATTTTGAGCTAGGGGGTGTGGAATGCTTCGCCCCGACTGGTCCCAATTCTAGGTGATTCTTTGGCTTCGGCCGTGAACGACCATTTATCATCAGATCACGTAATTACCAGTTTTTCGTTTTCACGTGCGCGCGACTGAGTTGTCTACACCACAAAGAGCAACACGAAGCCAGCGATATGGTTACATTTACCAGAGTGTTCCAGCTTGCACGTCGAGTTTACTCGTGGCTGAACATCACTTGCATGTAGAGCAATCTAGAATGACAACGAAATCGTAAGCGGGAGTCACAAGATCTGCCTCGAAGAAGGCCTGGCCCGCTTGGCTGGCTGACTAGGGTAATTCGCATTATCCTTCTGCAACTGTTGAGGGACAGTAAGAGCTCGCACCTTCTTCCTTAAAATCCGGGCCTGCAGCTGGGAGGTGGATTTCATGCATTGTCTATTCCATTAGCTCCTGGTATCGAACCTCTCTTGCACTGTCCTTTGCAGGGGTAGCGCTTTGCTGGCCGCGTCCCCCGCCTCAATAAAGTGCAAACATCAGATAGGATCCTCGTAGCAACAACAGTTTGAAGACGAGACTCAGATGAATCGGTGCTTTTACTCTGACCAGGGCTTAATGCAATGCATCAGGGTCACCTATGAAGAAGCCAGCCTATATAAGATGAGTATCGAGGCCGCTTTTATTGGGTTCAATTCCTTTCTCTCTTCTAAGCATGGCGGTGAAGCTTGTGAATGTGCTATTGTCCTCCGTGTTAGTTGTAAATTCTAAGATAATCATCCCATCTTAGAGCTTACTTTATCTGTACGTACTGAGGATGTCAAATGTGGTGTCAAGGCTACTGTACCTCTGGCAGTCATGACCAACAGATAGCAACGGATGTTCGAACTGCTAACATATTAACCTACCTAGTTTCCTCCCTGTTTCCTTCACGACTACAAAGCCACATACTACAGTCGGTATTGTGCTGTGGTAGAATATCGACTTCGACAATAAAGCAAGTAGCTATGCTCTACAAGATCGATTTTCAGCTGGAGCGAGATGTCCCATAACTGACTGGTAAAGTTCTGCTTATCACTGGAGGTAAGACTGATCGTGTCTCACTCGACCTGTTCTTAAAGATTGACTTTATTGAAAAATAGGGACAAAGGGTCTAGGTGCTGGGGCGGTATCTCTTCTTGCTAAGCGTAACCCCGCCAAGATCTATATCACTGGGAGGGACGAGGCAGCCGCGAAGAGAGTTATTAATGAAGCTCAGGAAGATGGCTCGCAGTCAGAGATACTTTTTGTCTCATGCGACCAAGCCAGCCTTGGGTCAGTTCAGCAGGCTGCTGACATCTTTCTAGCCAAAGAATCGCGTCTCGACGTGCTGATGGCAAATGCGGGTATTATGGCCGCTCCTCCTGGGCTGACAAAAGATGGATACGAGATGCATTTTGGGGTTAACCATATGGCCCACGCTCTCTTGATACAGAAGCTACTTCCTGTACTAGAAGAAACTGCCAATGTCTATGGGGACGCTCGTGTAATCATGATGTCAAGCCTCGGATTCGTTCTTGCTCCATTCTTCCAAGGCATTGTCTTCGGAGACCTAAAAACCGAACAGGACTATATGTTTCTGGGCCCTTTACAGCGATATAGTCAAAGCAAGCTTGCGAACATGTTTTATGGACGAGAGCTATCCCGTCGCTACCCCAAGATTAACGATTGTGATTCATCCGGGCGAAGTCAAGACTTCATTAGTTCTAAACTTATCAGGCATCAGTAGGTATGTCATTTACATTGGTACAAAAATACCTCAAAGATCTTCCATTTAGCTTAGGACAGTTCTTGTCGGTTGAACAGGGGTCCCTGGAACCAGGTTTGGGCTGCTGGAATATCCAAAGAGACTGTTGCAGCCGGCGAAATATATGAGCCCGTGGGTGTACCAATGGCGGCCTATTCCTCCTTTCGCTTGAATGACAAGCTTGCTGCGATGCTTTGGAGTTGGACTGAGGAAGAACTAAAGAAATGGAGCGATTCATAATCTATAGAAAGAATTCAATTTCCATATCTTCATCGCTTGATTTATTCCACCGGATATTTCCATTATATAGTTTGAAGAATTTATCTTGAAGGAAAACTTATAAATTCCTTAAAAGTATCATTAAATAGTAAAATAGTAAAGAAAAGAGCTAATATAAAGAGAGGCTAGATTGAATAAATATTATTTTAGGTTTGCTGTTCTTTTTACAAGCCCAACTTAGTTCACAAGTTATCTATTATAACAAATTTCATAAGAAGTTGCCTAGTTATCTCTTATGGGGATAAAATTACTCTAAACTCAAGCTAGCTTTCTACTATTAACATGAGCGATCACTATATACCTATTTTACTTTCTAGGGGGAGAAAGAGAAGAAGAGTGGTCTTCGCATTGCTCTAAAAGTGGGTACATTTACAAAGATGGCCAGGTGTCAAGATTGATTTTTTTACCCAAGCCTCCTAACTTAGTACTTGGACCAACACAAGCACCTTGCTCAACTACATAATTAAGCGTTTATTAGCGACGATATTATCACTCATTATGGCGCTTCGTATTCCCGATGAGATCCTGAATCACATTATGTGTTATCTCGTCCCTGTGCTGCCTTCAAAACGCCGCCCACGGCGATATGACCACTCGCTGCGACCGACCGACTTGGCTTCTCTTTGTCTAGTAAGCCGAACGTTCCGCCATATCGCCCAACCTTTACTATACCACACTATCGACATGACCGACAATACCACTATAACACGCTCCGAAGAGGGCCAAGAATTCCTCAAGTGGCCAGGCTTTTTCCTCAGAACGATAGTGAAAGATCCACACCTGGCAAAGTATATCCGTGTCCTGGCTATGGCAGACATGGTTTTCCTCCCTGACACGCCAGATATGGTATTTCTCCCTGAAACTTCATCCAATGGTTTCCCTTGGGATGTTCCGCGCTGTATCCGATGCGCGTTGGAACCGAAAATAGCATACAATGGTTATGATTTGCCAGCTATCGCCTTGCTGTTGTACGCTACTATGGTTGAGAAGATCTTTCTCTTCCCTGGCGATCCGGACGGTATTGAAATGGGATGGATCCTGACATCATGGCAACCACGGGGTCAGTCTCATGACCTTGCCATCGACTTTGGCTCGGATCTGACCCTCGAGCTTGGTCCGTTTGCTAACTATGGTCTTCCCTGCCTAAAAGAGCTCTATGTGGATTTAGAAGAGGACGAATATTGGAATGACCCCTTATTAGACTTCCTAAAGAAGCCAGGTCTCTCTATATTTCATCTAAATCATGCACGATCACTTACGAACCTCTTCGTCCCTCGGCCCCTTGAAGACTCATTATCCAGTGTACATGAGTTAAAACTTAGTGACTGCTATATGGAGTCACAGAGTCTGGAAAACATTCTTCGAAGCTGTCCAAGGCTTAAAGTCCTCAGTGTTCATGTGGCCGAGACAGAGTGGGCTGAGGAGTTGTTTCAGCAATCAGATCCTAACATGTTTTGGACGATTAACCTTGAACATATCGGCCGAGCCCTACGAGATTTCGGGAAAAGTTTGATCGATCTACATCTTGATTTTTCAAATTTCAAGTTGGCACGTCCCATCACTGGTCGAATTGGGCCTTTGTGCAGCATGCCGAAACTCCGCCATATACAATGTTATAGGAACGACTTAATCCTCGCTCAAGAACCAGGCGAGGAACAAGAGGAGAATACCTTGCCGTTGGATAGTGTTTTGCCATTATCAATCACAACACTTAACATCAATTACATGGAGCATGACAGTATACTGTCACCATCAAGAAATACAATATCTGCAGAAATAGAGAACATCCTATCAAGTAGGCGTCTGCAGTATCTCGAACAGGTCCGAATTCAAAGATATATCCCTGGTACTCAGGAACACCCGATCTTGTTTCATACCGAGATGCCTGGTTGGTCCTTTGACTTCAAGAGAACCCCATGCAAGGGCCAGAGTGGGTTTATTGAGTACCTGTGTTTTGATAGGAGTGGGTGATACAGCGTGGCTAATAGTTAAGGCTGCTCGAAGTTTCTTCTAAAGCGTTGGACAAACCGGTGACAGTGAGCGACCAGGCCCTGGCACCTTAGACCGCAATAGCGACGAGTCTAGCGTTATTTTGAGTCGGAATTCACTTATATCCGAGAAGAAGCCTATATGAAGTACCTAAATATTATACCTGGTTGGAAAAGTCACTTTTCGTGGTTTTGAGCCTAGATGATGGCAAAGTTGAGCTATCAATCACATGAACTATTCATAGGATCCAATGAGATTAGAACTATAAAGCAACATCCTGAGTTCATACAACTCCTGAACGCTAACGTATTGATTTCATCACCCTCAACGGGCTGGTGGCTTCGTCTTCCCAAACAACAATATTATTCCATGTTCATTGAGTACACAAATCTTTGTACACTAGAGGTCCTCCTCGCGGAGACCACTGATTAAAATAATTTGCATATGGGGTCTGGATTATCTAGTCTCGCGTATCTACAATATTGCTAGCCAGGCGCCGCCAACAGACTGGTCGGGGATATACGTAAGGACTATAAGGGTGATATACCACAGAACGGCATTTATCAACTCTGAGATAAAATATATTGGAATATTGTTAAAAGTATATAATATATTCTGTAATCGGTAGATGGAATAAGATATAAAATAAGCTCTTTACAGATAACCTTACAAGAGCATTACTAAATCTGAATACATCTCTTATCTCTCTCTCTCTCTCTACTATGTGCTTCGATATTGTATACCTAAGCCTAACCCACCGCTCCGACTCTCTCATACTTCGACACACCGCTTACTCGAGCATTTGCCTATATCAGTAGAGACCTTAGTCCCCAAGTAATCTGCACTTATACTCTCGCACTGAGCCTTCGTCGGCGAAGAGACCGGCGTAGAGTACGCTTGGTTTTCTTCGAAGGCGATCCACTGTTGGGCGACGGTCTGTGCGGAAGGGGAATCTTGGAAGGCGGAGTACTGGTAGGCCCCTTCGGTTTGCGCTGTCCGGAGCCCGGAGGCGACTGGCTGGCAGGTCTCTTGGCCCCAGAGGCATCGTCGAACTGGCTTGGGCTCACGTCGTTCAACCAAGAACCGCCAAAGGGGCTGCTGCCAGAGGAGCTGCCGGGTGGCGTTTTCACGGGCCTAGGGATACGGCTGATCGGGGCACTCTTAGGCGGGGGACTATTTGGTCGATGGGGCGGGGCACTATATGGTCGATTGGGCGGAGGACTATTTGGTCGATTGGGCGGGCTTCCAGGACGGGCGCTCGAGGGCCGGGGTTCGTTGGGATCACGTCGGGGAGGATTCTCGCCAAACTTGGCTGGATCGGCCTCATCGAAGTCAACACCCAACGCGTATGACATGGGCCGGCAATATCCACACAGTCTGAAAGGTGCCCCCTTGGCGTTACGCACAGTATTGGCATTCATACCTGCCGCGCCCCAAGCCACAATCATGCTGCCCGCTGGTTTGCCTGTGACAGGATCGCCATAGTTGAAACCAGCACGGATCTTAGGGCCAAATGATGCCTCTCTGTAGTAGAAGGCACCATCCTCTGCATCGCCTTTCGGTGCCTTCTGTCGCGCTTTGGACCAAACCGGAGCCAAGGCTTTGCCGTTTTTATTAACCGTATTCAAGTATTCCCCTCGAAGAATGGTGGATAAGAATATTTTATGGGCTTTGGGGTCATAAAAGGCAGCTACTATCAGATAGTTTTGTTGTGTAAACGGTTGTTGTTGGGTCTTAACCCAGTTGAAGGCTTTGCTTGCCTCGTTGTATAGACGGTAAAAATCTATTGGGCCAGAAGCATCAATTGCTTTATGCCATACTAACTTTTGTGGCTCGTCTGGAGCAGCAACCTCCAAAACAGTTGTTCCCTGAGCAGGCGTCGCCTTAAGAAGGCAACGCACCAAGCCAAAGAACCAGCAAGCGAAGGTGAGGCATCGTAGCAAGCGCATTATTTTGGTTTACTGAACCGTTGCGTGGTTCGGACAGCTCTGGCTAATATGTATGTATAAACCAGGAATTGAATGTAAGTTTAATAAAGATGAGTAGGCAGATGAGGATGAATAAAGAAGCCAGGTTGGGGCGAAAAAGAGTAGAGGATAAGGAGAAAGGATTGATGGCTAGATATCACCATGAGAGTCTCCAGGTAAGGTAGTTCAGGATACTAAATACAAAGAGCGCAATCACCTCCCCTCAATTTTATTTCCACAACAATGATCCCACGCCAGCTCTAGACCATTTGATCAGCTAATTTTATCTCGAGGCTATCCCAGAGGAACAGGCTGAATCCTCAACCTAGCGCATTACAGGCTTGGCCCCCACGGCCAACAGATATCACCAAGCGTCGAGTAGTAATACCTGGTTTGGAGCACTGTTGGTTGTTCGTCACCTGAGGGAGCCCACTTCCTCCGATCACACACACACGAACGCGTCTCGCAGCGGACGCTGGCATCTTGATGTGGGCTGTTATCTTATAACATGCGGCTCTTTGAGTCTTTCTTGAGTTTTTCTACTCTCCTTATTCTTTTTTTTTCTCTCTCAAAACGAAGAAGAAGGAAATATCTCAGTTCTAGTTTGCATATAAATGGACCAAGAAGACAGTTCATGTGGTACTTGAAATTATTCTGGTCCCCTTTCCCCACTTCCTCCCTGTTCAAATTACCGGCCACGACCAACAACACTTACCATGAACCGTAGCGCTTCAACACCAACACTGCGTCCCATAACGCCTTATGACCAGGGTAGCAACCAACAATGCATCGCTTACCTTCAGAGATGTATTACTCTCCACTGCGTGGAGTGGGGCCTAATTTGGATGCCTGATGGTACTCTCAGTACAGCAGAGCAGCCAAATGTTCGGGGCATATCCAGGTCTACCCGATCGTTGGAGGTTCGTTGGGGCTTGTATTGCTTACTGGAGATATCTTGCCTCCAACCTCGAGAAACCATTGAGGTCCACCATGAAATTTTACGAGACCCAGGCCTTCTACCACCTTAAATAGAACCAGAGGCTCACGATACATCATTCATGCGAGGTGCTATACTTAGAGGATCCTTCTTCACGCTTGATTGTTCGTTGGTCCCCGTTTTAGTCACAACTTGCATAAGTGTCTTTGGCCGCGTTACAATGCATCCCGTGGTCCGCCAAATTTAGCATGGCAACCAACAACCAGTAATACGCCTGACGCCAAGAGGTACATGTTTTTTTTTTCACGTCACGTACCACTCTCTACACTGAATCCTTTGCGACACTACCCGCTCTATTCACTAAAATAAGCACCGAGGTTGTTCACAGGGAGATATTGGTAATCACAGTAGAAACGGTGTTCGTCAGGCACTTTGGCAAATGGGAGAAATTTTCCGAATTTCGTAGCTTGGTCTTGGATGTTCTCAGCGAATGGCTTCTTCATTTGGGGACGTTGAATAATCTAGTGGTCTTACTCAAAGGCACAATTCCATCCTCAAAATTATTGCGATGGCGGCGATTGCTGCATGAACCAGTCAGGGTAAGTCAGGTCGATGATCACAATCGAGCTTTCGATCGTTGCCATGTGGCTGGCATTCTCCTCATTATCATCATCATCGTTATTTCTCATCACCGCCGCCTTTTATATCCTCCGCTGCGCCGCCTTTCTTCCATATCAGCCCCTTGAGAGTGATTCTCCTCCTGGCTGGCATGGACTCTGTATAAGTGCAGGTTATAAAGGCGCAAGTACTCTCGTTGACCTAATTTTGGATGAGTGAACCACTTAGCTGTTTTGTTGTTTGTTTCATTTCATTTATGTGATCCATTTCCCTCACACAACAACTCGCTAAAGATATTATCACGTCTGTGATACATTTCACCAAAGGCGCGCAAATAGAGAGTCGTTCAACGTTGTTTGTATAACTCGTCTCCCATCAAAAATATTCTGAGTTTGATTGGACAATTTCATGCAAAGAATTCAAAGCTGTAAAATGCATTGTCAAAGGCATTGACTGCCAACCACCACTCCTCCCTCCCCTCCCCCCTGGCGGCAGAGCCAAGCATGCTGGTGGGCATTTCTATGCGAAGAAGCACCTAGTAATAACACTAAATCTATTCCAAACTACCACATACTGATAAAACGGCAAATAGGACTGGGAAGAGAAGATGCGGAAGGAGGCTGAGGCCAAAGCACAAATGACTGTAGAGTAGCCAAATTGGCCAGTTCGTGTTGACTTCTTGACTGACTTCCCAGCAGCGGCTACAGGCAGTTCCACCATCGCAAGGAGAACGGTACGAACTGGAGCGCCGGGGGCATTTTCCACTACTACACCCAAGACGGCTCCCTACCAGATGATACAAAGCCACACGTCGTCGCCTTCGTAGCAGACCAGGCCCCTGATCGCCGGCCTTCCCACTACAAGTGCAGCCATCTGGCTCCCGCCCACCCTGCCAACGCCGACTAGTACCAAACGAAAGTTACAGGAGGCGATAATCGGGACCAAGTGTCATCAAAAGGACTAAGAAGGGTTTTGTCTATAAAATCTGCAACCGCTGGGGGCAAGAGCTTAAAGAAAAAGTCCTGCAGCACAACCAGGTGGAAAACACTTTATTGACGTCCAAAATTAGATTCATTAAAACTACTCTAGTTAGCTACCTAGGACTATGGAACAGTTACAAGGGCAACAAACTTTGTACATACTACTGGATAGAAGTAACCAGAGGGTTTTTGCTCAGATCATGAACATCGCCACCAAACATATATCTGCGAAAAGAATAAGTACACTATAGATAACTTAGTTTGCGGTGACACTCAAATGATGTCTCCATATACCCCTTGAGGCCGGAATAAAATCTAGATTATAGCGTACACATACTGTTCCCCAGAGGAAAGGAAGTGTTTGGGAATAACAAAGCTGGGATCGCAGGATTGACAGAAATCATGGGCTCCATCCTATCCATGACCATCCACCACCCCGATCTAGGTTGGAATTGAGTAAAGCTAGAGTCAAACGTATTGTCCGCTTTTGTTGCTTCCATCCCTAGCAAGCCAGAGATCAGAGTTGTATAGTAAGTAAGCCCAGAGTCCAGATCATCGATAACGACAGGAACATCGGAGACAGATTTAGGGATGTCTGAACGTCGAATAATAGGAAACGGTATGTCGTCAAGAATCAACCGCTTGTGGTCTATTTCCGAAGGAAGCCCCCTTAGAGATCTGTCGCCGTATGCTTGAATCATGCCCTTCTCGTCCCAAAAGCAGAAAGCAGTTATCCAGCCGGAGAGTGTCTCGATATCTCCAGAGCCTTCGTATCCAGCTGCGTGACAAGCTTGCATCCAAAAGTCCTTGATCTTTGGATCTTCTGGTCTGTCAAAACTTGCAATCATCTTATCAAGAACCTTGCCAAGATATGTGGACCAAAGACTGGTTTCCGTGCCATACTGGGTAAATTTTTTGACTCGCTTGGAGATGTCTTCCCAGTCTTCTTTGGTGCCTTCTAAAGTAACTGATGGAAAGCCACAACCCAAGGTAATTCTGTATTCAAAGTATGACTTCATAGTAGCCATAAGAGTCATCGCGGCTACTGTCTTATCCTGTGTTGTTGAAGTGCTGAACCGTGGGAGTAACCAGTCGATGATTTCCTCGTCGGCAAGGAATCCTTGCATTTTAGAAATAACCTTCTCGGAAATCCAATCAAGATCGAGTTCACTGAGGGATGAAGAAGGCGTAACAATGTTTATTGTTTCCTTTCCCTCGTGCCGAACGATTGCGCCTCGTAAATTCTCAGAGTTGCCGTTCACGAAGAGGCTAAATTGGCCAAGAATGGCAAGCCATACATCATCTGGGCGCAGGACCAGATGTAGATCCTGCTGGAAGGCTCGTAGAATGCCTTCAACGAAGCCGTTTCCATATGGGACAAGGGCGTGGCCATTTGGTTGATCTAAGTCGACAAGCGATGAATGCACAATAGGGCGATCGTCAGGGCCTATCTTCTTGTTGCTCTGGATCGTCTCTCCAAGGATGTCGTCACCATCTAGTTCGATCGTCCATGATTTCGATATTTGATGGAACAGGTCTTGAGAAGACTTCGCAATAGGATCGGTGTTGCTACCGACCTTTTCGGGCTGAGGCTTTATTGTGACAGGCATGTTTTGTGCCGTCCAAATAGGATGCTCTCGCGTTTATTTAAGTGGTCTGGTCATAAAAGGCTCAACCTTGTGCCATCAAAATAATTTTAGTATTGGAGTAGCATCGTGGTGTGTGGCTTTGGACACGTTTCATGAGCCGACTTACTTTGAGGCAACGGTGTGTTCTGCCCACGCCTTTATAACTTCGGATACCCGAAGAGTCACCGCCAAATTGGACACGGTACATTTCTCAAACCCTGGATGTTCCCCGTGAAATTTGCGGGTACCCGAACGGCCACTCCTCCAACGGATTCCTGAGTAGTTTGAACTGTCCAAGAAGCTAGCCAAAAGAAGGATACTAAACTGCTGATGTTATACTTAGTCAAGCCCGTAAACATTTATTCCTCTGAGGCACACGTGTTACCAACCAACATGTATTTATTCACTAATTCTTGAGACCCTAGATCCCCAACTACGTGGTTTTATCATACTTAAGTTCTACTCATCAACGCCAACACCGTTTTTCAAATATATATTATGTAACCTTAGCTTCGCTCACATGAACTAGGCTCTTATATCTAATACTCATACATTAATCCGCTTTATGTCAGTTATCGCGGTCTCATTGTGTTGCAGGTTGGCCAAGATATGCTAGAGTCTTTCAAGCTAGTGTGCGCACTTATTGAGGCAGAATACGCACAAAATTGATCTACCAGCATCTTATGCATGTTGTGGGGGGTCACTTTTTGAAGTCGTTCAGCCAGTCAGCTGCTCTCTGCGGCTATTCCAGTGCGGGGTTACTGTCAAACCACAGCGACCAACTTGAGGCAGTTAAAACTTAAACATCCATTACTCTTAAAGTTTTCTAGAAGGCTCGTGCCGTTGCATCGAGTTCAATCATACCTCAAAATGAGCGGCCGAACCACATACACGAAAGCCCAGCTAGATCAATACTTCACACGTGTCAACCTACCACCCTCCCAATGGCTCTATGACGTATCAAAACATGACGGAGCGTCCCAGAAATCCCATCTCGAACTTCTTCTCAGACATCAGCTAACAAGTGTCCCTTTTGAGAATGTGACTCTGCACTACTCGACTCACAGGGTGATCAACATAAATGCTTTGCATTTAGTGGACAAGATCCTTCGACAGCCGGGACGTGGCGGATACTGCATGGAAAATAATACCCTCTTTCACACTGTCCTACTCTCGCTAGGCTTCGACGTGTACCTTGTTGGGGGTAGAGTCTTCGAAAATGGGCGGCTTGCGGGCTTGGCGCACTGTCTGAACATCGTCACCATCGACGGGGAACGCTATGCAGTAGATGTCGGATATGGCCCCAACGAGCCCATTCAGCCCCTTAAGGTTATCGACAGGAAAATCCAACCCCACGTCGGGCCTGCGTCTGTCCGCCTCAGATTTGATGCAGTGCCGGGAGGCCTCAAACGAGATCAAAAGCTTTGGATCTATGAACTTCGCCAGAACGACGATTCGGAGTGGGTGCCCTGTTACTGCTTCACGGAGATGGAGTTTCTGCCCGAGGATTTTTCTGTCATGAACTACTGGCCACAGAAGGATCCCCGGAGCATCTTTGTCCAAAAACTGCTCTGCGTGCGCTTTACTAGCGAGGGACAGACCTTTGCAAATCCCGATGAAACCCAGTCGAACGACCCCTGGACCAACGCCGCCACTACCGGTGGCGAAATCAATGGAACTCTTATCTTGGTTGGGGATAATTTCAAGTGGCGGGTGAATGGGGTTAGAGTGTTCGAGAAGCAGCTCTCAAGCGAGGAGGAGCGAATTAAAGTGCTTGAACGATACTTTGGAATGGAGCTCACAGAAAGCGAAAAGGAGGCTATCAAGGGCACAGCAACCGCGCTTCCTTTGTCATAGGTTATTCAAGCAACATATGAAGATCTACTGCTTCATTTTTTACAGTTTTGATTTTAAGAGGTGTTAATCACCCTTGCTTGTTCAAGTCAAGTCACGGCTTTATTCTCAGCGTATCTTTCATCTTCCTGAAGGGTCAAGGAGAAGTAAGAAATCCTGTTACAACACTGATTCATCCTGAAAGTAAAGAGACTGTTTCACAAGTTTAGGATTCGTAAACCACGCCGCACCTCATGATCTCTGGGTGGCGGATGTGACATCTAGGGTAGGACAACTGAGCTGTAACCGAGATGGAGGACGCGAATCCCTGCCAGGAGAGGCGTGATCTAAGTGGACATCAGAGTGTCACCCTGGCATAAACGTGGGCTTTGTCAGCGGTTTCTCGCCCTGGGACTGGCCGAGAGCTGATTACAAGGTGCATGTTTCAGTTGATCATGCAGCAATCGCATGACCAGGCCATTCTCCCCCTCAACACCACAGTGAGGCGAGGCCATCGTGAAGTCCCATCTCTGGGAAGTCTACTGCTCTCCTCCATTCCTTGTCGATTCATAGACGGGCAGCCGAATTTCTAGTATCGCTGGGCCGATCACCTACTTCTTACCTCCTAACCTGTATCGTCACCACACTCGTTTACCCCTTAAAAGACGCTCACCTCTCATTTGATCATGCTTGGTTTTGGTGGCGTTTTTGTGCTGGTAGGACTGATTTTCCTTGCCGCCGCTTTTGGGGGTGCCATATTCGCCGTGAAATTCGCATTCTTCAAGCTGCCTTCCGATGCAGGCGCCCATGAAAACAGTAGACTCCAACCGAGATTGACCGTCTGCGTGACTGCACTGTGAGTACTCGCGCTTCTTGTGATGGTCAAAGCCTTGTAGGAATGAGCTAATTTGATATAGATGGGTGGCCGTATGGTCTCTTCTTTCTATCGTATCCATCTACGTCTCTGAGCCGGGCTCTAGCAATGAGGTGCTCACCTCTTTACTCGTGCATGGAACGAGCGTTCAGGCATTCGTGTCTGGTGCTGCGATGTTCTTGAATCTCAACTTTCAAATCGGCATGGTCAGCATCTTCGGTGATACCCCAACAAGCCATTATGAACGGGAGAGTAGTATTAAAAAAAGCTCCCGTCTCTTGACATGCTTTCTTGCCCTCGTCATCCCGTTGGCAATCGCCCAGTCCATTTTAATCGAAATCAGCTTCTCGTCGCCATCACATGTGCCTGGGGATGGGTTGTACAACGCTTTAGCTGGTGTACAACTTGCAATAGGCTTGATCTTCCTCATAACCGCCATCTTCTCCCTGATTCTAATGAAGACCTGGGTATGTTTTTGCCCCCCCTTTGAACGTTCTTTCAGTCTCACTTACCATGGTGCTTTTAGACCTACTATCTTCCTCTTCTCCTCGTCGGAGGTCTGTCGTTCATTCGACATTTAAACACCGTAGTCCACGACGTTGCCCTTCTAGTTGGTTACTATACCTTCAGGTTCGGAAGTCCAACTAGAATTGTGCTCGTGTGGTATGATGTCTCAGTATTCTTATCGAGCTGGACCACCGTCATCGGCCTAATCGTACTTCTCCAACTTCTAGCAACATATTTCAGTGATGCAGCTGCAGAGTCATCTCCAGTAGATGATAGGAGACCTCTTCTGGATCGCTCCTGGGAAAGTTCGGCAGGGACATTCACCGGGTAACTCACAGTCAGATGTTTTCCACAGCTTGAGGGAATATCAAATGTGATCTTCAAAGTCAGTTGGTTGAATGAGTGAAGGCGTCAGTGGATTCTTGTTCTGGAAGTGTGTTTCTTTTCACTATTGAAGACAGAAGTAGTAGAGCTCCCTGGAAAGCAACATTTCTCAATCTCTCGTTTTCGGATATGTCTGTTCGGCCGAATTATTTCGGCGAGTAGTTTGATTTTTCTTTTGCTGTTCTGGCACATGTGCCAGAGAGCCGACACTCCCTTAGAACCGTGCTGGGGTTATCTATGTATACCCAGCTTATATTTCCCTTCAAGAGTTGGACATCGTTATGCCATGCCCTAGAGTGTTTTATGCCTGTGATGGCTTGTTTCATAGGTTTCTTTCCTTCGTGAGATAAATCTCTTTTCCCAAATATTTTGCCGTGAAAGATAAATTAAGCGCTGTAAAAGATGAGTATGGTCTTGATACATACGGTTTACGTGTGATGTATGTTAGCTTGCCACCCCGTTGAAAATCACCTCAAGTTAGTTCAGGTGGTCCAAGACGTTTATCATTCCTTTGATAGGTTCATTAAGTTTACTCTATCGAATTCCCTCAAGCCCTGTACTGGTTCATCATTATGGGCATCATTATATTCCCTTTCAGACACTTGCCTCCATGTACGCTTGCCGGTTGAATGGTACACATGTCTCCGTGCGAGACAACACAACCTTCCTCGTTAATTAATAGATTGCAAGATAGGTCCTTTACTCATAAATATAGCAGAATGGCGAGTTTCCAACGGTGTCCAAGGCATCGTCGATTGTAATCTCAGGAGCATTGACACCCAAGTTGAGCGGGTCACTGACCAGTGCGTCTCTGCTGGGTGGTAGGTTGAGAATGGTGATTGTCCCGGCGATGGTCTTGGCCTGTTTGAGATGAAGGGCCTGCCAGAGCCAGTATAGGCGATCTGTCATAGAGTGGTGCAGCCAGAAAATAGGGTCAGTGGGAGATGCAAATAGGTCAGCAGAGTCGCCGCCCATGGTGAAGTGGCCGGCAGCATGGATGCCGAGGAACTCGTCACCAAAACGACCTTGGAACTCGTCCTGGAAGAGAGAGATACTGCCGGAAGCGTCGCCCTGTGTGAGATTCCAGAGGTTCTCGGCTGTCATCCACGTATCAACCGCATGCTTGGTGAGATCTCGGCTTAAACAGCGAGGATTGTAATCAAGACCACTGCCATTCTGGGCTTTCATGCCATCCATTCCGGGAGAAACGGGACCTAGGGTGACGACCATGCTAGGAAATGTCAGCGAGTTTGTTTTGTTGAACCACTTCACCTCAATGGCCTAGGTCTTACTCTTTAAATGGTCCGCTTTTAACGCAACCGCCACCTTCTCCCGAAGGCAGATAGATGTTATTACTTCCTCCGAGGCTGCCATTATGAGCGAGGTATTCTCCATCACCGCTCATGCTGGTATCACTTCCATCAAATATGGGATGATTGCTGAAGTCGGACCCGTCAAACCAGTTCCAGTACTGCCGCGGGTGTTAGAGATGCTCCGCTTGAGTCACTAGGTCAAGCTAGTACTTACGGGCTGGGTGCCATTGTACCCGCACTCGTTCTGAAGAGCATATTCGTACGCCCAGACGTAATAACGATGCCAAGTCAAGAAGTTACCCTATATATTGTAGACGATGATTAGCGGCAGGGACAGCTTCATAGATCAGATCAAGTTCACTTACTGTTCCGTGGATGGTCAGGGTTTGGTTGATGTGAACTGCAACGAAGTCATCATATCGACTCCGTGAACCAGGAGCAAATGAAGGATCAGCCTTGGAAGGCTTGTCCATGAGACAGAGGACTGCATCGATGTAATCCCTCTTCTCACTGGCGGAAAGTGCTCGCCTGTTGATTCAATGTGTCAGTATTTCGTAAGATGAATTCATGTAGCAGTGACAGAAGCGAGCCATACCAGTCACGCCTAACTGTCGCATTCTCCAACGTACAGGTGGAGTTGTGCTTGCGGGAGCCACAACTTTCCTGCTTCTTGAGGTTCTTGATGGCTTCTGTCTGCAAGTCGGCCAGGATTTCAATACCTGTGCCTTCAGGGATCTCCAAAGCCAGGGCCGACGTGGCGGCACCTAGTAGGCCAAGAAGAGCGGTGCGTGAGATATGCATGGCGGATATGCTTAGTGGGAACTTAAAAGCTGTCGTGATTCGTGAACAAAGCTAGAGAGAACGAACATGATTCTGCACCTGTCTTATACGATTCGGCGTTAATGCAATCGAGAGCGCTGCTGCGCCTGGTTTGCATGAAGACCGTGACATCAGCTCATGCGGCTCATATTGGACCCATCGATATTCTTCTAGAGTTGCAACGGGAACAGCCGATATTGACGCGTCTTTCCTTCAACCAACAACCAACTGACTGGCCGTTGACGGTGGTGGCACGGCCAGTAAGACGGAAGTTCATTTGCCTTCCCTGGTCCCTGCGCCTGGCCCTGGTCTGGCCCCTCCTGGCTAATGATCCATGCAAGAAGATTTGCCTGTGATTTTGCTCGGATATCTAGGAGACCGCCGTTGATCCATTGCGGAGGAAAAACTCCCCTAAAGATTGAGCCCGCGTCCCTGCACAGCATCATGGCATTATTCCGCCCAGCAGATCTGGTCATAGCTCGTGCTGGCGCTTGGGATCATGCACTATTATTCTTGTTCATCCCAACTCGCCTTATAGGCTAGCAGATCCCATCTTTCAGACACGGCGCGGATAAGGGCGGATAGTGTACCGACGAGTGTTCAACATTAAGGGGCATGAGAACGATCCCCGCTGGAACCTTGGCGAATGCAAGATATTAGAGGCCAATTCTTCGGCACAATTGCTAATCAAATCAAATTGATTACTTCACAAGTGCTTGCGGGGCTTCAGGGCGATGCGCTGTTTGCGTACGCAGAGGCATGTTGCCTTGTTAGACAAGACCTGCTCGTTCACTTGCCGTCGTCGGCGTCTGTCCGGCCCCGTAGTAGCCGCAGCTCTGAATAGGATGTTGCCGATGCTGCTCATTTCTCTTGATGGGTGCAAATCATGTGTGCCATGAATTGCTGTGCAGAACCAACACGATGGTTCGTTTCCATCCTTGACCTCGGGGCTCTCATGTCCGAAGCGATCGGTGGGAATGCCTACTTTAGGTGTGACCCTAGAGCTAATCAGATGAAACGCCCGCTAGAACTTCTCTGCTTGTATTCGCTGATGGACTCTAGAATGGCGATGCCACGGGCATAAGCCTGGTGGCACCGTCTGTGGGCCGCCTGCTGACCTGCCCAAAGCGTCTCACGGGCCCATCTTGATTCTTCTGGGCTGGACAGGGACCGGGTGGCTCCAAGGTAAGTATATGCAAGCGAGCATGCCGCCATTCGTTGGGAGCCAGGCCTCGTGGTTGGCTGCGCTGGCCATGTCGCAACACCCAGTCTTGGATTAAGAGCCACCCCTAACTGCTGATGTGGTAGTGACAAAGACACATGTGGTAGATATGAACTGATTTTTCTTCTCCAGCCCTGCCAGGCGTACGAATCTCTTTCCATCACGGGCTCAGGAACCAGTTCTAATCTCCGCACGTCGCCTCCCCAGAATCCTCGTCCGACAGATCATTTTACATCTTATCCTGTTATAGGGATATAGCTCTAGGCTTAAGATCCGCATCCGCGTGCTATTGCAGTGCAATCAATAGTGTTATGAATAAGACAGCAAACCCCATCCCCAATGCGGGATAAATCACCGAGCTCCCACTTGCGCTGCGTGGATGCGGATTTGTATTTTCCCAAGCTTTTTCTACGCCGTCTCCCTTGCTTTCTACTATGTAGATGGTCATGATCGTAGAGCAGAAACTTCAGGGCACCGGCTGTGGCCCACCCGACAAACCTCAAACATCTCTTTCACCTCCTTGGATACCCAACCCACTCTTGGGTCGTTCTGCAGGCTTCTAGCGATTATCCAAGGGTGCCACTGGCCTTAACAGGGATGAACACCTCAGCCGTAGCCTTGGGTTCCATGCTTACGGCGTGGCGTCCTTCTATTTGAGGTTTAGCCAGCGACCCAGTCATAGCGCGTTGGGCGATCCGGAAGTGAAACCGGCTTTCTTCCCTTCCCACCTGCATTGATGCTATAGTTTCACGTCGCTATTAAGAATCTCTTAAACGGGATATGTCGTCGTAAGCGAGTCTAAGCTCGTCTGGTGTGGGAGTACCGCGAGTGAAACGGGTCTGCTCTCGTTCTTTTTTGCTAGTTATGTGCTTTATCTCGTGAGACTCCCCGCATGTGCTTCGCGCCTGGGCGTTCGTGAATCGCTTTTCCCGATCTTTCCTTTCTTTTTCTTCCTTTCAATACGCTCCTTTGGCACTTTTACCATTATCCCCGCTTTCGTCGCCTTTGGTTGGCCAGTGGAATGCTCGAGGCAGCTCGTATGTTGAAGATCTAGGTGACGAGCCGTACACAACCAACATGAGCATCGGATCCTCCGGTAATGTTGATCCTGTGCGGGCCGCAGAGACCCGAGCGCCGCAAATCCTCATCGTCAGTACTGTTATCAGCGTCATCGCCTTTGTCTTTGTCTGCCTCCGGTCTTACACCCGCTTCTTTATCGTGAGGTCATATGGTCCTCAAGATGCGTTAATGGTGACATCCGTGGTAAGTGCGCTTCCCCTGCGCCAAGGGAACATGTAGGCTAATGACATGATGCCTTGGATAGCTCACCTCGCTCCTTGGCGGAACTGTAACATTATATTTGCAAGCGCCTCTAGGTCTTGGCAAACACTACGATACGATCGAAGGGCCGGATCTTGTCAAGTTCATGAGGTTGTCCTTCGTCCAGACGATTGTGCCTCTCATTGGTGGCATCGCCTTCCTCAAAATCTCCATTGCTCTCGAACTAAGAAAACTACGGAGCAACGCCTGGGCCTGGTATGAGTATCTACTCTGGGCTATGATAGGTAGGACAACACTGCAGTAACTTCTCGACCAAAAAGACGACGTGAGGTGGCTGACTGACTCTTGGTAGCGTTTGTGACGCTGTACTCGATTGAGGCTTGGTTGACCATCTTTCTGTTCTGCAAGCCCCTGCCAAGATACTGGGACACCAGTGTCCAAGGCACATGTTACTCCTTGAGCTTATTCGCCAAGTTTGGTTTGGCCAACACAGGTAATATTCTCACGAGAACATGTGGTTCTTTCTCCAGCCTGACTGACCCTTTCATTGACCAGCATTCAACATCTTTACCGATGTCGCCTTTGCAACTTTACCAGTACCAATCATCTGGACCCTGAAAATGCCACTAAAGACTCGTTTGTACCTCATCGGGGTTCTCAGTCTCGGCTATGTGTAGGCTTCGCTTTCTCTGGGTGGATGGAATGGTGAGACTGACAATCTCTAGCGCTGTTGTGATAGGCATCCTCAAGGCCGTTGCGCAGATCAACTTCGTGTCCAACAAAGATTCTACCTTGTATGACCACATAAATTACAGTCGATTCAGCTATAATCACTAACACATTCGTCACAGTACCTATGAGATTCAATTTTGGGGCTTGTAAGTATTTCGTGTTAAACGGTGTAACTCAATGACATCTAACCCTTCCATCCAGACTCCAACTCAACCTCGGTATCATTGCTGCGTGCGCCCCGGCGCTTAAACCCTTGCTTCGAAATATACTCAACCTTAAGAGCTTGACCCCCGGATATGGCTATACAAACTCGGCTAGCCGCCGCTTAAGAAGCGCAAAAAGAACAGGGCTATCCAACAAGGCGAATGGATACATTCGACAAACCAGCAACACCGGAGGCCCCGAAGCGTTCGAACTGAAATCAGTCAACGACAACCACACTTTTTACATCGCTACTGCTGAGGGGAGGAACGACTCAGACTCATCGGGGCCAGGAGCAACTGGCACGCGAAGGGAGAATAGCTCCGATAGCATTGTGCATCCAGATGCCAACGGGAAGAACATAGTTCGGACAACGGAGGTGTCCGTCACATATTAGATTATTAATAGAGCAATAGAGCGACTGAATGACTGATGATTTGTGACAACAGAGGCCGATTTCTTATCCTCCCATCCTCACTGCCTTGACCCGATCGACATAGTTGTAACACTTGAGCGCCCTTAGGAGTCTCTACTGACACTCCATTGTGATTACTCGCAGACGACAATGGCTCGTGAAGGCCCGAGTATATTAAAAACCGGTGAAGCAACAGGAGAGACTGTCATATGTATCCCGAGTCATGATATCTCGTATCTTGGAAGCCGGTTCCGAGAGTCTCCTCGGGGCGCACTTTAGTTTGGGTGTTCTGGTCCCCCTGGCTTCTCTCGCACTTTACAACAGCAAATATGGCCGAGCTTAATCGGTAACGGTCGCGATGGAATATGGAAATATTAGGGGGCATGTGCCCATCGCACCTTTGGCCACAGTCGGAATGTAGGGGCAGAATTCCTCGCCCCACCTCTCTCTCTATCCTAGAACAGCTGGGCACCCTCCTCTAACAATTCGATCCCTCCAACACGCCAGTTTGTTGTTTGGATGGGCTACAAGTTTCCAAGACCGCATCTTCGGGCTATGGAAACGCTGTCCTTGGTAACAGAAATAGTCCTTGCCGAATCCGCTGATATGTCTTCTTCTGAAGACCCTTCGACGTGGCCCGCTATTGGCGAGTTGGACAGGGAGCTTGTCAAGGTAAGTGGAATATTACTTTTATTCACCTCCAAGGGACACATTCCCCTTTGCTAACGGATATTCGTGGTGGTAGTTGATTAAAGACGGTGCTTAACACCTAGAAAAGTAATGACAGTAATGTCTGGGTTGCATATCACCACCTCACCGACAGAAATAGGGACAGCGACCTTATTCCCCTCTTGAACAGACACCAGGCCACTACCCACGTTGATCTTCTCGTGGTCATGGGAGTCAAGCCAAGCCTGCCTACTAGCATTCACAGACCAGAGGGTTCGAGGACGCATGTTAGCTTCATAAGACTGGAGGGCCTCGTCCTGGGAGATACGGCCCTCGGACGCCCACATCTTGACTAGATTATCCTTCAACACATTGGCATCCGTGATACCGTGATTGGCAGCCTCTCCGCGGTCTTGAACAAGTCAGCGCTCTTTGTACTTCATCGCTACTATGACAATAAACTTACACATAGTCATGGCGTGAGCAGCGTCACATTACCGCCCAGTGTAGGCTAAGGAAGCACAGGCCACTTGCGGAATTTGATCTCGACAATATTAAGATCTTCTGGAATATCCATTACGGGCTTTTTGAAACGGGCCTCGAAAACCTCAGCTAACTGCTTGATCTTTCGGACCCGACCAGCGTTAGTAGCGGGGATCTCATCATCAGGAGTCTTGACTGGCCATGAAATATTCAGTTGGCAACGGTAGTGGGGATCTGAGGTATTGTCGGAGCCATTGACAGCAGGGGCGCCCAAAAGGGCATACCAGAAGAAGGTACCGGTGTCTGGGTGCGTGGCCTGAAACATAAGCTTATCAAGCTCTGTGAAGACTTTCGCTTCCTCTGGACTCATCTTGATGGTGGTGCCGAGAAAGCGGATAGGTAACTGGTGTAGTTCGTGGGTAGTTGGACAAAGCTGTTGCCGGACCTTGGATTGAGCTCCATCAACCCCGACAACAAGGCTACCAAGTACTGAAGTCCCATCCTCAAAGCTGACGAGCATACCCTTGTCGGTCTCGGTGAAATCCTTGAGAGTTTTGTTCCATTGAACATCAATGCCATCGCAGAGAAGCTTCCTCAGCTTCTCACGGTCGATCCTGCGCTGATGTGAAAGGGTCACCTTCATAGTAGGCTCGGCCGTCTTAAGGTTATACATGGTGAAAGTGCCGCCTTGCTTCCGGTCATCTGTGGGGTCAATCTCGATTTCCTCGAGCCGGGCGAGTAGACGCGCGGGCAAACAGTGCCCAAGAGCCTCCAATGCCCACAGCGTGATTGCCCAGCCGTGGCCACGGGCGTCGATATGCTCGTCTCGATCGAAGACAATGAACGGGATGCCCTCCTAACATTCTTCTTAGTACTCTACTGGCTTGAACGAAGGTGGGATGACGCTGACCTTCTTCAAGCCTTGAGCGAGAGCAAGGCCGACAACTCCGGCACCGACGATAATGACTGGTTGCTTGGGAGCGGAAGCCATGGTGGATGAGAAACAAAGTACGGTGTTCCAAGCACAGTCTTCTTCATTAACTCCTACTCGGCATGACTGAATATGCATTTCGTCAGGCCGTCGTTGAGATTATACATCTGGTGGACGGCTCTCTGTCAACACTGTCTTTGGTGACTTTGCGATGCCACAGTATCTTTGGGGTGGCACTGGAAAGTTGCAATGCCGAAGGCGAAATCTGCCCATATCGCCCTTTCGCCGAGCAACCGGCAAAGTAACCTAGGATCGCTTAGCCTAGATTGCCAATCACTCACTACTTTGGTCTTGCCTCGCCCTCGGCTTCGAGTGGTGCATAAGTTGGGGTGAGTTGATCGGAACCCGAGCGTCCGAGCGCCCCGGCTATCTGTCTTCGTGGCCGAGTTTGAGTTGGCTTACCCTTCCATCGAAGATCCGAAGACAACACCCCGCCAATAATCAATGACAATAAGGAAGACAGCATCCACTTATTTGTTGTGATACGCAATGCTGCCATTCCTTGCTTATCATTGCGGACAAGTACCATCCCAAAAACACTTTCACAGCTGTCAACCTTTTAGACCGACCAAATAGAGTCTCGACGATTTTGCCAACTTTCAAACTTCCAATCGACCGACAGTATGGATCAAATCTCGAACACGACGCAGGTGCTGCCTTTCTGGGGCAGTATGTCTCAAATAGCGCTGGTAGAGCAATGGAAGCTAAGTCTCCTCGGCTCCATCGTTACGATTGTGTTGGTTGCGCTCCTGATAAGCTCCCAACAGCCTCAACTCAAGGCTCCTATCCTTCTCGAGAAGGAGTTAAAAACTGCTACTGAAAGAGCCAAGAAGTATTCAGAGTCAGCTCGAGAGCTTCTCCTGAGAGGGCACAATGAGGTAATTTTACAATTCAATGTGTTGTCTCTTCCGTCATGATTAACTTGTTCCAGTTTGGAAAGCAACCTTGGGGTATCACAACACACAATGGAGAGTCCGCCGACACCAACACCCTGATCCCCGGGGAGATACGAACCGAACACAAGCCGGACTTGATTCCGTTAGCGAGAGAACCTCATGGCATTACGACGGAAGCGGAGCGACCAAGCCCATTGATATCGAACCCCTCAAAAAGTCACAGAAACGATTTCAACCATTCGGTATGAGCCAACTTGCACAACTCATTGAGCAACTTGAACCAATCGTCCAAGGCGAAAACTCCTAAGATTTAAAAGCCTTGACACGACGATGATAGCGTAAGTACTTTGCTTATATATAAGAACCTGAGGTTCCGAGTACACTATTAATCCGGTAGAATGCTAGATCCGGACCACTAGGAAAGGCTGTCTGTCATATAGGTTAAAGATCGAAATAGAAGGATCATAGGGTAGTGTTTTAGAAGGTTCATACGTGCTTAGATAAGCGGTAGAATCCGCCTTTCAAGTTCTTTGATGCCCGGCGGTGTGCTAGTACGGCTGAATGCATTGTTTAATACAATAGACGTTGTTGACGACAACCTTCTAACCCTACTTAGGAACCTTGCCCCATTGCCCTTTCTTCAAAGATGTAATTATCTCTGCTTCTAATTCCGCGGTCTGCACGACTGCGTTTTTCTCTGCACCGTCATTCCTTTGGGGGGTTCGTAACATAAACATGCAAGGCCTGTTTTGTATGAGGTCTCGTCTCTTATAGCTAGTTTACAATCCACTCTATTGTTCTATATGGAGGTAGTCGACGGAGGTGGTCTGACACTAAATACTGA
This sequence comes from Clonostachys rosea, assembly GCA_026958235.1. Lineage (NCBI taxonomy): Eukaryota > Fungi > Ascomycota > Sordariomycetes > Hypocreales > Bionectriaceae > Clonostachys > Clonostachys rosea. The sequence goes on from CP110204.1 coordinate 712,369, forward strand.
TACTACTTCTCGCTCGCCTCTACCGCGCTTACGCTTAGTTTAGGAGGCCACCCTTCCTTCTGCTGAAGGAGGCTATCGGATGTAGCTACATCGACAGGCTGGATGGCCGAGCTTGAAGCCGTCGGAATAGATCGGCTAAGGGCTATTGCCCGCGTAGCTGGTCTGCGCTCATGCTAGTGCTTCAGTGCCCAGGCCGGCGAAGACACGGAGGTCCTTAGCGGTGTAAGTATTTCCATTGCCCTAGAGACCCAGAGGCGCTTATTTTGATAGTTGATGTTGACGAAGGCGGAGTCCCGAGTTAGGGGTTGGGAAAGGCAGACGAGGGCGCGAGGTGTCGAGAGTTGTTACGCGAGGTCTTATTTGGACTGGTTTGAAATTTCTTGGCCGCTCCTCAAAGGCCTGGGTATTATTGTCAGTGGACTGTATAAAGTTATCGGTCTTCAATAACCGCTTAAATTCATTCTTGTGAATGAAGTCGATACGATAGAAGGGAAATGTGTTGATCTAACATAATATCATTTGTTCCCCCGTGTTTCTCGAGTATCTTTCAGTTCGATGGCCAAATGCTATCACCGCATCACGGTGTTGAGAATTCGCTAGGTTACCCTGATGAATGAAGCCACTGATCAATTTCCCCAACCAGGCCAACGAAGTCCTGGTCCCCATGCGCCGCTCTTGTCTGAAACTCGGTGTAATGCTCTTTGGCCCACTCAAGCTCCGCCCCGGCTATTGGGACATGGAACTCACACTTCATTCCGGCAAGCAGCTCGCCGGTAATGAAAATAGCCCGCAGCTCCAGTTCAGCTGGCGGTAGTTGGTCCGCACCGTATGCAGGGTGAACAATGCGGGCCCATGCTGTTCGTATTTCGCTGCAGAGCGAGTTGAAGTCCTCTCGAGAGCGAGATCCACGTCGCACCCTTGCAACAATCCGGTTTGATGCAGTAGTCTTTGGGAGCACAGGATGATTAGTCCATATACATGCTGCTCCGTTGCCTTAGATCCGAGAAGGTTGCTCATACCCGTTTTCCTCCAATGTATGTAGGCACGTTGGAGATATTGGTGAATATCACATTGATAAACATTCGAGGTACTGTAAACTTCGAGCTGTGTAACTCAGTGATTGTTGCTGCGAGCGAGTCTTTCTGGTCATCGGTCAAGGGGACCGTATGGGCGATCTCGTACAAAGGCATGGCTATTTGATATCAGTTTGTATAGACACAGAGTTAAGGAACTTGGAGAAGTCGTTACAATTAATTGATTGGTAAATAAAATAGAATCTAGAGTGGACGATGATGCTTGTGGTTCTTTGAAGGAGGAAACGAACCTCGGCTGCCCCTCAACTGACTAATCCTGATTATGAATCAATTCCAATGCAACTTCTATGATGGAAAAAACCAATTCTATATTTGGACTCGGAGACCCTCTGCGGTGGTGAATACTTTCTCCCTATTCATAGTGAGAGAAACAATGACCCCAATTGCACGTCTCCTTCTCCCTAAGCCTCAAGGTTTCAAAGCATTCTTTAGGTCAATATGTCTAGCTTAAGCTTTTATTATAATGGTTTTAAATTAAAGAGGAAGCAAAGTGAGCATAGAAGGCGACAAATCTGGTCAGGCCTTCCGTAGGCACGGAGTAGAGAGAACTCATTACTCCATTCAGTAGGCGCTTCCACCACAATCATGTCGCTTTTCCGCATCTCTAGCGGGATCAGCCCAGCGAACCAGATTCCGTGATGCACCGTATATACTCCTTGGATTCAAATTGGTCTCCCCGCGTCTTGTGAGACTCTCTGGATCCGAGGCAGCAAGCTGCGCAATGCCATAGGCTGCGGCTTTCGCATTTATGACCAGGGCATCCCAGTTGATATTCGACAAATCATCGCAAGATGTATGATAACACTCATCGTATGGTTTGCCAGCACCGGTAAATATGCCAGAAGAAGGGATTCCAGCATCAAGAAAGGCAACGTAGTCAGATGAGCTTCCAAAGGTTCTAGACATCGGTTAGCTGAGAACCATAAATTTCATGGCAATGTAACCCTTACGCAAACTCGGGAGAGCGACTATTCTCTTTTAGGAAGTCGTAGAGAAACTGAGCACCCTTCTTATCGCCTTCTGAAGTCGCATAGACAATACTGGCTGGACTTGGAGATGCAATCATGTCATAGTTGAAGTAAAATCGGATCCTGTCCAGCTCCGCGGCGGTTAGAGTCGAAACATAATGGCTTGAGCCAATCATCCCGCTCTCTTCTGCTCCCCAGAACGCAAACCGGACCTTATTCCTGAGCTGGTACTTCTCAATTGATTTGGCTATCGTGAGCAAGGCAGCAACACCACTTGCATTGTCGTTGATCCCAGCACCCTCTTGCACAGAGTCGAGATGAGCGCCCAGCATGATGACATTATCGGGGTCGCCCCCTTTCGTTTCAAGTAGTATTTGCCACGTGTCGCGATTCTCGGTTAGAGTCTCGATGGTGAGGTGGACATTGAAAACCTCTCCGGTCTGTAATCGCTCATACCAAGCCATGCCTTGCTCGTAGGTAATGACACCCAATGGGACGAGTGTACCGTAATTTTCAGCGCCCAGAGATGCTGAACCGCCCTTCACATTCGGTACGTTGTTGAAAATGATGGCTGAGGAGGCTCCATGTGCCTTGGCGAGCTTCAGAACTTGCACGAAATGGCATTTCCCTCTCTTGACCAATGCGATTTTCCCACTAACGTCGACGCCGCTCCATTGATCATCGAAGCATCCGGTTCCTCGCTCATCGTCGACTGGAATACTCACTAAGGGAGCATGTAGTCCATCTGGAAGTGGGGTAGGGTGATTGTATTGTAACGAGATCACGTCAACGGCTTCCTGCTGCGGGCCAAGCAGTGATATGTGTTTGGTTTGGGAGAAGAGATGTCTGAAAGGCTGAATAGTCGTATCGTACTTGGAGCACCAACTGGAATTCCGATTCATGTATTCAATTACATATTTTAGGGATGCATTGAAGCCCGGCAACCCGAAAGCTCGCGTCCCTCCATTTTGGCTAGCAATAGTGTCGAAGGTGGTGAGAATGTCTCGTAGGCTAGGGTGTCCATCAGTCAGTGAAGAGTAACTGCTAGGGCGTATATTTAGCACCTACTGGCTCTCTTGAATATCTGAAACAAGCTTCTCTGGTGTAAGTTGTGTTTTGCCCGCAGCACACGAGATGAGCAACGGGAATAAGAAAGCTGACGTCTTCATGATATTAACGTGGTAGAATAACCTTGATAAGACCTCTTTGTGACCACGCAAGAGGACGCCAAGCTCGGGTTTTATATGTTCAGAACATTGTTAGCATCCTGCTTATGCTGGTCCGTACGCAATGACAACTGACAAGTGCGAGACCAAGTCCGAGATTACACTGCCGCTTCTTCCTAATGCAAACCCACGTCGCTGGAACGCATTTAGCTCGAGGCTGGTGTATTAGCTGCGCGTTTTCCTTGGCACAGCCTCGCTGGCTTGAATGTCGATCTCTGTTCCTGCATGGTTGTTTGTAGGGAAATGCGAGCTCAACAACCGAGCCAACCAACCACATTGCCGGCCGAAGCAGGGACTTGACCATTGTGGGTAAGGATTAATTTGGCGACTGCCGGAGCTTACGGAGCCACGCTAAGCTTCTCTCTCTAATCTTGAAGAATTGTCAGGCTCGCCACCCGGCATTGAGACCCTGCTTTGAAACACAAGAATGCTTCGATATGCAATCGTACTATTATTAGAAAACCAGTGCCGGGCCATGGAACAATGAAGCTCTGTGGTCTCATGCCATCAACCTCTTACCTCCTCCTCGGTAGTTGCTTACACCTGCCAGCCTCATGCGTGGACCGAGGAAATTCAAGCATAACCTACAATAGATGGGAGAATCATTTTTACTCGTGTCCGAGACTATCAAAGATGAAATATTTCGCCGACTAAAAATAGTTAGACTACACGGAGAGCTACAACAGCTACACCTCGAAAAGAGGAAATAGAGCAAGCGTCCCTTCATCATCAATTGTTAGTCCAGCACATTGGATATTATTGCTCAGTTCTTGATGCTACACCCGGAGATTGAGAATCGAGGTCTTACTTTATATATATTCACTTCTTCTTGATCCTGAATGATCGCATCAATTAGATATAATCTATTTTGATGATGTTGGTATCGAGTTTCGTCCATGTAGACATATGTTCCCTAAAATAAATCCCAAATGCTCAACTAGGAATTGCGTCGTTTTTAGGGGTCGAGAATCAAGAGTTCATTCTTCCCAAATATATGCATAACAGTGAATCAAAACTATTTGCTTGCCGACCTTGATTAAGCTAGGTCGCAGGCCAGGTGGACTTTATGACATTAGTCTTCATATCGAAAGCTGCATCCAATTACTGGATACAACGGGCTCCAAACAAATCAGTCAGTCGTCCTTGCAAATTCACTTGGTTTTCAATCTTTTCCTATCCTTGACTAAACCTGATTTAAGTTTGAAAAGTTTTATTCTTAAACTAAGAGCCGTGATATGGTATGTGCGCCTTGAGTACACTCTCGCATGCTGGCTCAATTTTATCTAATGTGAGTTCCTCCAGTGGTGTGCAACAGCAAATCGGGCAACTGAATTAATCGTCTGCCTACATAAGCCCACGAGGCGTGGCCTAATGATGATTGGGGAAAAAGCAGCATCTGAGTAATGTTTCGCTAGTATCAGGCAGAATAATTATTTATCAGGCAACCAGATGCTATTTTGAGCACGGCGGAACAGCGCCACATTCCATCCTCGAAAGATGAAGCAAAAGAGAGTGTCGTGATTGATTAGTGTATCACGTCCTAATCGAATCGGTAAAATTTCAGCCTGGCAGCAGTCTTTCGCGTTATTTTTTGTGATTGGCGGGTACTCTTCCCGACATCGACCATTCTATTAAAGCCCAAGCGCATATGTTCAGCTCGTCTCAGCCGCTTCCATCACAATATCACTCAACTGCCATCGCAATCATCAGCCATACCAACGCAGCAGTGTATCATCGTGTTATTGCAGCGATGGCAGCAACTCAAGAGTATTATGATCAGGTCCAGGGGGATGCGGAGCATGTGCTGGCACTGGAAGACGGGCGCCAGTTAGCATATGCGACAAACGGCCCACCGACCTCGCGCGTCCTCGTCATCTTCTTCTCAGGCCTGTTCAGTGTCGGGAGAGCTGCTGATGTCCCGGCACCTCTCCGCGAGCTTGGTGCTCGTTGGATATCGCCTACACTGCCCGGCTTTGGCAACTCGAGCCCGAGGAAGCCAGGCGATGCATACCACACCTCACTCATCAGGGATATGAACGCCCTCTTGGCCGAGCTCTATCCCACGGGAGAGTTCGACAGCCTATACGTCAGTGGAGGGTCCTATGGCACTGTTCAGGCTCAAATGCTGTACGGCGCCTCGTACGACGACTTCCCTGCTGGGCGCAAAATCGCAGGGTGCATGTTGCTCGCTGGCTTCTCGCCCTTCAAACATCAGGCCAACTACACACGGGATCTCAGCTGGCAGAATTACTTCTCTGTCGGGCCACCAGCAAGATATGTTCCATTTTGGCTGCTTCAGCGACTTGTATCTTCAGTGATTGCAAAGAAGATCAAGACACAGGAAGGCGCCGAGCAATTTCTCCAGGAGTTTCTGTTCTTAAAGATGGATGATAACGAAAGAAGAAATTTCGCCAGCTATCTCGCCAAGGTGAACAGAACAGAGGCTGGATTCATCACCAAGATGGCGGAAGGCACAAGGATGGCAGGTATCCGAACATGGCAGGGCTTTTTCGAGGTGGCTGATGTCGTTCACTCAGACTGGGGGTTTTCACCATCAGACCTCGATGACGAACATGCTTGCAAGCCAATGCTGATCGTGGGTTCGGAAAAGGACGACACGGGCGGGAGCTCCAACGTTTGGCTGTCGGAAAACTACAAGAATAGCGTGCTTAGGGTCCTACCTGGCGGACATATCTCTTCGCTCTATTACCTTGACGATCTATGGGAGCAATTGATAAAGTCGAGCCAGGCGGGCCACTGATCGTGAATATGATGGAATTTTTTTCACACGCCGCAATCTGCCTTTTTGTTTTATCTCAAGTCTTCACTATTTGGCCTTCTGATTTCTTTTTATTATTATTATTATTATTATTATTTTTGCAAGCTTGTCATTCGGATGGAGAAGGGACAGAGCTACACGCAGCTTTGGGCGAAAGGGAGGGATAATATCTACTGGCACATAGATGAAGGTTGCATGCTAAGAATGATGATATTGTGAAATCTGAGCGTTTCACGTCGGAAGCAGCAGTGACCGAGCCACTTTTACACAGACACATGATGCCGCACGGAGGCATCAACGGAGATGGTAGGATCGTAGTACCGATGTCCGAGTTGAAATCAGGGTCCAATCGGATGATCTATTTATCATAATGGAAGCAAAGTCCGCCCGGCTTAGTCTTAATTGGATATAGAATCTTCCGACTTGGCAAGATTCAAGAGTCGATTTCACGCATTTTGCCACGACAGACCTTCTATTCTTGGCTGCATGACACTCGATTTCGGAATTCGCCGGTATGATGAACTTTCTGAATAGGCCATTTCTGACTCACAAAAAGAGAAACAGAAATGGGAAACCTAACAAACCGGTGCCCAACCGAGAGCCTCTACAAGTATATCAGTTCAATAGCTATTTATGCAAAGGACGTGACAGGCCATCTGCTAGTCAGCTCTAGGCGGATTCTTGGCAAATACTAGCCAAGCGATCGGATGGCGGCATGATGAAAGGACACAAAGTTCCTATTTGAGATCACGTGTCCATCCAGTGAGAGTCCTTGATTAAACCAAAGTCCTTATTTGATTGCTTAAATGATTATCCGAGCTCCCTAAATAGATTCTAGCTCCAAAAAGTACATGCATGATCCTCCGTGGAGCTAAATATACCAACGGATCATCGGTACTGTACAGGAAGGGGCATCTCCGAGCAGGGGGGAAATGGGTCAACAAAGCACAAATCCGTAGCCTGCAGTCCATCATAAAGGCCCATACCCTCAGTTTTGGGTTTAAAATTGACGCGTATGCTCATAGTAGTTGATTAGTTTACACAAGCTGTACATAGGTTGTAGGCATGGCAGCTTTCAGTCTATCGACAGGCCAGCCAGCTGCCAGGAGAGGACAGAAGTCGTGGGCAGTCTTGGCGATCGCACTATTATACATAGTCTGCATATCATGGATCTCAGGAACCGAAGCCTTGACCCTTCACGGCCGTAATCACCATAACCATGGGGCTATTCGAGATGTCCCTACACGGGTGCAGATTCGTGATGAACTGGCAAATGGTGTTGAACTGAGGGTGCTTCCCATTGGAGAGTATGTAATAATCCCCAGTAATTTGCTGGTTTTCCATTTTCTTTCTGAAGCAGTCACTGACCGCTATTAGCTCGATCACCTATGGCGCCGGTAGTACCAAATATATGGCTACCGCAAGGCGTTGTATCAGAAGCTGAAGGATCACGGGAATGCTATCGACTTTGTTGGATCCAAGGACAGTGGCGATTTCGCGGATACTGACCACGAAGGACATCGAGGCGAAGTGATCAGCACAATTCAGAGCATGTCCCAGAAAGGTATATACGCAGCACCAAATATTGTTCTGCTCCATGCCGGGACCAACGACATTAACCGCGCCCTCGATGTTGAAAATGCGCCGGCTCGTCTCAAGACGCTGATAGAGGACATCTACTTCCACTCCGAGAACGCCGTTGTCCTTGTTGCCAAGATCATCCCTTCGAAGAACCAGACCGCCCAGACAGATCTCGCGGCATATAACAAGGCGATCCCCGGTGTCGTAGCCAGCTTCACGAACAAGCACATTGCCGTTGTTGATATGAACTCTGCCTTGACGACGGCTGATTTGACCGACTCTCTACACCCAACCGATGCGGGATACGCGAAGATGACCAATACTTGGTATGATGCCATTATCAACGCGAATTCCAAGGGGTGGATTGTGAAGCCAGGGACAGCTCAAGACCCTCCGGATTCGACTAATCCCGACAATTGTCGAGAGACGCCATCTTGGCTCAAGGTAGGCGAAGTCGCCAGCGGTGCTTCAGTGTAAGTCTCTCTTCCTCAGTATTCCCAACACATGATAACCAGGGGCTTACTTTTTCGATCTCCTAAGAGCTACCACAGATGGAGTTTTCAAACCGACGTGGAAAAAGACAGGCGTCATCGCGAACGGCGCTTGTCCTCGCGCTCGGCTTCATCTTATGGACCTCGACGGTGACGGTCTGAAGGACTATGCTTGCGTTCATCCCAAAACGGGCGCCACCACGGTTCACCGCAACATTCCCGACTCATCTGGAAAGAGCCAGAATAAATGGGAGGCGGCAGAAGAAGTAGCCTCTGGTAAATTAGGACGAGATGGATACGGCGTGATGTTTGCCGAGTATGTTCTTTGTTTTGCAATTCAACTTCTTGCTAGAGCTAACACTCAACAGCCTCAATGGAGATGGCGCAGACGATTACATCTATGTAGATCCTGACAATGGAGATGTTTCTGCTTGGATCAACAACGGGAAAACCAACGGGTCGTGGCAATGGAAGTCACTGGGAATTATCGCAAGTGGAGTTGGTGCCAAAAATACAACCCTTCAGATGGTTGATTTTGACGGTGAGATTCGAATTCACCTTCCGTGATAGATGGTATCGCTAATTACCAAAAACCACAGGGGACGGGCGTGCTGATTTCTGCATCGTTGATTCATCCAGCGGAGAAGTGACAGGCTGGCTGAACACTGGTGCTAGCGATACCCCTAAATATCATAAACTCGGTGTCATCGCTACGGGAGCTTCGGCCTCCAAGGGAAACAAGGTGTTCCTCGGTGACTTTACCGGGAACGGGAGAGCAGATTATATGATTGTGGGAAATGGTGGCCAGACCAAAGGATTGGTAAACCAGCTCCAAGAGAATAGCATGATCCCAGCATGGCTGCCGGTTTTCGACCTAGCTGCCGGTCCAGATGGGGTGACGCAGGACCAGGTTCGTTTCGCCGACATGACTGGTGATGGTAAGGTAGACTACTTGGCTCTCGATGAGAAGTCTGGCAAAATAACCTTGTGGGAGAACGCCGGAGCAGGGGGCAAGTACCAGGAAGGAGAAGGCGTTTTCCTCTGTGACTGTGAGTTCTTTTATCGGCAAGTTTTCTTGTCATCTGACTCTAATCAGAATAGTGGACGGAGACGGCACGAGCGATTATTTCTGGTTGGATCATGAAGGCAGAGGATGGGGTTACCTCAACACAGGCAAAGGCAAGAACCAATGGCAGAACCTGGGTAATACTGCCAATGGTGAGAAACACGACCGGAACCAAATTCGCATGGGAGTTCTCACCTCTAGCGACCGAGCTGATTACATCGTGGTCGACGACAAGACAGGGCAAGCTAACTGGTGGAAGAATTTGGGTGAATCGAATAAATATGGATGGTCGTCTGAAGGAGAGGCCGCCGCCGGTCCTAAGAAGACTATCGAGGATACCTATGGGTGGAAGTTCAAGGGCAAAAATGTTCGATTTGCTGAGTGAGTTCGACCTCCCATTGACCAATCTACATGTACTAAGAAGACATCCAAGTTTGAACTATGACGGATTGGACGACTATGTCTATGTCAACGAACAAGGCGCTGTCGTCATGTGGCCCAACCTTGGGAAAACTCCCATTGCTTGGGGGACGCCTCGAAAAGTGGCAGATGGAGTGGGTGCCCTGCCACGAGACATCCATTTTGCCGATACAAATGGGGACGGCAAGTTAGATTATGTCGTAGTAGACAGGGTTAGCGGTGCTGCACGATCATGGCTTCATGGTGGTTTCCGAAGTGACAATTCCATTGCATGGAACTCACCAATTAGCTTTGCGGATGGACCCGGGTCCGTTGGACCGTCGGTTGAGATCACTGAAGTAAGTCCTTGGTGGGTGATCTGATATTCTTGATTTCTTCTAACAGATCCTACAGATGACTGGTGATAAGCGCACAGACTATGTGTCAGTTGACCCTAATAGCGGAAGACTCAACCTCTGGCAGAATCGTTGCTGGCCCAAATAAGGAGCAGGCTATCGATCAAGATGCCAACGCCGTCGACTCTCATCGAGCAAAGACGCAATCTTTAGTTGATTATTCTATTCAGTTGTTGAGTCGATGCAATGTTATATATTTGGAATGGGGCTTAGCCAGGATGTACCGTACCGCTATTCTTAACCTAAAAGAATTTCCTTCACTTCAGGCCTAGGCCCTACTGTATCACCTAGAGACTGAGTCAATATATTTGACCCTTCGCTCAGCGATCCCGTCGACCCAAGTGATTGACATGACCCAAAGCAAGTTCCAAGGTCCTCCAAGTGCTTTCCAGATCCGTCATGTATGAGGCTAGATTGCCAAAGTGCAGATTTACCAGTCAGAGTCTGACACCGTGCTACGACCACTAACTGGACCTTTTCTCCCACCGAACCCACAAAGTCCAGATTGTCTGGGTGAAGAGAGCCAACTAATGTGCCACTGGCAGAGTGAAGTGGAATGTCGTCGAGTGCATGCGAATCAGCTGTCATTGCGTCCGCCTTTGATAGATGATTTGCTGTCCAGGTAGTTGGCCTCTCACTGAACACCAAATTGAAAACTATGGACTGAAAGTAAAGGACGCAATAAGGTGGAAATTTGCTATGAGAGGCGTTAGCATCGGCCGCTCTGGTGTTGATCTGACTTTCCGTATCAGACTAACGGTATTGGCACATTGCTTGTTTGCGTATTTCCCGGTAATGAGAGATTAGGTTGAGTCGAACGGGCCTTTATAGATCTTCCTCTCCTGTCTTCTCGCTGCATCTTGGTATTTCCATCAGAGTGGATCGAATGTCTGGGTTCTCAAAAGAAGTAGTGCTCTTTCTGCCAAGCAATGGCGGTTGAACATGGGATAATTTGCTGAAAACTCGGCTCAACTTGTTGACTGAAATAACGTATTGCTATGAGAGTTAGCAGACCATTCTCCAAGAGCGTATCGAAAATCTCTCACTCCATTGACGACATGCCAACCAGTTTCGTATGCACTTCATTTCCATACTGTCTCGAGTTATTGAAAACTTTGCAAGCAGCTGATCGTACTCGGATTGACTATTGACAGACTCGAGTGCCTTTTCAATGAGTTTAAATTTGTCCCAAACTTCGGTCGTTGCCTCTTGTTCTTTCACCTCACCTCTGCCAGGAAGAGCTGCCTTTGCCTTTTTCAAAGCTACCCAGGGAAACTCAATTTTCGTTTCGTAGTAGCCAAGGCGGTCAGGGTCAATCGAATAATCCACCATCACCATAGACTTGATTAGATTGGATTTCTCTGAAATTTCATCGTCCGGGAAGGGTGATGGAAATTGTTGAAGAAGTATCCCCAACGGAGTCTATTTCCCGGGTTTAGGACGTGACAGCTTTGTTATACGCTGGTTTCTCGGCCACACAGCCCATTCTATCAGCCTTTTGGTTGAAAAGTACTTGGTGATGTTCTCCGGGTTCCAAGAACCGTTATCTCTCTCGTCGTACGCCGTATAATTCTCACGTGGCCAGAGGATCTTGCCTTCCCATCCAGCCCATGAGAAGCTCGCAAATTCGTGGCGACGCCTCAGCCGGCTTTCAGGGGATACGAATAAGAGAAACATATCAAGGAGATGGGCGGGTAATCCCTCGGTGCCAAATGTTCCCATTCCTGCAAACAATGGGCGACTAATGCCAGCAGTTGCTTGAAGAGCGTCCCCATCATTGCGTAACATCCTCCGAGAGTAGTCTTCGCAGAGCTTCTTGTATACCCATAAAGAGATGACTGTTCCTTCATCTATCTGTGGGATGCGGCTAATGTTGCTGTCATCAGGATCAAGCCAGCTCGTAAACTTGTCTGACCAAATCTCTTCGCTCCAATTTGCCCCGTGGCAGCGGAAATACACTTGATTGTTGATAAATATGACAGTGCGTCGAGGGAGAACGAGTTCTTGCATGGTCCATCCTCGTGAGCTGTAGGTTGACTTTTCGAGGTGCCAGTCAATACTGTGAACCACAGCCATGCGCATGCCCCGTGGAACCAGCTCCTTGACAATCTGAAAACCCGAAGCCCGAGTATCTTGGAATCCGGGGAGCCCGGCATTGCTGTCGGCACCAGTCGCGGCCACAAGTGTGAAATATGAGCCTGAATAGATGGAGTTCATGAGTTCTATGCCGAGGTTGACATCTTGCATGTCGTCCTGGATCAGACATAGTGCATCTATCCAGGGGTATCTTTCGCCAATAGATTTCACGAGGTCGATCGCATTTTGCACTGTTCTCGGCAGGCCCGAAAGAACCAAATCTAGGGCGCCCGTTGTTTCCAATTCCTTTATGTTCCCTCTCTGCAGTTGGAACATGGGAATCTGACCCCAGACATAACTGAGGGTAACGTATCTAGCATGCAATGCAACTCTTTTGATACAACGCGTCTCGAGATCCAGGACTCGAAAGTTAGATGTATGCTTCTCAAAAAAATCCTCTCCCGACAGAGGCCGCTCTTGAGCGATCACATTAGTGTCCAGCTGATAATCGGCATGATTAGTTACGTCTGGCCCTATCACTGCTGGTCGGACACAATTGGTGTGATTACTATCACATTTATGCAGCCATCTAGATATCGTTCCTGGCGATATGTGGGAAGACTCGATGATCCTTGCACAATCGGGGCTCGCTGCTTGGCTTTCTTCAGATGCGACAAATAAGAGCTGCGTCCCAAGTCGAGATGGAAACGACAATCGGAATCCTGTCTCTTCTGGGAACAGAACCACATCGACGGCTTGGTCCGGGGCGATTCGCTTGACATCGGCCACTGTATGTGTGATTGCGGCTAGGGCGAGTTCATAAAAGGGACATGGTCTGGATTGAAGCTCTTGAAAGGTGCCCAGAGCCAGACTATGCGGCAGATTGGATTTCCAGTTGCTGAGAAGGGAGTCGAGCTCGTCGCGGGAAGGCGTAGATCCGGTTCGAGCGACCAGCTTATGGAGGCGTATGCAAAATTGGGTGCAGCTCTCCATGGTAAAAGCGGTACGATGATGCAGAGATAAAGTTGAACTGATTCAATGAGATCGATTGACAATAGGGCATAAAGCAGTGCGACTGTGCCACAGAGGAGTCAGGTCAGGGGTAGGATGGGAGGATTTATGGTGCCGGGGAAGAAGTCTTATTCCCGCGACCAACCAAACTACTAGTTTACCCATCTAGTATCTCTCGAGTGTAATGCTGGTAGGGTTTGTTTAGAAAGGTTCCTGGCTCTGGTAAGGAGGATAAATTGGACACCTGTTTATGTCAGTCAACTAGATTTAGCAGACCCGTGTTGTACGCAAATAGGTTTATGTGTTCTTTTTATGGATTCGGATGCATAGCACAAGCAATTGGTTGATTAAAAACATGACGCCGTACAGTTCTAGGAACGCTATCTATGCATGGGATATCTTACTCATTGCACTGTTTTATCAGACCATCATACCGCTCTGATAGCGAGTCGCCACAGCCCTTTGCCGTCTACTGAACCATTCAAACATGGGAAATCTCCAAGATCCAAAGCTGTTTCGAAAATACCAAATAGCGAGAACGACGAGAGTGAGTATACCCGTCACACAGCAAAATGGGAGCAGCCATGCAGTGACCTCCGCATCGCCAGCATCGCTTGCTCGAAAGGCAACCGTTGAAAAAAGCGTGGCTGTGAAAGTTCCCGGGAGGAAAATCATTGTTAATATCGTGATCGAATGCATTGATGAGCTGTCCTCGGACATTCGATACGACATGGTTAGGTTGGTAGAGCTATCTTGCTGCGTAACCATGTTGAACACCTCGACATGCATTGTTAGCTATCATGGCCGCTAAACAGCTCTTTCCAGGGTGAACTCACAAAGTTCATTGCGGTCTCCTTTCTCGTTTTATATGACTTGAGCCAATTGTTGTGATACTCGAAAGCATCCTTGACGTACTGGAAGGCGCTCTGCGTCCTGCTGACACTTGTACCTGGGCTGCCTTGTTGCGTTCGTTGACAGAACAGCGTATGCGCCTGCAGTAACTTCTCGCTCAATCTCATTGACGATTGGGCGCTTGCCAGTCCTGTGTTCAGCATTTGTGATACTTGATGCAGCTCAATGGTAATTCGCTGCAGCTGTGTTCGTGCATCCTGATCTCCTGGTTTGGTTGGGCTACCCTCGGCTTGGTTATCAGCATAATCGTTGACTTTTTTAAGCTTGAAGAATGTTAGTTATGGTAATGCGGTGAAGAACATAGTGGCGGCTATGTACCGACCTGAGTCATCAACTTATTGCGCACTGAAGCGGCATATTCAGTGGCTTGCTCGAAGGCGATGTTGGAAATCAGCGCGTGGACCAGAAAAGGGCTTGAGGCAAGCTCATTCGGTGATAATAAAGAGCCGTCGATGACACTATTGCTTACGTTGATGCCCTCTAAGAATGAGAACCAGATCCCATCGTCAGGTGCCGAAACCAAGTAAATTGTCTGATTTTTCGCGACCGAATAGTTCATATAAATTGAACACGGCGCTTTATTGCCTTGAGTAGCCCCGGCTTTCATCTTGTCATACCGTCCCTTCTGATGCCACCGGGGATGTTGGCAGAAGAACTCTGTATCGTTTCTGCGTCAGCGGCAACAAATTCCCGATGGGATGAGAATAAAATGGCTCACCATAGACATCCTTCTTTTCTTCCCGATCAGACTTGACCTGCGAGAAGGCAGACCAATAATTAGGACGTCCTACAAGATCGAGAACGAAGGCAGCGTTGATATCGAAACGGTCAAAGATCTTCATAGCAAGACTTCTGGACATGGAACTCTGCTGACTATATGTGGCACTATCATTGGCCTCGAGTTTTGCGCATCTTTTCAAGCCGTCAGTGCCGTTGATTCTAATGTTAGAATTCCACCGCCTTACATGATGATGATCGAGGGTTCATTTTCGGTGCTTGGCAAAGACTGGGATGTATTAGGACTTGCAAAGAATCACTATCCAATGATGGAGGCGGGGATCAACTGAGATGATCTTTTATGCTTACATCAATTGCAGCCTCGACTTGGATATCGTTTTGATCGCAGGCGTAACCTTGAATCGTTAGCCAAGGTTGCAAAGAGTACACATAAAGGGCTCTTACTAATATGGCTGTTTGATCCGGACACTGTCAAAACATCTAGCTGAGAGTTGCTGATAAAATTGGCGCTGTTAGTCAGGGTATCGGGCGCCTGATTTTGCAGTCCTGGATACAAGGGTAGATCTGGCAGAACAAGCTTCTCAAACACCGGAGGTTGTTCCACCATAGAGTAAAGTGGTGAGATTAGCAGTATCTGCGGCTCTATAAGCAAACCTTTCTCCCGCGACAGATCCATATGCCTCCGCCTACCTGTCGATCGAAGCAAGGGTTTTTTAGCTAGAAAGTCGCGCGTTACGAGCAGCAGAAAGCCGGAGTGTGAGATTTGCAAGAGTAGGAGTGTGCCAAGAAATAGAGGAGAAGAAACGCAATGTCAGTGCAGGATGGACTTTGGGATTGCTATCGGCACAGTTGTTTGCTCCAAAGTGAGAAGATGTTTTCTTCGGGGCTGTGCAAGGGGCTCAGAAGGGACTACATTAGCCCGAGGGTATGAGCTGTATATTAATCTCCACTTGACTGGTTGTTGCCAACCTCCCCTAATGCTGGCTGACCAGGGCTGATGCAACCATAGGTTTGAATTGCCGCTGACACGTTCCCGCCAGCCCCATCTATTTGATCATTCACCAACCGGCCAGCCAGGGGTTCGGCGCTTGAAGCCTTGTCAGGCGGCCGAATGGTTCGCATCCAGATGTCTGAGTTGCTGAAAACCGAGTGGCCCCTTTGTTTCTCAAAACCATGTATTTTCTCTCTCCCCTCTTTTCTACTTGAAAAGATATTCCCATGCGGGCGGCAGAGAAGGCAACCAGAGGCTGCCTGATAAAACACTGAGCTGAACAAGGGTTTGCTCCTGCAAATATGGCGGTCAAGCACCACAAACCTCAAGGCTCGAATATTTTCATTCTCTGCCAGATCAGTCAGAAACTTCTAATGTTGGGGATGCTACGTCGGTTTTACATGAAATGAAAGACTTGCAAGACTAGATTAGCTCATAAGACATTAAAGCAACTGCTTTTTTAGTCGCGCTCATTGAGAGCGCCCAGAGCCTGTGGGTCTATCTAAAACGAGAGTCCGGAACATGAGAGCCGCTGCAGACATTTCATGCGCAAGTATCTACCTAGGGACGTGAAGCAAAACAAGAGAAGATTGCCTTAACTAACGCAAAGCTCGAGGAGTCGGCCTTAACACGGCTATTGGTTCGATCTACATGATCCATTAACCACTCCAGAGAGTTAGGTGGTTATCGTAAATGCCCCCTTGGAAGTATTTCGCATTGATATATAAATGGATGCTCCAGCTTGGAAGTGAGACAGAAAGCCGCTGCAATCCCTCCACGGAAATCGATGCACCCAGACCAATACATTGAGTAAACCTTGATATCCGCCTTCGCTGAACCTCGTTTGCTTATCAATGGACTTTACATTCCTATCAAGCGACGTACATTCAAAATATCAGTCAAGATTTCCCATCCGCGTACTAACTGGGTCAAAGTGCGATAAAGTGTAAAGAAGTACAGGCTCGTTACCTAGAACTTTCTAAGAAAGGACCTGCTCGGTCAAACAAGACAGTCTGGTCAATCCACCCGATTTTTCTCAAAACTTCGGCAATGTCGTTTTCAAGCAGGTGGCGCAACTTGGGTATGTCAATCCAATCTCCGTTGGGGTCTTGTGATACTTTATGGTTCTGTGGTAGCCCCAGCTTCTTAAAAGGAGGAAATCTCTCGGCAAGACTGATCTCAAAACGAGCAATATCAAGCCGGAGTCGCCTTGGTCTTTCTAACAAGTGCAGCATTTTGTCCTTTTGCCGAACGCGTCTAGTCCGACTTTCCAAATGACAAAATTGCTTGGTTACCTCTAACCAGTGATTATTCCATTTAAGCGGATCATACTTGTCCCCTAAGCCATCAGGAGTAAACGATGGCGTCGTTTTGATGACGTGGTGCGTCATGGCAATTGAAGTCTTAATCTCATCGTACAGTCTATTCCGCTCAATACCTTGTTTACTGCCTGGGTGAATTTGCTCTTCAGGTTTTGTTGTAGAAAGGGCTTCTAACTTTCCGATAGCATTATTTAAGCCCAACCCCAAAGCGTTAACAACATTTAGAATTGCTGGTTGCTTCTCAAGTTTTAATTTTGGCCCAATACTCGTGATGTCGGCACCATACTTCAAGAGTATTTCCAAAGCTTCTAGCCTTGGCATAGGAAAGCTAGCAATGGTGATCGGGAAAGCTAGGAGAATGATGAGTAGGCTGCAACGAACCTCCTCTTCAAGGTCCTCCCATTGGGATTGGAACCTCCATGGGACTCCATACACGACACTACTACTGTTCGGTCCCAGCTTCTCAAGTGTCGCATGGAGAATATTTTTAGTAGCGAAGCACCATGGCCAGTAAGGATACCTGGCTCTTTCTCCGGCAGATTCGCAGAGACAGATATCAAGCTGGACGCGCGACATCCGACGAAGAACCGCAAGGATAGTTCTTTCGCCCCCGGCGGATTTGTAAAACCCGAGTCTCTTTATCGACTGGGATCCAACATTGATATCAATGTCATTCCTTGATAGGAAAAAGTTCACAACCTCCATTTCGCCCCAGAAGGCAGCCACCCAGAGAGGAGTGATGGGAGTATTTTCATCCGATCCTCCACCGTACGAGATGGCATTATTGGAAATAGGTTTTGTGCCAGCCATGTCGAGAATGCAGGCCACCTCCTGGGTGCAGTGAGGCGGCGATCCTGATGACTGTTTGCGAAAAGCACAAGCGAAGAAGTGCAGCGGCGAGAAAACCATCTTGATCTTGGGATCATGTTGACATGCGGTCCATTCTGGCGGCGTAGCAGCGGTCCATGAGAAGTCGCTTCTCCTGAAGTACTCTTCGGCGCATTTCTCACAGAAATTCTGCGCGTTACCCATGAAAAAGTTTGCTTTCAAATAGTCCAGTGCGATCTCCACGGCTCTATCGGGGTTCGTATGCGACGCCTCTATCATCCTGGTCTGGCAAAGTACCAGAGCTTGCGCGTGTTTCTTTCTCTTAAACTTGCTAGCTTCGGCGGTGAACTTATTGATTTCTGCGAGACGGTTATTATGCTTCACGTCGGCGAGGATTTGTTTCCAGGCGTCTTGATCCTCGTCGCCAAGCTCTTCAGACAGGCCAGCTACCAGAGTCGCCGCCTTCAATGTGCCCGGGCTCGCTAACCCTGCGGAATCCATATACAGATTTGCTGCTTCCTCAGCGTGATTTTTGGCAAGAATCTTCCACTTTGGGTCCTCACTTTGATATGCCAAGGATATGAGTGTCTCAGACACCATGATGTGGACAGGAGCTCGCTGGTCGTGTGAGTCAGCCATGAACAGTAGCAGATTCTCCAGGATAGATCTGGCTTGCTGTGCATCACCCGTAAAATTTAAGCATGCGGCAAGATGCATTCGTAGCCGTATCTCCTCGTTGACGTTCGGATACGCGGATAGTTGATCCTGTGACCAGGGAGGAAGCTCAAGAGACCGGTACTCCTCCAAAAGGTTGATAATGTCATGATGGCGGTTTTGTACGAACCACTCTTCAACCTTCAGCCCCCGCATCTGGTTATACATAACCTTAAACCGCTCATTTTGTCCAATTGTGCCTTCTACACGTACACCAGTTTCAATGAATGCCAAAGCGGCCAAGCTAACAACGATCTCTTGCTGGTTCGCGGTCAGATGATCATAATTCTCCAAAAGTTGTTTCAGCCCCGGGGTAGCCTCTTGATAGGATTCAGCGTCACATCTCTCTTTACTCCTCTGAATCAATGACTTCAAATACGCAGATTTGAACGATTTGTTCTGCTTAAAATATGTCTCGATCTCTCTTATCGGCACAGGGGTTTCGATGAACGCCAGGGTACCCAAATCGGCAACACTCGCTTGCTGCATCTCGTCGAGCTCGCTAGAGATACCGAGAAGCTGTTTCAGTGAGGGGACAGCCTCTTGGTATTTCTGGGAATCGACAAGCCTTTTGGCTACTTCGATCTGGGCAGCTCGGAGGTACTTTTTCAAGGCACCTCCCTTTTCGGTTCGTTCGGGCATTAAGCCTGTCGAAGCATTTCGAGCAGAAGGGAGCGAAGGTTCTGAACTTTGTTCGGATGTTTGATATGCCTCAGCGGTTTTCTTTGTATTGGATGATAGAGATGAGGGGGGTTGTGATGATTGAGATAGTTCAGTCACAGAAGGTAATTGAGGGTGTGGCCCTAGAGGCTTCCTTGGCTGCTCTTGTTGTTTTTCTGGCTGAATGGTATCTGGGGCAACTGGTGTAGAGTCCCATACATCGCTCCAGCGAGCAGATGGCATCTCGGAGACCTGAGACACGGGATATGAGCTGTGACTGTGCATGCTCTCTATGGAGCGCAGGCTGGTGAGTGAGAGATCTCAATTAGCTACACTCATGAATCCATCGTATCACGGAAAAGACTTACGATAGTTGCGATTCCTCTGATGCGTTTCGAGAGCCCATCCAAGGGTGAGCAAGCGATGCTCGAGCTGACATCCGCTCATGTGGCTGAAAGACAAGAAGACCCCGAATGAAGCGTTCAGCATTCCTCGACGCATTTACGGAGTCCAGTTGATCGACTGGGAACTGAATTTTGCCAAACGTGTATCGAGATAGCGCTTGTGTATCAAGAAACGGGAGCTTGCCCGTGAGGATGCGGAACGTGATGATACCAACTGACCATAGATCTGCCTCATTTCCGTGGACTGAGGAGTCAGGTAGCTTTCCTACTGCGAGCTGTTCAGGGGCAGCATATCCGAGGGTGCCTACATAGAACGTATTGGGAGAGATGGATGCCAAGTGGCGTTCTTTGCTCACGCCAAAGTCTGCGATCTTAACCCTCCACGAGGGATGCTTGGCGGCCACCATAATATTCTGCAATTACAGTTTAATTCACAAAGCCACCAGGGATTTCTCGATTACTACTCACCCCGGGTTTCAAGTCCCTATGGATAAAACCATGATCATGCATGTGGCCAAGCCCCTCCAAGATTTGCCCAATGATCTCCGTCACATCACTTTCTGGGAGCGGATTGTTGATATGATGGCTCAAATCACCATCCATCAGATACTCCATAACGATGAAAATGGACGCTTCATCCTCAAACCATCCGCTAGAACACACAAATCGATGCTTCAACTAACAAGGGGTAAGTCGCCTGAGGCGCGCAGCTTTCTTTGGGTCCTGGGGGACCACGTACCTCGGAGTGGGAAAATCTCACAATCGCCTCTAATTCGCGGGCATACTCTATTATGTTGCCATTCGGATCGCTCTTCTTGATCTGCTTCACGGCTCGCAGCGCAACGGGGTCGCTTTCCGATCGCTCCAGACGCACGACACCATAGCTACCCTGGCCAAGTATCGGTTTTTGATCGTGTGAACGCCATCGCTGTCTCACCGAACCTCGGCCCGCTCCCTGTATTAAGTGCTCTGTAGAAGACTGGAGAAACTCTGTCTCCAGACGCAAGTCAGAGACCTGTCGCGATAGCCTGAGAGGTTCAGCCATCGGGTCATCATCTGTAGTGCTGAGACGTCTCGACCACACCAGTCCTCCGTTCATGTCACGATGCGGTCGAGTGGTGCGCTCCCTGCGTTGACTCTCAAACGCTATCAAGAGCTCATCAAGGACAACGCAGAGAGCAGTTGAGGGGAGTGATCGAATTACGGTGGCCTCAACCTTAGGGGCTCGGCTGACTAGAAGCTGTTGCCGTTTCCGAGTGGCTGCATTCAGCTGACCACCCCAAGGCATATTCGATGGAACTAGTGATTCCTGTGCATAAGTAGCGGGAATCGGTGGCAGCCTAGGCCAACCAGCCAGTGCCTTGACTGGCCATAAGGTCACAGTGAGTCCTCAGGATAACTAAGTAATGAAGGACAGCACACTGGTTCTATCACCTGGGGCCCTTAGGCAAGAAAAAAGGGCACCTAACACAAGCAAGGCGGCAACCTCCCCTGTGGCGAACCACCACGCTGCCGTCACCCTCCCTCTCAAAGTGTTAGCAAATCGTATTCCGAAGCTATCCAAAGAATGGGGCAGTCTGCGCTTGAAGCAAACTGCCTCGTGCATCGTGCGTTAGCCCAATTGGTTCGCTGCAACCGACAGCGTGTGTAGGGCGACTAGGATGGCGATGGTCTCTAGTAAGAGAGAAGTTGATATATTTCAAAAGCTAAAATAAAAGGGCCTGGCTAGCTATTCTTAACCTCGCTCTGTAGCTATATATAAATTAATGAACTTATTTTCAAACGATTAAACTAATTGAATATTGAATAATACTATGTATCTCGGAATAAAATATCTCAAAATCAAGCTATTTTAGTGAATTTCTTCCGCCGCTCTTCAGTTTGAGCATCGAATAGATCTGAATTCATCCGTTTCCATAATATCCTATTGTCTGGCTCATGACAAGGCAGATGAACTAGCAGATGCCTTGTATAAGCGGCGGCTGTAGCAGCAGCATATTCCTGCCAAACTTTGTTCTTTTGTGCATCGCAATAATCACAAATACCCCGGATGACAAGGGTTGGCAGGATGTTCATGACGCCAGCTGCTTCCATTTCAAAGCATAGTACGCCGTACTTCTGTCCCCATTCATCCCTAAATCTTGCATTCTTTATCACCTTATTACCAGAGGCAATGGTACCATAATGCACGACCGGGCTGTTTGTCGGCCTCGGCTCTCTGTGTTTAACCTGGTGTGAAGGCTGAGAATTATTGTCGCCTTCAGGACGACTCTCGAATAGTATATCAAGCTCCTCGCCGGGGTGGCTGAATCTTTTCTTGCTGCCAACACTTTCAGATGCTATAATATTTTCCACATAAGTGAGAAGCATATCCGATGAGCCCCCAGGAGTAGACTTGAGATAGTTGATCAAGGCACGAAGAGCCCTGGGCGGACCTTGCAAGGCTCCTGTTCTTTCAAACATCACATCGCCGTTCTCTTTCCCGCGATCATATTGGATCACACCAGGTAAGTCACCCTTCGGGAGGCTTACAACAACATCTCCCAGTCGTATGTCACTGGCATCGGAGGGCACACCGCCACCTATGCCAACTAACAGGCAAAACCTGATATTCGAGAAGCTTCTCTTCATATTTATTGCACATTCAGCCGCAGGGTTTGTTCCATATTCACCATCGGGGAGACAGGTCGCAACAACCTTGTGTTTTCCCATTCGCCCCAGAGCATATGCATAGTCATCACCCGTCGCTCCGTCCGTGTCGTCGTGGGTTTCATCTAGGAGAGCCCTTATTGCTAAGAGCTCTATGTCCAAAGCACACAGGATTCCGACCGTATACACCTCACGAGGATATTGTTCCACAGGCGCCGGAGACTCGGCAACCGCGTTATTCATGGCACCGTTCAACGGTGGTAGGCTGAACTTGGAGTCAAACTCCTGAATCGAAGATTTCTGACTCGAGACGTAGCCGCTATCAGTAGGGAGTGGCGAATCAACTAATGTCGAATCATAAGGGTGAAGGTCCCCTTGGCGAGGAGGTCCGAAATCATCCCAAACCCATCCAAGTTTAGAGTGATGCCCGAAAATCACCGCCCCTGAGTCTGATAACATAAGCTTGTTGCTTCCTGGGGACACTGCAGCTGACATGGACAGTGGTAGAAGTGACTGTACAGGTTCGTGACAATCATGGCCCCTCAATAGAGAACAAGGTGTGTAATCAAAAGCAGTGGTTTCAGTATGCCAAATGTTATGCAAGCCGATCCTAGTATGGCCGTCTTTAGTGTAAGAGACATTGGTAATATCTTTCAAGTCGGAAGTTGCCGCCGAGATATAAAATCTGTCTTTTGGAACCTCCCTCCAGTTATTGCAAATGGTGGTGCTGGTGGACGGCTTGATTAACGTGCCAAAGCCCCGCCTAAACAAAGTGATTGCCTGGATAGACTTGATGAAGTCAACCCACGATTTCCCTGGACTCTCTAATATCGCCATCCGGGAAAATAGCCGTGTGTCACTCTTGGTAGCTAACTCGTGGAAGTCCCAGCCGGAGAGGTACTGCCGAGCTTGTTCTTTGGAGTCTCTGCTACCTCGCTCTCCTGCATCTTCCTGGTAATCGATGAGTCTTTCGAGAATGCCGAAACAGTGATCAACTCGATCCTTGAATGACTCATCTTCCTCGTCGTACAACTTCAGTGCTCTGTTTCTTTTGCTCAGGAGTACTTTGACGGCGGCTTGCGGATCGACCGATTCAGCCTCTTCCAAATCCTCTTTTCTGAACAAAAACTCACTGCGAAACTTATCCACGCTATCATACTGCAGTGATGATCGCACGAGATGAAGCAAAGCGGTTGTCCCTTTCATCAGCCACCCTCGCCGGTCTCCTTCGTCCCAGAGAAGTACAAATTTCTTGTCAAGCCATTTGAGCCTTTTTATATATCCTTTACGTCCTAGTTGTAGAGAGACATCGCAATCTCTTTTGCAGATGACAAACGCAGAACAGTCTGCGACTGGTATGCCGGGGACCAGCGTCAAATCCGCCAAAGGACAGCCGGCGTCAGGAGTGCCAAGATATGCGCTTTCAATCAAATAATTGGCATATGCTGAACCTGTATAAGTGGTTAGTTTTTCATCGTTCATTCCAGAACCCCATTCCAGATTCCCATTATCATACCAGCATAGAACTCGGCGTCAGAACACCATCCAAGAACACATCGGCGGCTTTCCAGTTCCCTCTTCTCAATAAATCCTACGTGACCTGGTGTTTCACTCAGGTAGGATATTCGATCTTCGTTGTTTGTGCCAGTCAGGTGCCAGTAGATGGTATCGGCTGTTTTTTTAGTTGGGTATATTAACGTCGAAAACCCTTTAATAACTGTTTTCCCATTGAATGTATTGATTTGTTTGGTTCCTGCTAGTAGTGCCATTATATTCAATGGTATCTCGACACCTTTGCACTCCTCCGGTCTAGAAGGGATGGGATAACCGCCGACTACGATCGGACTGGTGAAGAGTTTATGCCAGCAATGGCCATTTGCGGGATAAGGTCGCTTGTCAATACTCTGGAAGTCGAATCCGATCTCACATATAACCGAATCCGAAGGGACCTCTTCGTTGCAGATGAATGGGGTACAGTAGACATGTTGTTTCCAATCTCGATTGGGGGCAGAACGGAGCGTGGCTACAAGCCACGCCAACTGCTCGCCAACTTCGGCGAGGGACGGGCAGGATCCGTTGGCTCTTACCACGAGTTCTTGGTCCTCGAATAAGGTTTCTCGAAATAGGGCATTTATTTCTGTCCCATCGTAAAGTGTGACGCCTTTGAGATTCAAATCAGTGATGTTCTCAATACCAGACTAGAGCACTCACTTGACCTAAGGCCTGTTTTGTAAGCATCTTGCACGACTCCCAAGACCTGTAGCCCAGTCAAAGGCCATGTTTGCTTCATGTATTCTTTTGTGGTCAAGGCTTGCATGAGATCGTCAGCACCGGTGAGGGTGATGATATTCGCAATTGCTTCATGCGAGCAAATACCCAGTTCCTGTTCCTGCAAAAAGCCCTTCAAATCCCATTGCATGATGAAGAGCACCGAGCGAGAGGGCTGACACATTCTTTTGCTGATTTTTCGACCCTCTTTCAAACGACTTGTGATTGTTCTCCTAATATTATGCATTGCTTGTGACTGGCCTTGAGCGCAAGCAATTTCCAGCTGCAGACGAGGCAGAAGCCACCGGCACGCACTAGAATTCAGGACAAATTCCCGGAAAAATCCAGTATATACCTCTTTGTTTGTTTCCTTTGCTTCGTCGAGCCAACTAGGTTCTGATGTGCTAGAGACGTCGCTGTTGTCAATATCATCAGCAATTTTCAAATCACGAAAATGCAGGTATTCAGATGTGTCCCCAGGCAACCCTTCGAACCATGAGCCTAAGCGTTCTCTGAGTGGCATTTTCTCTGAAGTGAAGTCTTCATGCCTCGATTCACTCCAGTCACTCTTAGAACAGAGATGATATAAACATTTGCAAATATGACTAAGATAGGGTGATTAGACATTAGTACAGGTATGTTGATGGATTTTTGACGCGAGTAGTAACATTACTGACCCTCTGTATTTGTGTGTAAAGAACATGACGTCTCTATACACTTGTGGTGTTCCCTCACACCCAATCTTTATGGAGAAATCCCTCAGGAGATTCGAGATTGTCGAGAATGAGCCTTGTAGTCTAGATTGATCCAAATCACACTCCATGATGGTTTTGAAAAGCTCCTCGGCAAAATCAAGCACATAGTCCTCTATCCTCTGAGCGGGAATGGCAGTCTCGTCGGAATGGCAAGTCAAAAGATCGTTGCATTCCGACATGCTCGGCATTCGGTCGCCATCTACCAGTTGATCCAGCCGTGGCTGTAGCTGAACGTCTTGAGAATTCAAGGCCGCATTGGCCCCAGAGACCGTCCGATTAGGTTCTTGGATCATGCCATACGCAATAGACCCGTACCCAAAATGTTCTGGTATATCATGTTCCCTGGCGAGTGACTTCTCACCATCAGAACCCAGATCATGATCTCCAACAACCTTGGGAGCGGCGGACAGCGACTTGCCTGCCAAATCCACGGAGTGTGCCTCTACCGTTAAAGGAAGGGGTGCGGGCATACAATCAACTTTTATACTAATACAGCGCTTGCACGGCTTGTTGCCGTCACACTTCACCCTCGCCTTAACGCAACCAAGACAGGCATGCGATACTCGCTTATCGCGGAACTCAATATATCGCTCCGTAGTATGTCGCTCAATATGTCGCTCCATCAGGTCCTTACGCCAAAATGACTTTTGGCAAAGGTCGCAGACAAATGAAGGATCTGTGGTGTGCGTCAACATATGGCGGTGAAGATGTTCAACCCTAGTGAAGGTTTTGGCGCAATATTGGCAGGTATACCCAACATTCCTAATGACTCTGCCGGTTATCCTACTGTAGCTTTGATCCGAAATGATTGGCTCTCTTTCTGATGTAGTGCGTGTGCCATGATTGATCACCACTGGAGTAGATGTTTTCTCGTTTGGTGTCCGGTCACCTTTTTGTTCCCCATGGCCAATGGCCCAATGGGTTTTTGGGTAGCCAAAGTCTTCCATTGCCTTGGTCTGTTTGGTTGTCCCAATGAGAGCTGAGTTGTAAAGTAACCGTTCGGGAATTTGTTATGGCGCAGCAGCTAATAGTTAATGTCCATAGTTCAAGTAGCTTGATTGACTAGAGGAAGCTCAGGTTTGATGTGGAGTGTGACAACATGAAGTTGCCAACTCGCTGAAAACCAAAGGGTTCATGAGGCACAGCCCCGCTAGGCATACTACCGCCAAAGACTTCCAAAAGATTGGTTCGCATGGTCAGCCAAGGCAGATTTAAACCCTGACTAATCAATAAGCCGGCATAAGCATGTTTATGTCGAAAATACCTACTCCGTAGTTCGGTTCCAGTAAGATGTGAACAAGATGCCCCATACACTACATAACAAGCCGCCCACTTACCGCTCCCTGTAAAACTGATCCTTCGATCAAGTTTTCAATCTTATTCTATAACAATCAATGCAAGATCCGCGCAACAGCAGCAGAAATGGTTGGTGTGCCTGGCAGATCGAAGGCTTGCAAGACGTGCCGAAGCCGAAGAGTCAAAGTGAGTCTCAATTGCACTGACCCAACAGCATATTTGAAGTCAAGAACACCAGCATGCTAACCCGCATGCGTGGAATTCGTAGTGCGATTTGCAACGGCCCAGCTGTGGCCAATGCCAGAGACGGCAAGTCACATGCGGCGGATACGAGCGGCAACTCATATTTGTCAATAACACTTCACAGGAAGTCCCGAGCTCTACTTTCAGGCTCGGGAACAAGGCTTATTCAACTGCGGACCGTGGAAGTGAAAGAACCCTGACCAGAGCGCCTCCGTCGCCGCAAACCATTCATCAACATGCATTTGTTTGTAGGGCTTCCGAGGAACGCATGGTGGGTTGGTTTTGGTCCACCTATCTTCCAAACGGCCGATCGGCTTCAAGTGAATCAGCACAGTTTTCTCTATACGGTTGGACGACTCTGATTCGAGACTTGTACGACAAAAACAACATGGTCCGGGCAGCAGTTCTAGCAAGCGTATTGGGAAGGATGGCCGGGGTGGAAGATAGCCCAACGATCCGCCGAAAAAGCCATGAGCTGTATGGATGGACACTGCTTTCTTTGGCGAGGCTTCTTCAAGAGCCTTCCAAGCATCCGTGTTATCTAATTCTCTCAGCTTTGAAATTATTGGGATTTTATGAGGTAAGCTAGTCGGTCAATGTGCATACCGCAAATGTCAAAAAGACATGGTTAATGAAGTGCATTAGCTCTGGTCAAGATCGGATGAGAGTAGCCATCCAAACCCGTTCAAAGCGTGGAGCTCGCACGTCACGGGCAATGCTGCGTTTATCCTACTGAGAGACCCGAGTGCCTTTATCGAAGGGCATGCCCATAGACTCTTTGCCGACAGCCGCTATGGTCAGGTGCGTGACATTTTTGTTATCTTAAACTAAACCAGTCAATTAATAATTCTTCAAAGGCTATTGTTGGGATTAAGCTTCGGAAGCCGTCAGCTTTAGCCCAACCGGAGTGGAAAACGATCCCATGGAAAATCATTCAGAAGACGCCCAGGGATAGCCTGCTCGACATTATGATTGAACTACCAGGAATTTATGAAGAGGTGGACTCTATCAGCGCTTGTAAAGACCGGAACTCCCAACAAGATCGCCGAAGACAGCTAAGAGCAAGATGCTGGTCGCTTTCGAATGATCTCCAAAGCTGGGAAGCCGTATCTGGCCGAGCCACGCTTGAATTCGCAGAAAGCGTATTGGAGGCGGGAAATCAAACCCGCAGCGGTCCCTTATCGCCCGAAGATCTTTCAAAGGGGATTCTCATTCTGATATACTGGGCTGTGTGCATTATGTTGTATGATGTTCTCAAGAGTGATGCAGACCCATCTTCCTCGCAAGTCCCCAACATATGGCCACGTTTTGCCGAACCATCGCTTTACTGTCGCAAAGTGGCTGCTCTATTGCCTTGTTTCTTGACTCCAGACACAAGCACCAACTACTTGATCTTGTATCCAGTGGGCACTGTACTTCAATACCAGCGCAAAATTGACAAGGGCACCATGTCCAAGGAGCAGGTTGCTTTGATGCAGGCCTTCACAGGCAATGTAGGGAAGACTGCAATGGCGTTTATGAACGATGCACATAGCTTCAAAGGTTCCACATCCAATTCATCTTCAGATCAGAAACCACTCACCTGATCAACCAAAAACAGCTCTACCTATCTTTGATGGATGTTATTACCAGGCGTAGGGCGGCTCTCAGTTGCTCCTTGTCCGAGGCTACCCTGTACCAACATCCGAAGTGTCTCGGGCTTCGGTCTCGGGCAAATGACAAATCCATCGAGCATCCGGAGTTCAGCCGCCACGTCTTTTCTGCCTCGGTGGCAGCAATCACGACATCCGCGACTTTGCAAGCACTCGACGTCTCTGCTCTCAGCTGCCTGCTCTCCCTCTTCTTCGTGAATTACGTACGAACTGTGGCGCACCGCGGATCACAATGGCTCACCACCCCTCCTTCTCTCTCGCCGCTCTCCGTAAGCAATCACCCACCGCTCAGCCCCTTGTCACCAGACCATTGCTAACCGCGAATTGACTCTAGTGGCCGTCGGCGGCACCACCGGATACGTTAAGACACGGTCAAAGCCCTCTCTGATTGCTGGCCTTGGTCTTGGTGCCTCATATGCTGTTTCCGGTAAGCACTCTTACTATCTGGAGTTCAATTGAGCCACCCTATAGGCAAGATCAACTGCTCACTCTGCCAGGCTATCTCCTGAAGGAGAACAAGGACTGGGGTTCTGAGTTGGCCCTGGGCAACAGCATCGTCTTGCTGGGCGCAGCTGTTATGCGAATCGTCAAGACCCGTGCCAAGGCCCCGGTGCCACTCGGCCTCGGTCTCGTCGGCAGCCTGGCCACATTCTACTACCAAAAGAAGTATCGGGAATTTACCTTCGGAGTCTGAGCACCGCACGCTGTCCATGACGTTATTTTCCGTTGTAATTCTTGACACGAAAAATGTAACATTAGACTATCTCCTAATCGCGATCTTTAACTTCGAGCCAAAAAAAAAAAAAAAAAAAAAAAAATGAGACGGCCAGCGTGATCACCGAGCTTTGTAAAATTGTGTGGTGTTGCTGAAGCCCTTCGCCCTGCTACCTTTTCGTATTCAAAAACTATACTCGTAGGTCAATAGCGACATCTTACTCCAGGTAGTCAAATACTCTAAGTCAGGCATCAGCTGGTTATGCTTACCCCGAGGCACGGTTCGTAGACTTCCGGTCTAAATTCATTAAAATGGCTAAACTAGGTACATTACCGTAGCGCCCACAACTTGTTATACAAAGACCAAGAGAATAAGCCAGCTTATCAGATATCAAGGAAGAGAAGTTATGGTGATGAAATCACTTCCTCGTATGTGAGGGAAATTCCCCAACAATATAGCCCGTTTTTGCCTATATGTGTCGCTGTTACATTAAAAAAAAGCACGGGAATCGCAGGCATAGTCCATGGCCAAGGCAGAGAGCTACATAAGGCAAGAATATCCATTTTGCATTAACGGAGCATTTTCTTCATTTCATAGAATTTTATTAACATAAATTCCGATATGGAGCATTCTGTTTTTCCCTTTACATGTCTTTTCTTCCAGCATGATGGCATCCGACAGAAACAAAAGACAGTAGAGATAACTCGGATCGAACAGGATTTTATCGGCGAAACAGCATGTTTATCCGGAGGACCTCTTCAAGGTAAGCTGGGGCCAGGGAAATATCGCTATACCTGGACTTCCACTAGCGGGTAAGGGTAATAAGCACTCCCAAGAGACACTTGCGAATTTCTATGCTCGTGGAGGTTTGTTTAGCCGCGCACTTGCATACCACATGACACTCGCCAGAAGGAGTGGCTGCATGGTCATGTTTTGTCATGCATCCTCCGGGGAGATCTTTCTAGCTACGGAGGGAGATCGCCGCGCACCCTTTCTGTTCACGTTCCGGAAATGATCTGAGCCTACACACACCAACGAACGGATACGGTGAATGTCTGATCTGAACAACGCGAGATGGGGGTACTTCCTTACTACGATAGGTCGCAAGAAGCAAGGAGTTAAATCTTGGCTAGGAGAACGTTGGGCGTGATCTTGTATTTTTCCCCGTTTGTGGCTAAAGTGCCATTTTTGGTCCGGCGATGTTGACGCCGATGTAACGAGACAAACTATAAGTAGGTAGTGAAACGATCCTACCAGATAAACGGGGGATATATGACTATAGCTCACTGATAAAGTATTACAGAGTTTTCTTTGGCTATAATCAACTGACATTAAAGCAATACTGTGTCGAAATGAAGCTAACTTTCACTGCTGCGTTTGCGGCGCTGCTGATGCAGCCAGTGTATGGCCATGCCACCTTCCAACAGCTCTGGGTCAACGGAGCTGACAAGATAAGTTCAGGAACAACCATCTAGGCTTGAGCTTCAACTAATACTCATCTACGGGGCCACCTGTGCACGTCTCCCACAGAACAACAACCCAATAGGCAGTGTCACTAGCAATGACATTCGTTGCAATGCCGGTACAAGGCCCGTTTCTGGGAAATGCAGCGTCGCTGCGGGCCAGACTGTTACACTTGAAATGCACCAGGTAAGCTCCCTTGAGACTCTAACCTGCGTATTGAATTGTCTAATCGTTTGTGGTTTTCAGCAACCAAACGATCGCAACTGTGCCAACGAAGGCATCGGCGGCAACCACTACGGACCGGTCATGGCCTATCTATCCCAGGTCAGCGACTCATCCACAGCCGACGGCTCGTCAGGGTGGTTCAAGATCTTCCAAGACGGCTGGAAGAAGAACCCCTCTGGATATAACGGAGATGATGATTATTGGGGTGTTAAAGATCTGAACCTGTGCTGTGGCAAGATCAATGTCAAGATCCCGTCCAACATCCCGTCGGGAGACTATCTTTTGCGGGCTGAGGTCATCGCCCTGCACAGTGCTGCTGGCTCAGGGGGTGCACAGCCCTACGTTACCTGCTTCCAACTCACCGTCACTGGCGGAAGCGGCTCGATTCCAGCAACGGTCAACTTCCCAGGGGCCTATTCCTCTTCAGACCCCGGCATCTTGGTCAATATACATACCCCAATGACGAACTACGTGGTGCCCGGGCCAGCTGTGTTTTCAGGGGGTACCACTAAGGAGCCCGGATCCTCTTGCTCCGGGTGTGAATCGACTTGCAAAGCTAGTCTCAAGCGCAGCGAGGTACAGTGGTAACGACTGAAGAAGATGTGGATGGGTTCCTAGTCCTATATTACTCAGATCGACACAGAATGAAAGAATTAAGAGAAGTAGCGTGAATTCTTTTTATTGTGCCACACTGTAGTATTATTTTTGCATGAATTCCATAAAGACCCCGGTTTCTAAAGCATAGGTAGTAAGGGTCGACTAGCGATGT
Organism: Clonostachys rosea; assembly: GCA_026958235.1. Taxonomy (NCBI): domain Eukaryota; kingdom Fungi; phylum Ascomycota; class Sordariomycetes; order Hypocreales; family Bionectriaceae; genus Clonostachys; species Clonostachys rosea. Next base: position 744,081 of record CP110204.1, read on the forward strand.
GGTGAAGGTATTTGCTAATCACTATTTCATCCGGCTCAAAGATTCATCTTTGTGACTACTATTGATTTATACTTCACGGGCATCATAGGGTTTACAAAGGGGCACCAACCCCAAATATGATTTCAAATTTTTCATATGTATTGTTTGGCTGTAGATTACTTTTTAATTTCTGCTCTCATACAGACAGCATCTCCCCTCTTCACCAGGACTTCCCACTTGGGAACATCTTCTGTATTATGAACTTCTCCTGTTTGTATCTGATAGATTTGTCCTGCATATAGCGGCGACAAAGCCCGATACGTGATCTCGCTTGGCGACTTGCCCTTGCCATGGACATCACGCCAGTAATCAAGTGAGCAGATCAGGTTCAAGGGTCCATGGACGACCAGACCGGGATGAGATTCGACCAGGCGTGTCCAGTCTTCGTTATAGTGAATCTTGTGGCCATTGAAGGTCAATGCAGAGAAACGGAAAAGGCCAGTTGGCGACCAGCGGTACTGGCGTGCTTGATAACCTGTCCAGCCCATGTTAGAATATCGAATGCGGCGCGGGTGCAGTCTCGGCAGAGGTTTGTTAGTGGATGGCTAATTCACTCACCTCCTGGTCCCTCAATATCCTTGGCCTCCGAAACCCCTCTCGTGTTGGCATCTGACAGTGCTGGTGGCTCCTTGGCCGTCTGGGGATCAACCTCAGGGCGGAAGATCCACGACCGCCTGTCCACCATGGCCAAACCACGAGGCGTCCAGATCTCCTTATCAACCTCGACCAGCACCATCTCGCTCCCCGTCCTGCTTGTCTTGGGGGTGGCGCTTACAAGTTTAGTGTGCTCCTCTGCCTCATCACCAACGCGCAGTATCGGGCTCGCCTCGCCCTCGTCACCAGACGGCTGCCATTGCATTCTACCACCAGCCCACATTCTCCGGGTGAACGGGACGGGCGCATTGAATGTCCTGTCCGTGCCATCGGCGCCCAGCTCCGACTCAACGCCATTGGGCGTGAAATAGACGAGATGGTAGCCCGGCGGCACAGGTGTGCCTACTGGCGGTGCCTTCTCAGACACGTCCAGGCCATTGAGCGTCGGGCGCCCGAGGGTGAGAGCGAGCTTCTGTAGCTGGTTCGCGTCAATCACCTGGCGGCTAACAGTAGTAGATCCGGAAAGGGTCTCCAGGAGACGGTTTGCTGCGTCTTTTGCAGTCGTCGCGATGGGCGCAGTGCGTGATGGCGTGATGCTCAGCTTCCTACATTGTATTTTGCCCGGCCTGACGACTGTTTTCCAGGCCCGATCTACTCGGATGGCTCTCGTAATCATTTTGCTTGACCGTTCTTTACTCTTTCAGTGAATTGATTACGATGAATTCTAAATTCCGTCCTAATATAAGGAAGGAAATAAGGGAGCAGTCTGTCGGCTGTGTGTTGCTTCGGGGTCGGCTTCAAATCGGCTACTTGGCCAAGATGCCGATTTCCCCGCTGAGGCGAAAGTCCAATACACCGAGAGCATTTTCTACATCTTTTATGCGACCTGGTGCCGATAACTCCGTCTTAAGAAGCTCTTCATAGAACATTCTCTTGCAGTCAATCAACAAAACACATATGGATTTTCACTAAGCAGCTCAGCCGACCAAAGAATGCCTGTCCAAGGACACAATGATTCATTATTAAGACACGTCATGTACCTTGGAATGTTCAAGATTTGTGAACAATACATAATCCTATTTACGCTAGATACAATCCAGGAATCCAGCCTCGTAAGATCCAGATGAATCACGCTCGCCGGGGCGTTGGGGAGCTAAGAATATAGACGTCGGAAGCTGTTGAGCAACCTAAACTAAATGCCGGGTGTCTCGGATATCCTAGCGACATACTTGACAGCACTAGCCTTGCCTTTTCGAAGGTTTTGGAGACCTTTCCCAAGTCCCTCCAGCCCGTTGGGAAGGATCTCATGAGGGTGAGGCGTAAACCACCCTTCCTGGAGGCCTTGGGCGAAGAGGCGGGACCAGGCTGTCGCAAGGTCCTGACCAGCCTCTTTATGCGCATCACCAACTGAGGTACGCGATATGTCAATTGTCTTGGGGAAGTCCTCGGTTGTTTGAGCTGGGAGGACTACCGTGATTCTGCCCGCCGGATCTAGAACCTTGCCGATATTCAAGTAGCTGCCGTGCTCGCTCACGGCATCAAAGGCATACTTGGGCTGCTTGCCAGCCAGCGCAGCGCCCAACTCCTTGACGAGCGCTTCGTCCCCTTGGCGGTAGTCAAACACCTTGTCCCCTTTGCTTGGATCAATCAGACCCTGGACAAAGTCGGCTCCTTTGCCTGCCACCGTGTAGATGGGGTGGATGTTCGCCTTCTGCAGCAGCTTGATGGCAAATGCGCCGACTGCCGTTGCGCCTCCGTAAACGATAACGCCATTGCTAACATCAGCGTCTCTATGTTGTTCCCATGGCTCCGGGAGGCCGAGTCGAACGAACAAAGCTACCACAGCAGTCAGGGCTGCGAGAGGGATGGTGGCTCCCTCCTCAAAGCTGACTGAAGCTGGGAGGTGGAATGTCGTGTTAGCCTGGCCGATTGCGTACTCGGCAAAGCTCCCACTTGGCGTCATCATTTCGTGGAAGGATGCGACCCGATCACCGGGTTTGAACTCGAACACATCCTTTCCTACAGCATGGACGACACCGGCTATGTCGTCCCCGGAGTTCGATCCATTTAGCTTCTCGAGCCACACGGGGACTTTCCAGTCCTTGGGGTTTGTGCCCGTGACGGCGACTTTGATCAAGACCTGGCCTGGTCCAGGCTCTGGGATTGAGGCTTCCCGTATCTCGACCTCAGTCGTCTCATGGTCTCTGTTCCAAACGATTGCTTCCTTCATGGTGCCGGGTTCTTACGAGCGGGGATGAGATTTATTCGAAAATTTGCTTCAGTATTGTTGCGGCCACCACAGAACCTGGGGGCCGTTAATTTGGCAACAAATATCAAGTTACTGGAATAAAGATGTTGTTGAGCTTAGAAATCGAAATGATGATTTATCTATGTTGGTACGAGAAGTGTATTACAAACCCGCGGATGAAGCCGGCAATATTCATCCCGGTTTGACAAATGGCGTGCTTTGGGTCTGTCTCTGTGCCTCTCCTCCTCTCCTCCTCTCCTCTTTCGATTTGTAAGCCCACCTTGAGCTGTAGACACGAATGCAACCACCCGGAGGAAATATTCTCCCACTCCCTAATTAGTTGATAAGCCAATGGCAATACAATGAACTTCCCGCCAAAAGTCCAGCACATCAAGAGATCGGCATGATCAGTAGGCTTGAGATATCCCGCGATGGCCAGCCGTCATGTGGCTCCACTTCCCAACTCCATCATTGACCCTTTACACATCCGATTCGACATCTTCAACAGTTGGGACCCGGTGTAGCTTCAACCCAACAAACTTGGCAATAAGTTGCACACAGTCCCAGATGACTTGAACATCGTGCTTAGACACCCCAATCCTCCTCGTGCCCCGGATGTGCCAGTGCGTCTCCTTGGGCAGGTTCTGGATCATGATGCCAGGCAGGACCACAAGCTCCGTCTCAACGTCGTCCAGAACCTGGCGGTCGCTGAGATAGAGCCCGTAGGTGATATTCTGGCTGACCCACGCGAAGTCCTTGTGGTCATCAAACAGCGCCAGCGTGCTACCCGCGTTTCGGGTGTAAATCTTGCCCAGCCACTCCTTTCCCCGCTCCAAATTGGCCTCGTCGCACTTCCAGCCCTCTCTAGTGGAGCTCCGGTCCTTGTCCTCCTCCCGCTCGCACGCGTTGATGACCATGATTGCCTCCAGAGGCTTGCACACGCCCACGATACTAATACTCTTGATCAGCACCTCTCTCAGGCGGCGGATGAGAGCCTGCCGCTGGGCCGGGGTGGAGAACGCCGGGAGGGAGATGAGATGGAGGTATAGCTCTTTGCAGAGCTCCGGGTCGGGGCTGCCAACGAGGGCGGCGGCCGCGAGAATGTACCATCTATCTGGGCCCAGCGAGGTGCTCTGGAATGCCTTCTCGAGCTGGGTAAACAGGCTGGCAGCGTTCTGCTGGCTCTCAGTATCTTGCGGGGTCGCCATTTTGCCTGATGTGGAGTCAAAAGGAGGGAAGGTTTGAAGGTGAAGGAAGAAGAAGTGGGTTGGTGGGTGACCATTATGTTTGTAATTATAACTATTCTAAGTTTCAAAGTATTAGCTCACACCTCAGATTTTAGGTTCAACAGTGCTGACGGTCTTCCAGGTTACAGCCGCTATCATTGGTGTTCCATCAGTCCAGGTCCGGGATCGGAAACTCGATTCTAAAGGATTTGTTGATCGTCGGCCCACAACTTGAAGTTTTCATACAGGGTGTTCGTAAGCTGTCAAAAGCCTCTGCCATTAATGTAAAGGCATTGGAACGAGTAAATCGAACAAAACCAAATATCTCAGTCACAGGATGCAGAGCCAACCCAAGATAGGTGTCAATCTCCCACCAGCAGCGCCGATGTTCCGGACTATCCGGGATGTTCAAACGGAGCGGTCTGAGGGCTGCGTGTGCACGGTTGCTAGGCAAGTCAGCAGTGGGAATATCAATCAGTCGGTGAGGCCTTGGGAACCCGCTGAAACAAACGCCATATGCCGGGTGCCGGGTTGTCGACCGTGTAGAATGCCCTAGGCAATACTCAATGCCGGGCCTCCTTAAAGGGCCCGATGATGATAAGAACATATTCGAATAGCATTGGGAAACTGCCGATATAGCATAGCTTGCGCGTGGGCCTTCCCCTTGAGTTTTAGGCAATAAGAATTCTCATTTACAATTTGGCACTACAGTTGCTCAATTTAATATATACAGTGAAGCGAATTGAAGTGGGACGTAGTCCGAGAAGCGGTCTGGTCATCCAAGATGAGACCCCAGCCATCAAAGGAACTCTGTCTCCTCATCCGTTAGTAGTGAGATCTCACGAGCAGCAACGTGCTCCTCATCATCAGACTCGGTATCATTGGAAGATGTGCTATTCGTTGAATGATCGCTTTCAGAACTATCGTCATCGTCCCACTCAGCCGAGTTTGATTGTTTGACGATTGGCGTAGGCGCCGGCGTAGGGGTAGCCATGGCTGATGAAGGACCTCCTGCACTGAAGCATGCGGTGCCGGTCGGCTGCGCCCAAGCGGTTGTCTTCCCATTCAGCTGTTCCAAGTCATTCCCTGGGTTCGGAAACTGAATATCGTAGTATTGCGGGGTAGAGCATCCGTTGTCAATGTTAGCAATGAACATGTCGGGGAGAGTGTCGAAGAAGTCCTCGTCGCCTCCTGAACCCGTCACGGTGAGAGGACCGCAGTCCATGTACATTTCTCGATTCCCAATCTTGTTGAACCAGGTCCAAGCAATAATATATTCCCCGGTCGCCAACTCTTCAGGGATGGTGAAGTTGTATGTGTAAGGGTCCTCGGCGAAAGGGTCGTTCCCCATGTTTCCCTTCTGGCCTCGAGCCGGGCATCCACCTTCAATGGACTTGATAGTCTTCCATCTCGACTCGCGTGTCGGATGTATGTCCGTAGTGATGGAAATCTGACAGGAGCCGCCACCATGCACGGCGGTCCCTTGCAACTTGAGTTTATGGGTGCTGCCCTGCTCATAGACATTCGACTCGCTTCCATCCCCAGATGTTACTCTCCTGCAAGGGAAATCGGAGCCATCGGCTTCTAGGGGTGAATTGCTGGGGTTTGTGAATGCCACTGGATTCTCCATGAACATGTGCGCGCTTGCGACGGCAGCCAGGCCGAAGATGGCGAAGGTCTTCGGAAACATTATCAATCAGTTCCGGGTCGCTCCAAAAGAAATACTAGAGAGATGTAGTAAAGAATTAATAATTGGCAAATGAAATCAAGGGCCTGCCTTAGCGAAGAAGAGAAGAAAGAACAAATTCAAAGGACCAGCCTCGGCGAGGTAGAGAAGGTTACAAGATTATCCAGCGTCCCAATGCGAGCGACTCGAGAGTTGGGAGAATCATGGGATCAGAGTCATTTGTACTTGATCTCGAACTACCCAGTTTAATATCTCCGCGAACCTTGCATTGATTCAGAATGGAATGCAATTAATCTGCCGCCCTAGTCACGTCGGGCGTAATATCGGTCCATGGGGGGCCTGTAGGGTTCTCGTGGTGGCCCGTCAGTTCTTGGAAATCCTTCAATGTGGAGGCTATTTATATACATTGACCGCCTTCAAACTAGAAGGTCGGGGTTCATGAGATACCATGTCACTCCCGTCATAAGTTACCTTACAGATAGATTGAATGAAACCTTTCTAATATTCTGTAAATTTGGCAGGAAATGCAAAGAAATGATCCTGCTCGAGGCGCAAGTCCGATCCAGAGAGGAGGTTCAACTTCAAGCAAGACCCAGGTGTTGGGCAAAAAAGGCATCTCAAGCGGATCAATTCTTTATTTCTCGCCATTGGCTTTATAGGCTTAGTTTCGCCCTCAGGAAAAATTTTTCACAAGCTTCTTCGAGAGCCCATTATAACCCAGTTTCCAGTTTCGCTTCGTTGAAAGAAATCTCTGATATCTACAACACTCCTACCCCAAGCATAATACGGTCCATATCAAGGTCTGAGGGATACGCCCTTGGTCTGGCTTAAAATAACCTTGAGTTTTGCCCCATATTCAATGAAACAGTCAAGGGCCCAAGAGCCAAATCAATGTACATGTCCTAAATTCGGGTCAACAGACGAGGGTTTCGGGTTTCACCAAATTCAGAAGCCACCGAGGCTTGGCACAGCTTATCGGTTTACCAGACAGCCGACTAACGTTAACAAAAGTATCAAAGGAATATGTTCTTGCTTTTCATGAACGGCCTCAAACTTGCGTGTATACCACCATAAAGTAAACCGCCGTATCTACAAACTAACCCAGACTCGGCCAACTCTATGCCCGACGAACAACCAAAATGCTCCCATTTTTCGGCCGTACAAATGGGATCTATAAACTATCAGCTATACATAGACTCAAACAAGTACGTGTGACAAAATAAGAACTAGAATCTTTTTCTTAACCAAGATTTGGTTCCCTACAGGGACATTGGGAGCAACTAATGGATATCTGTGCCGACATGCCTATTAAAATTAATACCATCGTGAGCAAATTGAGAGCATTGTCTTCACGTATCTGGGAAGAACAAGCTTTCACGGGAATAATATCAAGTTAAATTTGGTTGGCTTCTAATTATCGCTCGACACAATTGTCCCTAAATAATTGAGGACCTTATACAATCCTGCCATCCACCAAGTTCGCACAAACCCCAGTCAAAGTCCGTGAACAATAGTATCTAGCTTTCTCAGTGGCATGCTAAAATATCAGGTTGTCTTTGATTTAAGTTGATGTTGGGGGTCGTCCAGGGGCCCTCTTAGCCTTCAGCGTCAATTACAAACAGGATCCCGCAATATCCTCCTAGTCAAATCGTTGCTTCGTCTGTATGTCCATTTGAAGTCAATATTCATCATACGACATCTTGGGCCTCATAAATGGCCCCCATAGCGGTTAATCCTGAGCTGGCCGCGGAGAACATGATGCCTTTTCCATGAGGCAGATTTCTCGTCTCATTATCAGTTTTCCACTTAGTCTATATGGCACGACGATTGAAGACACTCCAGGAGAGAACATAACCCGTATCGACGAGGACGGGCCGTCCTGGCCTACCCTCTTTTCCCCGGAGTGATTATTACGACGGGATATTCTGCCAGAAAGTAGCTGACACGTCACGCTCATCTTGCGATGCTTGTTATATCCCGATGTTTCATTGCCGCCGTTAGACGATCCCCAGGTTCAGCGTAGCATTGCCCAATTTCATAGCCAGCCAACTCACCTCACATCGAAAAGTCAAATGATGAAGCAACAGGACTCTACTCTGTGATTGGCCCTTTTTGATGGAACCGCTTTCCCTTGCACTCATTTCCCTGCGTGTCCATGAGAAATGCACGGCTGAAGTCAGAGGCATAATTTGAGAGGCAGGGTGGTGGGTTCTTCCTACATGAGAAGAAAACATTTCGGGCTTCGCAACCGCCTGCTTCAATAAGGCCTTGCTCCTGCATACATCCCCAAAGCCAAATTATGTCCGACTTTCTCCTACTTGCTGAAATTCGGTGGGCCTCACAACCGAGCCGGACTTGTCCTATTGGCTGGAATCACTCGCTGCAGGAGGTGAGGTGAGCTGGACGCGCTTCATCATCTGCAGGGGCATAGTAATGCGATGGGGATTCTGCTTGATCCGCATTGCTACTCTGAGCTGGCATACCAGCAATCTCAATGAGCGAGGCAAAAACTGAGAGAAAAAGGAAAAATGCAGCATTTTGCATAACGTGGTATTTACTACAATGAGCAGGGAGATATTAACTCAATGCTTCATGAAAAAAGATAAAAGGACCTCCTCTCCCCGACCAAACTCTCAGTTTTTCTCATCATCACTCACAACTTCAACAATCCACTCTCATCCACCACTTAAAAACCCCCCGTTTTTAAAACAACCATCAACATGTCTGCCCCGTAAGCGAACACATCCTGCTCCTCAGCAGCTTGCCATCCATTGGCTGCCGCAGGAGAATGAATCTAGACGCTAACCAGCCTTCTACAGTGCCCAGTTCCAGGTTCCCCTGCCCACCGCCACCGGCCTCTCTGCCCCTGCTGGTATGTCAACCCCTCTACGAAGCCCATCTTCCCCTGTAATCGACAAGCAGATCCATCGCTAACCGTTCTCGCAATCACAGGCCAGATCGTCAAGGGTGCTGCTGACGACAGCGGCAACCTGAAGGATGCCGCTCTCCTGCTCGGCATCAAGCTCGACCTCGAGGCCGAGGTCCACCTGACTGCCCGTGTCAAGGGTGACGTCGTTGTTGGTCTCTACTAGGTTTCTTCTGCAAGCAGCTGGTAGAGGGATCATTGATTGAGTCTGGCTCTGTTTGAGAAGAACAACCCATCAACCATCGCTAGCCACTAGCCTATCTTTTACAACTAAAATACCAAAAACATTTTATACTTCTTCACACTTTCTGTTCTGACTCAGATCCTAATTAGTGAATCATGGATAAACGGCTTGTGGTTGCTAATACACTGGCTCGCAAACTAGCCTTGATCGCTTTGTCCCGTACACATTTGCCAAGACGGTCATCCATGAAAAGTTCCAAGGACCATATTCATAAGACCACATGTCATTTTTAATAGTATAGAATAGTAAGGGCATGCAAATATTGATACAGTCGATTTAATAAGGTTATACCAAGTATTTTGAGTATCCCACAGTTGCAGCATTCTCAGAAGCCGAGACCCATCCAAGCCGATGCAAGAAGGCCGGTGGTCAACAGAGCGACAGACAGTCCCATTCCTTTACCGGCGGCTCCTTTATCATTTGTCGACGAGGCCTGCGATGATCCAGAAGTCTGCGATGGCGAAGATCCAGTAGACTCAGTTGCATTCTCTGATCCCTTGCTCGGTCCAGACGCATCTGCAATGAGGAGATTCGAGATGGCAGCCAAGGCATTCAGTCGCTCTCCGATACCAGAAGACTTAGGCCCCTTGGCGTTCGTGTCGTTCCATGAGAAGCTGCAGCTGGAGCTGGTGCACGACTTTGCAGCGGCCTCGGCCGACGTCTTCAGAACAGGGAGGATCTTGTCCGCGGTGAAGGGAGCGAGCTGGCTGACGGCGGCAAGCCAGCGGATGGTGATGCCCTTGAAGGTGACCTGGTCGACGGAACATGTGTCGACAGTCTCACAGGCAGGCTCGGAGGCGATGCCGCTTGGGAAGAACTTGCTGAGGATGGAGTCGGTGAACTTTTGAACGCGGTCTTGCCATTTCTTCTGGTCATCGCCAGTGGTCTATCGCGCAAGATGTGTCAGCTGATTTTTCACATTATAAGATTGAAGGAAGAGGCCCGTACCTGGTTATACATGTAGGCAGCGCCATTGTTTAGGATGGCGGCAACATAGGACCACTCCATCTTGTCGATGCTGGAGCAGTTGCCCTGGGCGACGTTCGTCCCGTCGTAGACCGCTCCGGATGTTCCATTGACGAGGGCGGTCTTCTCGAGCCAGTCATACGCCGCAACAGCAGTCTTGGAATAGGTAGTGTTGCCGGTGTGTCTTGCAAGGCGAGCGCCGAGGTCAAAGAAACAGCCGTTGGAGATACCTTTTGAACGCAGAAGAATAAGCATTTAAACTGGCAATCAAGGGGTGGAAATGTTTACATACTGTTCTTGTAGTTCCAGCCAGCGTTGAAGGTGAAGATTTGCCATCGGAGACCGCCGCCGCACGTGTCAGAAGCAGCCTCGAGGCGCTGCGCTTGGTCATTGAAGACGTTCTTGGCCAGTGTGAGCCACTGAGGCTCATCCGAGGAAGGGCTGGTAAAATTGTTCTCCACAGCCTGCATGGCAGCCAGGGCCCAGAAGCACTGGTCGTCATTGCCTAGGTTTGCCGACTGGTTGGCGGGCATGAAGTTGTCCTCGGCGCCGACTTGATACAGGAGGCCCTTCTTGACCGCATCGTTGTAGGTGGAATCGCCAGTGAGGTGCCAGTAGTCAACCAAAGTACTCATGAAGGTGCCGCTCTCATAGAAGTAGTACTCGTCGGACAGCAGACCAGGAATCTCGCCCTTGTTGTACTCGTCCATCAGGCTCTTGGCAACGGTGCCGGCCGACTTGAGGATGTTGTCACGGCTGTCCACTTTGAGGCTGTCATCGGCTGCAGCCACCATCAGGGGGCTGCAGGCCAGCGACGCCAGCAGTACTGAAGCGAGTCCTCTACCCATGATTGCGATGAGAAGTAAAATTTGAATTGAAACGAGAGTGGGAGAAGAAGGCAAAAGAATGCCAGACTTTCAAATGAGTGTGTCTCTACGAGCAGCTCCACGGAGCGAGAAAGGAATACGAGGTATTAAAGATTATTGATGAGTGAATGATGAGAAAAACAAGTTACTGAAGCCGCCAGCACCAACGAAATCAACTGGGAAATCAACCAGCAGCGCAAAGACCACTGAAACCCCATGCCGAAGGATTTAGCCAAGGAGATCCCCATTGGCCCTTGCGTACTCGAGCCAATCAAAATGAATCGTCAGCAAATAGCGGAGATTGTAAGCACTTACACACGCTTGGCACAATGAAAGGTGAAACCCGTTCGGTGGCTGTGCTGTCAAAGCCGGGAGACCATTGCCGTCTCACTGGAAGGCCTTTTGCCAATACTGATACTGAGGCCAATAATTGCCTTCATCGCCTCAGTGGATGAAACGTGGTAGCCAATAACAGACACATTACCACCCCAGACTTGAAGGATACGAGGTTTCAATGCTTTACACAACACATCTTTACGTCACATACAATACGATGAGCTCATCATCTAGTACTAATTACTCGTAAAATATTTCCAAAGTTTTTTACTTTTAGCCAAAATAGCTGATGCAGAAATCCAGCTCTTAGTTATAACGCATACATCTTGCTCCAGATTGAGCGCATAACGTGTCAATCAGCATCTATCTATTTCAAGCTAGCCAAAGAATATCGAATTGGAAAAGGAGCAAAAGCAAGATAGGAGAATCCTGATATTGTAAAGTTCATAGGCATAGAGGAGGCATCTAGTGCACGACCTGGGCATTTTGCCCTGTCGCTATTCCCAGTGTATACGAGCTGGTACGGGGCCAGTACATGACTAACAGATGATTGCACATATCACGAGACTATGCAGCTCAAAATGAAGTCTTGGCGCTTTTGTTTTTGTTTTGAGAGTCTGTCATTAATACATCTATACCTAAGTACAGATAGCGACGCCCACCTTGATAGGCTATTTGTGTCGTACATAAGTGTGAAAGCGCATTGATAACCTTGAAGTTTCTTAGAATATAATAAAATGTAGGGCTAGGGAGGGCGACTTTGGAAATTACGTTAAAGAGTGAAGATTGATAGCCTGACAAGTAGGTGACAGGAGAAATGAGACACCTAATAGAACAAACTACTTCCTACAAATGAATAGATAAGTTCAGTAGTATAATTCGAAATAAAGCAACAATATATACTGTATTATTTGCACAGTATGTATTACTAGCACTCAACAATCTAACAATATCGGTCGCAGACCTGTCAATAACCAGCCTCATGTTCTGAGTGTTTCAATTTCACTGTCATCCACTTGGCTGGCTGACCTCTGTAAGCAATTTACGTGACACCAAACGGAAGATGTTTGGTCAACAATTATGCAATGCTATACATAAGTCTACATGACTCCTTGGGTCCCGACTTATGGACCGGCCCTTCACATGCTATATAAATTCAACAAATTTTATAAAAGAGAAGCGCGGTTCAGAGCCCATATGAGCGACTTAAAGATCTGCAGCATGGCGAGTATAGGGTAGTCGATCTGCTCGGGTGTGATACCCGTTTTGTCTCATTCAAGGCAACATTCCGTCATCATGCCTTTGATTGTCTGTCAAATTCGGATGCTTCACCCCCCTCATTCATTCTGTATCCTTCTTTGATCCTGCGTGGCGTGTGGCTGCCTTAGATACCTGATATCACCAAGACTGGATACGATAAAGAGAAGCCCCACGCCTTCAGATTCAGTCTGACCGCATAATGAAGCTATTTCAAACCATTGCGACATGGTCGCTCTCCTCGGGACTCGTCCTCGCTGCTGAGCCCAAAAAACACGACATATCTGACTTTGACTGGTCGATGCTTGAGCCATCCACGACCTTGAAGTATCAGCCCTGCTATGATGGACACAAGTGCGCCAAACTGCAGGTCCCTCTGGACTGGCTCAACCGGTCGAACCCTGCCCGCGTCACATTGGCAGTCATTGCGCGCCCAGCCGTGGTGGACGAGACTGATCCCTCATTTGGTGGAACAGTCTTCACGAATCCAGGCGGGCCGAGCGCCTCAGGGATCAAATTGGTGCTGGATCTGGGCGAGCAGACGCAGAGGATCCTGGATGGCAACAAGAAATATGAGATCCTGTCGTTTGACCCGCGGGGTGTCGGTTTGAGCACCCCGAACGCAGACTGCTTCCGGGATGAGTATACACGGAGTGGGTATCTCCTCGAGGACCGCCTCCTGGGCAAGCCTGATTCCGCGCCGGAAATACTCAAGAGGAAGTTTGCACAGGCCGCCATGGTGGGCAAGCTGTGTGAGGCAACAGATGCTACTGAGAATATCCGCCAATTCATGTCGACAAGCAGCGTTGCGAGAGATATGGTTCAGATGGTCGATGTACTGGCCGAGATGCGCAATGAGACAGCCACGCGAGACGAGACTCTCGAAGACGTCCAGATGCCGTTGGGCTCTCGCAAGAATGCAAAGCAGACAGCGACGCCTAGAATCCAGTACTGGGGGTTCTCGTATGGGACTGTGCTAGGTAATACATTTTCTAGCATGTTCCCTGGTCGTGTTGGACGCATGATACTTGAAGCAGTCGAGGACCCTGTTGATTATTACAATGCGGTAAGCTTTTCTTATTCTTTGCGAAATATCAGCAAGCGAACTAATTGTCACATCAAGACCTGGATTCTAAACCTGAAAGACACTCAAAAGGCCCTCGACCATCTCTGGGATACGTGCTTTGAAGGCGGTACTCGCTGCCCGCTCTATGACCCAACAGACAAAAGCCCAGCAGACATTGAAAGAAAAGTCCGAAACCTCATGGATCGATTGGACAAAACCCCAGAGGTTTACATCTCCCCCGACACCATTACCACCATCACCAAGCAGGACATCATTTTCAGAATTTTCGTGCCGCTTTACAACCCCATGGACGATTTCCCCGATATCGCGGCGACACTGGCCGATGCTCTGGCTGGCAACTTCACCAGACTGGTCCAACACCTCAAGATCCCAAAACCGACCGATAGCTGCCCCTCGCGCCAGCCCAGCGCATACACATATCCCTGGGTCAAGGAGGCGCAGCACGCCATTGCCTGTGGTGACGGTGAGTCCCAAGTGGACTTGACCATCGAGGAATTCCAAGAATACCTCGGCGTGCTCAAGAAGGACTCACCAGACTTCGGCGGCTTCTGGTCTGCAATTCGCCTCGCTTGCTCCGGCTGGCGCATCCGGGCCAACTACACCTTCTCAGGGCCGTGGGTCACGCCCAAGCACGACCCAAGCGGGGTAGACGGCAAGCCCGTGGCTCCTCTGTTGGTTGTTTCGAGTCTCATTGACCCTGTTACGCCGCTGGCGAACGCGTATGAGGTCGCCAAGGGACATCCTGGGTCGGTGGTGCTGATCCAGGATAATGTCGGGCATGGGACGATTGAGACGCCGGGGAAGTGCAGGGATGAGTTTATCAGGGCGTACATGGAGACGGGCGAGTTACCGGACAAGAAGGATGTGTTTTGCAAGGCAGACTGTAAGCCGTTCCAAGAATGTCCGGGACACGAAGCAGGGTTGGGCTCGAGGTCGTTTAGATCCTATGAGTTGTAGGGGGAAAAGACAGAGCATTCACGTGAGAGTTTCAAGTCGGCATTGTATCTTGTGCTTTCGCAGGATCAGTAACTGAAACCTTAAGGAATTAATTCACTTAGAGGAGAACCAGTTCCTCGAGGGTTTAAATGGTATTATTTTAACCGGCTAACCAATATGCGTTCCTGGCCAAATCATATCATACGTGTACAAAATCAACCGCTTAGTAAAGACCAACAACAACGTCACCCTTGACACGGGCAGTCAGGTGAACCTCGGCCTCAAGGTCAAGCTTGATGCCAAGGAGGAGGGAGGCATCCTTGAGGCTGCCGTCCTCGTGGGTGGCACCCTTCAGGAGCTGACCTGTCATGCAAGATGATCAGTGACTGAATAGATGAGCTGAGTGACAGTAATAGTAGACTTACCAGCAGGCTGGGAGAGGCCGGTGGCGGTGGGAAGGGGGACGACAAGACCATGCTGGGCGCTGGAGTCAGAGGTGCGGGCGATAGCACTAGGATTGAGTGTGGTTAGCTAAGGGAAGCTGTTTCTGATGTGCCAAGGGTCCAGAATGGCAGAAGGATTCGTCGGGTGAAGACTCACGCGGGAGCAGACATTGTGAGTGAGTCGGTGGAGGACTGGCGAGAGAGTTGTTGGGTGAAAGAGTTGATTGTTGGTGAGTGGTAAGGTGGTGGGATGAATTGATGAGAAGGGGGCTCCATTGACGAGCTCCTCTCAAGTTTAAGTACTAGATCTTTGACGGAGGGAGGCATTGACCATGATTTCAAATTTTCGTCTGCTGTAACGCTTCTGTTGGCATTGCCACGTCTCCTGCATGAAGGGGCGAAAAAGAATCGAGAAGAGACCGGGCCAGATCAGGCCAGCAGAGGTTGGAGAGAGGGGCCCGCTCCCCTTGAATGAGAGTCGGCGTCGAGCAAGTATCCGGGGATGAGATGAGATGGGCTGATGTGAGTGGACGGCACGGCGATTTGCGAGGGCGATTGCCGAGGTGGATTCGATGGAATTGACGAGTCGGCAGACGACAGCGCAGACTTTTCGGAGCGATACGGCTAGGAAGAAGGAAGAAGGGGGTGGTGATTGCAACGCTGGGCGTCTAGTTCTCACTCACTCACAATGCGGATCAAATATCCTGGCGACGACGAGGGTAGGGGGTGTTGGTGGGAGGTTGGAGATTGGAGGAGAGGAGCTAGACGTCTCGCCAGCTCACGACGGGTAGTTGCTACAGGGGAGCAGGAGTGGACGAAAGGGTTCGCAGCTCGGCATATTTTTTATTAGGATGTTCACGAGACAAACAAGTAGCTGATTGCATACGCAGTTCTTGCTGCAGCCCCACCGGGAACAGGAGAATTGGAAGCCTCTGGGCAAGCAGACAATATCGTACATGACATATTGCATCTTGCTGCGGAACAGATTCACTAGCTACGGCAGAGGCTAGACCTTCCGTGAGACGAAGATTCCTAATTGGCCCGTATCGTGCTCACCGGGAAGACTTTACTCCTCCTTCATGCGACAAGCTTCGCGGCAAACAACGTGTCTGCTGTTCAGTGGGGTAGATTTTTTATGCAAGTGAGTCTATGCCACCATGAGCTAAGAAAATTGGATGATTTGCAGTTTTCATCAGCTGGTTATGTGGAGACTTGGACATGGAAGTGGCAATATTGTATCTCAGATATAGGACATCTCCGAGTGCTAGATTGATCTCGATTGCTTTCTGCCCACTCCATTCGAGTTATTGTCCTAATAGGAGGGATCTGGAGGAGAGAAGGAAACGGTGGAGGGAAGCTGGATCTTGGATTTTCGATAGCATCCAACCGCAAAGGGAAAAAAATAGCAAACTCTGCAGAGGGTCTGGACTGGAGGGAAAAAGCAAAGAGTTGCCTCCCCGGACCCAACCACATGCAGCTTCTGGGATCAAGCATCTTCATTGTTATACCTGTCTTCCGGATCCGCCCGCCGATAACAATCAGCCAAAACAAATCTGCATTGACGAGTCCTTCTAGATTGCATGAGTACCCCGAAGAAACCAACCGTGAGTCTGACATATGATGCACCGACGATGTCGCTCCGTCCTCCATCTACACCGTATGCTTTGAGTCACCGGCACACTTGTGAGAGTCTACCGCCTCAGCCCGCGCAGTCCGCCAGGAGTCAAATTGAGCTCTGATTCTATTCTTGCTGCGCGGGTTGAGCGAGGTCTTCGCTCTGCGTGGTAGTTCGTCTTTGAGGGCGAGAGTAGCCGCGGCCACTGCAGCCGCCTTGGTGTTGACAGTCAAAGGATCCAGGTTGACATTTCCAAAGACATCGCACGCCAGATGGTAGCAAGGATCCGCGGGGATTCCTCCGCCCGTCTGGACTCCTGACGATGCGATGCCTAGATTGAGAAAGCCAACATAGTCAGAACCGGTCCCAAAACTGCCGAAATATGCCGGCTTGTCCTTGGCCACCAAGTAATCGAGAAGGAGCTGTGCGCCGACCTTGTCGTCTGGATTCTCCCCGACATAGATGCCATACACAGGCACGGGGGAGCCAATCATGTCATAGTTGAAGTAGAACCGGATCTTGTCGGCCTCCTCCTCGCTCAGGTGAGATGTATAATAGAGCGAGCCGACGAGTCCAGGTTCCTCAGCCCCCCACCAGGCGAGGCGTATCTTGTTCTTCAAGCCGCGGAACTGACGGAGTGCCTTGGCAATTTCAATCTGCGCCGTCACGCCCGAGCCGTCGTCGTTGATGCCCGGACCGGCGGGGACGGAGTCGAGATGGGCGCCGAGGACAACGATGCTGTCCGGGTCGCCGTCTCTGGTGTCGGCGAAGATGTTCCACGACTCGCGCTCTTCGAAGAATGAATCCACAAGCAGGGTCACCGTGAGGACCTCGCCGCCTGCAATCCTCGCGAACCAGGCCTCCCCGACCGCTAGCTTGATCATGCCGACGGGGACAAGAAGGCCAATGTTGTCCGCGCTCAAGGTGCCGGTGTTGGGGGTGTTTTCGGTGTTGTGCACAAGGACGACACCAAGGGCGCCGTGGCTCTTGGCCAGTTTGATCTTGTCGGAGATGCTGCAAACGCCTCGTTTCACAAGAGCGAGCTTTCCGACGACGTCAACGCCCAACCATTGATCCTCATAGCAGCCAGAACCTATGGGCACGTTAGATGCAGGCACTCGGCTCATGTCTTGCACGCTACTGACCTCGTGTGTCATCTACGGGAAGGGCAGCAAGCTCGGCCGTTATGCCATCGGGTACTGGCGTAGCATGATTGTAGATGAGCGTATACACATCCACGTCCTCGCCATCGGGCCCGGTGAGGGCAATTTCACGAGTCTCCTCGTAGGTATGGTTGAAGTACTGCTTCCAAATGTCGAAATCTCCATCGGGCCCCTCGACGCCGATCTGCTCTAGCAGGTAGTCAGACGAGGCCTTGTAGCCGGGCGTGCCGAATGCCCTGTTTCCCTTGTTTGCAGTCCCGATGCGATCCAGATGCCACAGGTTATTCTCGAGCCTGCAGGTGATATCAAAGGTCAGCTGGGGCGAGATCGAAAAGTGCTCGTGTGTCATTACCCTTCCGAGGTGAGGGCAGCCTCGAGCTTCTCGGGCGTCAACCGATGCTTGCACGGCTCAGCTGCTAGGCCTTGCGCGACCAAGAGCGCCTGCGACACGACGGTGAGTGGCTTCATGACGGCTTGATATGTCGATTGAATATTCGTCCCGAGGGTTGAGCCCAGGCTGGTTTTGCTGGCGCGGAGCACCGCATCGCACAACAGCTGGCCCATGTTCGCCCTCCCCCTCACCTCGACAGCCTACTCCAGTGTCCGCTGTCGACCTGCCGATCACGGGCAGCGCAGTGGTATTTCCCGGGGTCTGATGGGTGATATCATCAGTCGAGAGTAGCTGGAACCGGAAGGTGTCCTGATAAGTGATAGACTCGACCGCTGTTCTACAGATGCGCTGTAGCAGCAGCTGGAGGAGGTTGGAGTGGGGAGAGTCTGCAAAGTGCCAATAATCACGAGGAAGCGAGCCAACCATGAGCCCAGACTAGAGATGGCCCAGACTGACCAGCCGAAAGCAGCAGCTAATTCAATATCGTTCTCTTGGCTTGCCCATCGCTCTCTTCGGTCGCATTCGATGCCTAGAAGATCTACTCGCGCCAGAAACTCGGTGTGCATTTTTTGCGAACACAATCTCTCGTACTGAGACATTATTCCATCTTACAGCGGCCGTAATCCCTAATCCTTGCAGTGTCGCCATCGAGATCGAGCATCGAGGCACTAGAGGGAAGACAAGGGTTGGGAAATGAAGTACGAGGACACGCTATCGGCCAACGACTATCTATCTGACTTTACAAAATATATATCTACACGGCCCTTGTGGTTGAAATTTCCACTGAGCATTGAGCATTTATGCCTGATTGACAGTCAGTCAGAGTGATACTGTTGTGATTGGCTCAGCAATGTCTTACTCCAAGTCCACATAGCCAAACCGTAAATGCCCTGACCTACCACAATTGATTGCATTTTGAAAGCTTTTCTATATATTAGTTTTCTAACTCCTTCAAATGGCGGGTTTAAGGGGCCAAGATCTCCCGTGTCACCGGGAATGTGCACATGACGAGATAAGGTTCGTTTGTAAGACATCACCCCCAACTCTTGCAAAGAATATGTCGCCAATTAATGATATTTCACAAGCTACAGAGAATGGGAGCCATGTATACCGGAATAAAAAAGACATAAATTCAGTATAGCCCTATATGGAACTATATATCCTCATCATTTGCAACAACCTTGCCTTCTCTTTCAGCAAGTAATTCAGTTAACTTCAAGGGCAAATTGCTCTATTTCAATCCATTGAATGCAAGACAAAATAGATATTTCTACAAAATTCGGTTTTCAAGTAGAATACATTCCTTGTACCGCTGCCTAGTTCATCCTTTCATACCCCTGTTGACTATTGCTCAACTGATTAATGCTTGTTGGTCCAAAGGCAACAGTCTTGAGATGTATAAACTCCTCAATGCTGTATCGCCCAAACCCGCTTCCGTATCCACTGGCTTTCCATCCAGTCACAGGGCCCGTCGCTTCAACCTGGTTGGTTTGGAGGTTGATCTGCACGTTACCGAAATCAAGACTCTTGGACATGTTGAGGCCGCGCTCCCAGTTGGTAGTATAGACGGAAGCTGACAGGCCACCTTCACGAGAGTTGGCCTCGAGAATGGCCTCTTCGTCAGTGTCAACCTCGACGACGAACATGGTCGGACAGAACGCCTCGTTGTCGTACAGGTAGCAATCTTTGGGTAAGTTGATCAAGACCGAAGGAGTTAACGACGCCGGCCCAGTCCACTCACTCTTCCCAGCAAGGAACTCGGCGCCCTTCTGGACAGCCTCGTCGACCCAGCCTTTAGCTCGCTCAGCATAGAACTTTGTGACGGCCGCTCCCATGGGCGGAGCGTTTGCAAGAGCAGCCCGGAGCAACTCGTAGAATTTATCCTTAATACCCCTCTGCACAATGATGCGTTCCGTTCCGAAGCAGAGCTGGCCGTGGCACGCGACGCACCCGGCGATGGCGTCCCGGGCAGCCTTGTCCAGGTCCGCGTCATCAAGAACAATGAGAGGGCTTTGGTCGCCCAACTCCATGATGATCGGCTTCAAGTACTTTGCTGCCACGGCACCAATCTGCTTCCCGACGGGAGCGCTTCCGATGAACTCGATCTTGGCGAGAGACGGGTGAGAAATGATTGCTTCCGTCACGGCAGGGGCCTCCGTACGCTCCGACATGATCATGTTCACCGAACCTGGAGGGAACCCGGCCTCCAGGAACGTCTCGACGATGAAATAGTGAGTCCAGGGACAGAGCTCGGACGCCTTCAAGACAACCGTACACCCCGCAGCGAGCGAGGCGGAGATGCCTCGACACGGCAGAGCGAGCGCACCGTTCCATCTGGTAATGTCGTTAGCATTATGTGTCCTATCTCCTCAGTCTCGACAGGAGCTACTCACGGCATGATTAGGAGAACAGCCCCTACAGGTTCCTTGAAGACCATCTGGTGGTTGCCCGTCAGGGTGGGAGTGATCTCACCGGCCAGAGTAGTTTTCATGGCAGCAGCAATCTCGCGGCAGATCTTGGGCAACTGCTTTGCGTTGAAGAGCGAAAAAGTCTTGGTAGCACTGGTCTCGGCAGACTGACGACTGGCACCCTCCCCGACCTTCCTTTGCAGGATATCAGCTGCCTTCAGCAACATGTGGTATCGCTCGTCGACTGGAGTCCTCTTGTACGTCTTGAAGACTTGGCCTGCCGAGGCGATGGCGCGAGCAGCCAACTCGGGAGTAGCAGTCTGTCCATGGTGCAGGACACGTTCTTCCACGGCAACGTAAACGGGAAAGTTTCTTGTCGAGGGCTGGACGACAGGCTTGCCGTCAATAAGGCAGGGAACAACCAGGTTACCGTCCTCATCCTTGTAAATGGAAGCAGACATGTTTAATCAGTCAATGCGGCGGCCAAAGTGTTTGTGTAGGATTTGTCACGGTCTCAGATTAAGTTCAGATGAATGTGATTCAGATTTATTTTAAATTCCAAGAAGCGAAATACAAGCCATATATAACTTCTATCATCATCACTACAACAGAATCAACCTCGTCGACGAAGATGGTCATCGGAACTCCGGCGTTCGGATCAGGACTTATACATTGCCCAAAATGGTCGAAGAAGGCGTTGTTAAGGCGTGGACTTATAATTTACTCCAAATGGTCCTCAAAATCTTACATGGAACATGCAATCATTGTTCGATACCATGCGGGTCAGTGTTCGCGTTTCTTAACTCCGGTATCACCAGCCATTTAGCATAGCGGACGGGGTCGGCAGTTCACAACTACCGGCCGGGCTTAATAACCCCGCCAGCATCAGGGACAAGAGTTCACGATTGAGAGATTGGGACATGCTGGTAGCTGATTTTGGCTGTATTTTGAACTTACCCAGGAAAGTTCTACAAAAGGTAGTCCTAGTATGATTTAGCACTGGTAAACTTAAGACCGTGGTGTTAGCTTTCCATTGCGGATTCAATATGGGATGCCAACACGCTCTACTGCCAAGATATGCCACTCTCAATCGCTGCGTCATTGTTCTACTTGTTGGGTAGACCATCTCAGAGATTCTGCTTATGACCATGAACATTGATACGTAGAAATCGCCGTCACCTATCTCCAACGAAGCCCCAACATCTAAAAGTCTGACTCTGTCTGAAAGAAGAAGCAGCCACCTCAGAAATAAGCCCTAAGACGACAGTCTGTTTGTTATGTGACTTCATTCCAGAATCTTATTTCACTCAATTCGTAACAATCGATGAGAAAGATCGTTCAATATAGTTTCCATATGCTCATGAGTAGTCTAGTATATGAACAAAAATAAATGTGTAAACATAAACCTGCAAACTAATCATGTTCGCTCAGGACGCCTGAAACGCTATATCAAGGTGCAAAATAGAAGAAATCACCATGCCACATTATAAATACAACTGCATCGCCGCTCGTAAGAAATGCGTGTTCATAAACCATTAAAACGCCGATTCAAAGTAGATTTTTGCTCCGTTCATTATCGAGCCAATTTCCCCCAACTAACCGTGATGGTAGAGGCCGGCGATCCTGCGGTCAGCGTTGTTGTACCCGTCATCATTAATAGGACTATAAGGCGCCCGCTCGACATGGATACTCCTCGCCGCGTTCTGCATGATTGTCAAGCCTCTCCTCAAGGTCATGCCACGTTTCGGGGCTGGGCCTGAGGCTGGAATTGGAGGTGGCCCGGCGGGCATCTGCACGGCAGAGCCTCCGTAGTAGGCGGTATCGTCATGTTGACCAGGGAAGTAACCGGGGTAGCCGGCGGTAGGGGCCTGGGAAGTGGCGGTGGGATCGTAGGGAGCAGCCTGCGGGCCAATGTTGTCCGAGTAACCGCCTGCTGCGTAGCTGGCGTTGGGATCGTAAGCGGCGGTCGGTGCCATGCCCTGGGCTTGGTGGTTTGGTGCCCGGGAGGGTTCCATGCCGGGCTTCTGGCTCATCTCGATGTCCTGGATCTCGGACCGCTTGATGTAGATCCGGGGAGGGTGTGGCAGATGGGTGACGATGAGGACAATAAAGTATACAATCGTGATCGCAGGCAGCTGCCAAGGCGTGAGAAGGAAGGTCGTGAGGTGCTTTACGTTGGTATGAAGGACTGGCACAAGACCGAGACCAATACCCATGAGGAAGACGACGATGACTCGGAACATGTTGAAGATGGACCATCCCTTTTGCTTGGAGAGTAAATGCATGGTCATAAGGAAAATGAGCACAATACCAGCACTCACGAACAGATACGTGAACTGTTTGCAACCAAGTTAGTTAAGTCCACTACCAGAAACAATAAAAATAAGAACGGATTGGGTACTCACGACCAGCTCCTGTCGCTCCTGGGTCTGCTGAATTGCGGCTATCTCAGCATCCTGCCAATTCATAGAGGTTGCCGTCTGCTTTTCCTTCTTTTTGATGACGAGGTAGAACGCCTTGCTGATCGAATTGAAAACCGAAGTCGTGATGGAAAGCACGCTGTCAATCCAAGTTTGGTAGTCTTCGCTCTGTTTGCCCTCCACCCAGAGAGAGTCAGACAGTGAGGAGATGTTCTTGAAAACTTCCTCCATGCCCTTGATATCCTTGCTGCCCTCCTCCACATCGGCGCCGTACTTCTTCATGATATCAAAGGCTTCGTCGTGAAGGGCTTCGGCGATGTCGGATGATTTGACAGGTGATTCTTCCATGATGGATTCCACAACCTTCAAGAGCTTGTTGCCGGCTTCATTGTACGACTCGGTGGCGCGCCACCAAATTCCCCATTGGCCACCGCCCTCGGCCAAGAGGACCAACGCGGCATGGAATGGCAAGTGGATGAGTGTCCAGAAAGCCTGGCGGATGGGGTCGATATGATTGTGGTGGTGCATCCAGTCGAAGTAGAGCTGGAAAGTGATGTACAGGATGGCGGCAGAACAAATCAGAATACCGATCAAAGCAGGGGCTAGGGAAGAAGTCAGCTACAGCCTCCCGACGGGGGAAACAAAATACGCGTCTTGGGTGTGTTATCACTTACACCAGGAGGTGGAGATGCCCTTCAGATAGGTATACTCGACAATCTTGGTCACATTCTTCAAGAGGATGATGACACCTTCACCGATGATGATGAGCGTCAAGAGGTTGAGTCGCTCGTTAAAGTGAGTTCCTTCGAAGCTGAGAGTCTTGGAAAGAGTCGCGTGAACAATGATGGAGAGCAGCTCCATCAAACCGATACCGTACCACACATACAACAGCTGCTGGTCCTCCTTCTTGTTCGAGACGATACCGGCAATGAGGTATCCAATAAATGGCAGGATGTGGAGAAGCACCGCGACAATGAGTGGCTTTCGGCTCCTACGGTGGTGGCGAGCATGGAACAGAATCAAGCTGTACTGTAGGGCGAGCACCAGTCTCGATAGAGCCAAGAAGAGTGCTGCAACCATACTGTCAGCAACGGGCCGATCCCCTTTTACATTCAGCACTCGAGGTGCGTAGAACATGGTTCTTACAAGTGGCCTTGATGATGGGTCGAATCAGGGACTTTGAGTCAAAGGCAACACCAACAACGGCGAACCCAACCATGACGGCCAGGTGGCAGGCACGACAGAGTCGTGGCAGAATACCATCCTGACCAAAACGAGCATCGAAAACTGTGGTGATGAACCAGGTGTTCCATAGCAGCCTGAACACAATTAGCTGGGTTCATGCGACCGTACCGAGATGGATGGCGAAGAACAAATATGTCGGGGGGGAAGAATAATCAGCCATCAAGTCACCACTTACAAGAAGAATCCCACGAACGATACCAGTGTCCCCAACGTTGTAATGGGATGCACTGTGGCAAAGACTGTGAGATTGGCGACGAACCACAAGTCGTAGAACAGCTGGACGAATGGGTCAGTGAGTGAACGGGGCTGGGGCAGGCAGCATCTTGATTTCTAGTTAATTACCTCAGATGTCGATGCAGCTTCTCGCTAAATTACCTCATAGTTAGCCGTCTGTCATTCTCATTGAGTGTGGCGATATCAAATGGCTTGTGGGCGACACCAATCGTGCACCAGAGGGAAGACTCCAGACGTACCTTTGAGAACTGCAGGGGTGACTCCTCATCATCGTCCACAGGCTTCAGGTTGGCCGACTCGACAGAGGAGCTGTGATGGTGCTGGTGGTCGCCGCCGGACCCGATCAGATGCTCGTCGTCGTCCTCGTCGTGCGTCTTCAGCGGATTGTTGAAGAGGCTCAATCGCGATGCGGCCATGCTAAAGGTGCCCGTCTTCTTGAGCTTGTGGCCTGCGGGGCCATCCTCGTGGTCGCTGCCCGCCATTGTCGCTGCTTCAGGGTGAAGGGAGTGAGTGTTTGGTCCAGCCCAGATGGGTCTTGGTATTACCCAGGATCAAGCGATGCGAGACAGCGCTCTGAGGAACTGGAGAGACCTGAAAGGAGAGGGGAAAAGGCGGCAATGGCCAAGAAATGTATGAGGCGCGTCGGTAGTGTAAATATGTTCTCACCTCAGCACCAATCTCGTTTGCTGGGCTACTGCAGCATCCCGGCAACATCTGCCGTCCAAGTGCCTGGACACACCCGCATGAGAAGCCACAGCAGCAGGGGACAAGCAAAGGGACCGGTCTAGCTCTGGGCTGGGCTGGGCTGAGCTGGGGGAGAGGAGACCTGTGCGTGGAGCCTGAAAGTCAGGCCCAATACAAGCAGATGGATTGAAATCTGCTCTGCCACGCAGCAGCTAGTGGGACCTGCCAAGCCTCACGTCAATTGTTGGAGAGAATACGGAGTAGTGCGTGTTTGTTTCCTGACCAAAGCTGCTGTGGCACGCGGCTGTACAACCGAGCTGGAGAGGCTAGAGTCAGGCCTGTGCCGTGTCCCGACTGTGTATCACAGAGTGGCGAGCGCCATATCCCCGAGAAGCAATAGTCAGAGCACTGGCCAAGGCATTTTTGGGGTCAGCCGAGAGACCAGTGGATTCGTAGCTTCAACCTAAAGACCGCCAAGGTCCTCTGCCCTCCCCCATGCCAAGTCAGCCCTACCATGTCCTCGCCTTAACTTACGATGCCCGGCTCATTGTTCCAGGCTTTGGGGAGACACGTACTGCGGTGAATCATTAATCAGCGGAGGAGGGAGCTGTGTCCCTGCAAGTGAAGCATGTCAGTGTCAGCAATGGTCCCACCGGTGTACGAGTACTTCATGCCTCCAGACCATCTGGCCCTAAGCTGCCAGTATTGATGGTCTGGGCTCTTTAGCGTTCAGCCCCCGCGCAGCTCTCTGAGGGAAAGGCTGTCAGGGGATACTACAGGCTGGGGCTATGTGGTTGGTTTCTATTATTACCACAGGGCTTGAGCACGTATCATTTCCTCCACCCAGAGAAGTGATTTTTTTCTGGGGTCTACCGGCAATGCATTCTTCTCTAATGCCTATTTTTCCATCTGCTCCCCTGTGTCTCAGGCACTCATTTTACCACAGCCCATTTCACTCAGCCCCCTCCACATGTACTGGACCCCAAATATAGCAGCGGCTCGGGTGATCCGATCATTGAATATTGATCTACTCCATGCTACCAAGATTACTCGAAGAAGCATGAGATCTATTTGGCTAGTAGCCCGATCCCATCAAAGCCGAACACCCGGGCCGTAAGCATGTCCATTCCAAGAGCCCCGGGAGCGTAAGCACCAAGATAGCCAGCCACCTTCGGGCCCCTGAAAATTTGCAAAAGAGGGAGGAGGCCATCAGTAGAACGGCCCCCACAGGAATACATTCAAAATCTGACTGGACAAGGCAAGCCAGGTCATAAACGCGTACCTTCAGGGCAGCATCGTGGATCTACTTGATGAATATCCCTCATTGGATAGTCACCCGCTCAGTCAGCATTCCTGACACGCGAGCTAATGAGCAGGTCCGTGATGTGCCGCACTCCCGTCAGGCCTTCGCTGTGGCTGTCGTGATGGCACTGACAGCGATCGGCAGCCATTCTCATCGCGACCTGCACCTAAGAGGCGATGTGGCCGGGGGATCGTGGCACTACCGCTTTGTCCAATCATCATCGGGAATGGACGCACGTGGGCTGCTTCTTCACACGAAGACTCGACAGCATATGTCATCCTCTCCATCCCTCATACGAACATCAGAAAGTTGAGGGGATCTTGGGTTGACGGTGGCCGCGTGCGCCCCCTGCCTCCTCCTCCCCCTACCACTTCCTTCACCGCTGCGGGCCAATACCCAAAATCAAGCCTAATTTTTGCTTTCTCTTGAATCAGGAAACGGCCCCATATCATTTAAGCATGTTCCAAGCTTCAACGCTCCCCGCTGCCATGCCACCTTACTAGCGACGTGTGCCTAATGCCAAGATCCCGACTCCATTCAACACTGACACAGATCGCTGCAGCCAAGAAAAATGCTGGTCGATTGAAGTGGGCGTCAAATGGGGTCTGGGTGTGTTATTTTACTGTTTTGACTCGTGCTGATGTGGCTTTCGGGCTGATTGCCAGTAAATTTGTACGTATCTTGATGAAAAACCAGGATTTATGGCCAACAACTCGAGTATTTCTCTTCAAAATTGGCAATAATGGCACAGTTCTGCACAGCGGAAGACACGAACATTTAATTTGGCACATTTTAAGAGTCTTCAATAGCTGTAGGGGTGATTTTGACTGTGCACGTGATGCATTTCGGAGGCAAACTTGCATGTAGATACCGGCCATTTCATGCATCATGCATCAAAAGAGTGCAAATTTCATATCGCCAACCATTTTTAATTAATGCGAGAAGGGATAATATGAATATAGTGAGGTTCCGCCTCACATTTAGGATTCTACTATGAGTTCCATCTGCCGTTTGTACAGCTATCACGGAACGCTTTCCGAATGTAGCAATATCACCTACACGTTTGATGCTACGCTGGATACAAATGCGAGACAGAGCCTCATTTTTCTCTTGACATGCACTAACCCTTTCTTCTATATGTTTTCATTGATACTTTTTCAGTGTCACCTTTGATGTCTGAGGTGGGTTACACGTTTTATATTGTTCTCCTGAATCTGATGGTAAGTACTATGACTCTTCCAAGGTGCGAACACCGGCAAGAGGCCAAGAGCAAGACGATGATTGTCAGTGGCATCTTCTAATTCAGAAATAAAACCCTGGTAAGAATGCAACCTTATTCAAACGACAGTCCAGTGGGATTCAGAAGAGCCTTTGGGCAAACATCACGGACTGCTTCGTACATTCCAATTACACATTTATATTTCACCGTGGATTCAATCAAGGCAGCTAAGGGCAGGTCTTTAGCTCGATTGCATTCTAGTCATTAGGTGACATATCAGGTCCCTGTGATCACTAACGATTGCTGGATCAACGAAGAAGATGGCGGGTGGTGTTTTAATTACATTAGTATTTGATTTTCATTATCTCTCTTTTCTTTCGGCATAGATCTCGGACTAGACTCTCCACCGTCGATGTCGTCCATCGTCCACTTCGGACCCTTCATCAGTCCGTGTTTTGGATTTCCCATTTTACCAATTCACAAGCATACCAGCAAGAAGAGATATGTGTCTGGTATCGTAAGGATCTGGAACTCCTTGGTCAAGAATGCAGCTCAGGTAACAATTGCAGGTCAATCTGGCATTCAAACCCGGATGAGCGAGTGCTACGGCGCTGAACAGAACAGAAGTCGTTCAGTCACCAAAGTCGATGGGTAACGTGAAGACGGCCATTACTGACCCAACCAACTCAGGCATCCTCCCACTGGCGAACATGATGACACTCCCCTAATGCCTGCTTCAAGTGTATGACGAGATCATCGATCGTTGAGAGGAACTTCAGATACGCAGACATGGCCACACAGTAGCGACGATAATTCTCATCACGGACCAACGACTTGGTCAACATCTGACTGCCATGCTTGACGCGCCACGTATCATAAAACTGGCGGATGAGGGGCGTTGGCAATCTCTCGGGGAGGGGAGCTCCGGTCAGCAGGCTCTGCTCCACGATGCTGAGAACGGCCATGACATCGCCCACAACACGGTCATCCAAGACTCCAAATGTCTGGGAAAGTCTGTCTTGGAGGTTCTCTGGGAGCGACGAAGAGAGGCTGAGCAGTCTTCTCAGGGCTTGGTTCATGGAATGGCAGTGAGCTTGAACGCCTTTCAGAATCGCTTGGTTGAACGGTCCTGTGGTCAGCTCAAACTGAAGCAACCCAATCATTTCATTCAGGGTCAGCAATGACTCTCCAACATCCAGAGATATTTCCTCAGCGACAGCACCCAGCGGGCTGTGCTGCCCATTTCGGCCCCAGTGTGATAGAAGCAACGCGTAGTGGTCCGAGAGCGTCCTCACGCAGGCAGAGAGGCTCTTGCAGACATGTTTAGTAGCCGACGGGGGTCGTGGGAAAACCTGTACAACGGTCGCTGCCGCGAACCCAATCAAGACGGTGACGACACGTTTCCAGAACGCGACATAGCCAACCCCAGGTAGTCCATACTGCTGACCGAGATGGTGGTGATCGAAGCTGAAGCCGACGACGAGAACGAAAGTTGCGCCGAGCAGGATGGTGGCTTTCATCCAGGCAGGTGGCAAGTAAAGGCGCAGCCACATGATTATGAAGATCATCAGCGCCGTGCTTGCGCCCAAACCATACGGGTTGCCTGATCCATTTCCGGAACCCATGTACCATGCAATCATGCCCATCACTCCTCCAAGTATAGTGGCCATGCTGCGAGTGACGAGGGAGAAGGTGAAGTCTGCCATGTACACCAGGATGGCCGTCTGCGCAGTAATGACAGCCCATATCCCTTTCTCTCGGTAGAAGAAGCCGGCAGTTTGCGGGATGGCCGCAGGAATCGCCGTGGCGATGGTGACAATCACCATCCGAAGGGCATACATACCGGAAGGGTTGAACAGCCACTTGTATGTAGCCACAAGGACACGGGCGAGGGCGTTTCGTGAGCGTGCTGATGCACTGCCATAACCGCTACTCAGCTTGAGGCGGCGGTACGCCTCCTTGGCGTCATCCTCAAGCGACGTCGGTTCCTTGACCGAGTCAGGGTCTACCTCGGGGTCGTTGAAGTCGCCAGAGACAGGGACCGTTGCTTTTCCGTTGAACAGCCAGGAAAATGCATATCTGAGGCCGGTTGGGAACCACATTCGCGTCGTCTTTCGTTCATTCATCAGGCGGAGGGTGTGGCGAAGCAACTTCTCCATCGTCGTCGCCGCAACCAGGATCCGTTCTTCAACAACCATAGCGAGGATGATGCCCTTGAGAGCCGGAGGACCGAGGCTCCAGGATGCTTTGAGGTCGCCATTTTCATCGAAAATATCCGAGTATGCCTCGAGGACCCCTTCGGTCGTGTCCTTGACGCAGGTTGCGCGAGCAGCCGACAATGTCACCAACGTTGTTTCGATCTGCCTGGTTAAGTCATCAAACTGCTGTTGCGAGGTTTTCCTGATCCATCGGCAGCTATTAACGGCCTGGATGCAACGACCGCTCAATAGGACAGCATCTGAGCAAGCCCCCAGTAAATCGGCCGTCGTATTCCTGAGTGCCTCGAGGGCGTTGACATCCATCTCATGTCGCTCGGGGCTTTTGAACGCTTCCATGATGTGCGCATTCTCCATCATCTCGCGGTGCCCGGCAGTCTGCTCCTCTCCGTTCTTCTCTCCCTCCTTCTTCGCCTCCGCGTCCTCTCCGGAATCGGAGGTCTCGTCACGTCCAGCAAACTTTTCAAACTTCTCGTTAGAAGTGACCCAGGCGATATGGATATCAAGCAGCGAGAGACTGGCAACCATGGCTTCCCGCACAGATCCCTGAAGCTCTTTGATATCCTCCGCGCCCCAACGACAACGAGAAAAGTCAAGGGGGAGAAAGCCGATTGTCGGCAGCATCATCTTGTACAGCCCGATCATCCTCGCCTTGGAGGCGACGAGCTGCTCCAGCGGCACTTTATCACTACCAAGTCGCCTCCGCAGCGCGTCCAAAGGCGTCTCAACTGTCGCGACAAGCTTGCCCATCGTGTCGAGTACGGCATACGACGTCGACGTGGGGAAGAAGAGGAGGCAGCAGACCGCGCCGATGCCAACCCCAATGGCTCCCGGCTCGATGAGCAGCTGCCCGATGCTTGCAGCGAACTTGGGCAGCGTGGGCCCGAACAGCAGGAAGATATCCATGGCAATGGTGCCGAAGAGCTGCGTGAGCGTGAGCTTGGGGTTGCTGCACCGCAGCCGCGCCATCACATAGATGAAGGCGCAGACCATGACGTAGAACACGGCGGTGACGCGCGCATCGAGCATGAACCCATCACGGACGAGGATCAGCTGCTCCCACGCCACGCTCTGCCCCGAGTTCTGGGCCGCGGTGGTCGCCGCCTGCTGCAGCGCCTGCAGCTTGGCCGCCGTCTCCTCGTCGGAGCGCACGGCCAGCGCAGCCTTCATGGTGAGGAGGCCCCATGCCCAGGCCAGGCACATGCCCGCGAGCAGGGAGAGGGAGCCGAGCAGGTAGATGAAGAGGATGCTGGCGGGCGGGACGATGAAGAGGACCAGGGCGGCGAAGAAGGTCGCCTGGCCGGTCGTGCCGAGGACCGGAGTGATGAAGGTGAGTATCATCGCCACCCAGGCGGCAATGAAACAGCGGGTGAAGATCTTGAAGTCGGCGACATTGAAGTGCTTCAGCCATGACGGCAGACTCGGTCGTCGATGTACGGCAGTCGACACCTTCTTGGGCGTGTTTTGCCCATCAGGGCTGCCTCCAGACATGGCGATTGCTGGTCAGATGAGGCGGCTGGTGATGTTGGAGCTTTGAAAAGACAGAGACGGCGCGTAGGGCATCGCTGATGGTTCCCGAGGCATCCATCAATTCGATTGGAGGAGCAGGAATTTCACTGCATCGCGGACGGAACACGGATCCTTAGTGCTACGAAGGATTGATTTAGCTGCATTGGTGCGTGCCGTGGATCACTAGAGATTGCCACTGGATCAAGAACGAGCTTTGGCTGGGCCTATACCGTCTTGGACCAGTTCCTGAGCATCATTACTGCATTCTGCGGCTGAAATTATTCATGCTTTGGCTTTGTCACAGGCTGGTCATATTCCTTACAATTTGTCATGCCGCCACTCCCTGCTTTTTAAGGGGCCAAAACAAGCACCTCTGATATTTCTTCCTGTAGTCTTAGTCTGATTGAGCCTGGATTGGGAGAGCCAGCCCTAGAAATAAAGCTGGAAGCATGATGGGCGGATCTTGAACTCGAATTCAAAACAACATTTGCTGCCTCCACCAAGAGCCGAGAGACTCCACAGACTTGCCGGCTCACTGTCATACCAGGGGCTACTTGCTCCCTGTAGAATGCTACCCGTATATACCAGCCTGTCTCAGTTTGAAATTTGAAATAAAATTTTCGAGCTTGGCCTGACGCTCCCGTACATATCGCCCTGCTCTGGTACCATACTCATTCATCCCAGCTAGCCATCCCTCTTCCAAGGACCGCGGTCGCATGCTCGGCTTGCGGAAAAAAGCTGATCGGGCCCTGAACGACCCGAGTTCCGATATCTTCCAGGGTGACAGCCCAAGATGCTTCGCGTATCCTGGATTCTCGGATCTGTCGATCCCGCCCGCAGCGTGCCACTGATGCAACGTGGTCCGTAGAGACGTCACCCAGCAAGGACATGTGCATTGCCAACTGCTTTATTTACTGCCATCTGCTGCGACGGAAATCTTCCCGGGATTGAGATGAAGATGAGTAACTCCGCGCGATTGAGAAACCCATGTCCAAATCTGCCAGCGCGAAAATTGTACCCACCCCCCAAATGCATGTGAAGGTCAGGGTTTGTTTGTTTTGGTTGAAAACGTCTGATAAACGCCTCGGTGATGAAGTCCAACACGTCATGCTATGGCAGTAAGGTTGTGACGCGATGCCGACTGTTCCGATCGAGACTTTCAGCGAGGTTGATTGAACAAACTGGTCTTATAGCTTGTGGTGATAAACAACACTTACTTGCTCGTCGATCAGTTAAAGTGCAGCCGCGTCAGTTAAACCTCATGAATAGATTCGCCAAAGAGAAAATATTTCTTGGAAAGCCCTTCACTAACAATAATTCTACGCAACAGCTGAGAGAATGCCCAAGAATTGGTTCATATGTTCGATGGCAGACCGACCGTCTAACAGTATAGGGTAGCTTGCTTGAGTTGGGTCCAGGACTTCTCCCAACTTACCACGAAAATTGGTTATTAACGGTCGCGTGGCCCAATGGCAAGGCAGTTGACTACGAATCAGAAGATTGTGGGTTCGATCCCCACCGTGACCTTTGATTTTTGCTTGCTTTACCCCTTTGCCGTTTTTTTTTTGCATTAAAAAAAGGTGACCCCGGCCGACGAACTGTAGGGATGAGGACCATGCCCTGACAGCTCGGATGTTCTTGGCATAAGCTAGCGCGAGGGACCGTCACAAGCTGAAAGTGAGGCCTTGCACATTGTACTTCATTGAGACGCGAATCTCAGTTCATTTGATCACATTATCCCACGAGATCTGTAGTGTCCTGACTGTGCATCATGTCGATTGATCAACGTAGAGCCTGGATTTCCCGTCGTCAACGGCGTACGGAAAAACGCGGAATCTCCGAAGTAAGGTAGTACAGGTACAGTAAGCTTTCATATGACCAACATGTGAAGCACTTGCAACATGTCATTCTCCAGCTGGAAGCTCCCACATTTCACTCCGATCAGCACAGATGGTGGCTCGACTACCACTTCTGTAGAATGATGGACCGAGAGAATATCGACATAATTTCTTCACCTATTCTGGACTTGCTTTTGGCTCCCCTTAGAACCCACATCCGTTGATAGGATTGGAACTTACCCAAGGCAACGCTTATCATCAAGCTTAATACTTACATGATTACACAGCCTTATACATGGTACGTGGAATGGTTCCATTTTTATAAATGGCAAGATTAAGAATAGACAGGGCACGTAGAACTCGGGTTGCCTCGCCGGTCCGCTAGAAAAGTGCCGAGGAAGGACAGGGGTGTTTGTCAATAAGAAGTGGCCCTGGCGTCAGGTAGCGGATAGGGATTCGGAATTCATGTCAGGCCGATCATGCTAGAATGGGATTGCTATCGATTTTTCATTGACTACGCCATTGAGATTCGTGTGTCTACACGAAGTAATTCCATTTTACAGCGGGTCTTTCCGGTATACAGGCCATGGCCTGGCACACGTGGCATGGAACAGACGGTGACGATATGATGGGCCAAATTGCCATCACATGTCTGCAGGCGACGACCGGGGCAGAGCCTCAGCAGATATGCCGGAATCTCGGGTAGCCCAACAGATTCTGGGATGGTATAAGGTATAAGTAGCCAGTGACGGACCCATGGCTGAAGATCTAGATGGGCGATGTATATTTGCAGACATCAACAACTACGTCGACAACGATTTCATTTCTACATGGATTGTACCACGTGATTATTCGAGCAGCCTCTTTTTCACCAACCAACCAACCGATAAGAACACTTTGCCCAACATGAGTGACGACGACACTTTGGGTCCATCCTCGAAACAATGGCCGATACATGCTTTACTTATCGACCAAGCTCGAGTTGATGATTCGGTACGATCGAGTGGATATCCCGGAGCTGGCACGACAGAAGATCCCTTCGTTGTTGATTGGGTCATCAATGATGGTGGAAACCCCCTCAACTGGTCAAAGTCCCGCAAATGGGCTATGACCATGTCTTCGGCTTTGACTTGCTTTGTTGTGGCTTTTGGTTCAAGCGCATACACGGGTAAGGCATGTCCGGCATTACGGTTTGTGGATAAAATATTGATCAACTTACAGGCGTAATGACGGAACTCATGATCAACTTCAAAGCCGACAACCTGATGATAACAGGAGGTGTTTCACTCTATGTCCTTGGTTTCGCCCTCGGCCCTCTCCTCTGGGCACCCCTTTCCGAAATCTATGGCCGGCAATACGTATTTATTGGAAGTTATCTGGCATTTGTTGTGTTCTGCGCGGCCACCACGGCAGACTACAACGTCGCTTCCTTGCTGGTCTTCAGATTTTTTGCTGGAGCCTTTGGATCAGGACCGTTGACAAACGCGGGTGGTGTCATCTCCGATCTCTTCTATGCCGACGATAGAAGCATTGCCATCGGAGTCTTCTCGCTTGCTCCCGCCATGGGCCCGACATTTGGTCCTTTCATTGGCGGTTATCTTGGAACTAAGGCGGGCTGGAGATGGGTAAGTCATGATCCTTTATTCATGCGTCGATTTAGACATCACTCCGCTACATAATCTCTGACACTTCTTGGTATGCTTTGAATAGGTTATGGGTCTTGTCGCGATTTTGGCTGGAGTTTCTTGGATCATCAACTTGATTGTTGTTCCTGAGACATATGCCCCAGTGCTTCTCAAAAGACGGAGCGAGAAGCTTTCCAAAGAGACAGGCAAAGTCTACAAAACCACCATCGACATCCAAAACGGCGGCTTGGCGCCCACCAAGGTACTCATCACATCTTTGCTCCGCCCCTGCGAGCTTCTCGTCGTGGACCCCATTGTTCTATTCCTCGCCATCTATACGGCGGTCGTCTATGGAGTCTTGTACATGCTTTTCGGAGCGTACCCAGTCGTATTTCAGCTTGAAAGAGGTTGGTCTCCCGGAAAGGGTGGCCTCCCATTCCTCGGAATTGCTGTCGGTATGTTTGCTGCCGTTCCATCTGTGTTGGTCATCAACAAATGGTATGTGAAAGAGGCCGCAAAGACACAAAGTGGTCTGCTCGAGCCTGAAGCTCGTCTCATTGGAGGTATTATCGGAGGCATCACTGTTCCCATCGGCATGTTCTGGTTTGCTTGGTAAGTCTTGAAAGTGATGGTGAGGTTAGAAGGCGGATCAAACTGACTAGTCGTTTTACTAGGACAACCTACGAGTCCATCCATTGGATTTGCCCTGTTGCTGCCGGTATCCCATTCGGATTTGGAATGACGCTCATTTTCCAGTCCGTTTTCGCCTATCTCGCAGATGCCTACGGTATATATTCTGCCTCAGCTCTGGCTGCCAACACAGTGCTCCGATCTCTATTCGGCGCAGGATTCCCCATGTTCACTAAGAAGATGTACGAGAATCTTGGTACACAATGGGCGAGCTCGGTGCCGGGATTTCTAGGAGTTGCCTGCATTCCCGTGCCTGTGGTACTTTATATATACGGCCAGAAGATCCGCCAGAAGTCCAAGTATGCGTCCCAGACAGTGGGCAAGTCTGGTTAAGCGGCGCTCATTTCAGACTCACTTTTCAGCTTAATTCTCTCGTTAACGACTTTTCATGAATCATTATCATAGACAGGGGTATTATTTGGGCAAATACAAAATAAGAATAGAACCAGTACTGCACAAAGCATATAATTAGATAGACTAATCTAGAATTAATTAGACCTTCGACGAAACAACAATACGATTATCACTATCAATGGCTGTTGTGCACTGCCCTCTCCTCTTAGCACACTCAGGGGTGCTTATCTAGCCGCATCAGTCTCGGGGCACGACCTTGTTCGATGGGAACATTGTTCAGCCCAACCGGCAGTGGGTTTCCGAAAATACAAATGTCAAAAACTAGGAGACACATTTGCCGTTCTGCGGTCATCATTGCTGACCTGGTTCGAGATGGACTGGTTATAGCGTCAACGCCGTTTGATGATGCCTCCACTTGAAGCAGTTTCAGCCAGTCGTCCACACTGGGGGGATCCGACGATCAGACAAGGATTAAGAAGTAGTAAACGTGGTCTCGGCGTCCCTCGGATGCTTAAACGATTCTTCTCCCTCTCACCTTCCTTACAGGGCAACATCAACACTCCGCTGCCATGATACGACCTTCCATCCTGTGGTTTTCACTGCTGACGACCCTGGTGGCCGCCCAGCTTAAGTGCTATCGCATCGATGGCACCGAAGCAGACTCGGTATATGCGCCTTGCAATCCCAACGCCAAGGTGAGTGGGTGCTGCGCAATCAACAAGTCCAACCCCGATCTCTGCCTCGGTTCGGGCCTGTGCATGTCCCAAGATGAGGGCTACCAAGGCTTCATCTATGCCAACGGATGCACCGATAAGACGGGGAAAGATTCTTCTTGCCCTAACCCGTGTCCCAACAGTACGTCCATCAACCTGAGGCTTCTTCACCATCATACTCATGGTAATGAAGCTCGCTGACTGACTGGCTACATTAGACAACTGGCCCAGCGCTTCCGTGACAGCCTACAACGTGCTCCAATGTGCTCCAGGTAGCCAGTACTGCTGCCGGAAATTCGGCGACAGCAAGAACTGCTGTAGCAGCACCGTGAGCTTCAGCATCGGTTCGATCATCACGACGGCGACTACGACTGCGAGTACCAGCTCCGTTTCTGCGATAATAACAACTAGCTCTGCGACCTCGACGGCAAGCTCGATAGTATGCGCCGCGAACGGGATGAGCAACAACACGAGCAACGAATGCCCACAGGATAAATCAGCCGTCGTGGGTGGTGCTGTAGGGGGTGTTCTGGGCGCGGCGCTGCTTGCCTCCTTGGGCGCCCTCGCTTTCTTGTTGCTACGGCGGAGGAAAGGTAAGTGGGATGATGAAAATTGAAGCCTCGCCATTTCTCTTTCGAGATGCTAACTTGAGCTTTGGATGCGCAGACACAGAGCCATCATCATCATCTATTCCAACGTACCAGCCAGAGATTGCACGGCCGCCCGTGTATGAGCTCCCACCAGGCCACAAGATGCCCGAAATGGCTGGATGAGCAGACGACTAATAAAGCATATTCAATTTGATCAATAAACTTAATCAATAGACCCAATAACACACACCCACACAGAGCAGTGACCAAGTGCTCTCCAGAACTGCCTCCCTACTCCTGACTGAAGGCCCGCCCCGAGAATGCCGCGTGCACAAGCCATGGGGAAAGCTAAGTGCGCTAATAGAATTGCCGTCAGCACTAATGGAAATGGTTCTGGTGCTAAAGTGTAGGCCTCCCTTGAATCAGTAAGATTAAGCACTCTCCCAGTTCAATTTGATTTTGCTGCGTCAATACAACGACCAGGCTTCAGACCGCGATTGGGCCCAGGATGTGGAAGGTTTGGACGTCATAGGCCATGGCATTATGGGTATCAATATGTGTCCCAAACCGATCCTGGGGTAGACAGGCAGGCTATTTGATATTCTTATCTATTTAGCTGTCAAAGTTGGGCCATTGTTCACAACCTCCGCATATTTCTGCTACAATTGATGGATAAAATACATATACATTAGAGTGGGATAATACTTGAGCTGTAATTATCCTTTCCCATGAATCTAATAACGAAGCATGTCAAGATTGCCTGAACCACACCCTACACAAGTAAAATACCACGCCCACGATCGCTCAACAGCCCTCAGACGGAATTCTCTATTCTGCGTCGTGCTCAGCAAAGCTCTCAGTGCCACGACAGCCCCCGAGTCGTTGTTGACGTATTTGAGTGTCTCCTCTATCTCCGCCAGAACCTCGCTGTTTCGGCACTTGTACACGACAAATGCGAGAGGCCGCATCAAGGAATACTCTAGCGTCCTGGTCTCGATCCCATCAAGCTTGATGCCTTTGCAAAGAACTTGTGTCTGTTTGACGAGGTCAAGGTAAAGGGGGCTGAGGGACGGCTGCACAGCGGTGTCGTTCTCCCGGCAACTGTGCACAAATGCTACGTTCTCCATGTAGAGGATTTCCAGAGTAGTGACCTGTAGATACAGGGCAGAGTCGGTGTCTTTGCCTTCTCGTCCTCGTCGGAGTAAAGGGAGAAAACTTGAGCGCCATTTCAGCACAGTGTCAAGACACTTGGTCCAGTTGTCTGAGGAGGGAGTATGAAGCTTGCCGTCTCTGCCACCGTTTCCATTTCCCCGCCCATGGATATGATGCCGGATGAAGTGTTGAGTAGTATCCCACCACCTTGATGCCAGAAGAACCGTATCAAACTCCTTGGGCATGTCGTCCACCCGATACCTGTGCTTGCGGCCACGGCAGCAAAATGTCACGGCTGGATCGAGCCTGGGTTTGGAAGTGGAGGACATGTCGAAGGACCATGGGTAAGTGATGAGACGCTGTAGAACATCGCACAATGCCGTCTCAAACCTGTCAAGCGTGAGCTCAGAGAATGGCAGTCCAGTTTCTTTGCATTTCCGTGCGAAGTACTGCTCTAGCATGTGATGAGCATGATTGAAATGGGTGAACGCGGCCTCCAAGTCACCATGCATTAACTCGTATGTGAGGAAGAGCAAGGAGGCGAGAATGATCCACTTCATACTCTCTCTTCCCGTAATCTTGATCGACTGAAGAGTTTTGATGGCCGAATGGTAGTACATCAATGATTTCCGGTATTGAGTTGCCTCGAAGAACTCGGCTCCATCAAGAACCTGGTAGGAGGTGGATATTGCACCAATGCTACAGCATATGTCCCGCAAGGCAGAATGATGCCGGGAGACCTGGGGAGTGAGCTCAATCAGCTCAACCACGGGGAGTGTCCCTTGTTGAGTGGACATGGTGATGAATGCTTTAAAGTAGTCCCAGTCTGCTGCACTCCGGAACGCAGCCGATTCGTATCCCGGCATCGCGGGTACTCTAGAAGCGGAAGCGGCCGATACCAAGACGGCGGGTTGAGCATCGGCAGTTTGCTGTGGCTTGGCGGCAGATACCGCCCACAATCCGTCGCAAACCAGGCCCTTTGCCACACATTTCTTACAAGATGGTCTCGTTTCGTCGCATTTCGTATGCCGGCGTCTGGCAAGGGTCAGCTGAGCTCTGTGGCCTGTCTACATCCCAAGTGGAGGGGGAACAGCCCCATGGGTAGCGCCCTGCGAATCGCAATGGTTTCTGTGGAGAGAAGTTGATCAGTACTCACTTGCATTGCCTACAGCCATTGCGTGTTCTCGGAGTACTAGTCCTTGTCATCCGTGGACGGTTCTTCAAGGAGAACACGAGGAGTTTCCTACTCATTGCGTGTAAATCAGTGACTGGCTGTGATAAACACGGATGAATATTACCCGAGACACTCGTAATGCGTGCAGTCTCATGCATGTATTCGGAGCAAAGCGCAGGAGGTAGTTACTTACGATTGCGACCCTCCATCTTCACGTTCGGGAGATGAGGAGTGCCCACTTCGGATCGGAAGAAGCTGATCCTGATTCGGCGCAATGATGGTACCCTGGAAGGCGGCCATGTCTCAGTATATTGGTATAGCTACGCACATGACATGTTTCGGGATTCTCGTCTCCTAAAGAGCAGCAGGCAATCTGCTGATCAAGAGAGGTTGGCCGTTATTGTGTGTCAAGTTATGGCGGATGACGAATCAAGAGGGACCCTTGGTTGAAAATCCCAGTTCGCCAATCAGAGCCACGGATTTACGCGGTTCCTTTTGTGGCCTAGTTGAGGTTTCGACTTTCTGTCACTAACCACATGGATCAGGGCTGAATCCCAGACCGTTGCCTTACTCCCAGTCTGGACCCTCACGGAGATGAGGCAACCCTTGGACGTAAGATTTGTGGTGCCCCTGCTCGTCTAACATGTTAATTGGGCCATATCTATTCGTTCGATTGGTTACGTTGTTCAGATAAACGGTGAGCCTGCGTATCATGAGTTCGGAATTGCCTTCACTATTTGTCTTTCAATGATTCTCAGCAGATGAAGGCAAGGTCGGAGTCCGTATTCTCCTCCCGAATGCAGGCGCAAATACGTGACTGCTTTGCATTGAGAACTATCAAAGCGAGTACCTGAAGAGCTTGTCCTGGCGCTCTGTGCTGTCATCATCGATTGCAACCCCCAATCCTTCAGTTGCAACTTCTCCAAGAGCCTGATGCGAAGCGGCTTCGCGTTTTGCATTGCTCCTCCGCCCTGTGATATAGAACAGAGTGAAGGAATAGACAAGGAAGCACCAGCTGACGACGCTGGCGATGCAGCCTTTAGTGTAGCGAGGGGCATCAGGTTCTTGCCACAGCTGCGGCCCAACACTGCAGCCCAGGCAATAAAATATGAAGAAAAAGGCCCCTACGACTGACTTTTTGG
Source organism: Clonostachys rosea (assembly GCA_026958235.1). Lineage (NCBI taxonomy): Eukaryota > Fungi > Ascomycota > Sordariomycetes > Hypocreales > Bionectriaceae > Clonostachys > Clonostachys rosea. The sequence goes on from CP110204.1 coordinate 784,621, forward strand.
TGTTTCCTTTCACATTTGCGGCCATGAGCGCCATGGCCTGCCCCAATGGTGGTGCAGTGCTTGCGGCGAGCCATGTGCCAGCCACGATCCCTCAGGGCTGGGTTTGGGGAAGAAACAAAACCAGCAGACTGCCCATCATCGGCATCAGGGCTAAGAACATGCCAAAGAAACATCGACTGTTGGAGAAGTAGAGCGGACCGATGGCACCAATCCAAATCATGTGAAGGCTATGGCACCTCCGGGAAGGCCAACCAGCATCGTAACTAACGGTGTAGCCGAATCCGTGGAAGACTTTGGAGGAGAATTTGAGAGGAGGTTAGAAATATATACATTTGAAATTTCACTCCAGCAATCCAGCACACACCTTGATGATTGGGGTTGGAATGCAGATGAAGAGAGCCATTGAACAATACAGCCATGTCCGGGGGTCGAGGAAAGCCTCTTTTATTTGAGAAACATTGAATTCAGAACGATCTCTAGTGTCTCTGTCGAGTGCAAGGCGCTCCACAGCGATGTTGCGCTCATGCTCTTTTAAGAACCAGGCAGAGGATGGGTCTCGCGGCATGAACGGGATGAACAACACACCGGCAAGAATGGTAAGGCCACCGCAGACGATGAACATAACCCTCCAGGTCTGGATAGACATTTTGGCCAGGCCAATGCCATACATCATGAGTGCACCAGCTATCTGAGAGACCCCGAACATTGATACCCTGACACTGATGATATTCTGGTTAGCTAATTAAGGAACAATAACTTATTAACTAATTGACTTGATAATCATTTGACCATAAAATACCATCCGATTCCAAACCCACGGGCCACGGCAGAGTAGCTATCTAGATTATCTCCACACAAGTAGTTACCCGATGCTTGACTTCAAGCTTGCTCTGACACTCACCCGTACCAGGTTTTTCACTAGGGAGAAGCGGGGAGCATCCCTCTTCGTTTTAGTTGAGTGAGACTCCGAGTTATCTCCAGTCTGATCTTTACTCCAGTGACTCCAAGTGCTCTCAAGTAACGACGAGTTACCGAACACATTGCCGATGACATTAACAAGCGAAGATTGAGAGTCGCTGCTGAGGATACCGCTTAGAATATCCCCTGCTAGTGTCAAGATGGGAATTCTTGTGCTAATAGTTTTCTTGTTTAGAACTGATTCCACATATTTGATGTGTTGGCCATTGACAATCGTTGAGTTTCCAGTGACGGTGAGATCGATAGCCCCAACAGCCAGGGCATCTTTCTGGCTATCTAGTAGGGCGCCTAGATTGGGAATGAGCTGGTCGAGGTAGATCTCACCGTCAAAATCGCTTGTATTATTCCCGGGTTTGAGCTCCACGTTGTAAACATTAACGACACCAAGGGTAATGTCTCCGGAGATGATGTTCAAGGTGAGATTCCCTAGACCAAGTGTGAGGACTCCCGCATTTGGGAGGTTGAGCTTCCCTTTGATGTTGTTGCTACTGCCGTCCTGGCCCCCAGTGAATTCTAGCTTCTCAACCGTAAAACCGTGAAGGCGATTTAACGCTGGCACCTTCACCGTGAGATCCATCTTAGGTTCATAATTTAGGGCCCCGAGACTGACTTTGGGCTTCCCAGAAACGGAGAGTTCCGTCTCTGCTTGATCAAATACATTGCTAAACCACCAAACTAGCTGGTTTTCGTTCAAAACGTTCACTGTCTGCTCCTCAACCGTAATAGTGGTGTTGTGATTAATCTTCGCCTCAGGTAGCTGGATTTGGACGAAAGGGGAAGGATCATCGCTATCTTTGTTGTAGAGGTTCAGTTCAAAGGGATTGATCGTGGCTGGTAGCGGTGTGTCTAGTGAGGTCTTCAGAGTGACCAAAAGCTCGTTTGGTGAAACAGCTCGAATGACACCACTCTCCACCGGCAGACTTTGATTGTTGACAATTTTTTGGACGATGACGGGAACTATTACTTTGAAGCTTCAAACAGTTAGTCTGCGTAGAACTTTTAATCTGCAGGCGCATGACGTTTCACTTACAGAATCGGGAGAAAGATTACGAGAAATATAAGCAACCCTCCCAAGTACCACCACTTGAACTTGGCACAATGGCGCTTAACCTTCTGTGGCTTTGTGATCGTCTCCGTTGGTTTCTTATCAATCACATGGTCGATTGAAGAGGTGCTATCATCGTTGGAATGATTGGATGCCGCCGCCGCCACAGCTGGTGCCCTGCTGGGCTGGGCATCCTCACCCGTACCACGGAAAGGCAGCATGAAGAGCCGAGGGCTCCCTTGACTTGAGGGCCTTTCCATGGAAACTGCCTGTGCAGTTTCTACCGTCGCCATCCTGGAAAGTCTTTCGGGAAGATTTGACGAAGAAACAAGTCTCAACTTCTCAGAGTCCGCGTGGAGATGGACGAGGAAGCACGATGGCGGCCGTACTTGATGGCCAGTGCTGCTGTTGATCCTTCCGAGCTCAAGAGAATACGAGCAGAAAGAGATGAGCACCCATGAGAAATGGCCGAGGTATAGAATTATTGGATTTCACATCACATGTTGGGTAGGGCATTACTCTACTCCTCTTGGTGGCTTCACTGCTCGGTCCAACTAAATAGACACGGAAAATGGGGTTGTCAGTGAGGGGAAGGAGAATAGCTTTCAATATCATCCCAATTTGAGTCACTGGGTCGGCAGCATTTCTTCAGTCGGCCCTATGCAATACTACCGTAGCGTGGGGTGCATAGACGATGGAGGGCACACCATATGACTCGGTTCAATATCCCCATCCGCGTGATGAGATTCAATATACATGGGAATACCAGGGAAGTGACTTGAGCCTGACCCGCATATACATTGAGCTCAATCACATCTCTGTTCTATCACAGTTGCTACCGTATGCGGGGTGCGGACAATTGTGGGCAGGGAACATGGCAGATGCCACCCATCCTGGCTTACCCCCCTGCAAACAAGCACCGTTTAGGCGGTTACATGCGTGGTAACTTCGCTCAAGTATGATCCCTGTCTACAGCGGCATCAAAGAATAAGAACGGGGTGACGTCAAGTAGCTCAATATCCCGAATCAATACCCCTCCCGACCTTTACTGAGTGCTGCACGGCTAGAACTTATGCGAGAGTGGCCATATTCGGAAAGAAATATTTCGTGGAGTAAGGTAGTTAGAGCAAGGGTAGTATCCCGAGGGGGTGAAGGCGGGGTTGACCTCAGCCGTTTACGGTCTCATTGTGAACGAGTCAAGGTGAAATCGAGTGTGCTAGTCAACACCATCTCAGCAACCATGCCGAGGCCCAGGTCGTGCATGAAGACGTGCTAGATTTTGAGAGCAAGTAGGTTCGAGCTGAGTGTGGGACAGAGCAATACTGAATTGTGGCAAGTTGTCACGAGAGTAGTAATCCTCTAGAATTAGGTTTATGCTCTCTGTAGAAGTCACTTGGATGTGCGTTAGTAGTTGATTGCACAAGCGAGAAAAGTTGGGAAATTCCAGGCACGGGTGCTAGTTGCCTGTATATGGATGAGAATAACTAAGATTAAGTTTAAAGTAATACAAAAGTTTAACTCCCAAGACTGCTTTCTGCCGTGATGCCATCTTTCAACTTAGCTTGGTCATACCTTGTAGTGTGAGGCTACGATAAGGGGGCTCGGACTGGAAATGCTGTTCATTCTTTCCCTAATAACTCTTTCAACAATGCACGGACAATGTCAGAAACGGTCGCGACGAGCTATCATATTGTCAGTCAATATCGAGAGTAAGGGGAAACGGAGAGACTCACTGGGGTAGCATCACCAAGTAGCTCGGATGCATTAGACACGAACTCTCCGGTCACAAGTGTCTGTACATTATCAACCACCTTTAGGAGACTTTCAATGTTCTCCGGAGTAATCAATGGCAGTAATTTATCGACAATACCCTGGATATCGATTTTCTTCAGGGCGTCCAAGACTGGCTTGAGAGCATCGACAATGCCAGTCAGGTCAACGCCTGCTAATTCATCAAGCAGAGGCTTGACAGCATTGAAAAGACCAACAATATCAGCCTTCGTCAGAACATCAAGTAGACCAAAAACGCTCTTCAGGGTCTCTGGTGTTAAATAGGGTTTTAGAGCATCAAACAACCCTTGTATATCAATATCGCCAAGGGCATTGATAATAGGAACAAGTTTCTTGACTAATTGGGTAATATCAACCTCTGTAAGAGCATTGATAAGCGGGATAATCTTCTCAACAAGCGCAGAAAGATCGATCTGTGTTAAGGTGTCAATCAAAGGCAAGAGCTTTTCAACAACATTCTTGACATCGATCTGGGCAACGGCATCAAGGACGGGTTTCAGCTTCTCAATAAGATCCTTGACATCAATCTCTCCGAGAATATCCAAGAGTGGCGTCAGCTGCCCGATGATTTTCTTTAGGTCGATTTGACCAAGAGCTTCAATTAATGGTACCGCTCCACCGAGCAAGCTCTTCGCCTGGTCGACGAACTCAGCGGTCAACAGACCCTCGACAATGGTTACCAATCCAATAAGTTCATTGACGCTCTCGGGTGTAAGGAGAGGCTTGACGGCCTCGAGCATGCCTTTGAGATCGAGTTCTCCCAACAAATCAAGGAGAGGTGACAATTGGCCAATAAGCTTGCCAATATCAATTGTCGCCAACTCGTCGAGCAGAGGTTTAAGTTGGTCGACAAGCTTGGGTAGGTCAATCTTACTTAATGACTCCAACAATGGCCCAGCACCATTGAGAATCGACTTGAGCTGGTCCACAGATTCGCTTGTAAGCAAGGCTTCTGCATTCTGCAACAATCCAACGAGACCCTTCACGCTCTCGGGGGTGAGCAGAGGGGCCACAGCGGCAAGAATTCCCTCGATATCGAGCTTGCTGAGCGACTCTAGAAGTGGAGTAATCAGGTTCACCAGCTTCGAGAGATCGATATTGCTCAATGAATTGAGTAGTGGCTCGAGTTGGTCGAGCAGCTTCGGGAGGTCGATCTTGCTCAGTGAATCTAGCAATGGGCCTGCGCCATTTAGAATTGACAAAAGCTGGTCTACAGATTCAGCGGTGAGCAATTTTTGTGCATTGGAGAGTAGCCCAACGAGGCTGTTGATTGATTCCTTTGTGAGCAGGGGACTCAGCGCGTCGATTATTCCTGCAATATCAATTTCCATGATCTTATCAATGAGAGGCTTGGCTGCCGTAAGAAGATCCTTCAGGCTCTTGACTGTGGTTTCATCCAAAAGTAGGCCGGCATTCTTCACGAGTGAAATTATTCCTTCGATCGACTCCTTGGTCAGAAGGGGCTCAAGTGCGTTAATGATACCTTCAAGATCAAGGTCAGTCAGCTTGTCGAGGAGGGGTTTAGCGCTCGTGAACAACTCCTTGAGGCTCTTGACTGTCTCCTCATTGAGAAGCGTCCCTGCATTTTTAACTAGTGCGACGATGCCTTCGACAGACTCCTTAGTTAGAAGGGGCTCGAGGGCATTGATTATACCCTCAAGGTCGAGGTCAATCAGCTTATCGAGGAGAGGCTTGGCACTCGTGAATAATTCCTTCAAGCTCTTGACAGTTTCTTCATCGAGCAAAGTTCCGGCATTCTTGACCAGTGCGACGATGCCCTCAATTGACTCCTTAGTAAGAAGTGGCTCCAAAGCATTAATGATGCCCTCGAGATCAAGATCGACAAGTTTATCAAGGAGAGGTTTAGCGCCCGTGAATAGCTCCTTCAGGCTCTTCACGGTTTCCTCGTCAAGTAGCGTTCCGGCATTCTTGACTAATGCCACCATTCCTTCAATTGATTCCTTGCTTAAGAGCGGCTCCAAAGCAGTAATAATTCCTTCAAGATCAAGACCGACCAACTTCTCAATCAGTGGCTTGGCGCTTGTGAGCAACTCCTTCAGACTCTTGACTGTATCCTCGTCAAGAAGTACCCCGGCGTTCTTGACCAAGTTCACTATTCCCTCCACCGACTCTTTTGTAAGAAGCGGCTCCAGAGCAGTGATTATTCCCTCAAGATCAAGACCGACCAACTTATCAATCAGTGGCTTGGCACTTGTAAGTAATTCCTTTAGACTCTTGACGGTATCCTCGTCAAGGAGTACTCCGGCGTTCTTGACCAAGTTCACTATTCCCTCTACCGACTCCTTCGTAAGAAGGGGCTCTAGAGCGGTAATAATGCCTTCTAGATCAATATTCGTAAGCTTGTCAAGTAGTGGCTTGGCGCTCTTAAGCAGCTCCTTTAGGCTATTGATCGTCTCCTCATCAGCGATGTTAAGAAGATTCTGAATCTTGTTGATGTTGTCCTGGCTCAGGAGCGGAAGTATCGACTTGACTAAAGTGGGAAGATCCACATCCTTAATTATGTCAATCAATCCAGCAAGATCGAGTTCGCCGAGTGCATCAATTAGAGGCCCCCCCTTGGTAAGAATGTTTCTGACTTGAGATGCGGTTGGTGGTTGAAGAGTCTCGCTCAAATACGTGATTGTGTCGTGGGTGTCGTTCAAGAAGTCAGCAGTTAGCAAGCTACTGAGGGCTTTGATGAATTCTTTGAGTTCAGCAAGGATGTCGCCAAGATCGGCAATGCCTATGGCGGATGTCGAGATGGTGTCTGTGACATTTTGCCTCCTGTACAGAGCTGCAGCTTGCTGACGCTCTAATCTCGTCTCCTTGAGCAGTTGTGTGAGTTCCTTCATGACATCGGTCAAGTCGGACCGCGGAACTAGAGCCAAGCCATGTTTTTCGAGCAGCTCGACGAGCTGTACCTCAACGTGAGAGGCGGTTGGCGGTTGGGCTACGACAGAGGCCCAGAGGTTTCCCGACGCCAAAGCGCCGGTAAGCAGGTTTGCAAACCTCATTGTAGCAATGCGCGCGGACAAGCGATTGAACTTATCAAGGCTCCATGGGGATATAGACAATCTAAGGCTGCCTCAGAGCAATGGTTTTAGCTCGGCTGCGAGCAGCCGAGACGTTGCAGACACAACCCAGAGAACTTAAAAATATTCGTTCTCTTCCCGTTAGATACTATCTGATCTTTCGCTTTTTCGAGGCTTCATGTCCCCCGCAGCTTATTGCCAGGCTGGATCTCCCCATGTTCCCCCGCTGAAGATCACCCCAGACTGCAACGTTGGCGAAGGATGCCACAGTGAAGCCGGATAAGCTAATACTAAGCGGGAAAGCACCTCGCCCAAATGCGGGGGATAAAGGTACAACAAAACTACTTGCTCACGTTCCCCAAGTGACTTGATCTGATAATCCTTGCGCTTGGCAGGCTGGGGTTGCTACCCTACCTAACCCAGCAACGAGCTCGTTGTTCTCCCCTTGTAAGAGAATCATACCCTAGCTATACTAAACGGCGAGCCAATACCAAGAACTTTTCAGCCTTCACCCACCTCTGATCTTGAGAGGCGACACGATTCAGAAAATGGAGAGCATCGCGGGGAACCACAAATTAACCGAGGCTTGGTAAACACCCCATGCTAGCTCGAGATGGGTTTACCAACAACGTGGTTGAATGGTGGGGTTGAGACTAGAATTCGTCCATCCCAGCTGCCTTGCCACTTTTCACGCCAAGCCAGATTGATCAAGGCTGGCTCATAAACTGGTCATGGGGCACTCAGGACCCGACCTTGCTCTTGTTATCCCGAGGTCCTCCTGATCAAATATGCTAGATCTGGGTTGCTGTCCAAGTCTGCCATACTCAAATCCTTTTCAAACGCCAGGTCGTACAAGCATTATACTATTGGTGCTTGCAGGCCATATTGTGTGATCGAAATACTTTGTAACATCTATTTCAACATCAGCAATCTTGAACCACTTGGGATCTTCCGGCAGTGGATTTCGAACACGAAGAAACAAACAAAAAGGAGAAGGGTAAGGCGAAATGTAAAGGATCTCCGCTTTTACAGTTAAAGTGTTTGTTCAAGGCAGACGCCTCCTTAGAAAGAACGCATGATTCCCTATAGTAGCAGCTAAACTGGTTGACAAGCCAATTGGTCCAAAATGTTAGATCATGTCAATTTACTCTAGAACTTTGCATTCGAAACATGAGGCATACCTCATTTGATGGGGGTATGATCATCATGATTCAATGCGAGTACCAATGCAAAATGCTTCATGATCCCCGACTTGCATCTAGCTTATGTCTCCCTCACAATCTTCCATAACTATGGGGAGCCACAACTATTGTTTGTACCCACCACATCAAATGCTAGATATCAATAGTCAAAAAAATAATGTTCATTTATTTAGCTCCTAATGCAAGCTGTAATAACAATTCTAGTCATCCTACACTGGCCTTGTTTGACTGAAGATAATTTTAGAGTCCTTAAATTGTCGAATTCTTTGCACATCAAGGCTCCTTCTTTCTAAACTATATATAGGGAACCTACGACGCTATATAAATTTCCGGATCAACACATGTCTGGATTGGTTCCCAAGGATTTGACGGATGAGTCAACTTCAAGGACCAGTGTTACATACAACTTCACTCGGAAGAAAATCCGTGGTCATCTATTCTGACTAATTCTGTGGCCAAAGGCTCTACCACGAGCGTTGAGCAATACTCGGTTACTTATTGTAAGCAAGGATCAATATATATTCAGGTTTGAACCCAGGTTGGAACAAATAATTTCAAGGCCAATTTGTAGCTTAAAGACGAGACTGGCGCTCTTATTATTAAACTAACCTACAGTAACCCGGCGGAACATCTAATGGTGTTTCTAACCTATAAGTTTGTGAGGAATAGTGGTGTGAGGTAAGGGCTCAGAAACATCAACGACTTTGTCATTGGCTAACTTATCCTACATGCAAAGAGAATGTGGTCGCTTCCCTGTGACTTGTGGAAAAGAGGTTGTAACTCTATCGAAGGTTTTCCTAAGACAGGGAAGGAATACAGTGATAAAAAGACTGCGTGTGGCCTGATACCTAGCTAAATACGCGACAAAATGTAAGTAGACAATAACATTCTAGAAAGTCGCTTCTGGTAAAGAAGAGATCGGGATCAAGCCATGGAGAACTATATCCCTCTTCCGCTTCGTTTCTCAGAGGAGTCTATAAGGCTTTGGCGAACTAAGTCTCGCAAACTCGGAAATAAAATCTTTGATCCTTATTTGACGAACACGACTTTATTCTTTGAGAAAAAGAAAAACATGTAACACAAACCTTTCGATGTAAGATAAACTCGAGTTTAGCCAGAATCAAGGAATCGGCATCGGGAAAGGAAGGTAACCTGCTGATACTACCGTATCTCTCGGAGATCGCCACTTAGCTTTGCTGTTTGATTGGAGCTTCTGGGCTCACATCTATGTCTACCCCGCATACCCACCAGGATCGGCACTTTCGTATCAAGATAGAGTTAACCAAAATGCGGGCATGAGCAAGATTTTTGACGGAATGTGATGGTCCGTGGGTATTTTGGTCATGGGACGCTGTATCACACGACAAGTAGCGACATTCTGCATGTTCCCGCTTCCCGTATATGCGCATTGCACCTTAGCTGGATACCCTCAATAAGTTACGTGGTCCGTAACTACTCGAGGAGGATAGGAAGGAGGATAGGAAGATGCCTAAACAGGAACGAACGGCCGAAGAATCAGGCATTGTGACAACGAGCCAGCTATATTAATACACAGACCTAAGCCTTTTGTTTAATTCCATCTTCTAGTACATATTTGAAGCGATTAAGAGCGAGGGCACTTCCTAGGTCGGTGAAATTGCGACAACTTACCTAGTCATAATTTTCATTGAATAATATGTAAACATATTGTGGCCTTCAACACTTAAGCAACATCCAGCGTTTCCTGATAATCGCGATAATGATTCGAGGCCCGCGGGGGTTTGTCTACATTAAGATGTGGGACGCGACTCTGCTAGTCGGTGGAGAAAAACATCTTGGATGCGAATCTAACCGTGAATTGAGGGGTACCGTTCGGAGATGTTTATCATTCGCGGCCACAACCTGTCTTGACCTTCCTAAGTTAAATCTCTTCGTTATAACTATGTACTTCCCCCTCCACGTACTTCCCCCTCCACGGATAAAATGGCATGACCTCCCTGCTTTAAGACGATCAGAGGTTGTGTGGCCAAGGACTCAACAGATTATCAAGTAAAACTTGTGGTGAACTTTGCTTCCAAAATGAAGTTCTTGACAATCAGCAGCACTCTCATCGCCCTTGTTGCGGCAGCCCCAACAAGCGTCGTTCTTCAGGAGGACAGTCCGCTTCTCAAGACGCGACAAAGTAGCACCACCAGGAATGAACTTGAGAGCGGTAGTAGCTCAAGCTGCCCGGATGGAATCCTAATTTTCGCGCGGGGATCAACAGAGCCCGGCAACATGGTAAGTAATCTCGTCTTCCAGCTCACGTGTGTCTGTGTACTGACTGTGAACAAAATCAAGGGAGATGGAATTGGCCCTTTACTTGCCACCAACGTTGCTAAACAGGCCCCCAGCCTATGGGTTCAGGGCGTTGGAGGAGCTTATACCGCTGGGCTTATTGAAAATTTATTGCCAAGGGGCACAAGCGCGGCTGCAATTGCTGAAGGGGTCCGACTCTTTAACTTGGCAAACACCAAATGTCCCAACTCTGCCATTGTAACTGGTGGCTACAGGTGAGGAATGACCTCAGCTGATACATGTCCGTCTGCTAATTGTGTCTTCATCCATAGTCAAGGCGCCGCTCTTATTGCTGCGGCCGTGAGCGATCTGAGCGCCACGGTGCGAGAACAAGTAAAAGGCGCCGTTCTATTTGGCTACACCAAAAACAAGCAGAATAATGGCCGAATCCCGAACTACCCTGCAGATAGAACTGCGATCTACTGCGCCGAGGGAGACCTTGTGTGCGAAGGCACTCTAACAATCGCCCCCCCTCACTTTTCATATGATGATGAGGCGGAGGGGGTTGCCGCTGATTTCTTGGCGAGTAAAATATAGGTGGCGAGATGCATCGCTGGTTTAGTTTGCTGGTGTCTGTTGGAAATGAGTTCAGTAATAACTGAGGGGCTTGATCTTGCTTGTACAGTTTCAGTTTACCTCTTCTATTCACTCAATATCATGATTCTGATGTGTTAACTAATTTATCAAGCCACTGGTTATAAGCGTGAATAATGTGAGGAGAGCCGTGGCGATGGCCTCACCCATTATTCATCCTGGGTCACTCAATTCATGGCCTTCATGTGTTTATGCTTTTTCATTGCATGAGGGAGAATAAAGCAAAAAACTAGGCTGGCCTCTAGCTAAGTTGAAGACGAGGCATCTAGACTTTCATGCCAAGCATCAAGAAACACTTTTTCGTCAATTAATAATTCTGCAGTTGACAGGATGGAGGAGATAATAGAAAATGTACGTATAACTATTTGAGAACTGGTGATTAAACCGAGGGAGTTGCGACTTGTTAGTCTACCATCCAGTTCCCCTCAATGTTAAGTAGCATTTGAGTTCAATATCATCAAAGTGTAAGGTAATTCAAATTGAAACATGGCATACGAATCATAGTTCGCTTCTGTTGAAGAAAGCATGTGCGCTGAGTTGGCGCCTTTGTGTTTTGTTCGGCAAGCAAAAGTGGTGGGATCTGGCCAGTTTTTGCAATTTAGATGCAGGAAAGGCGTGCATCCCGAACGAGGAGGAATCTAAATTTCAAAATTGAACTGGTTTTTGTGTCAAGCTCTGTCGTTTGTTTACTTGCGTGATCACGTCGCGTTCACCTCGCGGGAGTGCTTTCCTCGGTTTCTCCTCAGGTTCGCGTCACGTGTATCACCTCAATCTTTCCGCCTCAGGTATCTGTTTATTGCCCACAGGATTTCTCCTTCTTCCTTCTCATCCTTCCTTCAAAGCAATTCCTCAAAGTGATCCCTCAAAGTAAGCTGTTCCATTCCCCTGGATAGTGATGCTGAATAGATCATCTCGTTGACAACATCATTAGCAGAAACAACAACTTGACTTGCCCTTTGCCCAGCATGGCAAGGCGCAGAGCGCCACTCTCAGCTTACGAGCGACAACAAAAACTCGAAATGAAGGCTGCAAGAAATGAAAAAGCTCAGCAAGATCTCACAAGGTCGCTTTCACTGGCCTGGGACGGGCAAGGATGGATTCCCGATGACATTCGCAACTGCCCCCCCTCTTTTTTGAAACCAACCGACGTGAGAATTCTGAGACCCCTTTGGAGGGTTACACTCAAGGCCGTATCGATGAACATAATTCTTCCTTCTTTGTGGCAGCCCGGCGGAATCCTACGCCAGTCATACGACGAGAACGGTTTTACCTGGCGCAAAACCCTCACCCAGGTTGCGAAGGATGAGAGCTGGTGTCTCGAAGCGCCACGGCTTGAAACCAACCCATCCAGAGAACGTACGAATCAAACAAATTTGGCCGAGACCATTGAAGCGAGCGATCAAGACAAACCAAGAGATGCATTTGCCACAAAGGACCAGCCAATGGAGGATGGAAGCACCGCGGAATCCCAAGAAACAAGCGCTCACCTCTCCTCAAATGAGGCATCGATTCGCCTCTGGGAATTGATTGAAATCTCATCCATCGAGGACCTTGAAGAACAAATTCTGGAGTTGAAATCCGAGGCCGAACTTGCCACAACCAGCATCAGGCGTAAGAAAGAACTTTCCGACAGCATCCGTGGGAAGATTGCAGCATTCTCGGACGTTCAATCAAGGGTTATGTCATCACTTGACGATCAATTGCGGCGTCCTGAGACCTCAACACCAGATATGGAGGAGCATGTGAAGTTCCTCAAGGACGCTTCGCAGCAGCGCAGGCTCAGCCTGGAGAAGGAGCTGGCTGAAGTACTCAATGAAGAACGAGACAGCAACAGAGACCTTTGCATGATCCGAGAGATGGAAAAGCTTGTTGGGCACATTTTGAACTACAAAGCGTCTATGGAGCGACTCAGCATCTAGGATTTGGAAGCTGATTCGGGTCATTTGACTTTCACGAACATGACTCGCTCTACACTCACCGGAGGAGAAATTCGGCAATTGTCTGGCGTGCTGGCTGTTGCGGTTCGGATTCAACACTTGTGCTATTGCATTGTTCGCGAGTGAGAGCATTGGAACGAGGTAGCAGCAGGATGTACAAGTGAATCCGGGAGGAATAATTACTTGACTGCATACTACTGTAGCAAGAGTAGTGAGAGTCACATACTAATAAGCATTAAAAATGACCTATTAACGAGAGAATCTTAATCCGGGGCCAGACGAAAACACCATTCAGGCTGGTTTTGGCATTTCCAACTTGCCGTCTTGTGTAAAAATGTATTTTTGCAATGCCTTTACATGATAGAGGTGCTACCTCTATCGCATAGAGTCTTCTTTAGCCTTGGATGACTCAAAGAGGTGTATGGGCGACGGATACTTATGGGCCACAAGGGGCAGAGAAAGCAATGTATAGTGCTCAAATGAACTAGAGGCAGTTTCATGACCTTGTAGTACTTATGTGGCAGGCTTGAAGGATATGATTTCCTGGCCAGGCCGTTAGATATTTCAAGGATGAGACGATGAGGCGATCCCCATCATTGAGCTTGTCCAGCTGCTGTATTCGCGAGACCAGCCTAGTCAGCTTAGTTTACCTCAAACCAGGGAACAAAAAGGATTCATCATAAATCGTCGACGGGTTAAGGCAGCCTGTCATCACATTGTCCTACGTGGAGCTGGTCAGGGGCACAGCTCATTCGCCGGCTCGGCACGTTATTGCCGTGCGGCATCATTGGATCCGGACTAAACAACGGCAACGATGACGACTTGTGTGTCAATCGCCGTGGAGAAAAGCCTGGCGCTTTGTCCTCCAATCTCGATGGCCAAGAAAGCAGCTTTTTGCTCGAAACATGACGTAAACGATAATTGTCGCGTCATCACCAAACAATTCCATGGTGGTGATACACGGCTCCTGGCGCTTGGTTGCCTATAATAACCTATTTCTGCCCTCAGGAACAGAGAAACTCTACTCTCCCACCACTAGAGAATTGAGTTTCTTGAAAAGACCTGGGAGCAACTGCCAGGAAAACTGTCGGCATCATGCGTTTCTTCAATCGCACCAACCACGTCGCCAACGGCCATACCAACACCCACGGGAACGGCCACACTCCCGCGACAACCACAACACACGGTCGCCGCCACCATCATGATCCGTACAGCATGGAGAGACGGCCTAGCTTTGGCCAGTGGCTCAAGTGCACATGGCTTGACATTGTCACCATGATTGCAATGGGTGCGATTGGCCTTGGTGTATGTCACCCTATCTACTTGTGAAAACTCAGAGCAAAGAACTAATTAAGCTTAATTGTAGGTCTACATGGCCAAGCCAGCGCCCTCCAGGTCATTTCCCGTCACGTTTTCGGACGGTGAAATTGTGTGGCCCGAATTTGGCTATCCTCTCCGAAAGGAAATCATCCCCATCTGGCTTGCCGCGTTCTTAGCCAGTGTGGTCCCCATTGTCATCATTCTCCTAATGCAGATTCGCGTCCGCTCTTTCTGGGACGTGAATAACGCCGTGATCGGTCTGCTGTACTCCCTCATTGTCGCGGCTGTGTTCCAGGTCTTCCTCAAGTGGCTCATCGGTGGACTGCGACCCCATTTCCTGGATGTTTGTAAGCCAGATATCAGTCTCGCAAGCGATCAGGGCTACAACCGCAAAGGTTTTACGAACATTTACTACACCAAGGAAATCTGCACTGGTGATGAAAAAGAAATCAACGACAGCCTGGAGTCTTTCCCCAGTGGCCACACCACCGCTGCGTTCGCTGGCTTCATCTACTTATATCTCTACCTGAACGCAAAGCTCAAGGTCTTCTCCAATTACCACCCCGCCATGTGGAAGCTTGTCGCGGTATATGCTCCTGTCCTCGGGGCGACCTTGATCGGAGGTGCACTCACCATTGATGAGTTCCATAACTGGTATGATGTCGTGGCTGGAGCAGTCATCGGTACCGTCATGGCCTTTTCAGCATATCGCATGACTTACGCTGCCGTCTGGGATTGGAGGTTCAACCACATTCCCCTCAACCGGAGTGGCGCATTCATGTATCAGGCTGAGGGTGGCGAATTGTTTGATGCTGTCTTTACCAGGAAAGGAGGATGGGGTGCACATGGTGGAATTCGCGAGAAGCGACACCACAATGGCGCCTTTCACCACTCAGAGCAGCCAACTATCCCCAGAAAGGCTGTTGGAGGGGCCAGAGGCGAGGATATTGTGTAGTGAGTGAGAAGCGCAGCTATGTTCTCTTGACGACTTTATTGTCGACAGGTTTCCGCGTTGTGGACGATTTGATATGCATGCATGCACGACAGGAATGAAAATTATTGAAAGCTAATTTACTTACATCTGATTAATACTCAAATTTTTCTTTGCATCACCAAATGAATAGAATAGAGAGAATGATCAAATGGAAGAGAGATCGTCAGTTTTACTCTACTCGAGGTGCATGGTGAGCGATCCACTGTCAGGGCCTGAGTTTGTTCAATACGAGCCCCTCATGTAATGATCCCCTCATGGTAATGGTCCATCCCTGAAGCTGTATTTTCAATGACTCCTTCATCCGTTCAGCTTTGAGAATCAGAGTATACTATGGGCTGTTGAGACTTTGGGATTCTTATAAGTGGTGCGATTCAACAGCATCGTGCATCTCGGCAACTTGAAGAGCTAAAGTTCTACATAAACCCTCTGATTACCTAATTAGAGTGAATCCTCACTTCCTTTCCCCTCTATGTCACAGAGTCTTATCATAATGGTCAATGCATGAGTGGAGAATGTTACGAATACCAAGAAAACTTCAGTAAAGTCCTATTTGCATTTGTACCTGTTTCACTGCCCTTTTTGGAGGGATACGGTGATTAGAATCGGTACTTGTTTTTTCTTGACGAAAAACGGGTTTAAATAAGATAATAGAGTTGAGAGAACTGGCTTATCCCGTGCCTCTTCAGGATATTGTTGTTGACCTCGGCCCCATAGCTCAGTTTCATGCTTTCCATCGGCTGGCTAGCGAGCAAGCTCTCTACGCCAATCCCGACGGGATATTGAGTAATGTGAAACTTGATGTGAGATGAACATATCTTCTAGCGAGTGGATCGGGGAGTGGATACACGTGATCGCGATCATATATGAAGAATTGGCATCAGTTTGCAGTCGCCTTCAACTCGTACTTGCAACACTACTGTTGCAACAAGAATTACCACTCATCGCGAATCAAAGTTTGCATTGACGAATTAATACATGACCGGGGTCATGATTTGTTGGCTGAAGCCAGTCACAGAGTAAGAACGGACGCCATTCGTACACTTGCCGGTAGCCGTCTGGAATGCTTCGCGCTCCCTTTCATCAGTCTTGCATGACATCACGTTTCACCAACCTCCAACAATGCTAACTATATTCTCAGGCAAAAAGGCTTCCCTTTTAGCGGGAAGAATAGCGGCGGAAACAGATATGGCCGAACTGCGGGCTGAGAGTGTCTCACAAGAAGGTAATGGCCGATCCGCGACTGGTTTTGCCTCACATGCCATTCGTTCCAGCGCATCCCTCGAGCGGCAATGCCTAGGTATATTTGAGCCTTTTATTTCCTGTAGTTGAATCCTACTACGGGTAATATGAGCCTAACCGCGAGCACTTGAGTTGCGACCATTGTGCGTCTATTGTGATTTCCCCGTAGGCCGCAATGTTGTAATTTTGAGTCTTACACTTGCTTATCATCGAACTTTGCAAATATGTCTTTTTGCTCTAGCGACGATGATACTTCGGCTCTTTCTCTCCAGTCATCTCTTGAGGACCTCTCACTAGAATTCACCACAGACCGGAAGTTCATCAGATGGGCGAATGCAAATCCGCGACACCCCCGAAATTGGACGACGAACCGCAAGGTCTATGATACCGCCATCATTATATGGCTAGAGTTCTTTACGTATGTTGCATTTGGCCTTTTATCTCTTATCAAATGATTTTGGCTAATGATTCATTGTCATTCAGGACTGCCATCAGTGCAAGTGGAGTGAGTGAATCCAACAGGACGGTGATCATGACAGTCAGCTCACACAGCTAGGCCTCAGCAGCAGCAGACGCCCAGCACGAATATGGCATTTCTCACACATTATCTGTATTTCTTTTTATTTCTATGTTCGTATCGCTCATCCCTTGTATGGAATCAGCTTCACGTGTTCTGACTTGGCCTAATCTTAGATATCTCATTGGACAGAGTATTGGTGGCATTGTCTTTCCACCTTTCTCGGAATGCTTCGGGAGGCGATGGCTGTACATCATTAGCATGGCGGTTTACTGCATTTCTTGTTTAATCACTGGCCTGGTCCCCTCAATCTCAGGTGTGGTAGTTGGCCGTTTCTTCAGTGGTTTCACGTCAGCCATTCCCACGGCCGTGGTGCCTGGCAGTATTGAGGATCTCTATAATGCCAAAGATCGAATTGTCTTTGTCTTCCTCTGGGCCATGCTGGCAAACACAGGCCTCATTATTGGACCAATAATGGGAACTTACATTGTGAGCACCCTTGGATGGTAAGTACCTGTACTACACCGTGATAGGGTTATCCTTGACGTCTAGAAACTTACTTATTCTTCATATAGGAGGTGGATATTCTACATTGGAGCAATCGTAGTTGGCATCACTACGGCCTTCCTCTTCAATCTTCAAGAGTCCAGACACACTATTCTTCTCGAAAACGAAGTCTCCAAGCTTCGGAATGTAACCGGAATGCAGGAACTACGTGCTCTCAACCCAGACCACGTTCCCGACCTCCGAACATTCCTTCAATCGGCTGTTTTTCGACCGGCGCGATTCCTCGTCACAGAGCCTATTGTATTTCTCGTATCGACTATAGCCAGTATTGCTTTTGCGATGGTTTATCTTTTCACCGAAGCAATACCTACTATATATGGCGACATGGGTTTTACATCTCAAACATCTTCCCTGCCCTTTTTAGCTCTCGGGTGTGGATTTCTACTCAGCTCCCTCACAAGAGTCCTCGATCATGCTATTCTGGACAAGCTTTATCGGGAAGGCAAGCCAATCACCCCAGAATCAAAGTTGATAGGCTTCTCCATTGGAGCGCCTGTGCTTGCCCTTGGGCTGTGGTGGTTCGCCTGGACAATCCCGCCCCTCGTGCCAAACGTGCACTGGATCGTCTCGGCCACGGCTCTCGTGCCAGTTGGGTATTCTCTCAATGAGATCGACACCGTGCTTGCCGGTTACCTGGCAGACAGCTATCTAAGCTACGCTTCCAGTGGATTCGCCGCCATGTCGTTCCTTCGCGCCATTCTATCGGCTATATTTCCTCTGTTCACGGAGAAAATGTACGCTGATCTGAATGCCAACGTTGCAACATCTGTTTTGGCGGCTGTGTCTACTGTTTTCTGTATTATACCCCCGCTTTTCATACGCATGGGGGCTAGGATCCGGAAAAGAAGCACGTTCGCTGAGCGAAGCTTGCAGATATACATGGAATCTACGGTCGATGTTGACGGCTACTAGATTGGAGGATTGATAACTGCTTAGAGAGTGTTAGTATTGCCCGATCCTCCACAATTCGCCGGTTCAATGACAGGGGGTTACGCGAGAATACGGGTTTTTATTTCCATCAGCATTTGCATAGTGGGTGAGAGGGCAAATATAGGTCATGATAAAAGGAGATTTCTAGCACATAGTTACAGCGATGTTGTTGGGCTTTTATCCTTCGGTGTTGGGATTTGTTATCCGTGCAACAGTAGAGAATTTCCTGTGATTGAAAATTGGGAGTAGGAATATCTTAGTGCTTTGAAATTTTTCTTTGAAAGGTCTCTTCTTGGGAATATATGTACATTTTACTTGCCTAGAACTATGAAATCTCAACTAATTAGATTTAGTTAATGACACAGGTCTTCACGAAGACCATGAAAATTTAGGCCAATGAAGAAGGGTTCATGTTTAGTTTCAGCTATTGAGTGGTTAATAAGTGAAACAACAACCATAAAACATACCATGTCCTCAATATCATCCTATTTATAATAGGATGCACAATGATAATTCATAAAAACTTATCTCCTTTATCCAATCGCTCGATAAACACTTCAAACTGGCCTCGATTGGTTGCAGTGTGTATTAGGTCTAGGGTAGGTGAAAGATGGAGCCATGTTCGAGCTCATCCTCTGTTTTGCTTTGCTGCGCTTACGCGACTTGTCTTAGCTTAGGTTCTACGGGTACCAGGATCTGTTTCTTTGGTTCGATGTAGGCATAGCTTCTGGATTAGCCCGAGCCTTGGGTGAACTGTGTTGGAAGAGCTAGGCTTCTGTAAGTAAGGGTGAATGGAGAGACGGATCTTGAACCCAGCCTAATACAGGCACGTCTGCAGGATCATTATTGAATCACTACAGTTCTAAAAAGAGCATTCGATTGGCTGGGGGCACAGACTGCGGCCAAGCATCGGGACTCGTCATTCGGGAGAAACCCACCAAGCCACCACTAGGCATCGACGAAACATTTCCAGAGAGGCCTCATGCGTTGTGATGTCAGGCTGCTCACAAGTGTCAGATATGACTAGAATCTGCACTTACTCAATCCGATCTATTACCTAGCACATCTTACCGTGGCTCGTGATGAGCAGAGCTTATTCTAGGCGCTTTTCGTTGGTTGGGCTTGGTCCCTATTTCACCCGCAACGTGACACCAAATAATTGCACGGGCCAAATGTGGCTGCTTGGCTGAGCTTTAGCTTGCACCTGTGAATGGCTGAAATTATGCTTTGGGTGTGGGATAATGCCGCCCTGATGCATCATTTGACTCAGAGCTGAATGCGCTTGTTCATACAAAAGCCAGACTCGCGCCCGTAATTAAAGTCGGCTTCAATTCATTGTCTCATGCTTCGCCTGCAACGTAGAAGGCTCTACTGCCCTCACTGCTGCCATCAATCGTCACTATTACCACCTGACATTGAACCATCTCTTCGACGCCCCTCTAAATGATGAACTTCCATCTCAGCTATCAATGGCTCTTTTACACCAGACCACCTCCAGGCCCTCCATCTCCTGTCCCTGATGGCCTGGAGCGGCATTGGATTGATACACCACAAGGTAAACTGGAAATCCTCTCAGCGACGCCACCCAAAGCCGTCACAGCCTGTGATGGGCCTCCCATTTACTTCTGCCACGGCGGCATGGGCTGCGCCTGGGTCTGGACCGAGTATATGCAGTATCTAGCTGCTCGCGGTGTGCGGAGCTATGCCATCTCCCTTCGCGGGCACGGCGATTCCTGGTATCCTTCATATTTCCGTATGCTCTTCGGCACCAGCCGCCGTATGCTCAGTGATGACCTCGTTGCTGGTCTTAGATGGGTTGAGCGGCGCGAGAAGCGGCGTGTTGTGCTTGTTGGCCACTCGAGCGGTGGTGGCCTGAGCCAGGGAATTCTGTCTGAAGGGAGAGTAGACGTCGAAGGTCTCGCCCTCCTTGGCGCCGTCCCGGGCTATGGATCGTGAGTCCTCCCTCGAACCGGGATATAGGATTGATTTTGTTACGATGCTGACATTGGAAATCTTTCCAGTATGGGTGTGTACATCAATTGGATGAAGCTGGATCCCTGGTTCGGTCTGCGCCTCATCTTTCACGGCTATCATTCCAACTCGCCTCTCTCACATCCTATTTTGACGCAACGAGTCTTCTTTGGAGATAAATTTCCGCTGTCTGCTGTCATCCAATTCCAGCGCCGCATGAATCGTTATGAGAGCTACTTGTGGCCATTCAGTATGATGAAGCCGTTTGCCCCTGCCAGATCAGTGTTGCAACACATTCACCATGGCAGGATGTTGGTAATGGCCGGCTCACAAGACAAAATTATGACGCCTCAAATCACTACAGAAACTGCGGCGTATTATCGCGAGGCTTCAGAAGGCGTCAATGGTGCGGATTCTGTACGGATGGAACTTGTGGAAGGGGCTGGACACCATTTACAGAACGATATCCAGTGGGAGGATGGGGCGGCCAAGCTCTGGGACTTCTATCAGACCATTTCATGACGACGTGGAAGGACCCTTGATGATCAGTTGTATTTTTAAACATCTCAACCTAATTATTATGTGTGGATAGGCATGAGGCTCAGGATTATACGGCTCTGCTCGTAAAATACCTACGGAAAGGAGAAAAAGCATCGGTCTTATGGAATATTTTGTCTCTATCACTGCAAGTGTAGATGTCTTGACTAGTTTCATGCTTTGATATCCAGTACACCTATTTATTTATTTAAGAATTGGTATAGCTATTAGTGATAATAAGTTAAACCGTTATTTTTATGCCGAGGACTGCTCATATGATTTCATATGCGCATCTACTGGGAACCCAGTCTTCTTTAGAGCCGACTGGTATACCGCGTGTGAGTCGAACATGCCCGTCTCTTGGAAGTACGTCTCATAGTGGGCAATCATCTCTGCCAGCTTCTCAGGCTGAGACTCACCGAGGTCGTGGACCTCGCCAAGATCCTTTGATAAATCGTACAACTCCCACTTACCGCTTCCACGAGGTGGAGGCATGAAGAAGGCCTTCCAATCTCCCAGCCGCACCGCTGCAACTCCAATTTGTTCCCAGCCCACGATATCATCCGTAGAGTTGTAGATCTGGAGCTTCTCATCATCTGGGTTCTTAAGAAACGGGACCCAAGACCTACCACGGAACGTTGGTGTTGGGTGTTGGATGCCAGCGAGCTCGAGGATGGTGGGGAGTACGTCCATGACGGTGGTGAAGTTTGGCGCGATCACGCCCTGCTTCTGTAAGAGAGGGGGATATCTCACGATACAGGGACAGTGGATTCCGCCTTCCGTTGTGAATGTCTTGACTCCTCGGCTCGGTGCAGGACCGTACCAAACGAAGCTATTGTGCTTGCCCAGGTTCTCCAGCGAGTTATCGTATCACTTGGTAATGACGTCTTTGAGTGTGTGTCCAGCAAGGATAGGCACGGCTTCCAGTAATTGGCCCTCGGCACCATTGTCGGACATGATAATAATGAAGGTATTATCGAGCTCACCGGTCTCACGCAGATACTCAACTACTCTGCCCATATTGACGTCGATAAGATCAACCATGGTAGCGAAAATCTGAATAATGTCAGCAACGGAACCATTGAATCTTCAGGTGAAGGAGGAAATATTTCAACGCACCTCCATAGCGCGAGAGGACTTTTTACGTTCTTCCTCGTTCATCTCGCTCCATGGCTTCGTCCCTGCAGTGTGCAAGGGCGCGGGCTCGACATCAGCCGGCACCAGCCCTTTCTCAATCATGCTTCGAAGTCGCCTCTCCCGGAGTGCTTCTGGTCCATCATCGTAGAATCCCTTGTACTTTTCGACGGTTTCCCGAGGCGCTTGTAGTGGCCAATGAGGAGCAGTAAACGCAAGGTACCCAAAAAACGGCTTGATTTTTTCCTCCTCGTTTCTCCCACGCATAAAGTCGAGAAAGTAGTCGGTAAAGGTGTTGGAAGAATAAAAGTCTTTGGGTGAATCGTCACGCCCACTGATGAACTTGTCGTCACGCATCCAAAAACCCTCATTGCCCTTGAGAAGTGCCTTGGGCTTCTCGTCTTCGTGACCGCATAGCTGGGGCTCGTTGTTGAAGTGGTTTCCCGCTCCTGGGAGCGTCGTGAGAACTTTTGTGAAACCTCGAGCGGAGGGTGACAACTCTTTCTTCAGACCTAGATGCCTATTGACCGATATTACGCAGTACAAGTCAGCGTTTGGACACCTTGGCAAGTAAATCCCCCTAGATGGGAAATTGCATACCATTTTCCGGACATCATGGTCCAGTAACCATTATCTTGAAGGATCTCCGGAAGGGCGGCCACTCTATGATTCAAATAGCCTTCGTATCCGGGATGGTCTTGGAACAGCTCTGGCACTTTTCTTATCCATTCGGCCATGGCGCCCAACCTGCGATATGGGCATCTGTTCCGGATAGGAGCATGGCGCGCGTGGGTGAGCATGATGCAGCCGCGTGGAAGCCCGTCATGCGCAGGCCTTCCTCGGCAAGCTTGGTGAAATTAGGAGTTTCGATCTCTCTCCCATAAGGTTGGAGGTCGCTGAAGCCGAGGTCATCGGCGACAATGACAAGGAAATTCGGTCTCCCGTCTTTTGGCATGGTAACTAACAAGAGAAGAAATCGGGAATGTTACTGCTAGCTTCAATTACGAAGCTCGCTCTAGTTTCTTTGACTTTAAATGATGCCGTCGCGAAGTAATTTGTTTAACAAGCTGAAATTCTCAGATGCACTGGAAAGTGAACGTTTCGAATTTACGATGATACAACAAATCTTGGTGTTCGTTATGACGATATACTATAGCAACTTCGATATGCTCTTAAGCAAAAAGTGACTGGCGCGGAAGATTCCGACAGAGCTCGGAACACTCCCCGAGTGCATCTTCACCCCGCAATCTTCACCTCCGCATCTTGGCATATGGCCGTCGTTGCCGAGGACAGTCTAATTCGTTAGTTTGTCACAGCTGAACCGTTCCTCTTTGGGTAGAATACCTGGCAGACAACCTCTGACACCACTTTTCTTCGTTATATCAAGACAAGAGCAAGCATTTGCCTGTATGTATATTAAGGAAAGGGCTGTTGAACTTGACCACGGCCTATGAATGTAAAGCCTTGTTATTGGAAAGAGCTACCTCTCACCAGTAACCCTGAGATGAAATAGATATATATTCGAGTTCGCTTAAACTCGGAGCATATATTCTGCGTTACTTCATGCCTCATCTTACAGAGCCGAACACAATGCGAGATACTTCTGTTCCATCCACCTTCTAATAAGTTTTAAGACAGAGATTGACAACTAAGAAATCACTTGGTCGATGGCAGGTGAGTGTTGATACCTTCACGGCCGAGTGATCAAGCTTTTATAGTGACAAAATACGATAAAAAAAACTTGGGCTATGGTGCTGAGACTGAGCGAATATACTTGAGAGATAATTGTGACTTAAATTTCCCAATCTGCTACTTTATCAAAGCCGGGCTATAAGCACGTCTGCTATTGAAACACACAGATACCTTTCCAGTCCTCATTCATCAACTGATCCATATGCCTGTGCTTGTAGCTACATACACAACCAATCATCCATCTGTAGTCCACAAGCTCAGTTCAACCTCTGACTCTCAATCTTATTTTAACTCGACATGCTCAATGCCTCGGACCTTAGCTGAGTCGATAGAGGTCCTCCCGTGCGCCTCAATTTCCATCACAGATACAGCTGCGCCAGTAGCCTTAAAACCTACTCATCCACCCAATTTAGTATACTGATCAAGCTAGTCGAGCCTGGGAGTTTATCTTACCTCTGCTTCTCCACACTGGGATCCGGGACTCGAACATTTCATCAATTTCTTCGAGTAACCTGCACAGAAACAGTCAGCGACATCAAGCACATTAAGCCTTTCAAAGTATTTCTCATATCGATGGGCAAAGTACATACTTTCCAGTCATCTCCGGCACGAAGAAGAAAAGTAAGACGACAAATAGCGTGCTGGTACAACCATAGATGAAGCCAACCTTTGACCCGAGGTTGGCATAGGGAGCCTTCAGCAGATACGGAAGGGTAAAACTGGCCAGGAAGTTCGCAGCGTTGGGAAACGACCAAAAGAGAAGGTTTGACTTGTCTCGGAGTGCCGTATGGGGGATCTCAGACTTGACAACAGTCATGCTATATGTTGAAGAACGGCACTGTCAGTCTCAAGTTTGTATGCGAGATCTGAGTGGATGTTGCAACTTACGTCGAGCCAAATGCAATCATGTAGGCGCAAGGGAAGATGATCGACATTGCCAACACGCCCTTCTGTGCGCTTGGGTTGGGAGGGGTGACTGTGCCCAAGCCGCTCATTACCATGAGACAGGTAGCAGAAATAGAGCCCACGACGAGCGCAACCCGTCGGCGGCCAATCTTCTCGACGAACGAAATCACAAAGATGCAGCCGATCAGAAGACCGGCTCTCTTGATCATGGTGCCCGTGAAGGGATCAATGACACCAACCGATTTGAGGAAGTTGGTGCCGTAGTTGGATGCAAACGACTGGCCGGTGAGCTGCGCTGCGCCCGCCGCGATAAGGCCACCCCAAGTTCGGCGCTGAATCACAACCTAGTTAGTCGTCTCTTTTTATCTGTTTCCGGTATGGGGAGTGAATGACATACCGCGTTAGTTCCCTTGAAGAGCTTAGACCACTTGCCCTTGGTTGGGGTTTCATTGATGGTGTCCTGGATGCGCTGAATCTCAGCCTCGGCCGGAAAGTCACGATCCGCGCTGCGCAGATAATAGATCATCTCGACAGCCTTGCCATGGTTGCCCTGACGCAAGAGCCATCGGGGTGACTCTGGGAGGAGAAACGAGGTAAGTATGGCGAAGGAAGGGAAGATGAACATACAGCCAACAGGAATCCTCCAGCTATTGTTATCGCCCATCTTGCCCGTCTGATCAGTAATGACGGAGGCTATAAAACCTGCGAGGACGCCGCTAAAAGCGTAGAGACTGACCACTGTAATAATAAATAGTCATCAGCCAGGGGGTTCTGGAAAAGGGAGGACATGTTAGTCGACTTACTAGGGCCGCGCACAGCGGCAGGGACAACCTCAGCCATCCACATAGGCACCAACCACGCCTCGCCACCAACATAAAGCTGGATTATCATTCTACCGGCCATAGCGTAGTCAAAGCTTTTACCCGCGTAGCTGAGTGCGATACCCGCGAGGCAGAAGGAGTTGATGATAACGAAGACAATCTGGCGGCCGTAGCGCTCATCAATGAAGGAAGCACCGACGACAACGATGGCGTATGTGATCAAGGGCAAAGAATTCAGCATGACGAGCCGGGTCGCACTGAACTCCCATCCACCTATCTTCGCATTCTTCTCTCCGAATTAGCATTCATATACTGGCCGGTCACTTGGCGTTAGAATCATCACCAAAGCAAATTGAAGTCTGAGCTACTAACCTGTCATGGCCTGGATCGTGGACAAGACAGAGTTCTCAAAGCCATAGGAGAAGGCACTAGTCATCATAACCATCGAGGCCAACATTAGGTTTGTGGTCAGATACTGAGTAACCTTGTAATTATAGTCCCGCAAGAAGGTCAACATGTTTTGCGGCAGGGGGCTTTGCTGCAAGGCAAAGCTCGATAAGGTCGAAAACCAAGTGCTGTGACTGTTATATGGTTGGAGGTATGAAATATAGTCCGTGGGAGTGAGGATAGGTATAATCAACCCCATGAAGGATCGTCAACCTCTTATATAGGTGGGATCAACTGGGAAGAAGACTCCCCAAGTGAAAAATCTGGGGCACATGGGGACTGGGCCAACTGACTGGGTTGGCTGGGGTAAGATGGACACCGCGCGCTGCTTAATTTTGCATCGTCTTGGTTTAGTGGACCATTCCACCACTGAGCCGTCGTACTTTGGGTCAAAGCAGCGATAAGTTTCAGCTGCTAGCGCGGCTCAGTGCCTCCATCAAGCTCCTTAAGTCATTGTACACGCTCTCACTGGACTTTCCAATAGCCAAGTGGCTAGGTAGCGTTTGCATACCGCCATTACTACTAGCGAAGAAAGACACTACTGGACAGATCCAAATATTTTTGGCTAAGCGGCCCCCAAAGTGTATCCAAGGAAGTCGTTGAACCCGGGGAATGCTCCGAATACTCTCGCGGACTGGCTCCGGGCTGAGGTACATCCCTGTAGGGGCATCCTCACTAGCCGCCGAGTAGGCATTTCTCATGATTCCCGCCGGGCAAAGACCGAGATCGAGGGTAAAGCCCGAGATATCGCTCGATAGCCGGTGTTCTCTGATATCTCCGGCTGTTTTCTCTCTCATTGGAAAACCTAGGCTACTCTAAGCTCTACAGTTCGGATCCGTAGTCATCAGCTGCACAGACAAGATACGGTTTCTACCAAACTATGATTGGGGTTGACACTTCCGTCGGAAGAAACGATTTCCTTCTCAAGTATTCTAATTGGGAAAGAGCAAATTGCGTTGTCTGAGGCGGGATCAGAGGATATTGGCCTATCATGTCCAATCGAAAGTTAGAGAACGAGGGAGCAAAATGCCTGGAACAGTCCCGACGCCAGTACTGGACTTCCAGGAGTAGACCCAGCTTGAACAATAGACTTCTCCCGGCGTTACGGTGAATTTGATTCACTCTAATGGCGTTGACTTTTCGCGTTTGGATCATCCCCCGAACTGTTCGAGAGCTACCTCTCCTTTCTGTTTACACGCTCTCTCCCTTTCTCTATCAGCCTTCCCTCATACTCTACTATGGATCAAGTGAGCTCGGCAATGAATTGGTTAGAAGACGGAAATAACGGGTAATCACGCATGAACTATCTCTTTACAGCGAATAACAAGCTGTTGCTGGAGAATATCTTGACGACAAGTAGTAGTTTCACGGGAGAGATTATAAGAGTTTAGTTAATCAAACTGGAGCGTTGCAAGTAGATTTACAAGTAGATACCGGTTCAATAATTTGTACATCTAACAAGGTCGATGAAACGGAGCTTCAAGCGCTTAGATGGACGTCACGTAGTCATTTAGGGCGAAAACACCACTTCTCTCCTCTGGTAGGCTGTTGAGCCAGTCTTGGCTCCCTGCCGGCCATGCCATGCCATCAGCGAGATCCGGATCTTGTAGCAACGCCTGGAATTCATCCATTGTGGATGGCTGGTCCACGTTACCCTCGTTTGACTCTCTTTGGTTGTGTTCGTTGTTTTCGACCGGAATAGGGTCTTGATCTCAACAGGTCAGCGGGTTTCTTCTGTGAAGTTGATGCATACAGATAGTCTTTACCTTGATCGTAGACTAGCCGGGAACGGGGAGTTAGAGCCGCTTGTAGAATCTTGTGACATCGCTTGGCGAACATATCGCCCATCTGCCCATAGTACGTCAAAGTCTCCATACAACGAGACCATGTGTTCAGAAGTCCCTCTAAGTTTTCCGTACAGGCCCGCTGGAGATTCGGCGAGACTAAGACCGAAAGCAGAACGGTCCCGGCACTGAAGAGATCTGAAAGCTTCATGTTAGTGGCATATAGGAGTGATGATTCAGTAGGGATTCTTACAGAACACCGCATACCAACGCGGAGGGGCACAATCGCTGTGGAGCTGAATGTGAAGCAAATCGACTAGCTCCTGAGCAGCCGAAACACATGAGCGGACACATCCTGTAATCACCATTTGTTGGAAGTCGGTCGACCTTTGGGGTTCCGTGGCCGCCAAAAGAATACCGCTAGAGAGGTCTATGGTGATGGGCCTAAATAGGAGTATTCTTAAGTGCAGATACCTAAAAGGCCAGGGGTCAGCTCTTGTGTGTTACCATCCATCAAGTCGGAGTTCTTTCCATCAACCTACCGGAAATGGAGCAGAGCCGCCTGTCTTGTATATATAGGATTAGTCTCGCCAGACAGCTCGGATGGCTGGAATATCAGGTGCTGAGGCAATTGCTGTCGCCACCGTGCTAACTCATTATCTACTTCAACGACAAGCGTTAATTTAGAGATTGAGTCATTGCTCAGGGTACTAATTCTTCTTTCCTCAACAGGCCGGTAGAAATTCCTGGCTTGGAGTTAGTCATTGACATTCACAGAGGTTGAAAATAGGGTTACTAACGTAAGCACCAGCATCAGAACATCGGTAAGCTTGAGTGTCTGAGAAAAGAAGGCATTCGTCGAGAGTTCCTGCACTTCCATCGGCTCCCTAGAACTCCCGGGCTTTTCAGACAGGGACTCGTCGTCTACAGGCTCTGGTTTCGGGACCACTGTTCGCCAAACAACCATTACTGGTCGACCGAAGGTCATGCTCAACACCCTCCAGCAACATGTTAGCTGTATCTAGCCTGCCGAGTTGGAGATAGCGCGACCTACCTATCCATGAGAATACAGCACCACCACGTCCGCCTCCTCTCTTCACGCTCAGCCTGACTCTCGGATGGGAGATCCAGCTGTACTCCAATTCCCTGAGCTATTCGGATAGCGTTGCCAATGGTTATCCAACATCTGTTGGCCATATCGGTGCTCTGCAGGTATTGTGCGGTAAGGACCAAAGCTTGTACCAGCTGAATTGACCCTTGTTCCATATCCGCGTCCCGAAGTAACTGGCTGGATCTGTCATAGTAGGTTTTGGCGCTTTTCAAAGAGGAGGCGTCGGAACGGGCGCGGATGCATCCAAGGGCAAGTGCAATGTTGAGAGTTGCGTAGAACGCTCTCAGCTTCTGCACGTTTCCGTCGAAGTGGTGCAACTCATCGTGACTGCTGTCAGCCTGTGACCAGATCTCATTGTACCTAGGTCGGCATGGGATCGTCAGCTCAATAACGTTCCAGCTCAACGTTGACGGGCATAACGTAAGGTGAAGTTCAAAGACCGAGTGACTGACCTGCGCATGAAAGATGGTTTGTGTAGTATGGGGTAGAAAGGGTGTATGTTGTCCCAATACACTTCCAGGAGTGCATCAGCTAACCTCCGTGTCGGCAGGGTCAATCCATCAAGCAGATTTTCCATTTCCCTTTTCAGTTTCATTTGCCGCCTGTGGGAGGCGCGCGAAACGGTTGAACTCACACCGTCTTCCGCACCATGAAGACCATGGCCCCCCGTACCCAGAGTCTCTTGGACTGATTTCATATAGGCCGCCGCGCTTGATGGGCCGAAGAAGAGGCTACTGTTCGAGTTTATTGGTGTTCCTTCGGAAGCGCCCATCGCGTCACTGGGCTGCTCATCTTCATCGACCTCGAAGTTATCAGGGTCTCCTTGGGTAGGCGGCGCATACGAGCCGGTCCTACCCTGAGACAAGAAATGGCTCGCATTGTTGGATCTTGCTGGCGGCTCGGAGACCCGATGTTGCTGTCGATGAGAAAGTTGAGGATGGCTTCGTGGGGTTTGTGGCTGTGGATCATCCGCCGGGAACATGCCTGCGGCATCGGAAGCGTCATCTCGAGGACGGAAGTCTTGGAAGTTGTCCGAAACGCGCGAAGGCTGCTCGCGGTAGCCATTGAGGCCCAGGAGGTGAGCCGCAACAATATGAGCATCGTTTGTATTAGGGGTCGACTCGATCGTCTGCGCAGATGGGGACACTGGCTTCGAATATCTCGGCATATTGTTATTTTCGCTACGAGGCAAAGCTATCTCGCGACTCGATCGATTCGGTGCGGGCTGTGAGGTTAGTCCATGATCCGGCGGCCGCGTGTTGTTCAGCCGGCTCGTCGAACCAGCTGTGTCTACTGCTGCGACTGCGAAGCCACCCCGCGCGACATGTTCCAGCTCTCTGATGCGAGTTTCCAAACCCTGGACGTACCGCGTGTCCGAGAGCTCAGACGAGGGGTCGAGGTAGACGCAATTTTCGGGGCCCAGCTTCTTGCGCACGCAGGCCTGGCATACGGGCCGAGCCCCGTCGCATCGCGTCTTTTTCTCGCGACATTGTTGGCATGCGATCCGGATCTTGCGACGCTTGGGAGGGCGTGTGTTGTCATCGGCATCATCCATCTGGACGCAGTCTGCGGACCTGGAGAGCTGGACAAGAGAGCCTCGGATGAGATTTCTGGGGAATCTTCCGAGCGAACAGTCTGGGGATGATTCCGGATACAGAGACAGGGATCAGGTGATTGCGGGGAAAAGTAAAGCACCAGACTAGTCTATTATCGTCCTCTCTGTCGTCTTTAGGCTAAATCGGCTATTCCGCACTGCTAGGTTATCGTCTTTCATTCCTCCAGCCAGTCTCTTGGGGATGCGAGCTTCACTTCCGAGAGCACTGTCCTTCTAGATGTCAAACTTGTCCAAACAGCAGATGATATGCCCGAAATTAACATCGAGGTGAGAGTCTATTCTGTAGTACGTAGCCTCAATCTCTCACAGACACTCGCCCGTCTCTGGCGACCGCTTGCTGAACTTTGGTGCAAACTTGGGCATTTCGAGGAACCGGTATTTATTAGTACAATTTAATATACCACTGCTGGTATTTCCGCGGGGCAAAAGAAATGTCGTCTTGAATCTACTCACTTCTGCCAATTCAAGACTTGAGACAGAGTTCCCAGTTATCCAAATCCATGCGGAATTCAAATAGCACTAGAAGTCCAGAACTACTCCGGCGGTTCTCTTCACATCACATATGGAGCATCTACCCCAACATAGCACAGGAATCATATTCAGGGATGAGGTTATAGGAGACGAGAATCTAGGTAGGCCAAATTACAAACGCCAATCACAAACAGCCCGCCTTTCGAAAGACAGACTAAGACCGATCAGTGGTTTCATAACACCAAATGTTGTAATAACTACAACTAACTACCCTAGACCGATTGTCCCACGCTTTCCACATTCGCAATCTGATAATATGCCCTATTAAGGCGAGGAAAGGCGGCTCATATTTCAGGGGCGCAGCAGATTATGGTTCGCCTTCCTAGAAATTTGGACTGTCGCCTCAGCTGATGAGGCAATCACCGGGGATGCTTACTTGTACATCTGTCACATGATTTTTATCCTTTGCCCTTGCGCCATTTTAACATCCTTGTTCACATTATCTTCATTTTTCATGACCAAACTGCCGCGTCGCAAGTCTAATGGGGAATTCCCACGATGGACAAGAGCAACGATCCCCCGTTAGAAGCGGCTCCCAATACTTTATCCAAGCCATTGTCCAGGGACAACACCGATGATGGCGCCAACGAGACGAACGTTGAAAAAGTCGACCTTGCTCTTGGTGATTTCGGGCCCGTTTCTCTTGACGCTCTTCAAATCGAAGAATCCCAGTATGAGGATGGAATACGCGTTATTATGCGAATTCCTGAGAATGTTGGGGCTCAAACTGTGCTCAGTCCAATTGGAAATGTCCAAATACTTGCTATAATCCCTCAAGATCCTTTGATGCAGGAACAAGCCAAGCAGGAACTGTTCGCCATAAGTCAAAGCCCTAACCAGACTAAATTCTCTGTGCGAATTCGCACAGAGACTCAAAATGATTCTCTGCGACCTGCCCTATGGTGGGAGACGTACTTCAATCCTACTAATGACAACATCATCTTAATGAATAAGTCAGATGTTCAGCTCAGTTGCCACAGCCTAGTTTCTCGCACGACGGTGATCATCAACCCAGGGATGGCGGAAAGTTTGAGTCCTGCCACCTGGCGCATGAGTGTAACGGATATGGCCATTGCGGAATTCAGGGTTATACCAAAACGACAACTCGCAAAAGCCATGGTGCTAGATCTAAGGTCGGGCATCCCCAACGAGCGGGAACCTGTAACGATGAATTTCAGCGAAAACAATCCATTGCTCGATATCAACGATACTGAGGCCGTCGGTGTTCTGGGGGGAGCTACTAATCCATATCGTATTCTCAAGCACTCCAATATCTCAAGATCTGCCCAGTCCACCATTTATCTTGCGGAACATTCAAGGCTTCGAGGTCTCATAGCTATAAAGGTCCTCCACCCACAAAAAGCGGTTTCCGTTGTGTCCAACAGAGACATCGTTCGATTGTCTGGAAGGTGGGAAAGGCAAGTTAAAAACTACCAAGGCCTGAAGCACAAGTCCATTGTTCAACACTATGGCCATGACGCCCGGTTTCTATCCATATATATGGAGTCAGTCGATGCCCAAGACTTGGCAAGTCGCCAGTGGCGCGCCGTTACCAATGAAAATGAGTTCACAGGAGAGAGAACCGATGCATCAAGGATTGCGCAGGATATGTCCAGCGCACTTAGCTATATACATGAGCATGGAGTGCTTCATAATGATATCAAGCCTGCAAATATTCTATACTCACATTCACGAGGGGGGGTGCTCTGCGATTTCGGCTGTTCAACCACAACCAAGACTTTGCCGTTCACTGGCGGCACGCCATACTATATTCCCCCGGAATTTATTGGAAGGAAAATTCGTGGCCCACCTTCTGATGTCTGGGCACTGGGCATTACCATGCTCTACCTGCTCCGTAAAACTGGTCTCCCTGATGGACGCGCGAAACGAGGCCGCGATCAATCGCTATATTGGCTGATCGCGGGTGTGAACAACAAGAGCATCCCCCATACCACAATTGGTAACGGGGGATCGGCCGTCGATCAAATGATTCAATGGCTTACAGAGGTCCATGCTCTCAGGGCCATCCTCAATGTCAATGACCCGCTTGAGCAACTGGTCATCAAGATGCTAGCACCGAATTCTCATGAGCGTATCAGTGCCAAGAGTCTGGCACAACAGGCAGAGAATCTTGATGAACGTTCTGATGGAAATCAAGTAGACGAATTCCCCCCCATTCACCCCGAAGACCAAAACCCTCCCTGCAATACGCTCCATATTGGGAACCTGTCAGTGGATACAAACGAGGAACAGCTTAAGGCACTGTTTTCCAAACAAAAAGGATACAAGCGACTTTGCTTTCGTACGAAGCAAGATGGATCAATGTGTTTCGTTGAGTTTGAAGACGTCCCGCTCGCTGCAGCGGCACTTTATGGTCAAACTCTTAATGTCCTTGTGCTTCAGAGT
Source organism: Clonostachys rosea (assembly GCA_026958235.1). Lineage (NCBI taxonomy): Eukaryota > Fungi > Ascomycota > Sordariomycetes > Hypocreales > Bionectriaceae > Clonostachys > Clonostachys rosea. Next base: position 818,038 of record CP110204.1, read on the forward strand.
ATCAACGGAGGAGTAAGGCTTAGTTTTGCAAGGAAACCTCTCAGCGTTATATTAAGCAACAATGATGGTCTTTTGGGCGATGACCAAGATCTCAGCCTTGCAGAGCAACGAGAACCAGTTAATACAAACATGCCGCTCTTCACAGTCACTGCGGCAGACATCGCAACAGTGCGCAACACCAAGCCACAGTTAGCACACATGTCCGACGACAAGCTTCGTACCATGTTCATTAACATGAAGCAACGCAAGTTCTTGATGCAGCAGCAACAACAGTACCCTGAAGGTGCAGAGCAACGAGAACCAGTTGATACAAACATGCCGCTCTTCACAGTCACTGCGGCAGACATCGCAACAGTGCGCAACACCAAGCCACAGTTAGCACACATGTCCGACGACAAGCTTCGTAACATGCTCATTAACATGAAGCAACGCAAGGACTTGATGCAGCAGCAACAACAGCACCCTGAAGGTGCCGATTCCAGTGAGAATAATCACAGTCTGCTCGAATTTTCTTTGAGTAATGACCATCAAGTCAGCCTTGAAGAGCACCCTGAAGGTGACTCGCCCTCGCCAACTGCAATTCTGTTGCCGCCTCCGAGTGTGCCAGACATTCCACAGTTGCCTAGCTTGGCCGAGGCAGTACCTCCTACTGACTCGGGATACGCATCTACGAATCCAATTGGCAGAGGATTTGAAGCACTGAAAAAACAGGATAGTCAGGCTCCTGCACCATCGTGGGGCGAACTGGCGAGTGGTGACACCGATGACACAGCTACCCAGTATTCTAATTTTTCAAGCTTCTCGTTTTCGAGAAGCCATAATTTAATATGGGAGCTCGCGAGTGATCTGTTTAACAAGCTTAACTTATCCATCGCGAATGAAGCCATGAAGGAAAGAGTATCCGCCAATCTGCCCGAGTTGCTAAAAGCTTTCGCATTGAGGATTGGCTACAGGGCATCATCCCAAATGCATCGAGACATTATGTCTTTTGTCCATAGAAACAGACGGTCAGTCCCCTTGATTTCCCTGCCTCTTTGGTATCAGTGCAAACTGACGAGTCTCTCTTGGTAGCGACATTGCTTCAGCCTTTATTGATATTGCCTTCGCAGAAGATCCGGAAATCACTGATGAAAATATGGATTCATCAGATGTAATGGATCTGGAAGACCGTATGCGCCTTTGGTACGAGATGAGAATTGAAGATGAGACCCCTCTGGAGAATGAGATGGGGGACTTGAATGTTGATGAGATGACCGAGGATTACGCATTCGATGAGATGGACCAAGAAGAAGAAGAACCATTTGAGTGGGTTGCAGCCTACCAAGACCTCCTCTCCGGCAGTGAGGCGTACAAATGGCTACTCAATCGACTTCTCGGAGAATTTCATCTCGTCCAAACAGAGCCGAATAGTATTCAGACTATTCGTGAGAAGATTGCGACTTTGTTTCCACGGACCCAAAGGGTTAGCAGAAAGGAGACCCCGAAGAGCTCAACGGTTGTATTTGACCTTGACTGGGATATTCATGCGTTCTTCGAGAATCAAGAGTATTCTAGTCGGCCCGAAGACACGCTCGAGACCGTGATTACTCTCACTGGATCTTCCCTGGATGCGCAAGCGGCAACTTGTGCGCAGTATATCGACCAGACTTGGCCTTCAACAGGACATGTTATGATTGAACTCATCAAAGGGGTCCTTGGCAGTGAGGATGGGTCATATCAAAGTAGGTGCTGTATAACGAAACGGATTGTCTATCATGTTAACATTCATCATAGTTGATTCATCTGGCAAGGCAACCTTGCGGACCGTGATTGCGAGACCAAGACTAATGGTGGAGATTTGTGGCGACATAGCATCTGTGATCGAAGTTGGAGAACAATTAGCTTGGCTCGGAGCGGCATTGAGGACGTCGCAGAGGCAGGAAGGCGTTGTTTACTGCACGCCTCAAGTTTTGGATCTCCCACAGGACAGCACATTTCTACACCAGTTCAAGTCACGGCCACTATCTGCAGACCTCCTCTTCTGCCAGATCGGCTTCCTTCAAGAAGATATTCCAGGGTCTCCCGAGCCTATGAATGGCCGGTGCTGGCATGACGTTTTTAGAAATCCTGTCATTGTGCGGGGATATCCCATTCGGCAAAGAGTTGAATACGGTACAGGTCTGGAAATGCCACTGAATATTATGGCAGGTCTCGTCCAAACTCAGCAAGTTGATCGCTTCAAAGACAAGATGTATATCAAGGGATTTTCAACTATGCTGATTTTAACCAGGCGGAACGAGGACAGTCTCTACTGGCACTTGGTTTATAACAAGGACGGAGGTCGTATATCCTACCTGGACGCGGATGAATATAAAGTCGACCAAGCTCAGGATATCGCGCAATCAGAGTTAGAAAGTCTTCGCCATGTGTTGGGATGGTGCTCTGAAGCGAAGTTCTATGCTGGTAACTGTTTTCTGCTCTCTTCTCGTCTCTAATAGCTCGCTGACTATTCATGGGCAGGATCGTCTGAAGCGCATCATCCGGTTGCTCACTCTGGGCTCCCCAGAGCCCACCCTGGATGTGCGTTGGCAGGCACAAAAGTCTTATCCGGGCGGATGGTCAAGGATGGTCCTGAATTTTCCATTGGATCTAAGGATAGGCCGGTACAAATATCCCTAAAAGGCACGATACCCCGATTGAAATGGATATCCACAAAGTTCGTTCTGCTGTGGGATACACTTGATGAACGAGGTTGGTTGGTCAATGGCACAAGTGCTCTCCTTCACGTGGTGCGAGCATCGTTATCTCACGCAAGCAAAGATCCCTTTCGGTCGGCTTTTCTTTTCAAAAATACGGATATGGAAGAAGCAGCAACACCCTTTACTGCCAACTCTGCCGCGGAAGTGTTGATCAGTAAACACAACCGGAATATCAGGCTCTACGAGGATGATGACGAGGATGGGGGGTATATTCTCCTCAAAACTCAGATCGACCACTTTTATAGCCTCCTGGAGAAGCTCATTGATCACCAGGCCGACGTATCAGACAATAATCTTCAACTGACCGATAGGCCACGGAGATATCTTGAGGGATGGGACTTTGAAGATTTGGTGACCGATTGCGACCCTTTGCGCCCAAGGGTAGCCACTATACAACCAATCGGCAAGGGGTGGGTTGATTTTGTAAGAGACATCCATGCTGTTGTGTTGCTTGGTCGCGGCTTTGGTGATATCATACGACCATCAGACACAGGCTTGTGCGAGTACTGGGCGGACTTACCAAAGAATCAGTTCTACATTGCAAGTTGCCTCTCAGACTTGGAGCGTCTGATCAAGGCGTCTGGAGGTCAAGACGACCATGAATGGGTGACGAACAATTTGATATGCCACACGCCTTCAACACCCTTCATGTTTTGTCAGTGCAAGGGCGGGCTGGGACAAGATCATAGCGAGCCGGTTCAAACGCTTTTCCCCTCAACGATGTGTGAGGCCTTACGCCCGAACGTACACCGACTGGAATTGAGAGGCCCCGGGGCAATCATTTTTGGGCACAACTCAAGCTTTCCTTGGATATGGGGCGACACTGGACCTCCCGAAGAGAGAGAATCGGGGGGAACAGACGTGGCATCCAATTCCATAGGTAGAGACACAGATTCTTTCAAGGACAGTGGTATTGGGTTTAGCCCTGGTCCAAGCACGAAACGTACTGGTACCCCTTCTTCTACGACAAACACGAGGAGCTTATCTGGATCCATGAGTGAGCTGCTCATGCGGTCCATGGGGGAAGAATCGATCGCTGCGATAGAAAAAAGAGCGTACACTCGAGATCGATATACAGTAGGGATCATATGTGCCCTATCTAAGGAACTTCTGGCCGTCCGAGTACTCTTTGATAGCAGACATTCTGGCTTCAAGACAGGAGTCGCGGATAGCAATCAGTATGCCCTCGGGGAGATAGCGGGACATCTGGTTGTCGCCGCATGTCTCCCGGCCGGAGAGTATGGAACCAACTCCGCGGCAAGTGTAGCATCCAACATGAAGCGCAGCTTTCCATTCATCCGGTTCTGCCTCTTGGTCGGCATTGCCGGTGGAGCGCCATCACAAAAGAATGATATTCGTCTTGGCGATGTCGTCGTTGGCCTTCCTACCGAGTCGAACCCCGGAGTGTTCCAGTATGACCTCGGAAAAAGTAACGAGGACAACTCGTTCTGTCCCACTGGCGTGTTACAACGCCCTCCTCGCGTTTTGACCAACGCCATCAATGCCTTGCAATCGGACCCGGAGCTACGAACAGACCCGTTGGGACCTCACCTGGAAAGAATCATTAACGATCTACCGGAGTACGGATATCCAGGGTCGGAACTAGATGTGCTTGTCCCATCTTGCGGCAGTCCGTGTGAATCTCAACAGATACCTGATACTTCCTGCCCTCATGTTCGTCAACGCGCTCAACGTGCGACGAATACACCATTCATTCACTATGGCCTTATCGCTTCCGGGAATCGCGTGGTAAAGAATGCAGCGTTCCGTGACCAGTTAACACAAGAGCACGGTGCACTATGCTTCGAGATGGAGGCTGCTGGTATCATCAATACAATAGATTGTCTCGTCATTCGCGGCATCTGCGACTATTGTGACGGGGCAAAGAATGACACCTGGCAAGAATATGCGGCAGCAACAGCAGCAGCATATGCGAAGCTCTTGCTTGGCGCCGTGGCTCCGGTAGAAGAGGATAATGTCGACGATTGTTGGAGAAGTGGCGATGAACCTAGAACGAAGAAGCGGAGATGGATCTCGTAATTCGATTCTTCAGGAATACAAGTTAAAAGAGACTGTGCCGACCACTTGTGGCCGGTCAGAAATATAACGATACACGCAAAAGCATCCAGTCTCCACTTCCATAGAATATCTGGCGGCAGAATCTCCTGTAGACATTACCTTTCTCATCAAAGTTTTTCGAAGAGCCGTGAAAACCGTATCTCAGGAGCGGTTTTTTGTTAGCTCCTTTTAGAAAACGAAATCTTACCTTTTGCCTCTCACCGCAAAGGGAAAGCAGTTAAAAAGAACCAAAGCCAGAATTCCACGATCCTCAAAGCACTTTCTTCCTTTGAATCCCAAAAGTTTCTCATTGACGAGTTTAGTCGCCTCTCTTCTAGTAACGACATTTTCAATCATTCGAATCGACTCTGCTTGATAACCAAAGGAATGCAGAAAAGTGACCAGCTGACAATCTAAGAGGGCCTAGAACTGGTTATCTTTTGTCTTTGAAGAAGCTTAGTACAAGTGCCCGCGGGGAGCCATTGGAAATATGGCGCTAGTATTTGCACTTAAATAACCTTACCTTCTGTGCTCGTCAAAGATCACCACATTGGATAAGAAAGTATATCACTATGGGAAGAGGGGCGCTTATGATCTATCAGCCACGAGGTTGAACAGTCCAAACCAGTCACCAGCATGACCTATCACAGCCCTGACTTTGAATAGCTACAATATGACATGAGCTCAGAGATTTCTCAACCTCGTAAGCCCCCCACCCCCTCTTTATCCCTTAGTGGGGGTTCATTCTCGATCTTTCCTGAGTTTCATTATTCTGTAGAGAGTGAGCAAAGGTCAATCATAGAGATAAGGGCATTACAGGTCTATGTGTAAAGGTCGCTATAAAGTCGTGACATCAATTCGAGATTCTACTTAGAGCGGTGATCACTATATCTTTCGATGTGTAGCTTTATGTTAGGTTCCCTGTCCAGTCTACGCAGTAAGGACTCCTTTAAACATTACTTCGAGATATGGATAGATTTGGCCGAATGGGAGCTTTTTCAATTGCCCGTATACGAGTCAATATACGACAGGTCAGCTGTTCTTTCTTTGTTCCACGTTCAGCCGCAAAGTTAATTGCCGTCTCGCTCGGGGTAGCCGTCATCAGACTAAGTATTCAGCTGATCATAAATAGAGCGGCACGTCTCCCCGCACTCGCCGACAAACTCATTTTCTTTCTCACCCAGTAGCATTCACTGCATCTTGCAAACAATCAGATATGCATCGTATCATAGTTTTGAGCGACGGTACCTGGTGCGGCCGCGAGACTGGCACACGGTCCAACATCTATGAACTCGCCGAGCTCATGGGACTTGAAATCGATAATCCAAACACAGAGGACCAGCATATCCTGCGTGCCCCAACTCTCACGGCTCGGTATCACCATGGGGTCGGTCTCAATAGCACATTTCTGGACTACCTCTTCAACGGCATCACCGCGCAGGATCTTGCTGCCGAATGCATCTCCACTTACAAGTTCATCGTTGAGAATTACACTCCGGACCACGAGGTATGGCTGTTCGGGCTCAGTCGCGGATCATATACAGTACGATGTGTCGCTGGTATGATCAATAATTGTGGAATAATCCGAAAATGCAGAACTGCCGAAGAGACAGAGCTTCTGTGCAAGGAGGTCTACCGTATTTACCGCTCGCGATATGCCATCAACAGTCCGCATTCAGACGCGTCCAAGGAATTCCGCAAAGAGAAATCCTGGCCTCTTGTGGGTGATGAAGACTCTTCAGAGCACCGCCCCAAAGCCCCCGTTCGTTTTATGGGCGTCTTCGACACTGTCGGTGGTCTGGGCATCCCGACCTTTACCGGAGGCGTCGGTCTCGACTGGCCCGGATTTTACGACAACATTGTCTCCTCCGTCGTGGATCAAGTGCATCACTTGGTTTCTCTGCACGACAGGTTCTATATCTTCCAGCCCTGTCTTGCTATTCGAAAGGATTGGTCAAAGTCGGGCATTGAAGAGGAGTGGATTCCGGGGGTGCATTATGATCTCGGCAGACAACGATTTCGTTTCTTTAGATTCGGAGCCGGACTAGTTGAGAAATGGCTTGGAAACTGGAGCTTTGCTTCCAAGGTGATTGAGCCAAATGAAATACTTGCAGACTTCGCACTATCGAAGATGCTGAGGGCTATTCACAGCCAAGATCCCACTTACACTATCATCTCCAAAGCAAAGCTGGATGAGGCCGAGGGACGAATCAAACGGCACCAGACTTCAGGCGCACCTAACACTGGTGATGGTGACGTCTATGCTAAAATTGCGCAGTATGCGCCGTTTGGACAGCCTCTCTGGGGTATTCTTACAGCCCTGTCCAGGATGGCACCGGCTATAATGGAGCTGTTGCTTGCACTGCGAGATCGGCTGATTCCTGATACACGAGCGAGTGTGTATGATTTCATGGCAGTTGACAAAAGTGTATCTGAAACACAGTCTCTAGCACAGATTGCCCGAGTGTCCGCCGACAGATATCCATCTCAGACATTCCAGTCTTGGGCCTTGAGAGGAGGTGTGGCCACTCATTGATGCAGCTAGTTATGGGATTCGCCTCATGATGCAGGTTCATAAGAGCTCTGCGTGGGAAATAGTCTGTTGCATTTGTTAATATCAACATATTCCAATTAGGAGTGTGCATAATAGCAAACTTTCAGAATGTAAATCATTAACTACAAGCTCTAATATTACGAATACCACAACGTCTAATTTCCTTCAATACTCGCGTGTCCGTGTCAAATCTAATCGGTCTATATTCACCTTGGCTTCGCACCCATTATGACCAAGGAGGGTCTCATTAAGATTGCGAACTTGGAGAACATAGAAATTCTCAAATCTCCTCTTGGTCCACGTCGTATTGTAGGTGCTTCTCGTCGATGCCAAAGTTGAATATCCCAGAGAACCAAGACAACTGCGCAGAGGTCCATATAAACATCTCCTTTGCCCATAGCCCAAGTGGCGTGGTCTTCCTCCGCGCCTTGCCATTCTCCACGGAGCGCGCCACAACATCGGCAATACGAGGCTTTCGAATTTCCTCCACTCTTTCAAAGGCAGCTTCGAATGATGTGGTCTCTCCTTGGCTCTGGAGAACTCGTGCAAGGATGAAAATGTCCTCCAAAGCCATAGAGACACCCTGGCCTGCGTGAGGAGGCATAGCATGCGCTGCGTCGCCCAGCAGCAGAACTCGGCCTCTTGCCCATCTGCCCGGTGGTAGTTTGTGAACCGGGTAAAAGTTAACGACTCCGGTGCTCTCGACAATCTCCTTCAATAGACTGCCCCATTCCCCCTCCGCATTCTTCAATAGATTGGTGGCTGTCTCTTTGAAATGTTCAACCTCTTCATTTCGACGAACCTCCCATCCGTCCTTGACATCCCCTGATTCGGGAAGAGGAATTTCTCTGGAAAGTCCCCAAAATACCTCGTCATGCCGAGCAGTGCATGGGGCAGTAATGAACATTCCATCCTCGGTCAATGTGACACCGAGGTTCTTCATAGTTACTCGCGCAGACTCGGAGAGCGGGACAACGCCTCCCAGGCCGGCCATTCCAGTGTATTCTGGGACACGACTGGGGTCGACGTAAAGTGTTCTAACTGCAGAATGAATTCCGTCACATCCCAGCAGGAAGTCTGCCGAGTCCACCGTGCCATCAGAAAATGTAGCGTTTACTCTATCACCTTCCTCCTTGATGGAAACGACACGCTTATCGTAACGGATAGGGATGTTTTCTCGTTTGACTGCCTCAAGCAGAACTTCCACGAGTGCTGTTCGCTTAATCCGCAGGTACCCAAATCCGGTTTTCTGGAGGGCATCACCAACGAGAGGTCGCTCGGCCAAGACCTGTCCACGGACGGAATGGACGGTTACAAATTGCGCACTGCTGCCACAAGCCGTGAGCTTTCCATGTAATCCCAGGCGTGCAAGGAGTCTCATCCCATTGGGCATGATTCCAATCGCGCCACCAATCGTGGTGGGTTGTTTACGAAGCTCGTAAATGGTGCATTGGAGATTACGGTTTTGCTCCTTGAGGCAGAGAGCAGCCGCCAACCCGGCCGGGCCACTTCCAATAATTATCGCCTAAAACTTTATTAGTTTCTATGAACATTATAAAGAAGTAGTGGAATCCAGCTTCAAGTAGTGACTGACCTTGGTAGCTTTCGACATGATTGACAGCAAATCTATGTTCGGGTAGAAGAATGGGGGAATGTATGCAAAGATATCTGTAGCTTCTTTGAGATGAGGCAAAATCTATCGTGTTTCTATCTATCCGTCAACAATGAAGTTCTATCTTTTCCCTCTTATACACCATTATCAGACTCACTTCTGTTGACGTCGCCGCGGCGTGAACTGCCATATGCAGTTAGTGATTCCGCGGGCCCGCGGTGATCCACACAACGGCCAAGTTATTCCCCGAGGACGGGCAACACGTAAGCGAAGACCGGGCTTCAAGTACGCGAGCAACATAAGCTTGGGGGGCTCGGAGAAAACTAAAGGACCTCTCGTGGATCGTATCATCTTGTGTCACTGAAGCTGGTCTCGGGGTGTTCCAGTAATCATGGGAGTCTCGGACGTGTGGCCGTTGCTGTGGCATGTGAATAGCGGTACTTGGTTGCTTTATATCTTGTAGCAGGCTCAAATGCTGCCTAACCAGGTATTTTGCTATTGTATGCTGGGCTCCCAGTCTGTGTATATGTCTTCTAGCAACATGTTCCAGTCTGTAGCCTCCAAATCTGGGGCCACAGCCCAGAAGTCGTCCCATAGCTGATCCACCCCAGAGCTGCCGCTATCCATTGCAGAAACGCTACCATCAACTGAAATTGAGATATCCTGGTTCATTGAACCCATTCCAGGCTCATCGCCCACCTCTGATCCGATCGGCTCCAGTCGTGGCGGGTGTTGGGCGAGAGCAACTTGCGCTATCACCGTTTCAGGTCTCCGCGACATTTGAGCTCTACGCAATGAGAGCGGGTTCGCCGTTCGCCTTGACTCTAAAGTTGTCATCAGAGCCTGTAAGTTCTTCTGGATTGTCTCCACAAGCGTGATTGAGTCCTCTTTCGAACTCTCCAAAGTTCTATATGCCGCCATCACTTTGGCCTTCCTGTCCTCCGCATCCGGTCCCTCGGGATTAATGGACACGTCTGTGGCCAGGGTCAAGGCCGCGAGGAATACGTGTTGCGTAATCTTCCAAAAACGGGCTGGATGGCAGCCTGCTTCTGTCCCAACTTGGTCCATAGCACGCCTCAGCTCCAGGACTCGATGGGCAGACCGGATGCACATGGTTCGTGAGTATGCGTACTCTGGATTCAGCGAACCCTCTAGGTGATACAGGCGATGAAGTCGGCAAATGCGTGCGTGAAAACCAAAGTTGGTGGCGAGCCGTTGCAACGCAAGATCGGGTCCCTGCGCGCAAGCATCCTGGCTCATCCTTATACTATCAGGATCTAGTTTGAGAAAAGGAGGGAGTTCATCAAGGTGATTCTGCAGCTTTTGTCCTATTTCTAAGACGACACTGTACTCGGGTTCGTTACCCCCCAGCAATGTTGGCCCCATGATGTCTACAATCTCGCGACAGAGGGTGGCAAATCTGACGCGTGCTAAAAAAGTAGACATCGCTGTTGGTGTAGAGAGTGGCAAGTCGGGCACTGGCATAGAGGCCACGATATGGTGATCATCGACATTCTTCGGATAGTCCACTTTCATGTGCTGCGGATGAAAAGAGTAGACACCATCAAACGGGCCTCCAGCAAAGCTCATTAGCCTGTAGTTGAATGTTAATCGGTTGCCAAAGGAAGAACTAATTTTCTGTGCAACTCACCAATCATCCGCGACCATATGCCACCAAATCCTCCGCTGGACTTCAAGCTCAATCTCATTACATCCATTCCGCTGTCGCTCCTCCCGCGCCTTGGCCGTATCGAGACGGTGAATCTGCAAGAGACGTGCAATAAGCAAACACCGGCTCCGTAAAGCAGACAGTTTATGTGAGAAGCCATGCCCATTGACGAAAACCACGGCCAAGTTGGCGGTTCCCGCCAGGCTAATAGTTGTCGGTGGCAGTGGGCTTTCCGTGTCCTCCAGTATGGACAACGCCACTTGGCTGTAATTAGCGAAAGCTGTTTTGCATTCAGCTTTCGTGGTACGAAGCTTCCTCAACATCGGCCGTGTCCATGCCAGTGCTGCCCCTGAAAATATACTAAACAACAGGAGGAGACTTTCTGGGTCAATTGCGGTTCCACTCTGGAGACTCTTGTATGACTCTTGTACAACTTCATACGTCCATGGAATGTGTAGGAACCCAGAAGTAGGATGGAGATTCTTAGTAAACTGATCAAATAAGAAATTGGCCTCTTCGAGTGGAGGCAGAAGCCGAGAAGCATCTTCTACTGGCAAGTCATTTGGTCGGTAGATTTTCTGAGATATATCCTTGAACGAACAGAAATCTGCCATATGCTACGTCAGCAACTCGCCTCAACTATTCATCCCTTCATTCGTACTTAGGCTTCTCTTCCGCGGCGATTGGCTGGGGTTCGTCTCATCTGTCTGGTTAAAGACTGCCTCCTCTAGTCTGCGAATTCTTGCAAGTAATTCTCCCGAGGACCTGAAAAACAGTACGTCAGCATCGAAAACAACTATGAGTAGCAAGGGTCCGTACGGCGCGGGTTGATCAGGCGACGCCGAGACCACTGGCGAGCGTGAATTGGCCTGCTCAATGCCCTCGGGAGGAGCGGGGATACGGTCTTCCCTTTCCATTATCGGATGGCCGTCGCCCGTGCTGTCTGTATAATCACACGGTAGATTCCTCAGGGAGCAGTTCGCGCAGGGCTGCTTTCGGTCGCAGCGACGCTTTTTCTCTCGACACGCGCGACACGACAATGGCAGCCGATTCCACCGATGAACAATCATGGTCGGAGCTCCATCTCGGCCTCTCTTCATCGCGTTAGATTGCGTGAAGAAAGCCTTCATATGAGTTTCGGAGCTATAAATTGACAGAGGAAAATTCCGATTAGTTAGCCCTGACTTTTCCGGCTTTATCATTAGACCGTGCCCTGATACAAGCAGTAAGACGGCAAATCGGCACCTGAGTCAGGACCAGCCCCTTGCAATTTTTGTTCATAATTAAAGGGCCATTCACAATGAAGGGGCCTGGCATGAGTACACCAGAATGCTAAAAACCTCTTCAATCATCACCAATTCCAAGGCTTTATTGAAGAACGAAAAGAGGTCACTAAAGCTACATTGCGAGAGATATTCTAGTAAACAGTGTTTCGACTTTAGAACTGAAACAACAGAGGTCAACCATGTCCCATGAACATAAGTTGTCGATGAAAGGTGTCAACTCACCCGTTCCAGAATATCTTTGTGACTTTATTAATTACATGATAATTTTTATTCAATCTCAGAAGCATCAATCTGACCCGACAAACTAATGGTGCTTCACTGGCAATACGTAATGTGTGGAAACTGTTGGTGTGGTATAGGGTAGCCAAATATCTCGACTCAAACTCCATCGCCAGCACTCATTCAGCAGTGCGCGCTCGTAGAAAGGGTTGAGAAAATAGTATGAGATTAAGAACAGGGCTCCTAGATCCAATGTGGATTAATTTACCTTATTCCTAAGCTTTGTGGCGAAACAATGATTTCAGCCAAGAGCACGCTTGGCCGCCAGTACAAGAATGAGCAGCAGATTACCCAATTGTTTCCGCCAGCAGTGTCTTTTCAACCTAATGTGATTGAATCCTAAGAATACAGAGAAGACCCCATGGGTATTTTAAAGAGGAAAAGCTGTTGCCTTGTGATTTAAGGTTGATTTAAGGTTCGATGATCCGTCACTCTTCTAAATTTGTGCCAAGGGGAAGAAATCAAGGTAAGGGGCACTGTCAGGCTCGGCAAGCTTGGCGTAGTCTGGGATTGGCCTCTTATTAGACTTGTTTTTCAAACCACGCGAGTCGTTGACGTATGCGGTTCTTGGCAGATAAGAGTCAAAACTGTATGGGTGGTTAATAAGACAACCAAGGCGGCCGCGACCCCCTTGGTTGTCTTAGTTCGGTTCGTGCTTTGGTCCGCGAAGCATTTATTTATCTTGGTACTTAGACATCTCTCGGTGGAATTTACTTCTCTTTTTCTTTATTTCTGTTCTCCTTCATTGTGACTTTCGCAAGTCGGCCGACGAACTGATCCCATCCCATGGCAAACGAGAGCAGTGGACAGGCGTTCCCGGCACACCAACACCCTGCTCAATGTTCCGACAATGTCAAATATTTGAGCAACGACGAGATCCAGCAATTCATTGATGATCTCGATCACAATGACGACGGCTTCATCGACTACAACGAGTTTGAGCAAAAGTTCGATCAAGCCCACCAAGAGCTTGTGCCCAAACCCCATGCACACCACATCATCAAACGCGGGCATGACTCTCATGACAGAGACGCCCGACACGTCTTCCTCCGAAGTATGATGGGCTCGGACGCCGATCGCATTTCTCGTCAAGACTTCGCAGACATCGTTCGACAATGGAACATTCCTTCCTTGATGCAAGCCAAGAAAGAAGAGGAAGACGAGAAGTCGTACTTCCGACGGCGGCCGGGCTGGCGCAAGATCAGGGCCTACTGGGCTGTCCACGGCCCTGAAGTCGCGTTCCTCGCTCTTGTGATCTCGATCCAGGTTGCTTTCGGCGTCTGGCAGCTTGTGAAATACTCCATGGCGCCTGAATACCGGGCTGCGTTTGGTTGGGGAGCTGTCATGGCTAAAACCTGCGCAGGCGCCCTCTACCCGACCTTCTTTTTCCTCATCTTGAGCATGTCCCGGTATCTGTCAACGGCGCTCCGCAGATCGTATTGCATTTCAAGGTTCATCAATTGGGATTTGTCCCAGGATTTTCACATTCGAATTTCTTGTGTGGCTATTCTACTTGCCACGCTGCATGCCCTCGGCCACCTGGCTGGATCATTTGTCCACGGGAGCAACTCTGTCAATGAGCAAGCGGTGGCCGATGTACTGGGACCTGACTGGGTCCCGCGTTCTTACATCGCCTACATTCGCTCCCTTCCCGGGTTTACCGGTCTTACAGCGCTCGGACTCATGTACGCCTTGTCTCTTCTCAGTATCCCGCAGGTGCGCCGTTGGAACTATGAGGTATTCCAACTCGGACATCTTCTGATGTTCCCAATAATCGGCTTGATGATGGCTCACGGCACAGCCCACCTTCTTCAATGGCCCATGTTCGGCTACTTCCTCGCTTTCCCAACGTTGCTGGTGTTCGTTGAACGGGCGATCCGTACCATGCTAGGATTCTACTCTATCTCTGCTCGGCTCAAGGTTCTGGATGATGAAGCGGTGGAAGTCACCGCTGTGATTCCAAGGGAACGTCTGTGGAAGTATCGCGCGGGACAGTACATCTTCCTGCAAGTCCCTAAAATAAGCTTCTTTCAGTGGCATCCATTTACCGTATCGTCTTGCCGCGGTAAAGAGGTGACTGTCCATATCAAGACGGACGGCAACTGGACCAGGAGATTACGCGAGCTGGGTGGTACAACAGGCGATTCAGAGATCCGTGTTGGGGTAAACGGACCTTTCGGCGCTCCCGCTCAGCGTTTCTATGATTTCAGTCATTCAGTTATCATCGGTGCTGGCATAGGCGTCACTCCATTCTCGGGAATTCTTGCTGATTTGCAGCACAAGGATGACCTGGACCACGGTGGCCCATTAAGACCGACTGTGCATCCTGATTCATTGGCAGATATAACGCAGACTTCACCAGGCCTGACTGAGAGCTTGAGTGATGAGACAGCGTCAGCGGGTCAAGTAAGAAATGAAGAGCTCTCGAACGATGATGCTAGGGGTTTTGCAGATGACTATCGCCGTGTGGATTTCCACTGGATGGTCCGAGACAGAAACTACTTGCTTTGGATTTCCGACCTCCTGAATGAAGTCTTCGTTAGTCAAACTTGGCATCGCGAGAACGAACAACGCCGACACCTGGATATTCGCCTCAACACACACGTCACAACCAAGAGCAAGAGCGTGGTGACACACGTCTACCGTTGGCTTTTGGAAATGCACCGTACCAAGGAGCATCCGGTCTCACCGCTCACTGGCCTGTTGAACCCTACACACTTTGGACGGCCTGATTTCGATAAAATTCTGGACGAGCATTATGACGAGCTGCGGAGAGATCAGTTGAGGAGGCAAAAGAAGGAATTGGAAAGCTCTCCAGGCCTTGGAGACGACGTCGACAAGGAGCTCAAGGTGGGCGTTTTCTATTGCGGAGCGCCGGTCGTTGGAGAGATTCTCGCCGATAAGTGCAGAGAGTTGACCACGAGGGGCCGGCATGATGGGAGTAAGATTGAATATCATTTCATGGTCGAAGTATTTGGATAGTGGAATTGAATGGCCAGACATTATTTGTCCGTATTCTATGTCTCTCTGTCGCACCGCACAACATGTAGAGATGTAGAACCATAAGATTATCTCATCTTGAAATCAAAATGTCTTCGGTCAGTTAGAAACGCGACTAGGGGTCCAATCCACTCATCTTAATAATAAATCAAGTCTCGTCCCAAGCCAATCTAAACGGCTAGAATAGCGCTTATCCCAGTACTACCTTTTTATTGGCGAATCCCGCTCTCAACGTGATGGACAAGATGAGCCACGTGGGTGAAACAAGGCCTTGGAATGGCGCAGATCGTCATCCGCCAAAACACCATAAAAACAAGGCGTCAGACTCCACTGAGACGATTACTGTGGCTACTGTACCTTATCGGTAGGATAGGAAGAGACTTGGACAGTTGGGGCGGTGCACAACCATAATTCTCTCGTTGTGACATGGCCAGAGTTGACTCCTGGATTCATTCGCTTCTTTTCGTTGTACACACCCGCTCCCTCAGTGTTCCTCACACATTCTTTTGAGTCCCAGGACCGGAGCCATGGTGGTACTCAGGTCGCTGCGCCAGTCGTCTACGTACCTGTACCTCAAGGCGTACTGGCTCTGTGCCCTGGTATCCCTCTTCAAAGCTACGCCTGTTTCTTCCGGCATTGAGCACGCGAGGAACCAATTGCACTTGGACAAGATCCAAGAGTTTGCAAGCCGCAATGCTCAGATAGCCTTTGTCAGAGAAGCGCGGGCAGCAAAGAAAAGGAGGCTGGAGCGAACCATGAAATCCACACCAACGCCCGAGCCAGGCAAAAGAACGTCCGTGACTTTGAATTGTAGCTCGCCCGTGAGGACGACGGTAGAGAGGTGGTACCACAGGACTGCGGATCTCACCCAGGTCAAGAATCTTCTTCGCCGGGATGATATCGACTACAAGGTGTATCCCGAGTTGAAATGGGACGCGTCTGTCAGGTGCTCGCCTGACTTGCATCAGGAGGAAAAAGCATTCATAAACTTGCGTAAAAGGCGCATCTCTTCTCAGGGCGAGGATTCTTTACACAAGTTCCTGGGCTTGCCACCAGATGAGTTGGTTGATCCCCGGGATGTGCCCCTGGTGTCTCTGGGGGGTTCTGGCGGAGGTTATCGAGCAATGTACGGGTTTGGGGCCTTCATTTTTGCATCGAAGAAGCTGCATCTCTGGGATTGTATCACCTGGGTGGCCGGAGTTAGCGGAAGTTGTTGGACGCTGGGTGCCTACTACACGATTGCCGGCCACGATATTGGCAAGCTCATGCGGCATTATGTGACCGTCGCTCATGAACTCGCCCACCCCATGAGTCTGTACGCCCTTAACGTCGTGGCGCGGAGCAGCAAAGGAATTTATTTTCTCATTGGGCCTTTACTTCGAAAGGTGGAATGTAGCATTATTGGACTGGGTATCATGGATCTCTACGCGACCCTGATCACGACGTATCAATTTCTGTCGCGGCAGCCAGGAATGAGACTTAGCAGAGCTACTTTCCAATTCTCAAAGGTTTGGGGTCGTTCTTGTGCCAAGACAGCAGCAGAACCCATGCCAATCCTCACAGCTGTGAGAAGGGCCCCTAAAGATGCCGAGGGAGTAAAACCACACAGGGACTCTTCGATCAGCAAGGGGCAACCTCCAGATCGATCACTGTTACAGCATGATGCTGATTGTTTGAATGCACGTCTAGTCCGCGAACAGGAACGCCCCAGGGATGAGCTAGGAAACATCATCCGACACGATGGCCTCTTTCAGTGGTTCGAGATCTCTCCTCTGGAAATTGGATGTGTAGATATCCAGAAGTACATTCCCACGTGGTCATGGGGGCGCACCTTTGTTTCTGGTCATTCCTCTGATCGGCGACCTGAGCAGTCCTTCGCACTCTTACTCGGGCAGTGCACAAGTGCTCCGGCTGGGCCACTAACAGGCTACATATCCGCCCTTCTCGCTTCCCTACCGAAGGGTACGATGATGTCAAGGGCGCTATTCGCGATAAATAGATTTATCCGCCAGAAGAAATGGGAGAGGCTCTGGGTGAATCCTATTCGTGCTGGACACGACCCGAACCCTTTTTATGGCCTCAATTTCCCGTTAAACCACAACAGAGACGCACTTGAGGTAGAGGGTGCCTGGGACTCTGTGGAGGGTGAGAGTACTGCTAGTGGGAAAAGTACGACTCCTCAGGGCGAGTTAACGAAGACTCAGAAATGGGAAGCGCAAGGGAGAGTCAGACTCATGGACAGTGGGATGTCAAACAACCTGCCAAATCATGTCTTGGCACGAGCAGAGCGCTCTGCCGACGTCATGATCTCTTTTGATGCGTCATCAGATGTTCAGACACATTCTGCTCTTCAGAGAATACATAATTTCGCTGAGGATAGCGGCATCCACTTGGAGGATTGCACCGATCTCTTTGAGCTGCCCAGTTCAAGAAGCGAGGAGGGTGCCTTTGGACCAGCTGCTGCTCACATCGAATTACATCATCTTCAACAATATGCACAGGTCTTCAGAGGAAGAAGACACGATGGCCAAGTCCTTTACATAGTATACTGCCCGCTACTGCCAAACCCGGTTAATCCTCACTATAACCCTTCCGTAAGTCCCAGGAATTCTCACAAAGACATGTAAGAATAGCTGACACCTCTGAAGAAAGCAGCCTTCTCGAGTTCCTACAATCTTGTATGGACACCCGAGCAAGTTAGCACACTTGTTTTAACAGCAGAGTCCAACCTCTCAGATTATGCCATAACGGTGATTCAACAGGTGATGAGAAAAGTTTACATGGATAAAAAAGCGCAGCGGTTAGAGTTTAGCCAAGCTAGTCAACATGATATTGGTTATGCCTCCTACCAAGGCTTGGGACATCAACGATATAGTGCTACTGGATAGTAGATGCCATATACAACATATTCATACAAGAACCAGACCTTGAATATCTGAATCTATACAACTCTAAAATTCTTGTGATGTACTATTGGCTCCTTCCAACTTAGACCAGTTTACGTGCCGTGCGTTCTATGAAGGACAGTCCATACATAGTATGCCAGAGAAAATAGCGTCAGTGTGCTTAAAAGCAGCTGAACTAGAGCAGTTTTCTCGATAGTTCCCTTCCCAAACGCACCGGACATTTTCCTCCGCTCCTCATCTGTTACGCCCAAAGGTGTGGTTGTATTAACATGGTCTGGGATCCATTTGAATAAGAACATGGCCTTGTATCCTAAAGCTCCTTTCTTCTTATTAAAGACGAAAGCGTCATAGTAAGAACGTTTCATGAACTATTGCCTAGAATTAGTAGCATAGCCAGTAATGGAAAGTGTGTGACTTGCCTCAATGTTGCGGCGATCTAGATAAGGAATCGATGACGTGATGTAGCTGATGAGCATAAAGTGCCAGCATTGCGAGGCCACGAGAGCATAATGGTACAGACTCGGTCTCTCAATTTCTAGAGCTCGCGCGAGCTGCGGCCCGTTCAACCACCAAGTCAAGGCGTTGATATAGCCGCGGGAGGCGTAGATCGGTGGTTCCCCCTCAAAGCCTGTGATGATGTTATTCGCCAACGTGGCGGACTTCTTTGTCGGTCTATACTCTGAAACGAGCAGAGACTCCATCATGGCTTTGGCCACCTCTGGTGTTGCCATCCAATCATGCGGTGTGCCCATCAGATAAGCTACATATCGCCAGAGAGCAAGGTAATCAAGACTCTCCCTCTTACTCAGATAAATGCCCTGACGGGGATACCCTAGCCAAATAACTGTAGAGCTGAACGTGTTGATGGTACCGATACAGTCGAGATCATTGACGGGAACTCCGTGATCCTTGACGCTGTAGTACTCAGGCTTCTCCCGAGCCAGCTGCATGATACGGCGACGGACTGAGCTGTGAAGGAGTCGCACACGGACGGAGGCTTCCCACCCCTCACCACCGGGTTGAATGGACTGGATATCCTTGTGTACACCGAATGTGTGTTGCACAGTCTCCATCAAACGCCGTTTGACGGCACGGGCACCAAAACCTCCAGTACGATCGAGGGTCTCTACCGTCCTTCCACTCGACATGCCGCCAAGTAGAGATAGATGGGTTAGCTTGATCACCTCGTTAGTACGTAGTCTTACAAGCAGGTTGAATCATGAATCTTGATGATCTTACAGCAGTAATGGCAGGGCCAGCGTATCTCCAGAATACCTTTTGCCCCCTTTCGATCTCATCCCAATTGACCCATTCCGGAACGGTGTTGACCTCGTTCCATAGCGCTCGGATCGCCTGGTCGTCATTTTTATGCTTTTCTAGGAGCTTAAAAAGGTCCCTCGTTAAGGACTTTCCTTTTGGCTCATAGGCTGTTTGTATGTCTTTTCGAGGAGCGATCGGGGTAGGCGGGCTCAGTTTGTCCAGAGCTTCCAGCGCATCAGCCGATAGTGTGTCGTAAGAGTAAAGATAGTGGTTTAGTTGGTCAGGAGTCTGATGATATGCAGCCCATCTGAACTTGAAGCCGTACCAATCCAGGTACTCGCCCTGCGTTGGGATTTTAGACATGGTAGCACTAGGATAGCAGGAGTCGTTTGGTGTTTGGGGAGACGTTCGGGGCAAAATAGTATCGCGACGGTTGAACCAGAGGAACCTGCTCTCGTACTTGTCCAGTATGGGTTAATACATGCTTGCTTCAACCTCACGAAACTGAAGACGATGCGTTCTATTAATACCGATCACGCGCCAACGTTTGTGCTTGCATTACAGATTCCAAGCAGAGTTGGTGTCAATATGTTACCTTTTTGGAAAGGGCAGAGACAGGATTGGTAACCACTTCGCTACCTAGCAACCTTGGCGATTAGAAAGCCGAGGCTCCTGAAGGTAGAGGGAACCATAAGGCAGCTCAATCTATTATAGGCACACATTCTCATCTTATCCCCGCATTGTTATGTCCTTCTCTCTCTCTGCTACCAACCGAGGCAGCCTTTTCCCGGGATCTGCGGGGTTATGGGGGACTGCAACGTCATCTCGATTATCATCAGCGCACACTTCTACAATGGGATGGATCTGGCCTCGTGACTTTCCCACCAGCACTTACCGGGTGTTGACGGGAGCACAATGGCACCCTCAAAGCCATAAGGTTGGGTCATTGCTGTGAAGAACGAGTCAACAACCCGGTGGGCGTGTCACCTGCGGCAAAGGCGAGTCACTCTAGAAATTTCCACTCATTCTTTCAATATACGCATCTCGAATTTATGGGCCTCACAGATTAGCCAAACTCTATTCCAAGATGTATCACGCATATTCGTGAGAGTGATGATGCAACCATTTGGAAGCCCTATCGGACTATCGGTATTTTTTAAGGGCCCGATATACCGAGTCATCGTTATATTCGGCCCCAGGTTCTATCATGAAGATCGTCGGCGTGTCAGAGACAGGTCTTCACAATAAACCCCTCACGGTTCTCTAGTTCACAGATTGACGCGTTCTGGTCAAAGGTGTGAAGACTGAGATTAGCCTACGTGTTACGCGGAAATGTAACACAGAATCCATCTATTTATTAACTCGTCTGCCTTCTATTTTTTAGTCGCGTTGCTTCCGATCCCGACGTGGACTATCGAGGTTTCCGAGCAACTGCACGCTTGGCAGCCTGGTCGATGGTGTTCGATAGTGTCTCTGGCATGCTCAAGAACGGCATGTGGCCTGAGCCCAGGCTCTCCGTGAACGAGCTAGCGGGGAGTTGTGAAGACAATTCGATTTGAATGTCAAGGCTGACTGCCTGGTTCTCCTCTGCATAGATGTAACCAACCTCGATGCCGTTTTCCCATGGAGTAAAAGTAGAAATATCCATAAAGGCCTTGAGTGGCATTGAGCTAATAGCTTGAATGTGCTTCTCTGCCTTCAGAGGCTCGACATCGCCATAGAAAGTAGTGGCTGGGTCACTCGGAGTGACAAACTCTCCCTTGAAGATCCAGTTTATCAGTCATTGTCAGATCACAACTTGGGATTTCACACTCACCTGCACATTCCACCAAGGTGGGTAAGTTCCTCCCACACTCTCTAAGAGACTTGCCCCTGACTCAATGGCGAACGAAGTCACGTATACGACCATGATTACGCCTCCCTTTTTGCCCCGAGTCCCGAGATCAGTTACCCCGAGGCCCTCAACAGCGCACGAAGAGGGCGCGCCGCCGTACGAGTGGGCTACTACCACCACGTCATTGCCCTCTTTGACCAGCTTCTCAATCTTTGAGCGTACATTGGCGACGTCTTCTGCCAGGCCTATGTTGGGATTCGTGGCGCCGTGGGTGGCCAAAGTTGCTGCTTCCGTGAGATAACCCCGCTCATTGAGGTTTGCCCGGACATCATCGAATATCTCCGGTCCATGCCACTCTCCAGGCACGAAAACGAGGGCGGGGAGCGACGACTCGGGTGATGTGGCGGCCATTGTGGTGTTTCGGTCAAGTGTGTGAAGGAAAAGAGAAAAGCTTCTCTGGTGTCGCAAAATACTTCATAAAGGTGGGGCCAGACCAATAACTCCTCATCTCTTAGCGATATCGTCAGGTATGGACCTCATAACTGTGTCTGGGATGGATTGGCTGCCAAGTAAAGATTATAATAGTTATAAAAGTTTACCTTGAGGTAAATCGAAGAAGGCGATGCTTTGTATCTTTTGTTCTTAAGATGCTTTTGAAATGGTCAGACTCCCCCATATGAATAAATGTTTGGATTTTCTAATGATGAGCCAACAAAAGATAAGTCCTCTGGTTCTGGTGAGATTAAATACTAAATTACCCAGGTGCACATGCCTCCTTTTCAGTGCTAACTGAGAAAAGTCCAGAAAAAAAAAAACCAATGTTACTCGTGTTCCATGGGGATGTTTCTACCAGCATGTTTTCTTGGTGTTGGATTGTTCCACGCTCACCAGACTTTTGTCATGTTCAGCCAATTTGTCCAATATTTCCTTATGCCCAAGGGCAAATCTCGCAGCGGTTCCAAAAGCCTCCTGCAAGTTCGTGGCATCTTTAGCACTAGTCTCGAAGTACGGGATATTTCCATTTTCCGCACAGAACTGTAAGGCTTGCTCGGGAGTTACCTGGCCGCATTGTTAATACCGCCTTGCATTCGGGAGACCTTGAGACCTTTGTATAACTAACTTGTCGTTTTTCTCCACCATCGATCTTATTTCCAAGCAAGATCTACCCACGATCAGCATTTCGTAGCATCAAAACACTTGAGTAGGAATTCCAACTCACGACAGGAAAATTGTTGATATCCAGATTAAAGCACGCGTCATGACACCCCTTCAGCCAATTCTTTAAGCTTTGAAAGCTTTTCTCATTGTTTATGTCATACATCAGCACACAGCAATGGGTATTTCGATACCATGGCTTGTGTATTGGCCCAAAGCGTTCGAGGCCAGCTGGATCCCAGAACTGTAATGATCAGTTGCTTCAATTTAGCACTCGATAACTCAGGCGAAGCTCTCATACCTGCAATGTTATCTGGCGATCATTGACCATTGCATCCTTGACCACAAAGTCGGGCGGGATACGTGTCACGAACTGAGTGGAAGGA
Source organism: Clonostachys rosea (assembly GCA_026958235.1). Classification (NCBI taxonomy): domain Eukaryota; kingdom Fungi; phylum Ascomycota; class Sordariomycetes; order Hypocreales; family Bionectriaceae; genus Clonostachys; species Clonostachys rosea. The sequence continues at coordinate 840,775 of CP110204.1, forward strand.
AACAGTTGAAACACCTATAAGATTGGGGTTACGACTTCAAATCAGAATACCATTCGAGAACATCGTTGGGGAGGATAGCGCGGATAAACGCACATGTTGGTTGAGGACACTCGTTTTCCCAACACCGGCATCGCCGAGAAGGATAATCTAATTCCATAGATAGTAAGCTACCAAAAGTATCGTTGAGATTTGCTTTACCTTCCACACACCTTTAAATTTAGCTTGGCGCCCCTTGTGGCCATCTTTCAATGTCCTTAATGTTCAGAAAAAATCTGGGAATATAAAATGAAATCTTACTAGGTTGAAGATACTGTATTTCATCAAGTTTTGTGCTCATGGATCATGCTTGCCCCCACACGCAGGCAGCCATGATATAGCCTGTGTATGACGCGTTTGCAGGCTGCACTCAGTTGTATGCGATTGGTTGTGATAATTGTTGGCCTACGTGCTAAGATGACCAAAGGTAATCGAGTTGTGTTAGGCAGCCGGGAAAGGAGCGAAACGAACACTGGTTTCCAATTGAATTGCCCTGATAGCTGGTTTTCCTGTCTAGTTTCAGCGGATCAGGGAAGGGTTCTAATATTGACGAATATTTCGACATCTGTCTATTCATCTACATGTGCAAACCACGGATCGCCAGGAGATCCATCATCGAGATTCACGTCAAAAGTGACGCCGCTTGGAAGCGCCTTGGTCAAGGCATCGGAGAACCTGGCGTCTCTGATAGCAAAGTTGGCAGTGCCAAAATCATAGTTCATCAACGTATCACGGATTCCAGATGGGAAGCCGTTCCAGCTGACGAGGTCGCCGCGGAACCAAACCCCTTTGTGGTTTTCTATAGCGTCGTCCTTCTCGGTTGCGAAACGGAAGCAGTGCGTGCTGGATCCGTCTTTGTGGTAAACTATCTTGGGATGTTCACCATCCCATCGCACGTCAGACGCAGCCCGAATCCCATAATTTCCGTGCTGGCTGGCCCCGACGTACTGGGCAGCCCCATCCTTCACCCAAACAGCGATCTATAGCAAGGTAGTCAGCAATGTGTAGTTTTTCTCAACTTGAAGTCTTTTCAAGCCACTCACATGCTCTATATCATGACGGTGCCCGCTCAAGAAGCCAATGTACGGAACAGCAACATCTTTCTCGAAGTAGTAGTCATAGATGTAGGCGCACCAGCCGTTGTTGCAACGCTGCCGAACATAGACATTGTTATTGTCCAGATCAGACGCATCACGACAACCCCCCGCGAGGCTCGTCCACTGGTAAGGGAGACCCGCTGAGATCTGACCGTTTGCATCAATGGCTGGGACGTTGTAGCAGCCATCAGTGTCGAAATCCATAGATGGCTGCCATCTCAGGTCATTTGCTGTCGCTTTTAGGGGCAAGGCCTTTGGAGGGTCAACAGCCATGATGCTAGCGGTTTGGTTTTCGTATTGTCCATTGCCCAGATAGATGAAGTCATCGGTCGAAAAGTCAGGAGTGGCCAGTGTGGGCGCACTGTTCACAGCGGCCGGGGCAAGCAGCCCGACGAGAAGAGGAGCAATCCAAGTCATTGAGTGATCCGTCAAGTTCAAAGCGTCGATGCGGTGATACTAATTGTAGTACGTAGTCAGAAGATACTCCTTTCCATCCTCCAGTAGGAGTTACATATGTACCATCTATATTAATGCCTTAAGCGCCATTAACGTTACAGCAAGCTCAATTGCCTCCCTGATTGATTAGCTGTCATGGGGCTCCGAAATGCACGCGAGGGATCACTCTAGGCAGGTGCCCAAGTTGCTGCGGCACGGCGGCAACCTGACCTCTAGATTGGTTAAACACTGATCCTCATCCTGGATCATCCATGCGCAGGGTAGAGCGGTGTCCGAGTTGTGCTGATCTGTGGCCCCCGCTGCTACACCACCTACCCCTTGAGGAAGCTTCCGAAAGTTGCCTGCTCCAGGTTCATAGATTTCCATGTTGATCACATCAACTGCCTGTGATAGAGCCTCCCTCTATTTCGGGGCCCTGGTGAAGCAAAAGCGGTTTTAACTGATTGATACACTCCAGGTCTCTTGAGACTTCCCGTTGTTATCAGTTGACTGAGTCACGTATATCACACTTGGACCAAGTTGTTTATCAGTATGATTGAAGAGACGAGAAAATTATTGCAGATTAATTTTTTTATTAGACCTTTATTTAAGAATCATTGTAAGATTCATATAATCGGATTCAGATTCTCAACCTGAAGTGTTGGCCTCCCACTGGATTCGTCCCGGCTTATCGAGAAAGTGGCCTTGCTCAAGTTCCATCTCTTTCGCGCTGTCTCTACAAAATCCCCCTTATACTGCCCAGAGGAGTGGACATCGTCAGCCATATGGCCGAGACTATCACACCCATGCAGCAGATCAAAACTGGATATCAAATCTTCCGGGCAGTCGACCTGGTAGTTTCTAAAGGCAAGCGCGTAGCTAAGGGCACGTCCAGCGATGAGGAAGGATATTATTATCACGCCAATTAAGAAGCCCGCTATACCCTCATTGATAAACAGTCGTTCCACATCGCGGATAATGTAGACCCCGGTTGATAGGTAGTCGAGTGGCCATTCCACCGGTTCGAAACCGTTCAGAGCAGCTGCTGAAACATATACTGTCGTGTAAATCTTGCTGATAGCATCCATCATATCTTTTCGGAGCGCCTCTGCTGTGCTCGCATCAACACTGACCCAGGGTGTCGACGCATTTCGCCTCGCCACGTCAAATCGATCCAGAATTAGACCTCCAAAATAGGTCGTTTGGATATTGCTGAAAGTGCTCTTCGTGTTGCCAGACTGAAGAATGGCGCGGTCAAATGGGGTTGTCGTTCCTGCGTTGGTCTCTGATCCATTTGAAGGTTTGAAGCTTTTGACTGAGACGACATTCTCACGAACAGCAACCTCAATGTCTCCCTTGACACCTATATGTATCGTGTTTCCCGTGATCACCTCGGTGCTCATCGCAGTAGCATTGGAACCTGGAGCAGGCCAGCCAATGAAAAAGAACAGTTTAGAGTATGACTGGGAGACCGAGGGGCCTAAGTCTTTATTGTCGTCGCTATTTCGAGTACAAGATGCAACGCCAACCTGAAAGTAAAGGTCTACTTCTTTCTCTGCCAGGTCGAAGCTGAGGGAGAGAAGGCATCCGTCATCGGTGCCAGAAAGGGCAATGTTGTCGGTCCCGTTCCCACGCGAGAGCCGATACTGCGACTGATTCAGGAACTTGAGACCCTCTACACGACCACCATGGCCTTGAATGTCGGTTATGCGGATCGTGCTATTATCTCCCCACGGGGTGTCTACAGCGCTATAAGTTGGAAAGGCATAGTCGCTGCTGGCCCATTGCGAGAATATACCCCCATTGCTTTTATACACGTCGAGAACAGAGGCAACCTGCAGCGCTCTGCTATAATCGGTTCGTTCATTGATATTCCCCGAGTTCCAGACTGTCTGTGCCGAGACCTCTGCCTCTGTCGGTTGCTGTCTCAATCTTGTCTCGAACAAATGCGACGAAAGCGGAACGGCGACGATGGAGAAAATTAGCGATAGCGTTATTGTGAATGAAACCATACGATGCGACCTCATCCAGGCGCTGAAAATCGCAATCAATGGAAACTCGGACCGGTAATTCACCAGAACACTCGTATGGCCCTTGTCGCGGCTCTTGTAGAGTTGGAGGTACGGCAGCAGTCTCTGAATCTCTTCATAGCACCATCGCATATGGAGCAGAAGAAGCGAGAAGATCAATGTTGGTATCGTGGTCCACGTAAGCGATATTTGATCGTAAAATGACGAGTTTCCTGTATGGACATACTGCCAATTCCGAATCGTCATGAGGCCGTTATTGCGAAGCGACACGGCCAACGCGACGACTAGCAGTATGAGATAGAGGGCATGTAGAATGAGAAGCCCGCCGACTTTCCATACTAGCCATTGTCTTCTTCGGAAGACTGTTGAGATGTGTTTCTGCGACTTCGTGAGCGAGGGTTCGGGCGGGGTCGATGATGGATTCGGCTGCAGAGGTCGCGTTGAGTTGATGGTTGGAGCCGGTCCCTGGGCAGATCCTTGTTCCGTAGAGACATGATCGAATTCTTCTACAAAACCCATTGTAGAGCATCTATCGGGCACGAGCTAGGGCTCTTCTTTGCTTGCGGCCAGGAGCTCGATCTCGGCGAGCATCGCGATTGTGGGATGGTCAAAGCTGGATGGAGGGGCGCTCCGCTCAGAAGGAAACTAGATTCGCATGGAGCAGCTTATGAGTGCGACAGGCTCGGTAGGGAATTGTTTGCCAGTAGGCCATGCTCAGATTAACAGGTGATGGCAATTTCCCCGGGTTTCTCCATGGACGGCAAGTGTGCTCTCCATGCTTCTTAAGCTGTCCAATAATTGTTTCCATTATAATATGATTCAGGGTTGATTGTGCCCCATATCTTGCCAAAGGATCAAATCCAATATCCCCATCCAATTATGTCTAGGCTTCTGAGCCAGGGTTGGCTGGATGTAGGCTAGACCCTTGGCTATGTTCGATGCTAAGGTTGAATACGAAGTCGCTTCTCAGCCTAGGAAGGCTGTGTTCCCTGTTCGATGCTACCTTGATTTTACCAAGCTTTGCAATTGAATGTGAGATAAACAAGGGGTGCTCCGCCACTCGATGCTTGAAAGCTTTCTCAGTCACATCGCGTGTGGGGTGAGTGACCTCGCGCATTTATTTTTTATTCATGAAATATCCAATGCATAGAGTCATTGGCTTCGTTCTAGATAGCTTTCCCAGTGGCCATGGCTGTCAACGCGTCGCCTATACTGCGCGACATCGCAGACCTACCTAACATTACCCCAGCTCCCGTACCAATCTTTCATATTACAGGGCTACAAGCTCGAGATTGGGCTCAACCGTCCAATTGTGTTGACGAATTTTCAGCCGAGCCTACGGGATGTTCATCTCTGAAATCCATTGTGGCCGAATGCAAGAGTCGGGGCGGTCTAAACGGGGATGATATTCCATCGCAGAGTATGCTTGTCAATCAGACCTCGTTTACAGGTTGCTTCTGCCAACAAGACCTTCTATCTCATATTGTTGAGTAGGCCGACTATCCCAAACTCTACGTTCGCGGGAAGCAATGCCGACTAACATGTCTCACCCCACAGATGTCAGAACGAACACCGTTTATGTATTCAAGACTATCTATTCGACCCCGAATTCACCCGATACCGCGAGCAATGGGCCAGCTTCTGCAGTTCAGCGATCCCATCTCTATCCGTAACGACGCCGTCCACCGTAAAAGTTACCTTCAAAGCCAACACCAACACATGCGCCTACCTTTCCACAGCCTGCGTTCGATATTCGAGATACGTCAGCGATTGTAACTCCCAGTACGAAGTGTCCACATCCCGGGAACTCTGCTACTGCCAGTCTCATGTGCAAGTGGTCGAGTCTCTCTGCTCCATCAATGGAGGGGCCATATGCTCCACGAAGCCGGTGGACTTAACACGCCTTTGGGGATACGATCATTGCGAGACCTTCCTTGGCGATATTGGGGTAAGTTGTGGATCCAGGAACCTCAAGGAATGTTGGAAGTTGATGAGATTCATAGACTTCGACGAATGGAACATGGCGACGCAAAGCAGGCTTCACAGCAACAGGGACTAGTCTGGCACCGCTGGTCGACTACCCACTCACGTATAACTCGATTGCAATTGAAACACACACGACCGCGCCGGGTGGCGGTGGGCCGAGCAATAGTCAACTGTCGAAACGTCTGTTTTGCACCGCCTTGCTTATCACAACGGCGTTCAGTCTTGTCGGCTTCTGAACACCTACCAGCTCTTTTTGAGACTACAATGTCATGCAGCTCGGTAGTCGATCGAGTTCTCGGATCTGGAAGTTCTTCAGACCATGAGTCACGAGTTTACGAATTTCATTGGGAATACGAATGTAATATTTGTTGTTAGACATATTAATTCAAGCACATCATCTCTGACATTGGACATTAACAAAGAATATTTGATTATCGATAGCGGAAGAGAGTTCGAGTATAAAGTTAAAAATAACAATGAAGATGCCAGACCCGGCATATCAACACAATAAATACATAATCTCGATTGCAAATATTGTAGTAGCCGAGTAGCAATCTACAATGTAAGGAAATCTCAACAAAATCAATTCAAAGATACACGAGTCAGGCCGCCTATCCGGAAGAGAGCTTGCTTGAGACTCTCCTCACAGCCACGTTGCTTTTCCTTTTCTGCATAAGACTTGGCCTTTGAAATATCATCTCTGCTGTACCCCTGTACCCCCCTTTGAAGAAGAATATCAAGCACACTCACTCTACCGTGCTCTGCTGCCCCTTCCAGAGCGGTTCGGCCGTGCTTGAGAGCTGGCGCGGCGTGGATTTCGGCTCCCTTATATAGCAGAAATTCGACAATTTGCACACTGCCGCTTATCGCAGCAAGCTGTAGGGCGGTCGCGCCTCCATACTTGGCCGGGGGAGCATTGATGAGCGCATCTTTACTTACTAGAAACTCGACCATCTCGAATCTTCCCATCTCACAAGCTTGCTGAAGAGCTGTTCGTTTTGCACCCCATCGCGCCGGACGGTTGATTTTCGCACCATTCTGTAAGAGAAAATCAACTAGTTGTAGGCTGTTATTTTTTATAGCCTGGAGGAGCGCAGTCATCCCGTCTTCGTCTTGGAATTCTAAGCCTGGCCCAGCATTGACCAAGCGACGTACCATTTGGTTGCCCTCGGCTTCATCTCGGCAATTTGCAATCACTTCAACAAGGAGGGTTTCCTTGGTCCGGACAAGCCAGCGATGCGGGTGAAACTTCAATCTCAGCAATAACTCCAGATCAACGAAATTGCGAGAACAAATAGTTAATCTAACTCTGCTGAGTTTTATGAAATCTTGGAAATTTTGCTTCCCGTCTGGATACTTTGCGAGAAAGGCTTCCACGAGAATATCCAATAGTGGAATATTATGCTGCATAGCGACACTGAAGGCAAGGTTATCCGCAGGATCGTCAGAGGTTCACCATATTCGTGTCACCAACTTCAATCGCCTCATGAAGGCATATCGGGCCCGCGCCTTTCTCCAGGAGGATGACTGCGAGCTCGACATTGCCATTTCTGACTGCTATTCTGAGTGCTTTCCCCAATGATTCGCTATTCATCTCAAGCAAGGCCTCAACAGCGTTCGTGTCACCCTGTTGCACAGACGCCATGACGACTTTCTCCTGAACGTCGAAATCATCAGCAAGGTCAACTATGGTTTTCACAAGTTCAGTATTCCCGCTATTCAGCGCCGCCTCTACTACACACGGATCTTTGTTGAGCCAAAATGTGACATCGTAGCTGATCAAAGCAATAGCAATTTCGAAGTGGGACAACTCTATCGCATCAACAATAGCGAAATTCCATTCGCGAATCTTGATAGGTTTCGTTTCCAGAAGCTGTTTCAGGGAAAAACTGTCGGCTACTTCCACTGTTGCGAAGAGTGCAGCAGCGAAATCTTCCCGTTGTGTCTCTAATATTCTGTTCAGTGCCCCATATTCCTCAAGGCGCTTTATGAGACTGAGGTCTTGCAATCGTATTGCCTCAGCCAGGGGTGTCGTTGGCTTACGGCATCCTCTTGAAGAGTAGTATCTAGTTCCCTCTGGATTGTAGGGATGAGACATGTCATCACAACATAGAGCAGTCCCATTCCTCATCAAGGCGCCCTGCTTCAAGAGCGAGTTCACCAGACCTATTCGCCTACTACAAATAGTAGCGGCAAGATTGCCATGATCTGGTTGGGATATAGTCAGAAAATAATCCGCTACGTCAAATTGTTTGCCCAAGATCGCCCGATTGGTGGCGTAGTTGAGTGAGATGTTCATTTTGTCAGGGTTGCACCCCGTTCTCTCGCAAATTGAGAGTAACGTACTGACGATATGCTTTGCCCTCTGTGGCTCCAATCTTCCCACGAAGGGGTACAGTGATCGGCATTTTGAAATGGTGGGCATGCCTATCGATTCACTGAGCAGCTCACAGATTTCGGCATGGCGGTCTAGAGGCATGGCGGTCTAGAAGCATGGCTTGAACCAACAGTTCGAGCAGTCGATCACTAGTTGTTTCAAAGTAAATAGGATGCTTGAGCAATCGCGTTACTATTGCCGGCTCACTATCCAATATCAGTTTCACAATCTCAGCCGCCTCGCTCTCACTGCAAGCTAAATGAGGTAGCTTCATGTAGATTTCTTGATCATCTGGCTGTCTGTATTGGTCGAATATTACAGTCAGCGGGCAATCGCGGATCGAAAAGTTTGGGCATTTCCAACGGTGTTTATTTCGGCAAACACAATTGAAAGAATCTCCGCCGACTTTGGCACCATGCCGGAGCAGTTTCTGCACCATGGCCGGGCGATGCAAATACGTTGCCAAAGACAATGCCGAATATCGCCTGTCGCCCACTTCGCAGACTATCTCATTAACATCAACCACGTTAGCTCGGCCGGAGGTCGTGCCGAGGATAATACCGACTACTTCTTCGTCGCCAGCCTCAACAGCAGCACGAAAGAGATTATCAGCGAGAGGTTTGGAGAAATTGATGTTCTGCGATTGAAGACAGGCCACGAGGTCCGACCTCGCCTTGGAGAAGTTCTTCAACATGCCAAAGATGATAGCCCGCGGGATGTTTGTGAGCCCAGCAAAGTTGTTCGCAATGGAAAAAATATCACGCTTGAATATTTCAGATGCCGGAATGGCCTGGTGGGCCATTAGGCTGAGCCCATTTGACATTCCCTGGCCACACCCATAATCAAAAAGCAAGGACTGCAGGCCGTCTATGATATGCTGAGCGGGGACAGATTGTATGCTCATGCTCATTCTCAAAGCAGGGTCTTTAAGCATACTCCCAAGCGCGAAAGTGATTCGTTCTTTTGAAAAACCCAACTGGGATTCATATTGCGCCGGGGCTGGAAGCCGTATATAGCTGTAAATGTCGCTCATCCGTGGACTGGACGGATCCCAAGCATTTGAACCGAGGACTAAAGATGCCGGATTGACGGTACCAGGGGTTGAAGCTGGGAGGTGGTCGCTTGAGTTTGCCAATGGAACATCGTGCTCGTCTAATATTAGACCGAAATTCTCAACCCCCACCGTATTTAACGGACATAATTGATTTATATCGAAACCTGGTGACCCTAGACATGTACCTAGGTCACAAAGAAAACTAGGCATTGACCCAGGGTCTTCAAAGCTGGGCATTGGTGAAGATGAAAAGGGGTAGGGAGTGTCCAGTTGGGAGTTCGTTGTGTTCTCTAGGCTTTGGTCCGGATTCCAGGTGGAACTCTCGTGTGCAGACTGATTTTGGGTGTTGGAAGGAAGAACACTCGTCTCGCGTACAAATAGGGCCATCTGGGGTGTGGTCTGTCCATTATTCGTCCCTGAATTTCCACCAAAGTAATCAGTATATGTGCCATCATCACGGCAGTATTCGATGCGCCAGAGACGTGTCTGTCCAGAGGATGCTGATAGTACTGAGAAATATACTGTCAGTATCGTATTACGCGAAACTACTTAGCTCTCACTCACCATTGCTCTCATCAGCCCTCTCCTGATCTGACGGAAAATAGCGGCGTGCTTTCTTGACCTTTCTTTCATCGAGGATCTGGTCACCGAGCCTCACACGCGGCTTCAGGTCACGCTTTTCGAGGTCATTGTAGATGGGAAGAATCGTTTCCCAGTCTTTCCTCTTGATGTTCTTGGCTGCGTTCCATTTTTTGAGCTGTGTTTCATACTGCGCCGCGCTGAAGATCGGTTAGCATCCTACCAAGGGTACATTGTATGCAGCTCAGGTTTCACTAGGTTTCAGCCGTGGTGAAATCCTTGAAATAATCAACCATGATATAAAATGGAGGCCGAGATAGCCTTGTCACTATGATGACTTACGTCGCTTCAAACCCATGGTCGTCTTTCATAACCTGGACGATATTTCGAGATTTTGACTTGGCGGCGTCAAGTGGAAGGCATTCTCCGAAACGAAGTTTTAGAATAGTGTCTTTGTGCCGTGACCACACTTCATCTAGAATGTCTTTGGAAGAGGAAGCCAAGGCCAAAGATCTGATCTATCAGGTATGCTGATACGAAGCAGTGAGTTGTGGTAACTATCTTCAAGATGTCTCCGGTTTATTCGAGTCTCAGGATTGTAGCAAACATAACCTGCTTCCTTTATACTAAATTTGAGCTCCTCAGATTTTGGCCTCCGGATTTTGGTACTCCAGATTTTGGCATGTTGGGCAGATAAGGCTTCCATACGCCCACCCACACTTCCAACTGCCCAATGAACGCGTGACGCGTATATCTCTTGATTGGCTTTCGCACATTTGGAACACACCTCAGTACTGCATAATCACATCAAGACGCACCCGGCACGCCACTATGATTGGTTGTGCCCCTAGCTGAAGGGGTAAGCGAAAATGGCCACCAGATTTTCCTTGAGCTGACCAGTCCTGAATTTATCAGCATACACAAATCAACGGGCTTAAACGTGATTATAAGCATTAAAGCGTGTTTCGGGCAAGCAATCACTGGCTTGTGTAAATACAGCGACAATCCTGATCAACTGATCAAGTCCGCCACCGCAACTGATTAACCCATCTATCGATCCAGGGAATGGGGAGTGGCGGACTCTGCAGAAAGCAAAGTAAGGAATTGTATTTCTTACATATTCCGCCTCGCCGTCGATCATTTCTCAAAGTACGAGGAGGTTGCGCCTTTCTCTACAAAAGGGTCAAGATCGGCCATACAACCATGATTAATTTGGCTGGGCATAAAATTAGTACACTATCAGTGCTATTCTTAGCCAACAACTGGAAGCAAAAGAAGATATGAAGATGCAGTGGAGCATTGGAGATGGTTAATGGTGTGAGCCGGAGCAGGTACACAATGAATAAAGGAATATATCATATAGGACTATGCTATCAAACCACCTCTGCATATACTAAGAGTTGCAACGCATACCTCGCCGCTCAATGGCTCGCGGATTATGCCAGAGAGGAAGGAGGATACAGCAGCACTTGGTGCACCAGGACGAACGGATGTAGTGGTAGGCGCAGGGAGAAGCCATTAATCAGACCCCTTCGAGTGAAGCCGTTGATGTAGGTTTCGATGATGACCTTCTGGCATCCGGGGGAGATCCCTAGACAGTGATTCTTAGGTGATTGTTTGGCCAATGAAGCTGGTAGCTCTTATACTGAAGACCCGCATTTGTATGTGATGCGTAACTTGGCAAGTATAGTCGATCTGGGTGCTGTAGTTGCCATACAATGCTCCAGGAATTCATTCATTGCATTCTATTCTTATATTTTTGATTAAGTTGAATCTAGCATTGGGTCGTACCAGGCGCATGATAGAGTGCAAGTCGTGGAGCGTGGAGTAGTGAACCGTTTGCTTAGGGTAGGTAAGTAACATTGCCTCCCAATCCCGCAGATTCGAAACAGTACAAGCGGCGAACACGGCAGATTGCCATTGCGCCGAAACCTCCGAGATTGCCACAGTTCATCGGCGCATCAATGAATCCTCATCTTCGTCGCAGCGTCGCTTCATAGTATTGTAAAGGAGCCATTTCATCTTTTCTTAGAGTGAATCAGCGGAATACAGCAGCGACCGCTCTTGTTGTCTCATACTCTTCGCATTAAGAGGTCTTTAGCCACGCGAAGCTCGCAGCCCAACCATCCATCGCGCAAATGGCCGAGGACTCCTCCCAGGCTGATACACACTCGTATAGCCGGCGCAGTCAGGGACGCGAGGGCGAGGTGCGGCATATATCACCATCCGAAGCGGAATGGCAGGTCAATTCGCAAAGTGATCCTTCGAACCGTTCGTATGCGGCACCAGATCGAAGTTCACGAAAAGGAAGCTCACGAACACCAAGAGTTCGGGCCTGTAAGTATCACCACACTGGCTGGTGAGGATGTGTTGACTTGAACCGTGGTGGTAGCCTGGTATAGTTGATCGACTAAACGACAGAAGGCCTGAGTTGTAAGAAACACAAGATTAAATGCGAAGTGAGGCGAGGAGAGACAGCCTGCGTGAGATGCTTGCGCGTAGGTACCGACTGTGTCTTTTCTAACACAGGCACACTGGTTCAGGACGATCTAGCGTACGTGTACTCTCGCGAAACTCCTGAGTTAAATAAGAGATGACCTCGGCTGATAAGAACGTACACTCTTAGATGGAAATCTGAAATCACGGAACGCGTCCGCCAGCTCGAGAATACCGTATCTACGCTCCTTGAGGAAAACAGGCGACTTGAACTGGTCAGACTTTCGCCGCAGGCACAGAATACGGTTGCGCTAGGTTTACCATCTACCGTGGATGTTGCAGATTCCATGCGTACTACTAAGTCTAATGTTGGTCCAACCAATCCCGATGCAAGCCATCGTTCTTCAGACCGAGACGATGACGAATCTAGTCTGGTACCAGCGCCTATGAACAACCTCTATGACCTGGCAAAAGCGTCTAGCACCGACCGGAATGTTCCAACCTCGTACACGGACGCCACCGGCTCTTCAGACGATCTCATTTCACAAGGCATTCTTTCTGAGCCACAGGCGCGCCAACTCTTCGGCAAATACATGAACTTGCAAAACCAGTTGCTCTGGGGCGGCGTTATCTTTCCCTACTCAACACTCGAGTCCATGCGCGAGGCTTCAGTACTGCTCTCCACGTCTATTTTGACCGTCGCAGTGCTGCATACGCCAGGCCAAGAAGAGACGCTGCAAAGATGTTACAACGCTTTCATTGCTTTAATCAGCAACTCTAGCATTATAAGGAATCACAATCTGCATGACGTGAGGGGCCTGTGCCTGGGCGCGTTTCACCTCCCGAATCTAAGCTGGCGGCTGTCAGGGCAAGCTGCTAGGATAGCCGCCGAGATGAACATACACCAGTCTTTCTACAAGCTGCGGAATGGTGACATTCGCTACGCTGAGCGTGTGAGGATGTGGTATGCCTTGTATATTTGCAATCATCAGGTTAGCATTGCGTTTGGAAGACCCTCGGCGATGCAAGACGACGATGCGATCCAGGGCGTTGACCTGTTCTTGGATGGACCGCACCCCTATGCACTGCCTGGTGACACGCGCCTCATAGCGCATGTATCACTGTATAGAATCATCCACCTCGCGTCCTCTGAGTTCGGCAGCGATCCTAACTCCATCATCGACGAAGAGCGTTTAGGTCGCCTGCGCTCTCTTAATATCGCCATCGACCAATGGCGGTGCAAGTGGGAGCCCAGGCTAGAACAATCTGACCGTACTGGTTCATACCCCTTGCAATCGCTCGTGCTATATTATCACTTCGCCCGATTCCATCTGAATTCACTCGCCTTCAGAGGTTTGCGCTGGCCGAGCTATCAGACTCTGGGCTCAAACCGGCGCGAAGCTGCCATGGCTACTATATCGGCCGCAATGAACACTCTGGTCCATGTCTCCGCTGAGGCTGATATAAGAAAAGCCCTTCGTGGAGTGCCTCTGTTTACGCACACGATGGTGGCATTCTGCGCCACCTTCCTGCTGAAAATGGCTTCCATGTGGCACCGTGGAGATGATATTGTTTCCTCCACCTTGAGCTTGGGCTTTAATGTCAGAGAGGTCTTTGCACTGGTAGGACGTTCCGCTGACCTTCTTGCTGAAGTCGGGAGTGATCTAAGTGAGAAGCATGTGGCTAAACATATTGTTGCTGGCATCCGAAGACTTTTACAGCGGGTTGAAGAAGAGGTCAGCTTCGGCAATCATCAGGACTTGGAATCGCAGGATGTGAACTACCAAGATGATACATCCTACGATAGCATTGCAGTTGATTTTGCAGCGCAGCAGGTCGGAGTGAGAGCAAACGAGCTGATATATAATATGGACGTAGATAGTTTAGCTGCTTTGTTGGAGTACGGAGGTGGCGAGACGTTCTTCACGTCGTTGACACAGGATCCGGATACTGCTAGCATGATTTGAGGTCACATACGTACGGAAGAGAGTTTGAGTATAAGCCAAACAACCATGGAAGATCCCAGAGAGCGACATCTCAACACAATGAATAGGAATGATTTGAGGTCACATGTTGTACAGAATCAAGGGATGATTTGCATATGACTTTTATATTGATGTTTTGATAAGAACCTCGCAATCGAGTAGTGGATGAAGTGCAGAAGATACTCTGGCTCAAGAATCTCAAAGTTTTGAGCTTACATAACCTTGAAAAGAATCTGGTCTCGCAGAACTACAAGACTCGGAGAACCAGTGGTCGACATCACACAAATTCAGCAAGCCAGGATGGAGTTGCGACAACTTAGTGCAACCCATAAGCTTCATCGTCGTTTCAAACTCGTCCTTCATTACTGTGTGAATTTAGTTGACATCAATGCTCTTCCTTCACGGGTGGCTTTTGCTTACTGTCAATAAGGCGAGAAACACCCTCTTCGCCGTAGCATGCGGCGTACATGAAATGCCTACCCATACCAACAGCCTTCGCGCCAAGGCACAAAGCTTTGAATATGTCGGTCCCGCGACGAATACCGCCGTCCACAAAGATTTCCACGCGATCGAAGATCTGAGGACACCGTTTTCTCAATTCAAGGAGGATCATGATGGCGGGGGTGGCTGTATCCAGACTCCTGCCTCCGTGGTTGCCGATCAGCAAACCATCCACGCCGTGCTCGGCGGCGAGCATCGCGTCCTCGGCTGTTTGCACGCCCTTGATGATGATGGGCATTTTCGTGACAGATCTCAGCCACGCTATGTCATTCCAATTGAGGCTGCAATCGATGAAGTCGGCCATTGTACGGCCGATACCGCTACCATGGATATCATTCCTCGGTGCGGCCCCTGTAGGGATAGCAGACATGAGGCTCTCATCCTCAAATTTCACACGTTCATCGTACTCGCGTTTACCGGGGTGGGACTGGTCAACGGTCAGGAAGACTCCAACACAACCATTTTGTTCAGCATTCTTCAATATAGACTCGGAAGCGGCGCGGTTCTTGTTTACGTAGAGTTGCAGGAAGAATGGGTGACCTTTCTTAATAGCCGTGATCTCGGCGAGGGGGTACGAGGCATTGGTGGAAATCTGTGATATTGGAATTAGCTAGAGATTCCTCTTGTGTCTTTCAGGAATATTAATGTTAAAGCTAGCCGCCTAGCACAATGTGGCTAGGGAGGGGACGTTCCTACATACGGTGTGGGCGATCTCAGCTTTCGTAGTTGCGCGAGCGATGGCAAGTTCGCCGTCAGGGTGAGCAAGCTTAGCCATCGCAGCCGGGCTGACGAATAGTGGGAAGGACACATCATTACCAAGAATCTTAGTTTTTACGTCTAGAGTTGTGATATCTCTCAAGACTCGAGGCCGTAGCCATATGCGGCGGAAGAAGTCGCGATTGGCCTCGTAGGTGTAACAGTCCGTGGCGGCGGAGGAGAAGAACGCCCACGATTTTTCGGACAGAATCTCCGAAGCAGCATCTTCGAAATCCTGTGTGTTGAGGATCGTGTGGAGAGGTCGCCTCTCTTGCAGTGGCTTTCCCTTATGAATGCGGCCTGTCCAGCCGTTCGTGCTTGGACTACTCATCTTGAATTATAATGTGGTGGTACAGTACAGTGTATGTCAGAAGCAAAGAGTTTAAAGTAACAGGAAAAGAGCAAGTGGTATAGTGAACACACAAATGGGCTGTTGAAGTCGGCTCGGTGTTTCGAAGACAGCAACAGCTACTATCAACGGGCAGGCTTTAAACTTGTTACGCGCCCTTGTAGTGGCTCCAAGCACCAGCTAACCCACTTGTCGGCGAATAACGCCGGTCTGTGTATGCGATGTGTCCAAGGAACTGACAGACCGAGGTCCGAATGGTGGAAATGCTCATGGTTAGTTGTGGAGTGGAATGTTACAACGCCCGCTTCAAGGGCTCTCATTGTTGGCACTCGGCGATGCAACTGTCGGTAGTTCGCCATCTGGAATGGTCAGATGGCTCTCTCCCCACATTGTCCCTCGAATCGATGTTACCGCTAGAGCCGTCTGCTTAGTCGGCGCATGACTCGGATAATCTTTAACGACGGCTTGAATCAACGTTGGATTGGGCCCACTGATTTCGCCGAATGCGCCGGTTCCCCAGTTTCGAGCTCTATAGTGGGTACGGCGGGTTGCCGATTGACTGACGAAGAATGTCTGCCCCGCGTTCCCCAGACTTTGCTGTATCTGAAGACATGTTTAAATTCATCGACAGACCTGGGGTTAAGAACTCAACCCAGGCAGCATCCTGTTTTGAAACCTCCATCAGACACACCTACAAGATCTACCTCAACGGTATATTGTGTCTCTTCCAGTGCTTGAAATTCATCCCACCGAATACTCCCTCCAAATATCGCTAGAATGTCGACGCATAAGGGAAATGGCGATCAGGCTGATGTGAAGAACATTGAGGATTCGGCCTATGAGCAGAAGGCACTGGACAACAACAATCACAACGAGATGTTGCCAGACATTCTCCAACATCACAGCCCTGAAAACTTGGCGGCTATGGAGAAAGCCCTTGTGCGTAAGCTTGACACGCGCTGTCTTCCCATTCTCATCATTCTTTTCCTACTCAACATTCTCGATCGTAACGCGATCGCCAATGCTCGCCTTGGTGGGCTCGAAGAATCATTGCACCTGACGGACCGCCAATACCAGGTTGCTGTCATGCTGGTCTGGGGCAAGTTGTTCTGATAACTACTATCTTGCGTCAATCCAGAAGCTAACAAGGCCCTAATATCCAGCCGGTTATATCTCTATGATGGTTCCCTCGAATATGCTTCTTTCTATCATCAAGCCAAGAATATACCTACCCACTGTTGTCATGATTTGGGGTGTTGTAAGTCTTGTTACATATTGTCGTCTCGGTCACTCGTTCCGATACCAATAATGCCCAGTGATATGGCTCATGCTGACTCTTCGTGCTCGAAAATATAGGTTTCGGGTGCTACCGGTTTTACCCAGAACTTCGGTGGTCTTGCAGCACTTCGGTTCCTCGTAGGAGTCACCGAAGCCCCTTACTTCCCAGGCTGTATTTTCCTTCTGTCCTCTTGGTATACAAAGCGCGAGCTCCCATCCAGGATTGCAGTCTTCTACCTTGGATATACTCTTGCCTCCGCATTTGGAGGTCTAATCGCAGCCGGCATTTTGTCTGGTATGGACGGACTGGGAGGATATGCCGCTTGGGTACGTTCTACCACAGAGAGTATCATTCGACGTGTCTATGCATTTATTCTAATATCTGAAGTAGAGATGGATCTTCATCCTCGAGGGCGCTCTTACCGTCGTCATTGGCATTCCTGCCTTCTTCCTCCTCCCGAATTACCCAAATAACACGAGGTGGCTAAGCGTCGAAGATTCAGCTCTCGCACAGTATCGTCTTGCTCGTGATTACGAAGGCGAAGCAGACGAGGTAGAGGAATCAGTTTTCGTCGGATTCAAGCAGTCCATCTCCGACCCTAAGTCTTGGATCCTTGTACTCATCCAGACGGGAGCAGTTATGAGCATGAGTTTCACATGTACGTTCTGATATCCATTTCGTGACTGGTAGAGGTAGTTATGGCTGTGTTCTGACGTTAAAGCACTCTAGATTTCTTCCCATCTATTGTTCAGACCCTCGGGTTTCCACGCGTGGAGACGCTTCTTCTCACTGCGCCCCCTTACTTCCTCGCTTGCATATATTCTATCACCAACTCTTGGCACAGTGGGAAGACCAATGAGCGATGCTTTCATATCGTCACAGGGTGTTGTATATCTATTGTCGGCCAGATCCTCTCAATGTCGACCCACAACATAGGTGCCCGCTATTTCGTAAGTACTCTTGCTATATAGACAAAAGCACTAGGACGTCTCTCACCAGATACAGGCTATGTTCCTGCAGGCTGTCGGCTCCTTCTCAGTTTTCCAACTGGTCCTTTCCTGGGTCTCGTCTACCATTCCCCGGCCAAAGGCCAAGCGTGCGGTAACAATCGCTCTCGCAACTGCCATTAGTAATATGACCAATATAAGCAGTGCTTATCTCTACCCATCCTCAGATGCGCCGTAAGTTCTTCTCCTAATGCTCCAAGGTTCAAATCCGAGGCCAGCACTAAGAATATGGTTATTATCTTAATACTGACCTATAAACATCCTAGATTATATCGAACAGGCTGCATCGTGCTTACGTGCGCTTTGGTTCTTTGTGCCAGTGCCTCTTTGGTCTTACGTTATTGGCTTAAAAAGGAGAATGCTAAGTTAAGTGCGAATGGGAGAGGTTTTGACCGATATATTCTTTAAGTCTGTGAAAGAGGGTAGATTAAATAGTAATCTGACGAGCCCCTCGTCCCGAAGGCAAGTGAGTCATCGGTATGGAGGCTTACAGAGATTTCGTTCCGCGTGACTGCAGCCTTGGACTAGTAGAGCCTACTCTTTTATATTTCATATTCATTGTGTTCCTCGCCATTCCCGTCCTGTCGGATTGCTTGTTCATGGCTCTTACGAGGGAGGATGGCAGAGTGGTCATGTTCCCCAGCATTCCAGTCTACGGCGTGGTCCTCAAATTCCTCTTCCTCTACCTGGCCTTCCTCTCGCCCGCCGGCGACTATGCGACCAGTTGTGGCGTCGGGTCTGGTATCTTTTAATGCTGTTTTGAACTTTTTACTCGAACTCTCATCCGCATATTGTTCAACACATCGAGCTCAAGGCAACTTAACGAGTACCAGTAGCCCCTTGGCCAGAGCACTTCCACTGACGCGCGCGCAGTTTTCGACGGCATTGGAGAGCAAGGGCCTGGATTGGTGCGTGTTCCTCGCACCCAGAGCCAGGATATTACAAGAGAATTTTCTCAACAAGAAGAACGGGTCACGAAGAGAGGAAAGGGGGCGGAAGGGATCACAGTTCAGTAAACGATAGCTTCAATAGTACTGCTTCTGGGCCCTTAAAAACGCAGTGAAGGATGAGAAGGCTCATGCTTACATGAAGGCGAGTCCAGACTGTAATATTTGATGGTCTCATTCCCCTGAGAGTGGGGGACAAGATACATGACACAGCCAAGAAATATCTTTGGATCGTTCCCCTGGCACGGCCGAGCTTAGAGTGGTCTGTCCCGCATCCTTCAAACCAAATCGAGGTGAGTTGCGGATGTTTCGCCCAGGGTCGACGCTCGCTAAATCGCCAACCGTGTTGCAGACACGTTATTCATCCCTGTTTTGGTTGCTGCAATGCTACCCTCTTCTCATGCCCATTGCTAGTCAATTTGATTTCTTGTCCTCTTAATTACTCCTTTCCTCGCTTCTGCTCGCTTGATTTTCCTCGTGGCAGTTCTATCATCGTACAGCAACATAACGCGCTCTCTGTTGCGGCATTGGCCGCTATATCTAGATGCTGCGTTTCCAGCTGTTGTTAGTGCTGGTTCAAGCCCTGGCAACTGGGGTGCTGGGGATAGAAACGATGAGTATCCTCAGCGAATTAAAGAACCTTCCCGCTTGTGGTGTAGGTTGCTCGTTTGAACCCTTGTGTACAGAGAGAAAGCTGGCCAATATGCTAATCATCGTCAAATCCAGACAAACTGCTTCACTTCCGTTATAAACGATACCCCGTGCGATATATTCAACGCCACTTGTATTTGTACCGACGCGACCTTCCACGATGCTGCGCAGAATTGTATCACGTCTAATTGCCCTGCTCAGGAGGCTCTGAGTACGTTTTTCACATGGTTGCAATGGCCACTGAGCACAATGGAAACTGATCGAAAACCGCCAAAAGACGTCAGCAAGGTCGAAGCGAGAGTTTGCGAGCGGCCGTACCGAACACGTAAATACGTATTATTCATACCCATGATGGTCGAGGGTCCGTCGTGGTTTTGTCCCTGGATTCGATTATACTCGAGGTGGCTCACTTTGGGGCGATGGGAGCTTGATAACTGGGTCATGTTGGCGATTAGAGTGAGTCGCCTTTGAAATCTCAAGATCACGTTTACGTTCAATTTGTTAACGAAACTTACAGCTTCATTACTCCGTGTTCTTGGTCCTCTGAAAATATAGTGAGTTAACTTCATCGGTTGAAAGAGGTTAATCCTCTAATATAACTGGATCATAGCTGGGTATCTAGCCTTCGGGATCGACATGTGGAATTTGGGGTACGAAACGATCACTACCGCTCTAAAGGTTAGTGCAAGAAGGAGGAGAATCTAAGGGGTAGTTGACATGAATAACTAACAGTCAGTAGTACTTCTACATTTGCGAGAGTTTCTATATCCTCGGTCTTGCCCTCTGCAAGGTTTCCGTGTTGTTCTTTTACCTCCGCATCTTTCCCTCTCAAAGATTCATCATAGCGACATACATTTCCATGGCTATCATCATGGTACCATCCATCATTCTTATATTTGTACAGATATTTCAATGTAAGCCGATCCATTGGGTATGGCATGGCTGGCGATTAGCCTACTACAGAGATCGATGCATGGATATACACACAATCACCTTCGTTGCTGCAGGTCTGAATATCTTTCAGGACTTGGTGGTGCTCCTTCTACCACTGCCATCCTTATTCCGGTTGAAAATGGAAAAGAAATCCAAATGGGGCATCATCGTCATGTTCAGCCTGGGAATTTTCGTCACAATTACTTCTTGCATACGGCTGCGCTATATTTCACTATTCGGTCGGTCCGCCAATCCGACGTGGGAGTATCCCGAAGTCCTAAACTGGACAGGAATTGAACTCTCCGTCACCATCATTGCAGCATGCTTACCCGCGATGTGGGTTCTTCTGAAGCACCTCTTCCCTTGGATTGGGACGACTATGTCGACCGAGTACAACAAAGATAAGACGTCAGGCTCCAAAGGCGCATTACGGACAACCAGGGGTGGTGAGAGCCAGAACGGTTACTTTAAGTCTAAGAGCCGTGATAGAAGGAATGAAAGTCAGGTTGAGCTCGGGTACGAAATGGAATTGGGGGATAGATCGCACGGTGACGTTCAGACCTTGATGTCTAAGAACCGAAATCCTCGACTAGATCAGTCGCGCAGAGTGCTGGAAAGAAATGATTGGAATCATGGTTGTGAAAACGGTTACAACAACCTTGAGATCGTGCAGTTGATGCATATTAGTTCAGTTGCGCGATGACAAGTTAGATAGATGCTTATAGACAAACGTACATATTACACAAATTGAGGACAAGAATCCTTTTTCTGATTTTTAGCACACCATAACATGCGTGATATTGAATCTTCGCCTTGTCCCTGTCGTTCTCTAGAGCTGATCACGAGATGTGAGATTCTCCTTTCTTTGCTGTAAAAATCAATTATAGTTGCCTAAAGGCAGATTAGCAGTTGATCTCCAGTTAGCCAATCGCCTGGCTCAAAAGAAAGCGAACGTTGACAAAGACGGGTTAGCCATGCCCCTGCCCCCGCATGTGATTGATGTTGCTCGCTCGTATTCCCCGGATTTCTCATCTTCCGGACGAGACCGTGAGTAAGATCTCGCGCTACGTCTCTTGGCATGCCTCATTTCCACAAAGTCATCTGGATGTGCTAGCCTGATGTGTTCGCTGCTATTTAAGAATCATATCTTCCTTATCAAACTAGATGCTCTTCCATACTCATCAATACCTAGTTATTAAGATTGTATAGAGACACGCACTTGCTCCTATAATCAGCTCAACCATCAGCGCCATGACAGCCACAGATCCGACAACTACTAAGAGAATATTCCGGCTTGCGACGAAAGCGTTCAGGTCCGGGTTCAGTTATTTAGCAGTGGACAGCATTAAAACCACGAGGGCAGAAGCTGGCGAGCCTGCATTTTCCATCAAGACTGCCCACTTGAAGCGTCATTACCCAGATTTCACACTGTATGTTGGCTCAGACCCCGACGCCCCAGATGCATCACCCGTGGCATGTGCCTACCTGCCGGGCATGTTTCGGTCAAGCAAGATAGGTCTAGGCAATATCAAGGATGCTCCAGAGACGGTTCAGTGGGAAACGATGAAGAGTAAAGGTTTTGGCAGCAGAGACTACGAATGGTCCATGCCGCTGGGATCTGGTAAACACCAGGATCTGCAGTGGAAGCGAAGCAAGAAGCATGCCATCGACGGCAAAGTACCGGGAAAGGGACAAAGCTGGATTCTCGTGGAGTCGGAGGACAGCGATACCATTTATGCGATATTTCGAATGCATGGAGGGATTGACCACTGCGCCACCGTCCAGATCAATACGGATCAAGGGTCTGAGTTTGATTACATGATTCTCATCACCGGGATGCTCTTGTAAGTGGTCCAGCGCCAAGATGGATCTCTCCTCAGGTAACGCTGCTGACAGTCTTCCAGATATTCATTCTCGACCATGTAACAGCGCATGATGTCATGCAGAGCGATATGTTAGTTATAGCGACTTATAGGGGCCAATATGGATCTTCTACTTGGTATTATGGATAGTATCGTGTAATTATCTATAGTATAACAGAAGCATGGATAATCACCCTTTATAATCTGGAAGGGAGAATCTTGCAGCCGATTGACGGCATCAACCATGACAAGAACTGCACAACCATGAGGAGTAATACGTGTTCTAGGCTCCTCGCTTCAGCTCCCAGGCTCCTCCAGGCCGACTTTGAAACCATGTTAAATGTTCTCAAACTCCAGTTCATACTGATAGTCACCCTTGGTTGAATAAATTCCCGCCGCGACGAAGAGTCCAACAGAGGACCACATGCATACGCTCCACACGGCGCTGCGCAGCCAATGCGTCTCGCGGATCCCGCCCAGGTTGATGTAGACGAAGTTGTAAATGACCCGGAATCCAACGTATCCCCAGCTCAAGGCATTAACAACACATGTTGGCGCACCAGCCTGGTTCGCGGCAGCAACGCCGGCAGCGAAGAGGCCGATGGTCTCGTAATTATTTTCCGACGCCCTTTTAGCACGGATGAGACGTTGCTTCGTCTGTCAGAAAACTTGTTAGGAAGCAGAGATTTATAGGAAGGGGCTGGCACTGTTACCTCCTCATCAAGGGTGCTTGCGGAGGCGATGTTGTCCTTCAGCGCCCGTGGATTGGAATTGTCGTAGGCACCTTGGGAAGCGACGACTGAGTACAGATGCGGTATATGTGCGCAGGCGAAGGCAGCAGGAATCTGGATCAAGAAACATTAGTTAGTCACTACTATATTTAGGCTAGAGCGTTGAGCTCGCTGAATGCTTTGATGACGCGTCTGAGCTTACCGCCAAATAGGAGATGTGGTTTCTGGCGAAGCTGAGCCCGAGTGACGAAGCCATTTTGCTTGAAAGTTGTACTTCTTGGTGGGTCAGCAAGTCTGAGTGATATGGGTGGATGATGATGATGATTCCCGGGGTTGATGGGCTGTCGTTGAATTTATTCTCACCAGACGTCAGCAATCGGGACTGGAGCTGAGGAACGGCCGAGGTCACCCGAATTGCCTATCAAGTACCACCATAGCAGGGATTTTTCAACTCTGTGCCCCATCGACTTCAGGGGTATTATCACACTTTTGAGGGGCGCAGCTTGTTAACCGATCGGTTCACCCAGTTACTACTCCACTGCTGGACACCAGCCCAACCCCGTTTCACATAGATTTGAATGGGTCAAAACAGTATCATGCCCGAGTGCCTTGGCAATATGGTAAAGTAGGTAGCTGAAATCAGCTGCACGTGAAGAATCCACCCAAAATCGTACATTACACGAGTTCCAAACGGAATATTATCAATCAACCTACCGCTGAAATCAAGGTTATCTGACGGAGGCAAACCCGGCATTGAGTTGGACGGGATATGCTGCTTCGTTGTGCCGGGTTTCTTGTACTCCGGCAGTTACCCGCGAGAGCAATATATTCCCACCGCGTCATGAAAATTCACGTTCTCGTGCTCACATTCATTGTTACTCTCTGGATCCGGTCTTCCGTCGTGTCTTCCCTTGCTGCGATTTCAAGTAGTGTCCCGAGAAACTATTGTCCTGAACCACAGCAATCTTACACTTTTTGCCACTCCGATTATAAAGGGATTCTTGTCAGCTGAAAGCGAGCAAGGAGGGCTAGCAACTTAAATGCGCTCAATAGATATATTGTTGGACTATTGATGCACCATGACAATATCAATATGATGTGAGATTAACCACGAGAGGATTTGCCGTATGACTGCCGTATCATCTTGCATTGGCCAATTGCAGGATTGATGACTATGATGGTTAATAAATGCAACCCTACTTACGAGCAAATATTGAAAACTTGGTCAGACGACCTCCTAAACTAGATGATGCTCTTTTCTATCTAACAACCGAATTGCCACAAGGCTACGGAGAATGTAAGTATAAGTATGTCTTCAATTTCTCAAGTTCGATTTTACTCACCATCAATCGCTTCGAGAAAATCAAATTTCAAACCTGTTTAATCCAAAACTATTATATCGATACACGACGGTCTTTGTCTGAATTATCAAGATGCTTTCTCTCAAGGTTGTTCTTGCCGTTGCCATTTTCGGTGCCGCACAAGTTTCGCTTGCCGCTCAAAACAATGGCGGCAATTCCGTTGAGCTATTGGAAGAGCGGAATGGTATGTAGAATTAGACTGTCTTAAAACTAGATGAAGCCCACCACTAATGACGTTTGGTTTATTGCAGCCAACAAGTTGAACGGGTTTGGGTCGCCCTCACACAAGAGAACTAGAACCAGGAACAGGGCAAATGGACCTGGGGCAGGAAGCAGAAAGGGCCGGGGCAAACAAGGTGGAAGGAGAAGCCCCAGCCGCAACCCTCTCTTTGAACGTAATGGACAATGTGAGGTCAGCAGCAAGAAGGGGCAGGACTGTCCTCGATCGGTGTGCCCAGACTCGGCCTGCGTCATGGGAAATTCCAGATGTGGTTTCACCGGCGAAACGGCTAAGAAGCAGGATTGCAAGACCAAATGCCAGTGCAGGAAGGCTAAATAAGGCTCTGGAAAACGTCATGTCGCCCGAGACGGTTTGTTGCTCTGAGCGTTGACATTGAGATATGATTTTGGCTCATCTGTATTGGAATCATAGTTGGATATTTTGTTTGGTCTCTTTTTGCTATTTTTGTCCTCATTCCGTTGTATTTTACTCAAGATAAGAAGAAGAAGGAAGCAATCCAATTCTCGCTTCATTCCATGGCGATTGCTGGATCGATTCTCATTTTACAGTGCAAATCGGCTGATCCAGCTTTGCAGACGACCATTTCCACTGTTGCCCTACCTTACCACAAACTTAAATGCGATATTCAGCAATTGACATCAGAAGCTACGCGGTTAATAAATCACAGGGTTTGTTCTAATTGGTGAGTCCCGACTGAATCAGAGTGGATGAGCCAATCACAAGCGCCAATGGCATCATCCCTTCAGATGACAAATGCCTCACTTCAGAATTCTTTCACTGCCATAAATTCCACCACGACAAAGCAAAGCTTCCACCTTCCTCACCCATACCTCAATTACTCCCTGATTGCAACCAATAAGCCTCCTCCAAAATGCCTATCCTCAAGGATTTCCAGCTCCCAGCCTCGGCGGCTGACCTTGACCTCTCTGGCAGCTCCAGCTCGACCTTGTTCATCGCCTTCATCTCCTCCGCAGACCCCAGAACCGGTGCGCCATGGTGCCCTGACGTCCGCGCCACTCTCCCTGGTATCCGCGAGGCCTTTGCCAGCGACAGCACCCCCGACCTGGTCATCGCCGAAGTCGGCCAGATCCCCGAGTACGTGTTCAGAGTCAAAATGATGGTGCCAGGTTGCTAACGTCCTGTTTAGGTGGAGGGACTCGAAGAACGTATTCCGCACCAAGTGGGATGTCCACAACGTTCCAACTCTGGCCCGATTCAAGCTGGTGAACGGGAAGGTATCGGAGAAGGGCCGGTTGGTCGAGGGAGATCTCCTCGATGCCCAGAGGCTTAGTGACTTCATCAAACAGTAAATCCCTTGTGATGCAGAAATTAAGTCTGGGAGGGGCGCACCGGCACTAAGTCGGGGATCCATGTATTCTCTAAGGTTATCATATAGATCAAGGAGGACCCAACTTCTAAAGGATGAAAGACCATAGACAAGTGTGCAATCCCTCCTCTACCTCATGGTCATACTAAACTTCATCCTCCGAGACCTCGAGACAAAAGACGCATTGAATGTTGCTCGTGATGAATTTGTCGTTCTGCCCTTTGAACTTTCCAGCGGATCGCTCACAATCCTCAGACCTACATCGGACTGCTTAGTGACGAGAATATCAAGGTTTGAGCCAGCAACTATACATACTCGAAGAACTTGCGTTCGGCGTTTGACTTGATTATATAGGAATGAACATTGTACCAACTACATTACATTAGAATGTGAGCAGATGCGAGGCCTTAGGATCACTTGCGCATCATCATTTTCGAAAATATTGATACAGCCGCCAAAATCATTGATGGTTGTAGGTTTACCTTCGATTCCCGAAGATGGGAACAAGGATGCCTATAATATTCATATAATAAGAATGGTACTTAGAATTGTCCGAGCTTCCCTTTATACCACATACCTGAGTTAGGTCACAGAGGGCAAAGGCCGCAAAACCAAGCGTGACGAGAGGCGAACAGTGTATGTTCATTTGCTATTATCGAGCTGGCCTTCCAAAGCCATAGATCCTCCGGTTTGAATAGCTCCACCATGGTAATTCTGGCTGCAAACGCGCGGCAAAATACGCCACCACGCCTTCTTCAAGCCTGCGCTCACCTCACGAAAGATACAAAGACATGTAGCAGTCCCGAGGAATTACGCCAGGCGGTTGCAAGGATGAGGGCCTCACTGTTCTGAAAGGGCTAAGTGCCGGGACAGGACAGGGCGGAGCTGTACCAGAGTGGCTAGGCAAGTCTAAGTATGTTGAGTTGAACTAGATCGAGCCTGCCCAGCGGCGAGATACTCCAGTGATGTCCCACGGAGTACAGTTCTAAGCGGCTGTAGCTGGACAGATAATGTTGTGTCATTTCCGTGGCTAGTCAATACATGAGAACCTCTGAAATGACAAAAATCACAATGATTCATTTTCTGGTAATTTCCTCTGAGAATGAGAGTGTGATATTGGCAATGTTCGTAAAATTCCTCCAGTCTGCCACTCACAGTGCTAGACACCCACCATGTCGTTTCCACCAGCCTCCCCCCCCTTCCACGTACTGGCAGCTGTGCCCGTACTCCTATATGTTTCGTGTTACCTTATTGCGAAGGATCTAAGAGTTTCTATGCTCAGATGTCGCTACCACATCAGCCGCACCCTTGTCCCCAAGACGATCCTCCCAGGATTCTGCAGGCGTCCACTTGGTTGAGTGGCGAGCGACACTGACCTCAGAGTAAAGCTGGTCGACCTCCTCCAAGCTCAGTCCTTTGGTCTCGTAGATGAAGAAATACACAAATGCGATACACAAGAAGCAGGCAGCAAACCATACAAAGAAGATCTTGGACTGCAGGTTGGCATACCCATCGCCATAGTTAACGAGATATGGGGTAGAGTAGGCAATCGCCCAGTTGAGCAACCAGTTGGTCGCTGTGGACAAGCTCAGGGACTTGGCTCGTGTCTTGAGTGGATAGATCTCCCCAGTCACGACCCAGGCAAGAGGACCCCAGGTCGACGCAAAGAAGAAGATGTAGACGCAAACGAAGGATACCGCAGCCCGTTGACCACCGAGATTGGTGACGATGATCTCGCCGTTATCGCGCTGACCTGATGACACGGTACCGCAGATGGCCACAATAAGCTGAGAAACACACATGCCAACAGCTCCCCAGAGAAGAAGAGGACGACGACCCCACCGATCGATGAAGTACATGCCAGGGATGGTTGAGAGCACGTTGATGGAGGATGTGATCATAGAGATGACGAAGCCGCTGGAGACGCCCGAGTTCTGGAAGTACTTGGTCCCGTAGTAGAAAATGAAGTTGATGCCTAATTCAGCCGGTCAGCTTGATCATATCAACACATTAGAAAGATAGCGCACCAGTCAACTGTTGCAAAGCTTGCAGAGCCATGCCGGTGAACTGCCGCTTGATAAGAGGCGGCCTGAAACAGTCCAGATAGCTGCCACTGCCTAGACTCATTTCGAACTCATGGTTCGCCTTCACTTCGGCCAGCTCCCTCTGGACAGCAGGATGGTCTGTAGGCAGGCTCCTCAGTCTCGCCAAGGACTTGGCTGCCTTGTCAAAGTTATCCTTCTTGATCAGAAACCGAGGCGTCTCCGGGAGCAGCAGCATGCCCCCGAAGAGGATAAGGGACCAAGCAAGCTGGATGGAGATCGGAATGCGATATGAGCCAGAGTCATTGCGCTTCGAGGTGGCGTTGTTCACGACGGCCGCGAGCAGGAGCCCGATGGTGATGGCCCATTGGTAAGCGCCGACAATCAGACCTCGAATCCATTTGGGTGCCGTTTCTGACTGGTAGAGAGGAACTAATGCGAACAAGTGCAGAGGTCAGCGGACAGGTCTCTAGCCGTTAGTAGGAAAGAATGGCAGGCCGGCATCTGCACTTACCAACGGCAGAAATGAGACCAACACCAAGACCTGCAAAGAAGCGGCCAGCCAAGAATAGGGGAATCGACGTGGCGACCGTATGCAGGATGACACCAAGATTGAAAACCCAGGTATATACCATCAAGGCCGGGCGGCGGCCAATCAAGTCGGCGAGGAAGGGAGAAGCGAGAGCACCGAAGAAAGTGCCGGCGGAGAGGATAGAGACGATTGCGGATTCTTGGGAGGCTGTAATGTTCTTGTTTCCATCTGGATCTACGTATCCAGTGCTGAAAAGCTTCTGCCAATAAGGCATGGCAAGGATGCCGCTAATTGTACCCGTGTCATAGCTATTGAGAGGAACAAATTTAGCTCTGAGTCAAGAATCTGATGCGTAACGGGGACACAGCATTTGCCGGTAGAGAGAAGGGACATACCCGAAGAGCACACCGCCAAATGCCACGAAAAGTCCAATGGCAATAGCAGTCCACGCCTTGCCTTCTCCATGATCAGCGTTGGAAAGGCCGAGCCGAGCCATGGCTGAAGCTTGAGGGTTATGCGCCAGAAGCGAATGGCTTAATGCTTGGGTTATAAAGATCAGAGTAGGAAGTTATGGAAGAAGATATGCTGGAGCCTTTTGGTGGCAGGTGTATTCACCTTCTTCAAGAGATGACGGTTTGCTTTTATACTTGCCTTGAGAAGAGCAATTCAAGACTCAAGAGCTGGCCGGACCCCGTAGAAGAATGAACTGTTCTCGAAGTGCCTATAGGAATCAAAGAGGCAAATTCCGAGAGCTTCAGGGGGTCTGATAATGGTTGCGTGGGGACTAAGGAGCTGTAACGACCTGACCGGATCTAGAATACATGCAAATGATAGCTAATGGCGGGGATCTTCAGTGACTAACAGTCGTTTTCGGCGAGACCGAGTACACGAGTGTCCACTTTCTAGCGGCTTGCATGTCATTTCTTTAAAGCTCATCATTCACTCGATGTTGATCTCTTTGACAATGCGACCGTGGGCACAACCATGATAGTTAGTAGGCACTTCTAGCCGTCGCACGTTAGTGGATGGTGTGGAGTATGGGGCAAGAGTCTCGCCGAGAACTCCACCATCCGCGGGGATATTTCAATGGTTTGGATCCTAGCTGCGGGCGCTGTCAAGAGCGCTAAAGCTTCGTGGACTCGTTGTGGTTGCGCGTATTGCCGCTTGGGGGAAAATCCGGAGAGCGGCAGAAGTGGTATATGCGGGTATTGCCCCGGTGAGCTGCCCCGACGCGCTGAGAAGGGCAATTCCCGACAAGTCAGATCACATCCTATGCAAAAAGAGTAAGTCGTATCCCCGTGGGGATGGGGAGCAGAGGTGAAGGGCCGAGGGGAAGTGGTTGCGGGGAATAAGGAGCGAGCGTACCAGCGCCACAGTCGTTGGTGTGGCCATCTGTGCCCTTCCTCGTCACTGTTCTTTCGACTGTTGTAGGCTGAGAGCTGCCTTCTGCCTATTCTCGCATGGTTTGCTTCCTATCGGCCTCAAGAAGGGACATGGTGACGCTGCTCTGCAGGTTAGCCATGGACAACATCATGAAGTTAAGGTCAGAAAACAAAGGCCTATGCATCACGATGCCATAGTTTTGATCGTCGGACGGCTTGATCAGCTTATCAGTATATTCATGATATGTATTATTTGACTGTAAAAGATATCGTTGCTAGAGGCTACATCTACATCTCGTTTACGAAGACTACTTCTACACTGTCCCCCTCCCACTGAGTTGAGCCTCGGAGTGTTCCACAAACAAGACTCGCGGTTCCTCCTCGGGCGCCTTGGACCACGTGCTCGGCCCCTCCGTTTCTAAATTGCGGAAAGTCCACAGATGCTGTTCTGGCAAGGCATTCAAAGGGAGTATCCGAGTCATATTGCGCCTTCTGAGCTTGTCGAGGGCTGTCTTGAAGTCATCCAAGATGATGGTGTCTGTCAGGCACTTGAATATGAAGGCGAATTTCCAGAATGGGTTGATGGCGCCGATGGGGAAGACGGGCGTTACGGCGAGGACATCCACGACGATAAAGATGATGCTGACAATCATTGAGCAGAGCAGAACACCAAAGCGAGGTGAGGCGGCAACAATGTCGACGATACCAAGTTCGTAGCGATAGCGAATATTGTAGAAGAGATTGGCAGTCGTAAAAATCCACCATGGGTCACTAACAGGAGCAGCAGTGTAAGCTTCAGATGGTAGCGTCTTCGAATACAGAGGCAGTCAGCTCACCGAAATGCAGCCTCGAACGGGCGAGAGTATGTGAAGAGAGTTTGATCGCCGTTGTTGAAGTATGCAAAGTTGGCGTAAATCTCGAAGATCCAGTACGGCTGCACAACCAAAACAGTGCCAATGTAGATGCGACTACCAAGAGGCCCCAGAAAGGGCCGAGTCTTCAACCAAGCGATCACGTTGTGCAGGTTCCAGGATATGATGAGTGGGACAACAGTAGAGGACAGGTACCACCCCCATACTGGCATCTCAAAAAAGGTGAAGAACCCGTTGGGGACAGCTAGAGCCAACTTGACACATTACGCGGCCGTGTCAGCAAACAGCAGCCAGCTATGACCCGGATATCTATACAGCACATACCTCAATCAAGATGAGTTTGTGCAGAAGCACGCCGCTACGCATGTTGGCTAGGGCGATGGCGGCCATCATGAGCAGAGCACCCACCATGACGCCCTGCGACCATGACTCGAGAGTGACTTGGCCCAGGCTGGTGGGTTTTTGACCCGCGGTCGACTCTGCGCCGCTCATTGTGGGAAAGATAGTGTCATGTAAAATCGCGTTGCTCAGATAGGAGTGAAGCTGAAGGACAGCGCATGAGGGGGAGAAGGGCGGGGGAGGCGATTAAGTGTTGTTTTTATTGGATTCATTTCATCGGCCATCCAGGGGTCTTGAAGCTTCCCCTACACCCTCCTTTGTTCTCTTACCCCAGCTTTTTAGCAGACTAAAGGGAGACTATCACTACTTGACTAAATCAGCTGTTCGGCGGTGCCCATGATTGTTAGCTTTGCTAGTGGTTGAGGCTTGACAAGGGTTCAGACCTTGGAAGGTATGCGACGATGAGACATTAGTTCGATGGTGCCCATGGGTTATAATGCGGTCACAAGCTAAGTTGGCTGCAGCCAACAGCGACCTCGACCCGAGACCACACACAGGCAAGACCCGCGCCTTCTGGGAGCGGATTGGGGTCATCGGCGGCCTCGAGGACCGTGATGAGCCTCGAGGCTTGAGGGCCAAGGCCTCCCTTACTGCCAAGGAGCATCGTCTTTATCGGCGATCGCTGCCTTCGGAACCGAGGAACTGGAAGCAAGTAATGGCAAGCCAATTCAGACTCCAATTGCTCAGGGTCGGCCAGAAAGAATAGCACGAGATCCAGAGCCGGGGGGTGGTCAGACCCGTCATGACGAGCAGCGCCACCGGCCAGGTCCTACCACTATGCTAGATCTTTACCTACAAGTCCGATAACCACGGCTTCTCCAAGCGGTTCACTCCTCAGCTTTGTGTACGCGGCGACCTTCATCAACTCGGGTCAAAAAAAGACCTACGCGACGACCCGAGCCGGAGCCGGACTATGGCAGCGGCCATCGCGAAGCCCGATCTTGATACGCGTGTTACGACTGTTGTAAAACCCGCTGATATAGGGCTTCATGAATATCGAGTGCAAAATATTGTAGATCTCAAAATTCAGCAGGAAGTGGATCGGATTGGGCGAGGGACATAGACTCTGCCATAGCTCGTTCCAGGATACGGTGCAACTGCTGCGCCAAGAGGCCATCGGTGGCCACATTTCTCCAGAGCATAAATGAGAAAATAGATCTTGGTGTGAACGCGGAGATCCATAGCCCGTGGATAGATGAGACAGAATCGAGCGGCGATGAAGACAGGGTAAATCATGTGGGGGTTGGTTAACTCTAGAGTCGCGTCGTTTGCGTTCTTGATCACCAGAGCAATCTTGTCGCAGCTCGTGAGGCAACGATCCCCAGCCCGACGCCTGAATTCTGCGCCGTTGGGCGTCCTTGGCATCTCGTTTGATATAGCAAATCGCTGATATAGAGAGATGACTGCACTATGTACTGTGCAGTGGATGAACATGGAATTGTGATGCTGCGTGGTGGACTCGCCGGTGAACAGATCGGTGTAGATTGGGCTGCTGATCGTGAGCATCTGCTCAAACTCATCATGCCAATTCATCAAACGCGAGCACACTGCGTCATAGTCAAGCTGTTGCTTGCAAACTGCCTCGACAGATGTAGGGTCATAGAGCTGTTGGAGATGGTCGTGAACATGCCAGAGCTCGTTGGTGGCGAGGTGTACAAACAATGAAAACGAAGATGGCGTCCCAACGGTCCCGGACGGATACGCCGCAAGCACCGGCTCATGATACTCCCAGATTTCGTCATCACAAGGCACGCTTGCGAATGGCTCAGGGCGCGAGACAGATAGATGCCATGCGACTCCAACTGTAGAAGCCGAGTCCAGGGAGTCTGTAGCCCAGAAAGCGCGGATCTTTGACTCACGCTCCACGATGGTCACGGGAATGTTGAGCATCCGTGGCGCTACCATGGAGGGCATTCTGAAATTGCTGCAATGGAAAGCCACTAGGTCTCTGAGTCCGAGCTGAGAGCTCATTCTAAGACGCACAGTCAATATCGAGCTGTAATAAATCGTCGTTGCAATGAATGATCGGTTACCTTTTGCAGACCGATATCAAGTTGTAGAACTTGCCCAGGCGGCCAGAGCCATACTCGGCAACGGAGAATATGACAAGAGCCTGCAGACATTCTAGTGTCACGTTCTCAATGCTCTCGAGGATGATCTCGCTGCTGATGTTTTCTAGCGGCCCCTCTGTCGTAGTTCTGTTGTCGCCCGATTGCTGGGTCGACGATGACTGTACGACTCTGGAGATGGCCTTGAGAACAATCGGCACAGACCCGCCTTCTACCAAGTTTTCGCAAGTCTGCATGATGCTTGGTTGGTGCAAGATCGGTAGCCAGGCATGGTAATGCGCAAACCAGATCGCGCAATGGTCAGTAAAGGCAGATTTTGACGGGTGTGGCAATGATGGCTCGATGGAGAGTTCAGGGCTGTGACCGTCGGTACTCGCGACATTATTCTGGTTTGCCGGGGCGGAGATTGCGGAAGACGGACGGCCGACGTCTCTTGTCTGGCTCGGCGAGGATACCGAGTCGCGAGGACCTTCACCGATGGTAGACTAGAATCGCTGGGAGAAGGCGGCAACACTACGTTCCAAAATGTCTATGAGCAGTCCAATGTCAGAGTCCGATGCAGTATGAATGGGGACAGGGTCTCTCGACTTACCTATGCGTTTCTCCAGTCGAGCTACATACCCCGCTCGCAGCCCTGGGGTTTGTCTAGTCGCTGTATACTTACATGTTATATCGTGTCGGTGACAATGGCCACAACTAGGTTGTCGACGGTCGCATCGGACTTTGCGTTGTCGGCAGGTTGTGCAACTAAGTAAACTGTATTAGATGTGCAAGATGAGCAATCAAAAGACGGATATGTCCTGATGTTCTAATTCGACTTCTCAGTTACGGGCGCCTTGGGGGAGCTGGGCTTGACTGTCGTGAAGACGTTGTTGCGCTCTGGGGTTGATGTCGTTTGCATGGACCGCAGCTCCTCTATGCCATCTACAGTTTTGGGTAATGGGATGAAGTTATGCTGAGGCTTTTCCAAGTATAGCAGCTAATAATAAGCAGAGTCACTACAGGTCATCGCCGAAAGATCAGCGACCACGTTTTTTTACGCGCAATGCGATGTCTCCTCTCCGACTAGTGTTGCAGATGCTTTCTCCAAAGCAGAAGAAGCTTGCCATGCTCCGATCCGCGGTCTCGTAACATGCGCTGGCATCTCCGGTAGGTGCTCCGCCTCGTCCTACGATTACGAAGACTTCAAGAAAATAATCGACGTCAATTTGATCGGAACATTTCTATGCGCCCAGGCTACGGCAGCGATTATGCAGCGCCATAAGTACCCGAGCAGCATGGTGCTAGTTAGCAGTATGTCGGGAACAGTTGCCAACAAGGTTCGGGCTCATCGCGTCTGGGTGAGGCGTATTTGTATCAATATACACTGACGGTTCGCTCTTTAGGGGATTGCTACGGCAGCTTACAACGCGTCAAAGGCCGGTGTTTTGCAGCTTGCCCGAAACCTAGCTGCGGAATGGGGGTCGGGAGTCCAAGGGCCAGTCATTCGTGTAAACACTCTAAGCCCGGGCTACATCTACAGTCGCCTGACTGAACCAACACTTGCGGCGATCCCTGGCCTACGAGAGCTCTGGACTTCAGGGAACATGCTTGGAAGGCTATCCACTGCTGATGAGTACATGACCTCTTTGTTGTTCCTTCTAGGCGATGGCAGCTCATTCATGACTGCGTCTGACTTGCGAGTGGATGCTGGCCATTGCTCATGGTAGCCATTTCTGAAAGGATTGCATCAGCTAGCTAGCGCGGAGGACGGGAGCATTGGTATCAGAAACAATCTGGTTTCCATGCAAGTTGAATTTAGACACGTGATTGATCCTAGCCTTGTCAAATCACGTAAGAGATCATCTGGGCGGCATTTCGCGATCAGGAGATTCGAAGAATATACAGGAATTAGTTTTTCTCCTCTTAATATTCATTTTCTTACTATTGTGACAAGCTCGACGGGCTACAGTAGATTTGCCTTAACTTAGGACTGCCTCTACCGATCAATATAATAAGATACTGGAATAGTATTAATGTCTAGAACAATTTCAATTTCAACGCAAATCGTTGTTAAGCTGTATTAAATCAAGACTTTGCTTCTAATGTACGTCAATGCCTCGGCACCGAATCGTCTTTGATGTTGATAAGGTCTAGGACGAGGAATAGTCTTTGACGTGGCGAGAGCAGGAACAGTCCAAGCCATGTACTTGTCCGCTCCATATCGATCGCGCGTGACTAAGTATCCACCGCTTGTCTCTCATGTTCAGCTGGCCGAGGCATAAACCCCCAGGACTCTACAATCGGTCCATGTCACTTAGCGTTAACAACACAACACAAATGGAACGTTGAACACACGGCCCGAACAGTGGAGACCGAGGCCAAACGCCAAGATTGAGGCACAGAAGTATATCAATCCTGTGACGCCCTAACCGGAACATATGGAATCGGACAACATCTTTTTTCATCCAAGTTTCTTTACCTACTTCTCGATTATCTCCGGCAAGATGCCTCACGTTGTGAAACTCCCTGAATACCCAGCCCAGGGTAACGGCTCATTCACTCTGGCCAAAGCCATCTGCAAAGGTTGGGTCAAGAGCTTTGAGGACACCCTTCGAAGCAGGCAGCATAGTCAATTTGACACGCTCTTTGTGAATGACGCTTCGATCCGAGACTTTTTGGCATTTAGCTGGCACTTTCGCACGGTTCAAGGTCGGGACGCTCTTTGCTCCTACATAACTTCCAACCATGACACTAGCGTCTGGAGAGTTCGTATTTGCGAGCAAGGTCCTCACCGCCCAACGTTCAAGACACCGAGCCCTGGAATACACTGGGTTGAAACCATGTTCGGGTTCGAGACAGCTGTCGGTCGCGGCAGAGGTATGCTCAGGCTAGTACAAAGCAGCGAAATCTGGAAATGCTATCTTATCAATTTTACACTTGAAGAACTCAAGGGATACGAAGAGCAGGTTGGTCTTAACCGACCAATTGGTTATGTTGATGCTACAGGAGGGAACTGGCAGCAACGGCGAGACCAGCAAAGAGATTTCAAAACTGAAGAGCCGACCGTATTCATAGTAGGAGCAGGTTTGTTACAACCCTGCTATAGCCGATTCGCCACAAAAGCTAATTAGATATCAGGACAAGCTGGACTAACGGTCGCCACTCGTCTTGCTCAGATTGGGGTATCTTCACTCATCATTGAGAGAAGTGGGCGAGTTGGTGACAGCTGGAGGAAACGTTATAAGGTACCTTTTCTCTTCCGTACTTTATCAGAAATAATAACAACTCAATGCATAGACGCTTTATACCCACGACCCCATCCAGTACTGCCACCTCCCATACATTCCTTTTCCAGCGCATTGGCCTTATTTTATGCCCAAGGATAAGCTTGCCGACTGGCTTGAGTCATACTCCATCCTAATGGAGCTGAATGTTTGGTGTTCGACCAAGCTCCAGACAGCCCAATTCGATGAAACGAGCGGGTCCTGGACCATTACAGTCCAAAGGGGGGATGGTACTATCCGCACTATGAGGCCAAAGCACGTTGTCATGGCCACGGGCAACGTTGGTGACGCCATTGTACCCCAAATGCCAGGTCTTGACCAGTTTCAAGGTCATCTATACCACGGAAGCGTACATACCGACGCTTCTTCTCATCCTGATCTGTCTAATAAGAAGGTGGTCGTTGTTGGATCTGGTAACTCAGCACATGATATCTGCCAAAACTTTTACGAGTCCGGCGCCGGTTCAGTCACCATGCTGCAGCGTGGCGGTACTTATGTCCTGACAGCCGACAAGGCACTCCCAATGCTACATACTGGCGCCTATGAGGAAGGAGGACCCCCAATTGAAGACTGTGATCTCGCGGGCCAGAACATGCCTATCCCGATATAATTTGCCTTCAATGTTTTTGGATGCCGAGACATTAGCCGAGTGGACAAAGATACCCTGGAGGGACTGTCGCGAGCAGGTTTCTAGCTTGACTACGGTGAAGATGGGAGTGGAATTTACCGAAAGTACATAACCCGTGGAGGAGGCTATTACATTGATATTGGCTGCAGTCAATTGATTATTGATGGTAAAGTCAAGCTGAAGGCATGCCCTGGAGGAATTGCGTCTCTATCGTCGAAGGGACTAACTCTAGCTGATGGGTCTGATCTCGAAGCTGATATTATTGTGCTGGCCACTGGTTATGAGACCATGCGTAGTACAGCGCGGCGTCTGTTTGGTGAAAAGGTTGCCCATTCCTTGGGTGAAGTATTGGATCTGGACGAGGAGGGAGAGGTTAATTCTGTAAGTGGTACCGTGATATGTCGAAAAGCTGCAACAACTGAATATACGGTATGTTAGATGTGGCGATACAGTAAACACCCAAACTTCTGGTTCATGGGCGGTAGTCTTGCACTTTGCCGAATCTATTCTCGCCTTCTTGCTTTACAATTAAAGCAGCTGAACTTGGTTTTTATAAAGCACCAGAAGGAAATGTTCGAGTAAATAGAACTTTATAGATATCAAGCGATAGTATAAGAATAGAAGTCTTATTGTTTTAATAGTAAGCAAGCTCTGCTGGGGTAAAGCTAGCGAAGCAGCTGCTTATCGGGTTATAGTAGCAAGATATAGAGAAGGGCTGATTTAAGAAGGACTAGTTAGAGATTAAGCAGCTTAAGGATACTATATAGCAGAGCTATCAAGATACAACTATTTGGTTCAGCTAATATTATATTTAATTAAGCTATAGAGTGTTTTATATAATTTTGAACCTGATATAAAACTAAACTCTGGTGGACTGGTTCATTCGTCATACAATCTTAACCAGAGTAAAGGCAGTTTCTCCTGACTGCACAGCCTCCCCGGACATTATCCCGTAAATAAAGCTGTCACAAACGAATTTATAGTGCGTTTCCCCTGTCTTGGTCTCGACTGGCCGTAAGACAACAGGAACACGTCCGCCTTTTAGGATCCAAACTTCGTCGCCCTCCCGAGCCAAGTAACTTACTAGTCCAAGGTAACCACGCTCGCTTTGCATGAGATCTCGTGTGTGGCAATAAGAGCTATACTGCTGTTGAAACCCAGGTGGACTATTATCCCAGCCCCGAAACATCCTCCCGCTAGCGGCTTCGATGGCTTTCCGACTCGGGAGGATGCAAGAGTCTTCGAAGCTTCGGAGAACCTCTAGCAGCTCCATGGCATCCTGACGATCTTCTACCATCGACCAACATTCGCAAATAGTTTGGTTGAATGTCTCTTGGCCCAGCTTCACTTGATCTTCGCCTTGGAAAATATCCATCGATAAGGTCATCCACAATGCCTCCACCCGGCTACATTTGTTGTGGTATTGGACATCAAGCCACGATGTTAGCTGCAACCAGCCTGCGATATTGGGGCAAAAGGTATCATCTATCCCTCCCATACTGTTCTTTGCTAACCTTACTATGCGGTCAAATCGAAAAGCGTCTATTTTCAGAACAGAGCGATCAGAATCCCAAATCTTGCAAGGGGAATGGCTCCCACATGCATTGAACCGCTGGTCCCATAATGGTGGTGTAGCTAAAGGGAGATGGAACTGGGGCACCCAGGAAGGTAACCCTTGCACACGATCGAAATTGTAGCCGCATGCTTCACCTAGTTTTTGATGTAGTTCTCTTCGAGGATACTGAACCCAACTCAGCCCTTGCAATGGCTCCAGACCATTGAAACTCGCTTCATTATCGCCTCTCGCTTCGACTAATATCCTGCCTGCTTCAATAAAAACATCCGCGGTAGTTGTTGAATAATCTGCAACCATGGTTTCGTGACCGCCATCTTCCTTGGAATTCTTTGCTTTTGGCGCCATTCCCACAAGCGCGAATATCTTGTCTCTAGGGTCTGAGCATTCGAATTGCCAGGTGTTGGCAACCAGCCAAAGTAAGCTTGGTGGTGGTTCTTGGTCATCATTGTCTGGGTACGACTTTGCGGAGGCGAGCCACTGCCCCAACTCCATGAGAAATGTGAATCTTATCGCCTTGATGGGCCGACCCTGTTGAGCTCGGAGGGAAAGCATCTGTTGAAGGCTTTCATTCTGCTGCAAATACGAGAAATTCTCCGCAGTTGCATTCAAATTGTAGCTTCCCCATACCATTTCAAGTTTCTTAGCCATAGCAACTTCTTGGATGACCCATTTTCGACGGAACCATGCCCGGTTCGACAAAGCAACCAGTGCATCCGCCTCCTCAGCGGATATGGGGCCATGGACGAGCCTTTTTGCTGGTGCTTGTAACAGGGACGAGATGATGGCGGTCTCCTTTGAGGACACGCCTAGCCAAATTTTCACAGATAGGGCTGATTTATAGATCTCAGACATCAGGGCTACCTGTGCATTTCGCTCTTGAGCATCAGCCTGGTTGATGCATACAGCATCAACCCAAAGTTCAAGCTCACAAAAGTCTGGCTCTTTCGTAGAACTCCAAATCGAGGGTGGATCTTGAAGCAGCTGAGCAACTTCCTCATGCTGCCCTCGCCTCCACATTAGGCAACAATCAAGAGGAGTGCGGCGCGTATCATCTCGAAGATCAAGCCTAGCCCCATGGGCTAGTAGCATCTTGACGATGTCCAGGTGTCCATTCTCCGCAGCGTAATGTAGCGCTGTTTCACCCCAGCAGTCATGCGCATGAACATCTGCACCTCGCTTGAGTTCACTGATTACATTTCCCACATAGCCCTTCTCGGCCGCTGCGATTAGCCGGGTTTTGTTGTAGGGCTTCAGCCTCTCATGAACATCAGTGCCAGTGCCAGGGTGCTTTTCTGGCGTGGAGAACTCGTACAGCGCTTCATAGAGGTTTCTCCGCACCCAGAATATTTTGCCATTCACTGCCAGCGGCCACTGGTGACGAGGAGCATAGTCATCTAGGGCTTGGACCTGAGGTTGCCCGAGGGGGTTGCCCCAGCAGTAAGATAAAGCTTGGAAGGTGGGAGAGTCCCTCAGGTCCACCGTGTGCAAAACGCATTCAATGAGTGGTTTTCCAGATGCTGTCGGCCCTATCTTGCGGCGTTTCCCCAGTGACAATAGCCGGATTGAAGTTTTGTTGGGTAGAGCTTCGTACTGAAAAGGCTCAAACGTAAATTCTGGTAGCCGGCGTTCCATACTGCAACTTAGAGGTCAATTGGGATACTACGATATGCCACGGAGTCTTGTCTTGCTGTAGCCTGGCGACCGGTTGTCCTTTGCAAAAGTGGCCTGAGCTTTTACCCCCGCGTGTTCGGACTAGGATGAATATACAGCAAACCTGGTCTATAACGATCAGGGGTATTACGATATTTCGGTTGCAATGATCCAAGATCTGTAACAGGCTGGTTTTACTAACAAAATATTATAAACCCTGATATCAGTAATATTATAGAATCCTAATATTATCTTTAGTAAGCCTATATAAATTACCTCTCTGTCTATAGCAGTTATGAGAATAAGTATATAATAATTATATAACTGTGCAAGGCGTTCGTAGACTTATGGCACCACTACATTTAGAAGTACAGGCCACAAACCTAGAATGTGCCTTATTGCTATATCCCCTAGTAGCGGACCATAATCCCCCGCTACAGGAAGGCGGGATCACACGCTCCGCCCGTCAGCAGGGAACCCACCCACAAGATGTCATCATGGTGTCCGCTTTCTCTTATTGACAGATAGCAACAGGAAGTCAGAGGGAGCAAGTAGATGAGGCCAACAAAGACCGGCTGCGCACCTCATGTGGTTGGACGTGTTATAAAGTATCTGTTCTCTGTCTTTCAACATGCGCCATCGAAGCCGAACGGGGTGCCTGAGTTGTCGTGCACGGCGGAAGAAATGTGACGAGAACAAGCCAACATCCATGGGGTGTGAAAGAAATTGTCTCACCTGCACCTGGCCGGAGAATAATCTGACCAAGAAGAGGCAGACAGCAGCGGAAGTTGATACCCTGAAGAAGACCCGACGCATCTAACAGCTGCTTCAGACACAAAAGGCTGGGCGCTCGTCCAGAGCCAACAAGTCACGTCAAGGCGCGGGGCTTGCCGAGGCGCAAGACACCTCCTCCAACGCCGATATCCCAACAAATGAGTCTGGCTTGCAGAGACTGTCCGCTTGGTCGTTCCCTATCTTTGAGTTTCGCACCGCTTGCACCGAGAGCAACGGAGATTCTGAGTTACTGTTCCGTTACTACGTTGATCATACGTGCCAACATGCCTCCATCCAACCTGGGCATGCCAATCCGTTCCTGACGATGATCGTCCCTCTTCCTGTATCACA
This sequence comes from Clonostachys rosea, assembly GCA_026958235.1. Taxonomy (NCBI): domain Eukaryota; kingdom Fungi; phylum Ascomycota; class Sordariomycetes; order Hypocreales; family Bionectriaceae; genus Clonostachys; species Clonostachys rosea. The sequence goes on from CP110204.1 coordinate 882,276, forward strand.
TAATGTCCTTAAATAGAGCATATATGCATTGAGCTCCTAGGAGCTTCGTCAGCGTGAGCCCATCAAGTTGCAGGTGAGGCTGCGTTCGGGACTCGCTATGTTCAAGCGATACAGGCACTCCAGAACGAAATCGCCGCCACTGCACTTGCCAAGGAGGCGGACATTCTTGCGGTCCTGATAGTATCGCTTATGATGTGTCTGCTTGGGGTGAGAAAGATTCATCTAGCCCATCATATCGCCCATCCCCACTAAACGAATTGTCTGCTATGAGAGGTGACACCAGCAGCGCCTTCTTCCACCACTTTCGAGCCGCTCAACACCTTCTCGAGCGTCGCCAGGTATCTTGGCCGTCGTACTCGAATTGCGGCTTCTCTTTCGCTCTCGAGGTGCATTTGTATCTTGCAGTCATTGCCCAAATCACGCCAGGGGCTCTCGGTGAGGCTAGGCTGATCAGGTGCGATGAAGAGATGTTCTCGTTTCTCCCCCTGGTAGCACCATCCAATCTTAACTTGTTGGTCCCTGGCAGCCAGACACTCTTCAAACTAATACCAAGAGTAACAACAACTGCACAAAAGGCCTCTCGGCAAGGCAGATTCGATCATCTGGCGATTGGATGCATGCTGAGCGACATACTGGCGTGGAAGCCGACCATAGGCCGTCGTAAAGAAGACGAAATATCCAACGCAGTGGCTATCATGTACCGGCAAGCCCTGGTAATGTACCTCGTGTTGTTGCATAACGGAAACGTTAGCCACGAGTCCATGGCGGACAAGCGCATGTCAGACGCTCAGAGTGTCTTCTGGCAGCATCTACGCATGATCCTCTGGAATAGCCCCGTGCATACGATCTCGGTTCGGCCGCTCTTGGTCGCGGGATCATTTTTTGGCCGACATGCGGATCAACAAGCGTTGCTGCAGTTCCTTACAGAACAGCACTCACGATTTTACGTTCTTCTGCCACTTACCATCGGTCGACTTCTAAGACTGTTGTGGAGCAGCTCGGACTTATATGGGCCATTTGGTCTCGAACAAGTTATGCTAATGCACAACATCAACATTGGAATAGCATGAGATCTGGCCACTTTCCGCTGCTTCGGCAGCTTGACTATCCTAGAACAAACCAAACACATTATGAATTCGCTTTAGAAAACAAGAATAGGTAGATAACAGTACTATTACTCTTTACTTCTGCTTTTCTCAAAATAGACTATAGCTCAGATGAAAAGACAGAAGAGTGCCACATGCTTAAACCGCCAATCTCCACACCCTCTTGGCTCTTAATAAAGATCTCCGGCGGGCTTTTCCCCCTTGTGAAAAAAGAGTAGCCATTGGATTGTTGCCATCAACCCAGCCGAGAAACGGTGGGCTCACGCGAGCCCGTCCTCTGAGAAGGCGTCTCGCCTTAAACGATCAAAGTGATCAGTCGCCCGAAGGAGCATTTGGCAGATATATGGATCCTCGCGTACCTTCGTTATCTGCATCAACGCGCCAGACAGCTCTTTGAAATGGGAGCTCATATGTTGGACAGTCGTCTCCAGCAGCTCAAGTCGCTGGACCTGAGCCAGCTGCGCCGTCTTCTGGCGCAAGCAAACGCTTTCTGTGCACGTCGCATCCGGTCTCTCTGGGGAAACCTTGCGGTCAGTATGATTCAAATGGAAGCTGGAGGCTCAAGAGTCAAGAATCAGGAGTCAGGAGCCAGGACGGGAGGCCAACCTTTCTGGCCCCAGCTCCGTCGGAGAGTCGCGGACGGCCGCAGTTCCGATGAGAGGATTTATTCGAGTCCGACAGTCCCATAATATGCGTAAACTGGAATCTCCCGAGATCGAGCGCAGTATCAGGTTGGTCACGAGCACTAACAGAGGTCGTTTAGGGCAGAGCAAGACCATCAAATAGCTTGAATTATGAGCTTCATACACTTATTGTTGATCGGGGCATTTTAATACTTAGCTTAATTGTATAGGAATAGATATTATACTAACTATATTATATTAAAATATAAGTAGATATAAGCTATAGGATTTACTTATAGATTATCTTTTTCAGGAATATTAATACAGCTGCCCAGATTATTAATAATTATAGGTTTGCCTTTGAACCCCGAGGATAGATATAGGGATAACTATATTATTAATTTTAATAATAATAAACTAGAGTAGTACTATGAATTATCCGAGCTTCCCTCTTTACCATGTACCTGAGTGGTTGGGCCACAGAAGGCAAAGGCCGCAAAAGAGCGTGAACAGAGTCGAAGACTGCATTGTGGAGGGGGCGCCTAATTTCTCGACGAGATACCAGATATTCACTAAGAGATCTGTTACCCAAAGGAATTGTTGAATTATACCTAAGGGGATAATCAATACACCTTCATTATATGCAGGAGCGGCGACTCCCTTGGTCCTAGTAACCGTCTCGGCTCCCTATATATGCACATGACCCAAAACGTGGTCAGTCGAAATGCACAATCCAAGGGTATAATGGCGGCGGCTACAGCCCAGTTCAACACACTGACGAATGCAAGTCTCAGTTGGAAAATTAACTGGTCGGAGCTTCCAGTTACCCCGGCTTCAGCCATGACCGAAAACACCTGAGACCTGCGTCAATGGTGTATACGCCTCCCCAGAACACAGCCATCTTACTAGCTTTAGCGCCCGTAAGCTGAATCCTGACTGTCCGAAGAGGCGAGTTATTACTCAGGATACGAAATGGGCGAAAGATACCCCATCAATGGATGTCAGGCGGCTGCATAACTATTCCAACGCCTTAAATCGATATTAACTTCATTCAATTGTACAAATACATTTGATAGACCCATTTATCGATCCTTTCTGGCTAGAGGAAGACACTAGGATGAAGAGGTGATTCTGGTGATCAATAAGAACAATAACCACAGTCGAAATTTCGATCGCCAGCCGTCTAACAATCTTTCACAACATGTACCTTAATAATCAGAGTGCAATCGAAACTAATTCGAAACGATCACCCTTCCGTTGTCAAAGTCACCTTTACACTCCTCCGCCGCCACATCTACCATCCATCTAGCGAGACTTTCACGCGTGATGTGGAAGCTGAACCCGGTTTCCTTAAGACCAAACGTTTTCACGGGTACAACGCCCTCATCACTTAGGCCGACAGCATAGGCGATCGTCCATCGCACGTCATCTTGGCAATTTCCTTCTATCTCGCTATCGACAGCCGCGTGGTCCTTGTAAGTGTACGAAATATTGGTGTAGTCGAAGAATGCCCGTGCGCACCACGGCAGCACTGCACGGCTTTGGCCGGCCCCGATGGCATTCAACACGACCATGCGAGGTTTGGGAGCCCCCGGTCGCTGCTGCTGTTGTCGGCGAAGTCCACGAGCTGCCAGAGCTGCCGCCTCCGCCATCAGGCGAGGCGGGCCAAGGAACTTCGCCCATGGGCTGTCGGAGGCTCGACGGGGGTTCAGAAAATGCAGTGTAGCATCAACCGGGACGCCCGCAGCTGTCATGGCGCGTTCCATGTCGGTTTCGGACATGACTGAGCCTTCAACAATCGTGAGGTTCTCCTGTGAGGGGATCAATGAACCAGGGCGCGTGAGAACGGTTACGTGGTAACCTTGATATGTCACTACATAGTCCCATAGAACGGCAAAGCCAGGGATGGAAAATATACAAACCTTGTTCGAGCGCATACTTGTAGCCATAAACACCTGTTCTCCCAGTGGCTCCCAAAATCAAGAGATGCATTGCAAAACTGGTTTATTCTTTCCTCACTATTTAGTCTCTCACAGGGAGTCTTTGGTGATATATGTGTATTGATGCTGAGAAATAAAAACGAAGGCAACCATGCTGGCATCGAAATTTGATGGAAACTAGAGCTATGTCCCATGATCAATACTTATACTCGTCAAAAAAGGCTCTTCTATTTCGTCAATTCCAGAATCATGCGATTATTCGTAGGTGCCACACCAAGTGTTCAGACAGGCAGCGAATTGGAGCATACAAAATGCGCGACCATTCAGCTGCCACATCACATGCACCCTACAGTTGATATGTGTCCTCCCGAATTAACGGCAGTAGTTGCAATCACAATCCAGGTGTGGCGTGAGGAGACAATCTTGGCACTCGCGAGCGTGAGTCACATCCTGCAGAATATTGGCCAAACCGAACCGAAAGAGGTATTTCCCAGCCAATCCTGTTTTGAAAGAATTAGCCGACTTTAATGATAGTCCCTTCATATCTCCTAGTGAAGACAATCAAATACATGCAAACACCCACAGCCCAACATCGCCTACCACCCGTCATGTGTGCAGTTTCAACTACATCACTTATCTGAATTTCGCGATTTAAGTAATTTCTATCTACGACTAAACCTCTTTCATTCAATAAAAGTGCTTGTTGATCTAAAGCATCTATATATATATTAGATGTCTAAAAAAATACAATCTTGTGAAAACTTGCTAAGTGTAGAACTGCCCTATCGCCGAACGCTTTTGATAGAGATACATGATGTATACATATGTCCACGGAAAGTGAGACGCTTCAAGGTGGAAATTAAACAGTAGCATTCGCCATACGCAGCATCTGTTGCCGGGTCAAAAGGTAAAATGTTTACTCGCAATCGGCTCCAGTATCGGGAAAGTATTATTTGCTTCTTCGAGGCGTCTGAAGCGGAAATGATATGTCAATTTGAAACGATAGTCTGCATCCGGGGGCCAATTACTGTGAGTGATCACGTCATGGCTGGCTGGCGATCTAATAAAAATAATAACAATAACAATAATAAGTGGCTGGCTGCTTTGCTTTTGCTGCCCCGTCTTACAACAGCTGCCTGCTGGCAACACAGCCTGTTTCTGCAATTTCCCCGTCTCCAGTGCTCTGTACAGTGCTGAACGGCAGACATAATAGTAAGCGACGGACAGTAACAGCGCAGCTCACCAGCCTGATCTTTCTGCAGGTTCCAGACTGCTGCTACCCTTGGCCCATCAAAAGGCCTGAGACCAACAGGTTCAGCGTCCTGTCGTTCCACATCGTTTCATTTCTCCTCCTCATCACCATCTACGCATCCCGGCGATCCCGCCTACTTCTCACACTTGTCCTACGAAAGCACCGCACTCAGAGGCTCTCGCCGTGATCAATCTTCTGCCATGCGTCAATCATCGCAAGAGAGCCAGAGTATGGCAGAGGATTACTACACCTCCTCATCCGCCTCTCACTCCCTCCCACGCTTTGAATCCAGCGAACCCGCGATTGTCGAGCAGCCAAACGGCGCGACTCGCGTCCAAAACGCCAAAAAGCACCCACCGGCCAAAGCTTCCAGCTCTGCCGCCGCCGCATCTGGGAACCACATTGGAAAGTGGAAGTTTCGCAAGATCATCAACCACCGCTGGAGCGGCAATGATATTGAGCTCCAGATCCACTGGGACGACCCCGATGAGACCACTTGGGAGCCAGAGAAGGCCATCCACCGGGACGCCAAATCGGCTCTGGTCAGCTACTGGAGCCGCCAGCCAGGAGGCCGACCCTTGAACCCACATGACCCGGAATCATTCACCATCTTTGCCTTCAAGGGAGTCAGAGGCGGCCCAAAGAAACAGCGCCAGATCCTCGTGGAGTGGGTTGGCTGGGCGAAGCCCACGTGGGAACCTGAGGCTGTCATCAAGCAGACAGCGCCAAAGCTTCTCAAAGAGTATCTCCAGAAGAGATCTGGAAAGCAGTGAGGGGCAGCATGTCAAGACAAAGAGGGGAAGGCTGCCCACTGCGAGCAGCAAGTTGCGCGGGGGGTTTTGGATGGCTGACGGCAAGGGAGAGAACGTAAACAATTAAAAGTTTGTGGAGGTTCAAAGCAAGCCATGGAAAGTATTGGGATAGTTTACATTGATTTATTTTAATAGCAGAGAGGATTCTTCTACGTCAGGGCAGGATCGTTGTGTGTTCGCTACCCCAGTTCCAATTGATCTGTCTCCGAGGCCAACGAGCTGCGGCTATCCCAGATAATACCATCAAAAGAAGCGACTTCCACCACTTGAGAGATATCTCGCCATTACTCAAATAGCCCAGATGGGCGGCGTGAGGTATACACGGTGGGAATAATGTCGCCTGGAGGTGATGGTTGCCATTCTTCTCACATTATCACAGCTTACCCAGCAACAGCAATCGGAAGTAGATACCCCGCTGCGAGAAGAGAATAGCATACCAAACGTAACTCGATCATCCGCACCAGATTTCAAATCACAATCAACGAGCTTCCACAAGACATTGTTTGTATGTTCGTGAGCCTAGTGCAGCTTCGGTCGTGGTTGCGTTCTCGCGTCGTCAGAACTGAGGCTTCGGAGGGTTCACGAAAACATTGTCGGGGAAGGTTCTTTTCGCTTTCTTGTCACGTCATAGGAGGGCAGAGGCTCAAACGACAACTCGATAGAGATGCCATGTCTCGTCGGCGCAGGCAGCGTTTCTATTTTCGTCGATATCGCGCCGGGTTTAAAATGCCTTCGCAAGGGTGTCGCGGCTAGTCACTCTAAACAGTCAGTATTTGGATCCCCCAGGGTATAGAATGACGTTACAGAGCGCTTTTCCAGTGCTGGCGTGGTGTCAAACGTCCTCGCGCGTGTCCAGTGGCAGGTTCGCGTCACAGCCTCGAGTTGTGTTGATTTGTTGATTTGTTACTCGCGTTGCACCAGCCACACGCCACAGTCTCAGCCCCAATGCAGGGTGGCTTATGCTACGTCATTGTTCACATTGAATCCAAAATGAGAATATCTCCTGGGAGACGAAATTACCGTAGTTTAAACTGCTTTTGGGTAACAGCAACTGTGTAGGTAGGAACCTTTGCCAGCTACTATCAACGACTATCAATTAGGGAGTTCAATATTAGAGTGACGACACACAAACACCAAGCTCGATTAGATTGTGAGGATGTGATGGCCCGCCACACAGCAATCATGGTACTGGAAGTAAACGAAAGAAAAATGGGAGGAATGATTCCGTCACCTTTATTCTTTAGCTACTATTTCTTGTTCCAATATCCTCAATCTACGCCGATCGCATCTTAGTGTATCGCATAATCTAGGGTAGGTGAATTGTTATCTTATCGGTTATATCTTATCGATAAACAGCCGAGTGATAAGACACGAACAAAGCCGTGTCTAGCCGGTTTTGCAGTTTTCTTCATTGATTTCTTCACAAAACCACAACTAGACATTACACGATCACAAAGATTGTATCTGATATTTATTTCTTTGGTAGACTCGGGAATGCAAAAGATGTGATACCAATTCGCCCAGCGTTTTTGGACCTCATCTCTTAGTCCATGGTCACAAACCACCGCGGCTTGCTTTGCTTTTTGTGTAATTGAAATAAATTCGAGAACAAACTTCATTTTGAGTACCTACTCGTAGTTCTAGTCTATTCGACTGAGACAAAGACCAAGGCAGAGTTCGTTGGCGAATATGGAGACCCTTATGCGCGTCGGATGAGGCTGGCGTGATGAGCTTGCAAGACCCAAGGGTGTTGATGCTCTTGCCATTGTCTCTTGATCAATGACTATCTCGTGGCATGGAACGATGTGGCTTGGTGGGTAACATATATTGGTTGTCCCTCGCCTTGTGAATTTTCCTCGAAAGACTCTTCGATTCCGTGCTCCATTCAAGGGTGCTGTTTAATTTTTGTCCATCACTTCCATGGAATGGAGATTTCCTTGAAGTTTTCCATTTATATTCAACTACCTTGCCTTTCGACCTGTTGGTACTCTCACTTTTGGACGCACTTTTGGAGGAAGTAATAATCGTCGGCGCGATATGCCTCTCGGGGACACCAATGGCGTCTGCAGGTCATTGTGAGAGCAACTCCACCTCGAGACCTGCTCAAACGAGAACTTAAACATAATCTTCGATCAATTATCGTCACATAGTGCAGCACCCGCATGCAGGATGTGATGGTACCGAATACGCCTAAGCCGAACATAGCGATGATATCACACTTGATTTAAATGTCGTCGCTGAGCTGAGTCAATGTATGCCTGTACCTGCGGTACTGGGCTCGATTCAGTTCAAGTCGGTACTCTAATCTTCGCAGCTGGCCTTTGTCGTTCGAGAGGAAGAGTGAATAACGAAAGTTCTCCCGTAGGGCTAACTTGATTTTAAACATTCACCTATGATTCTATTTTAAGTTTACCGGAAGGCCCCTGTTAACAAGGCTACTATACACATACATCTATCTCTCGTGTTTATGCAGGTGGAACATAGTTGTGACTGGCATCGGCTACAGCGTATGTAGAAATAGATTCTTCAATAAGCTACTAAACTGCTTGAAACTTGGGCCAAAATGTCTCCTCCGCAGCAAGGACCAACTTCCATTGCTCTCGAGCACGGGCAGATAGTTTAGCTTTGATGCCCTCCTGGTGAAGTTTGACCTCATGTTCCACGGAACTATCAATCAGCTTGCCCAGTCTCTCCACAAACACATCCCACTCAGGATTCGACCATCGAGGGATCAACAACTGTCTCAAGATTCCATCATCCAAGTCTTTACTTGCATCAATACCTGACTCAACCTGAGATCTCGCCCATTTCCATGCATCCGTGTATATCTTATCAGTTGCATAAAATAGTACAGCAGATTCCAGCCAGGGCAGAAAGGTGCTGTCGTTCCAGGCTATCGAGCCAAAGAGTGCTTCAAAGCGACGCAAACCTTCAATCTTGTCGTCTTCAGCGACCCAGTCGTCACCATGGGCGGGCAGGTTGATATTGATTCCATATTTTGAGGCAGTCTCGGTTAGAAACTTTTCCTCCGGGCGCGCATTTGCGAGCCCTTCAACTGACAAGTCCAGAAACTCTGTTACCGGGTCAGGCGCTTGTGCACTGTCGGTGAGATGCGGCAGCTGGAGTGAGCTGAGAAGGCGTCCGACCCCTTTGATGTATGCATGGAGGAATAGCCGCTCGTTTGCGAGCCATTGACCGAGAACTTCTTTCGGTACTTTGCCAGCAGCGGCGGCGGCCAAAAACTGTGGCTGCGTAGCCCGCTTGTAACCGGCCTCGTCGGATTCAAGCAACAGTGTGGTAAAAGAGGGCATATTTGCTTGTCTCTCCGCTCGGTGAAAATTGGTTACATGTGGTTGAATATCGGAGACCACGGACGCAGAGGCTGGAGTGAGTAACTACTAAATATAAATAGGATGATGAACAGTTATACAAGACACAGTGTTGAGGGGTTGGCATCACGTGTAAACACTTGTGTCTATGATCGCGTCATAATGATTCACGACTGGCCATCTCTGCGTAGCATAATCATGCTATCATGGCTGGTTCAGCCAGTGAGGAGATGCCTGCCGCACCTGTGAGCCACATGTGGCACAATCTGCTATCATCATCTGCCAATCGCTTAAGCAACAAGGGACAAAAAGGAAAATCGATTGGGCTAACTGGAAGCGGAGGGCTGGCTCATAACCTGCTTAATGGTTTTACGATGTAACGCTTCATCCCTCAGTGCCATTATTTTCGAGCTACCCTGTACCTCACCATATGCGCTGATGAGCTGTGAAACATTCGCCGACAATGCTATTCGAGTAGTCTTTGTTTTGGTCACATCAGGTTAATAATGAATTTTGAGAGTAGCGCGATTGGGGCATCTCTTACTGAAGTAATTGGAGTTGGAGATTGAATATGGGGGCGAATCAATTACTTCAGAATAGCTACCTAGGTCTAAATAAGGAAGATGATCAGTTCATTATATCAAACATTTTCGCTACGTTGCCCTAATTACACTAGATTTTATCCAGACTGCATTTACACAATAATTCCTGGCTTCGAAAGAGATTCCTTGTCGTTTGAGACCTCGACGAGGACCGCTCACAGAGATCTAAAAGCACAATCTCGACTATCTCTCCGTCATTCACATGGTATATATAAAAGGTGTCCTAGCCACATGGACCAAAGGACTTGCTGCAGCCATCTAGCTTGTGGGCTACAGACATGAGAAGACTTATCCAGCGTAACACGTCACGGATAATGATCTAGAAAATGAGCATTCTTCCTAGCTCGGAGAACAGGCTAGATCATAGATTAATACCGATTTTTGAGAGTGAAACCACATCGACCAATAGAGAGAATCACGCGCCGGAATTTAAGCTCAGCCAGGAAACAGGCCCTTCCTCCTGACAGCCTAACCAGCGGCGAAAGCCATCTTGTCCGTGCCTGTAAGAAGAAAAGAATGGTTTCGATAGCTCATAAACGGCTTGGATTGTGTACTGGATCACTTTTAGCTCTCGGGCCTCAGACAGCCATGGAACAGGGTTTCATGAAGATGGAGACGGGGGCAAAGTCGTCCCTTACGACACCCTAGTCGAAACTGAGGCAGAGCATGGATACAATGGAAGGATAAATTATCTGGCTCGGATTTTCGGGAAGACCTCCGACTCCCTGGGGGACCCAGGTGGTGCCATTGCACTAAAAACACTCTGGAATGCACAGCGCACCAAAGACGGAAAATATACAATTGAGCAATATAGGGCGAGAGTTAGTTGGCAAGAAGGCGCCGTTTTGTCAATATTAGCTGGTTCGGAACAAATCACAGCTGTATCTGGCGCAGGATGAACATTTTGCGTGGATTAGCTATTGAAACGATAATTTCAATAAGAGTAAGCTTAATCAAAGTAGGTGGCCTATCCCGTCTTTGTCATGAGAGAAAAGCCTCTATGGAAGAACGGCTTCTTCCATAGGCAGCGAAGGGGCCCTGCAAGAGGCGAGTTCCGCTGTGCTTGGCGCAATTCAACTGAGTTCTCGTGTTTAAATTCCATGTCTTGAGCCTGTGGCGGCCCGATAAGATGTTCCGTTTACTGGGCCAGCTCATTAGTAGAGTAGTTAAAATCTATATTACGCCGACAACCGATGATGTTACTTATCCGAAGACCGAAGTCATCTTATGATCGTGACACTAACACCCCAGTGATGTTCCTTAGTCTTGAATCCCTTCTATAGTTGACTAGCCCAGTATAGAAACGCGCGGTGGTTCTTGTGCATGGATGTTGCCCACACAAGCGACGTTACACTGGAGGTAGATGGCGCGGAAAATATCCAGGTCAAAAGACGCAACGTACACTCGGTTATGCCATGACTATAATATGACTGCTATACTACATGGACATGGAGGTTTACCATAGCCGACCCCAGAGATAAATGATAAGCGATGGCATCGCGATTCTTCACCAGACCTCTGCTCAGGGCCCCCTGGAAGGGCTCTCGAAACGAGTTCGGCTGTCGCTGTCACTGCTCGGTTAGACTCTCTGGTGGCATGGTATGATGCTTGCCTGTAACCTCGTACGAGCTACCAGACGCTGCTTCAGCCGTAAACTAATGTGGCTTTTGCATGAATTGGCGGCAGACACCAGTAAGAACTTGGCAATGGAAATAGAATCATACGCAGAAGAGCTGGGCAAACGCAACTTTGGCAGTGGCTCCATGCACCCGTGGCAGGGGTCAACGATTTTATGCTGACCCGCGGTGACCGGTGATGACTAGCGTCCTGAAAACAGAGCCTAAACGCGTACAGGGATTATTATTTATGCAACTGAAAGGTCCCTGGTGGCCGCAGTACGGGGTTGTCGGGTGCCTGTCCCATAAGCAGCAGACACGGAGCTCCCTGTTTCTGGCTGCTTGGTAAAATAACGATCAGCATTCATCAATCGGATTTTCGTTACAGATCTTGTTAGAACCAACAGAAGCCCCGCCGGAGCACGCAAGAGCGGTAGGTAAGGAAACCGAAACCGAGATATAAGATTGCCGCCGAGGAAAGTCTTGCTGGCTTTCACGTCCTTCTACATTTGGCATACGATTCGGCAAGGCAAAACCAATGTGCGTGCCAGCCTCGCATACAGCTGTCGTCTGCGGCCTAGGAGCAGTAGCTGGGGATTTTTTCTGGAAGGGCATTTCGGAGGAACGATGTTGGCCCTACGCTAAGTGAGTCTATCAACAGAGCAAACAGGACTCTCAAATGCTTTGAAATGTAACGACTACGAACATACATACATAACACATGGCTTGGTAATGTGATCTTGGCATGGACTCTGATATCATATCCGGAGAAAGAAAAAAATGCACCTGTCGGAGCTGATAGTACCCTGGTTTTCAGCCCAATGAAGTTGGAGCGATGTACTGTTTAGGATCTTCACTAATGATTGGATCCGGTACACTTCCCCGGAGGAGTCGCATAACCATACCTAATCTATCTCGCTACGCTGACCACTTTCTTGGGCCTTCCCAGTTGCAAGTGTCTCGAAGGAGACTGGTGTTGCCCCTGCGCCTGATCCCCCTGTAACAATCAGGTTTTGACTCCCACACACTTGTAGCATGAATTTGCCTGCAAGCTACCAATGCAGGCACCAGAAACGCTGCTCTGTTGGCAAGTGATCCAAAGCCTGGCTAAATGAAGGATACAGCGACCCCTGAGCGAATCACTCTCCCTGCTAGGCAGCGGGAGAGCGGCCGTGTCATTGAGCTCCGGAAGACGGATTTGGCAAATTGGAAATCGGTGTACCTAATGAGACTTAACACTAGGGCCATCGTAGGATGCATGGCCATGTCCTTCGCTTTTCCCCGTTGGCGTTTGGCTGGGGAGGCATGAATGTATGATGCATAAAAACTCACCGCGACTGGGTTCATCCACTCCCTGCATGCTTTTGTTCTAGGGGGTCTTCCATCGGGAGATGGACAGAGACGTGCGTCGGTTAGCAACATGGCACAAAATATAGATGATTTCAGCCGAGTGTGAGGAAAAGTCTGATGCTAAGGAATCTAATGCTGTGTTTGCTTTTTCTGGATAATTATAAGCATTGGCCCCCACAAACTCATTAGTCCGAATCTCCCTGGAGGAGTTCGTTTCGTCTGAAGAAGTGTTCTGATACAAATGCCCGGTGACGCCACGGCCGAGTCAAATTTTCGTCTGGACTCTGCATACCAACAGGAGGCGTCCATGCCCTCACGCCAACGATGGCCACACTAACACCACCAGCAGATGGGAGCCCATACTTTCCCATCAGCGAAAGGGCAGCACATCTTGCCGTCATTCACATCGGCGTTACCTCGCCACTAATGGCCATAGCTTTGGTGATGTTTGCGGTCCGGCTCTGGTTACGCCCGAAGCCGATATGGAGGAGTTGGGAAGACGCCACCATGGGGATCGGAGTTGTATGTTTCTCTGTTCCTTGCTTTCAACTCAAGGCATTATTCGAATGAGGCTGGATTTCTGACTTTGGTGATATCTAGTTGGCCGCGGTTGTTGATTTCTGCTTCCTTCTCCCCCAAATGTACGTCACACCGCAGCTTCTTACCCACGAGGAGAGGCTTAATGCCCGAAAATACGGCTTCCTGGCTATTCCGATATGGGGAATCGCCATGACATTTATCAAAATCTCCATTGCAATGATGTTGCTCATCATCCAGGAGAACATCCTGTGGTGGCGGATCTTCTGCTACTTCATCATGGGTCTTCAGGGAGTATACGGCGTTGGCAACACTTTCTTCATTCTCTTACAATGTCGTCCTCTGGAAGCATCTTGGAACGCAGCGATCTTGAAGCAGGTCGGCGGGAGCTGTCTGCCACCGATAGGCATCAACATTGCATCCAACATCGGGTCTGGAATCAACATTGCGACCGACATCTTGCTATCTCTCGCCCCGACGCTCTTCCTGTGGAAGCTACGACGACCTCTTAGAGAAAAGATTCTAGTTGGATTCCTGATGGCATTGGGAATGTTTGCAAGCGTGGCCTCTATAATCAAGGCGCTGCTGGTCAAGGAGTTTGGAAAGGCAGCAGATGGATGGGCTCTCACGAATGCGATTGCGACCTGGACAGCACTCGAGCAGCTACTGGGCATGATAGCAGCCTCATCGCCGTTCCTGAAACCGCTGGTCCAGTCGGCTCTACAGATGATGGGGGTGAGCATAAACGACTCCAAGTCTGGGCCTTCGGCATACGCGAACCGATATCACGGGTTAGGCGAGAACGGCACGAAACGATCGAACCGAAACTCAGTACGACAATCAATGATGAACCGGGCGACATCACAAAGAGAGAGACCTGAGCGGATCGAGGAGGAGCCCTGGGGAACATCATCAAGCGCGGCGGGGACAGTGATTCAACTGGAAACACGGCGGCCACAGGCTGCTTCTGCACCTCAGAAGGCAATCAAGGTGGAAACTACGACGACGATTCGTGTCACAGAGGACGGGAGAACTCCGCGGTCGCTGCATTACAGTAGTGATGGGGGCAGCGAGAAGCATGATCTTGCGCCGACACAGGCGCCAAGACAACAAGTGTAGCATGGATAGAAACGAAAAGACAGCTGATTGCATGGGAGAGCTGAGGGAAATGCGTTATTTACTTCAAAGTTGGTGTGGTGATTACTGCATGTAGGGACGGCGTCTGGGCATGGCACATGGGTTAACTAATGGATGGATGAACAAGGGACAGAGCTGCATATACCAATTCTTTTTTCAGCTAGCATCGAGGCCGGGCATGTTCAACCCCAAGTGTCTGTTCTCCCATGGCAAAACACGCCGCTGTCTGCATGATTGATGGATGATTGATGCTTGATTCTCCCATCAAACACTCTGACACTGAGGACGGTCACTCCGAGAGCAGGGACGCTATATCTCATGCCAAATAATATCACACGTCCTATTACCGCTTATCCCCCGCCTCATCTCGTCATCTGCATTCGGAGGCAAAAATCTCCGTGTTTCGAACCACAGCGGCTGCCCATGCCTCCCCCCTGCTAATACCCCGTAGCTGGCCCCGGAACTACGCCTTGATCTGGCTAATGGCTCAAGGTTGAATGGCCTGAGAGTCTGCTAATCTCCTCTTCTCGCCGCCGCCTGTCCAGCTCTCGCATCACCCGCTGGGGTCTCTCTGGTCTGCCAATGCGAAGTGGAGCGTGCTGAACCTTGAGTATCCCTGGCCGTCCCCAAGAAGTCGAGAAGCTAGACAAGGCCAAGGAAGAAGAAGGATTCACCTGAGTCTCCGCTTCTTTGCTAATCCACAAATGCGCTTGGCTGTTGGTTGGTCGCGCTGAGAACCCTACAATCATCTCATTTCCATGTGGGCGCAATCAGGGTTTTGCTCTTGCACCGTAGAAGGTCCATATCGTGCATGAATCGACATGAAGTAGATAATAAGCCCACGGCCGCCGATCGTTTGACTCGTGCCCCAAGGCTCATCAGTTTCTCCAAGCCGAAGCACCTTGGTTCTCGACCTCTTGTGCTGTCTTTGCCTTCGTTGTGTCAATATTCCAAGTTTATTAATATCTAATATGCGTGTCTCCAGCGTGAGGTCCGTGTGGACTGCTCTTACGGTTGCCCTGCTTGCAACCTGCGTCGCTGCCCACTGCCGCAAGCCCATTGTTAGAAGGGAATGGTGAGTCTCCTGTCTTACAGGTCCATCCATAACAATTGTGTAGGGTGATTCTAATAGTTTGTTCTGAACAGGCGCACACTGAGCGTACAAAATCGCTTGAAGTATCTCGGTGCTCTCAAGTGTCTTATGAAGAAGCCCCCTCAAACATCGGAAGATGTTATCCCTGGCGTTCGCAGCCGATATGATGACTTCCTCGGCACACACATTATCAATGCCGACAACGTTCACTTCGTTGTGAGTGCAGATAAACCGCCCATGCACAGTTCTGCCCTCTGCTAACGAATTCAGGGCGTCTTCTACCCGTACCACCGCCTGCTCCTCCACTCATTTGAAGAGGCGCTCAGCACCTGCGGTTGGAAAGATGGCATCCCCTACTGGGACTGGGTCAAGGACTCACCCGGGCTTGACAACGTGACTGATGTGTTCTTCAAATCCCCCATCTTCGACACCAAGCACGGCTTCGGTGGCAACGGACCCTGGATCCCAGGAAACTTCGCCAACCCAGCTCCCGGCCAGACTGTGAACACGCCCTGGGACGTTCCCGACCGGACTGGCGGCGGCTGCATCCAGGACGGACCCTTTGCCGGCCTCATGACCAACCTCGGCCCTTCGAACAAAACTGACTACAACCCGCACTGTGTTCAGCGCGATTTCGCACCTCTCACCTTCGCATCCATGTCCGGCCCGCTGAGCGTCGCGACCGGCCTGGCCCTCCCAAACTTCGGCTGGTTTGACAGGATTACCGAAAGCAGCTTCCACGCTGGCGGTCACTGGGCCGTCGGTGGACTCTACGGAACCATGACTGACAAGTGGGCAAGCCGTAAGTAACCCTGAGTGTTTCTACTTTCTTATGACGAGGGGCGATATGGGACTAACATCGGAACTAGCCGCCGACCCCATCTTCTGGTCTCACCACGCCAACCTTGACCGCGCCTGGTGGTCGTGGCAGAAGCGCAATCTCAGGAA
The DNA here is from genome assembly GCA_026958235.1 of Clonostachys rosea. Classification (NCBI taxonomy): domain Eukaryota; kingdom Fungi; phylum Ascomycota; class Sordariomycetes; order Hypocreales; family Bionectriaceae; genus Clonostachys; species Clonostachys rosea. The sequence goes on from CP110204.1 coordinate 898,621, forward strand.
GCGCCTGACCGATGTCTCTGGACCCCTGGTCAACTTTGACTGGACCAACCAGCTCGGCGGCAACATCACCCTCGACCATACCATTACTGTTGGCGAGACGGTCAAGCTGCAGGCCAAGGTGCGTGATGTGATGCATATCCAGGAGGGGCCTCTGTGTTATGAATACGATAAGCTGTACTAGATAATCCGTGTCCTTCATCAAGAGGAGTAACATAATAGAATGAAGGATCTGGTGAATAATCTCGGCTAGTGACATCGTGAGAAAGTGACAGTTCCGTTGAAACTCTTCGGACGAAGAGCCTCCGAGCTGAACGTCTTGACAAGGCTGTGTAAGTCGGTACCGAAAGACCCGGATCTGCATTCTGCAAGCGGTAAGAGAAAGGGGGACATGATCATCGAGTCTCTGGGCTTGAGCTTTGGGTCTTAGAATCTCAGCACCCCTTTGACCGGGGCGACAGGCTCCCTGGGAATGACATGATGCACACATCTAGTAGTTCAGGCGAGCCTTGTTAGGGTACCGTGGAGACATGCCATGGTATCCCTTACCCCTGGTCTGCAGCTTTGACGTGTAGGACCGAGCTGGCGGAGATGAAGACAGCAAGTAGGGCAGAGTTTCAGGTTTACGACATTGCTTAGGGGAATATTAGAGTTAAAGACCGGTCTAGGCCCGTATGATTGTGTTGTATCTAATGAGCCATATTGTTCTCGATATAGTTTATTATGCATCGAAGCGAGTATTCCGCTTTTACCGCGCGGTCAGGAACGTTGAGGTCTTTGCAATATTGGCTTAGCCATGCACGTTAATGGGTGTAGCACTGGCTAGCCAAAAGTTGAGCCATCAGGTCTTAGCAGCGTCATGATCGCGTTCAAGATGGTTTTGATTGTAGCCACTGGCGTGATGGACGAGAGAGGAGATACAGCGGTTTAGTCACACATCACGCATGGGCATCATGTTATCACTGAGGTTCGTCTATTTGAAAGTTGGTACTCTCAACTGCCGTTGGACAGACTCACAACAGCCCATTTACCGCTCCAGCACCATTTTCGGGCGCCAGAATCGCCCCCGCCATCCTCGGTGGCCCTCAGCTCCTCGTCTGTCCCTGGCTTGAGACCAACTACCACATCAGCCTTGCAAGTTCGCAATGCGAGGACATTGACGCCAGACCCTGGGCCGAGCGAGCCAATGGCGGTTGAGAAGGAAGTTGTGGGATCCCACATTGCCTGTCGCAACGGTTAACTCAAGAACAAGTAGAATCATCGGAATGGAAATAAAGCACGTACGTCGGCAACTAGCTTTCGATAGTTCAAATCGCCCTTGAAAATGACAAGTTTCGAGGCCTTGAGATCCTCATACAGAACCTTCTCCTCGTGAGGCAGCCTCCAGAAACTACCGGCAGCAGTCCAGTAGCGGTTGGGGCGGATAAGCAGCTCGCCCTCGGCGTGGTGTGTCGCCCAGTCCTGGAACAGGAACAACAGGTCTTGGACTTCCTTGTCGGCAAGGGGCGCGGGTGTCTTGTCCTGGAAGCTCTCTTCTTCGGACTGGGTTTCGAAGAAGGCTCGGGGGTTGGAGATGGCGTTGAGAAGGGCGGCGAAATCGGCGGGCATGACGTCGGATACAAACCATGGGATGGACTTGGGGTGGAGGACGACACGGGTGGCGAGCCCGGAGGCAAGGAGGTATCCCGCAAGAATCAGGTCAGCGTAGAGTTCAAAGCCAGCATTGTCGAGAACAAAGTCGACCTGGCGTTCCTTCTCGCCGGCATCTCGGGCCTTCTTGAGCAGTTCATATGCTGCAGGGACATCATTAGCGAGGATGTTCTCCTCGGCGGCCTTTCGAGCCTTCGCTCCTTGTAGTCGCTGTATATCATCGTGGGTAAGAGTCGTTAGCAGGGATAGGTCGGTTGCATTTCCCCACAGACATATGTCGAACATTTCGGCAAAGAGAATCTTCTCGGCCTCATCATCATGAGCTACACTGCTGTTGGAGCGGATTTGCTCCAAGAGTTCTTTGTATCGGGCCGCCAATTCGAGGACACCTGCTCGTGAGTCTCGGAGTCCCTTGATCTTTTGGCGAGCAAAGACATCATAGCTCTGCCAGTGCTCAGTAAGTCTGAAGATATTGTGGATTCGTCTAATTCGGATTTGTTAGGTCGTCTTCTTCTCGTCGTCGTTCGCTCGCTGGCCATGAGGCCGGGCCGTCGCGGTGGCACAAGGCCTAGGGAGGGTGTCTAGCTACCTGTACATGTAGCACTCGCTATATAGCCAAGGGACCTTTTGCCAAGTAGGGTTGCCCAGCTTCTCGAGCTCGTTGTTGTATGCGGCGATTTCGTCGGGGAATCCGTCGTCCTCGAGAGGCCTGCCCGGCGGCGGTTAGCTCATCTGCCATAGCTGTAAAGCGGAACATTTTGTACGTCATCTTGCGGTCGTGAAGCATCTCGTACTTGAGGGCCCCCAGACTCTCAATGACCCTTTTGCCTTCCCTGACCTTGTCGTTGTCGTCGAGTTTGGACAGCGTTCGGTGGACATCGTCAATCGATTGGGTCTGCAACCAAGGGTCAGCGACGGGCGAGCAATGACGGAATATTTAGGCCAGGAGCCAAAGAGGATTATAGGGCACGCACGATGATCACAGGCCATCGTCTCACGACCGTGACGCTGGCGAAGGAGGTTGGGTCGGAGGTGTTGTACTGGGCTGGATGGCGGGGTAGGGCAATCGTTAGCGGGGTGATCGGAGGGGCAAAAGCTCGCAGGGAGCGACATACGAGTCTTAGGATCGAACTCCATCTTGGGCAAGAGCGGCGACAGCTTTTAGGTCGAGATATTTGGGATCGAGGGCCGTGAGGGGAGTGAGGGGAGGTCTGAAGATTTTCGGGTGCGGCCTGCGACTTCGACGTGGATCAATTTCGTGATGCGGGGACAATCAGCTCGGGTTATTTTAGGCCGCAGATTATTTGCGCTATTGCTGGGCTCTACCTTAATTAGCGGATTAATTGACAGCCCCGAAGTCCAACGGCTCCGCTTCAGGGGCTTGCAGCAGTGGGCGCAGTGCTAAACGTCCACTGTAGGCGCTGATCAGGCCCCTCCTCCGCCGGACTTCAGGCCTGGAGCGCCCCGGAATTGGTGATGGCTTCATTTTCAACATGCTGCAAGATTGAAAGCACCCTTTAGCTCTGAGCATCTGCTTGCTACCCCAACTATAGGTCATCCCAGACCAAAGGTTCCTCGTCCCTCAGACTCCTCCAGTAGTTTGTAGTCTCTATTGTGTCTTCGCACCCCTCCAGCATGCTCCTCTTCCACTTCCTGATAAACCCCTCTGTGAACTCCCAGCCTCGCGGATGCCAAGGATCCGACCACGCAATCACGCCGCAATAGCCGGAACTGTCTCTGTCACGCCCGGAATTGCACATGGCTCCGAAGCAGTCTGTCATAAACTCCTCGAAGTCAAATGAGCCCTCAAGCATGATCGCGTTGTCTCTCATCTTCGCAAGCGGCAAAGTGTCAATCCACGGCCCGTGAGGTCTTTGTTGCTGGAGCGGCGTTAGTTGCAGCGTGTCAGGAGGCTGTTGGGCAGGCTGGCTTGTGTCCCACAGAACTACACGCTGGATTTCTGTTGGGACGCAGCTGCTGTTCGGAAAAGGCTGGATTATCAAGTTGCAGATGTAGAGGACGTGGATGTTGGTCAGTATAGCGCGCAAGGCGTTGTATTGAATCAGCGGGATAAGGTGATCGCGGCTGATGGGGAACCGCGATTTGAGTTCCCCGAGCCCGCGGTTGGAACGCAAGTGTGCAAAGATGGCTTGTCGTGTATTCCGACTGTGTTGCGCGTTGGTTGGGACCTGATTCGAGACTGAGCCTTCAATGGCGGTCTGACCAGTCGCGGATCTGGCTCCTGTGCGTGGCTTGCGTCTACGAGAAGCAAGGACGTTATCAAGCAGATTTCCATCCTCCAGAGCCTTTCTTTTCCCTAATAACTGTTAGTCAGACGTGAAAGATTCCCTAACCCGGTGTCTCCAGGTCGCTCACTTACGATGTGCTCTCACGTTGAGCCTGTTTTGTATCTTGCGCCGTTCGGCCCTCTCCTTCACGCCGGACCAGTCATCACCAGGACCACAAGCCTGCAAAAGAGTTAACGAATTGGGGATATCACATGACTCCGGTGATTCATTGCCCCTGACAGTTCTGGGGATTGACGGTTACGGGGTCGTCCGAGACGTACCTCAGTGAGGGATGAGTGCGTGGGAACCACGTCGAATGAAGCCGACGGCAGCCCTCCATCCGCCAGGCCATGTGCTCTTTGCTTCAACTCCACCATCCGTTGCTTGTTGGCTTGGAACTCGGGGATGGTGATGATAATGCAGCGGTCGGGTGATCAAGGTGGAATATGTGAAGATCAACGACGTGTTGGATCGTGTCATGGTGCTTATTATATCGCCTACGCAGAGGCCATCCATTGCGGAGTTCCATCATATTACTCCGAACTCCGCCGCAAAAGAACGCTTACACTAGCTCGATCATCCATCACAACTTAGGAACTTGGGAGATGGTGATGATTTACGTAGCTTTGGCTTGAGTGGAACGTGAAAAATCATATCAAATAACGTCCCAGAAAAACACTACTTCTATAGCTGCCCGATCAATCAACCACGGCCTTATTTATTGACAAGTTGAAGGTTTTAGTCCCCATTGGGCTACTTCTGCCCTTGCCTATATCCTAAGAATGGAGACTCTTCGTCATCCAAGACTCCAATAATCAATTCCGCTTCATCCTCCCAGTGCCCATATCCCCCAAACCAACCCAGCACAAAGGAGAGCTCTCGCAGCTCCTCAAATATCTTGCTTGGCGGCGTAAGTTGCAAATCCTCCGCCAAATACCCTTTGATATTGGAATCATGAAGCAGAGCATCCGTCAATGCGATACTATTGTAATCATCCGGTGCTACCCCCTTGAACTCCATGTCGATAAGCCAGCTATGTATACCGTGGTAACGGCGTAGCACGGCTGACATCAGAGCCCAGATATTAACACTGACAACAAGAGACAGTATTACTAAAATTGCGATAGTAACTGCCGTGTTCTGGACCAATCGAGTCCGATTTGGGTCCAGGACAGTAGCCTTAACTTTGGGGAGCTCTGGGTGTTCTTTAGGAGCCACATTTGAGGCCTCATTGATGTTGAACCGCTGCTCAACATTGACAAGCTGAGCACTAGCCATCGCAACATTAAAATGAAGAGCTTCCAAAATTTCGGATTCCTTGTCAGGGTTGTCAAAGTCTTCGACCGCGATTGGCCCATATGGCTTTATGATAGCTTTGAACTGGTCGCCAAATCTGTCGACCAACGCATTTATATGAAGTTGCTGTGTAAAAACGCCGAGGGGGGAAGGGGAGGAAGGGCTTTCTGGTTGGTTTCCATCGAATTGAGGAACGCTAAATGGTGGGCTCCAGGGTTTGATCGTTGAACGATCGATTTTGGGAGGATCCGTATGGTTGATGGCGAGGTGTCCATCCGTCCATGTGAGCTTTGTTTCCGCCATGACCTCGACCCAAGTGTAGTTGCATTTCCATAGAGAAATGTACTCAAAGCCACCATCCTCGTTGGTTGATCCAATGGAGAAATTTCCCCAGAAGTACGTTTGTACCCTAAACGACTGATAGCCTATCAATGGATCCGGCTTTTGGTCGTTTTTGCATTTCTGAGCTTTCACAGCAGGATTATCCGAGGACGCAAGAATGCCGGCGATGTATGACCGCTTGTCCCGCGAGGTCTTGCTGCTTGAGTCGATCCAGTTGGTCAGTTTTGTTTCCGTGTCATCGCTGCAGTTGAAGATCTCTATTGCTCTAATTCCGTAGATATAATCCGTGCCTGTATTGATGGTATCGGAAACCAAGCTGAAATCGTCGCGAGGAATTCGACCACATGTAGGCATTAACGTCGCTGCTGGGATCCTCGCCGTGACTAATATTCCAGACTTCCAATTGATTTCTGGGGTGCTTATATCCAGAGAAGGAAACACCAGACCATCATAAGTGAATTCAGGATACGTGAAATTGGAAAAGGCTCTGGTGAGAATGAGACTATCTAGATTTAGCCGAGTATCGGATTTGGTCTCTTGCGTCTTTTCCGAGACACGAGTCCCAAACCAGCTGGTTTGCGGAAATTCTATGGTTGTATTCTGCGGGATAACAGTAGGCGTAAATAGGACACTAGACAGAGCTATTAAAAAGAGGCAAATGGTAGCGAGAAGATGTGACAACGTCACTGAGTAGATCTTCAGCCGGATGGAGTGATATAAAGCCTTTAGACCTATCATGTCAAGTAGGGATATATCCAGTTGATCAGCGGAACAGACATCGACATTTAGTTTAGACATGATGGCTAGATTTCTTAGAGTGGCATCCGAAGAGGTTGTGTACATGGCGACAATGAGAAATGCCAATACTGGCAAAGAACTCCACAACAGCGGATTCTTATCTCCCGTGACGGTAGCCAGCACTTGCGAGCTCCAAGATATTCTCAATGTCGTCGACAATCCAGCCATAAGCGCAACTGTGTACATGACGAAGAAAATACGGGAGGATTTCCTAACAACCAGCGGGGAGTAAGTCTCAGCCTTAATCCACTCCGCTTTCATCTCATGTCGTGTTTTCGATAAAGAAGAATAGATGAACGGATTTCGATGTCGATTCCCGAGGAAGTACAGCATAGATCCGAGTATTGTCGCCGGGTCTCTATACCAAACGTTCGCAATCCTTTTGGAGTAAAAAACGAACCATAGGGAAATCAAGGCTATTATACCAAAGACCACAGCCATTGCTATACATATGCCCTCGTTTGCCTGCAGCCTTTCGACTTTTATTATTCTAGAGCCAGGGATATCCTTTTCTGTATCTTGACGGAGGATATAGTTCGCGATAAATGGACTCAGTGTCCCAATGAAGGACGACAAACGTTGCTGGACTATATCGCTTTGATATAGAGTCTCATTCCCATTGTCGAGCTTTTTGCCAGATAAGATAGACTCCTCCTCGATAATATTCTTCAGTATACCTCTGCCAGCGGCTTGCACAAGTTCGAGTACCATTCGCCATGAATCAGAGAAAACGGAAAACTCTTCTGCGCCAGATAGCTTTGTTACATTCGGGCGGATACCGTTATCCACCACGTGAACTTTAGAGATGTATGCTTTTGAGGAACATACAACGGCAGCAAGCTTGTTAATTTCTAGGATAGATGGATTTTGCTGAGAATCTGTGAGAAGTCCTGCATAATATATGAACTGAGACTCTCCTCCGTAGAACAGAGATGAGCATAGATAGGGTTCTGTGTCATTCGAAAATATTTCTTCGAAAGAGATCGGAAGGCGCCTTCCCTCATACATCTGAACCAAATCAAAGCTGATCAGCCTCTCGCAATTTGAAAATTCGAGATCAGCGGAAACATAATAAGATCGTAGGTGGTTATCGATTCTCTGATGAGTGTAGCTTTGTAACAGCTCGCATCTCACACCGACAAATAATCCATCAACTTGTACTTCTATCGGACTCTCGACAGTGCCGCGGGAGCTCGGACCTGGCCCGGGCAGTTCAAATGTTTGATAGGCGCATTCAGCTGAAACGCCAAAGGGAAGCTCCATATCAAAGTTCTGCACAGCTTTGGCATGGAAGTATGCCATTGCGTTGGATGAGTCGCTTAGATCATTCATTGCTTCAAATGAACTAAGGGCACGGACTTGAATTGGCTCCGTGACCTCAATGGTTATCAGCTGGAAAATATTGGCACATAGAACAATTTGAACTTTTAGCAAGACGGAGATGAAAACGACGAGAAAGACGAATGTATCTCTACGCTTGAAAGATGTGATGAGGACGTTCGGCGTGATGAGCGAGGTATAGTCGAGCTCATTTGTGCCGAGTTGGCCAGCATCCTTCGCTCTCCGTAGGCAGATCCAAGGCCAATATCTGAGGGCTTGCAGTTCAACTCTCCAACAGAATATAGAGATGAGTGTGGTGACTACGATAGTCGATGGTTAGTTAGTTGACCAGAAAATCGAACGAGATTCGTGAAGCAAACAGATATTCTTTTGTTATAGAGGGTGGAGGTGCTACTTACAGATAGTAGGACCAAATCTCCACAGGTGTTTCAGACCCTTCTGGGCATCATTCAAACCATCGTTGCCTTTTGAATGGGATGCGATACATGATATCGCTACTGTACAGGTAGAGAATAGGACGCAGAATGCTCCAATGATAGCACCCTGTAGCCAGAAAGGGCACCAGAGCATCTCATTGCGCGATTCATCTTGAGCTGCTGAAGATACATCCTCTCCAGTTTGTGGATTGAAATTTGAAGGACTCAGAAGGCTTGATCGTACACTCTCTAGAGCATGTCCTTTCTTGCCTTTAGAGCTACTTTGGGCTGTGGAAGGCATTCTGAGACTGAACTGAAATGTGAGCAACAGAATTAGCAACTCTTATCAACTCTGCAAATAAAGCATACCAAGGATGAGTCTAGAAAACGGCGTTATTCTAGGATAATAAAACAATGGGTGACCCGAAGAAGTGGAGTGAGACACCGTCGATCAAAGTTCGTCCTCAAGGAATAGGCTGCGCAAGGGACTTCGGTTTCTGTGTAACATCAGCTGCAATGCTACAGACATGCACATTTCTCAACCAAATATAGAAATCTATATCACCTTATCCAATGTTTGAGGCATTGGTGGAAAAGGGGAGAGAGATCGTCGTTTTATCTGCACAAAATTCTCCAGTTTGTAGTTTTGATTTGTTACCCGGCAACATTCGTAAGCTGCATATGGAACTTGATGCTTACCTCTTGAGCATCCTGCATTCATACCAGATAATTGTGGGATTTGATAGTATTTATTGTGTTGAGATGTCGGATCTGGAATGTTCTATTGCTATTTTGTATTGTGTGACTTAAACAACCCGAATGCTCACACCCGATTGCACGAGTATCGCTTGGCCCATACTGAACTGTGGCTTAGCTCTCATGAGTGTAATATTGGTCATGCGTGTAACTGCGAAATGAGCTGACGGAAGAAATTTGCTGCGGCAAGGCGGTATATCAACGCGACTGTTTTATTGCAGCCGAGGCTTTGAAGTTGGCTGCTAGCAGCGCGATGCTCCTTGATATTGGTGGTAGAAAGCGTCCCATGCCTTTGTCGTCGACAGCCGCAATCGTTCGGATGATGTGCTTCGCTGAGCTATCTGCGAGAAGCTGGCAAAGCTCCATTTCGAAACATGACGTGAATTCTGTTTCTATCAAATTCCTGAGCCTCGATTGACAGGCTTTCAGAACAGTCATTTGATATACCACGCTTAAGAATGTCTGGCTTAGGAGAATTACCATGTTTCTTCTATCATGCCCATCGCTTGATGTAATAACGTGGTCTCTGATGGAAGAGGGAAGGGAATCGTACCATTGCACAAGGCTCCTATCAAGCCAGGTGAACAAGTCGCCGGCCAATAGAGACGACTGAGACATGATATTATAAAGGCGATCATCGTCACTCGTGGAGATCTGCGGGTTCCTTTTTCCGACCTTCCACAAAGTTGCCTGTAGGATGCACACTTGAGCCAGGTCCTCAGCATTGTTCTGCTCGTCACGGCGCGTGAGATTATCGCAGCTATGATATCTCGCGTTTCCGTAGACCTCTGTCAGCGGGTGGAAGTCTGCTATTTCAAGCATTTGGACATCGAAGTCCTGTTCTGAGATTTTGGGCGTCCGATCCGTGGCAAGTGAAGCAACGTTGTCGAGGATACAACAACACCACCAAATACGGCGACGTAGTCTTTGGACATCTATAGGGGAAGATGGTGATAGGTAGACAAGGTCCAGGTGAAGCTTTGCCCTGAGAGCTTCAGAGATGGCTACGTCGGCCCAGTAAGAGGCATCTCGGTGTCCAGAGACTCGGTCGCATGCCAATGACATCAAAATTAACGATTGAACGATAGTGCATTGGTCCAGCTCGCAGTTGAAATTATATAGAAGCTTGAAGCGATTATTAGTAGCTGGATTTGCTCTTGAATCTTTCTCGGGAAATCTTACTCTTGCTCGTTCGAAGAAGACTCTTCGAGCTTGTTGTCTTGTCTTAAATCCCCCCTGCTCAAGCACTTCCATGCGCACACCCGATATGCCTGCGCAGAGCACAGCCTGGAACAACAATAGACTGATGTCCCTATTATTCTGTTCAGTGTCTTCGAGGGCCTGAAGAAAACTCCCAAGGTTAGGGATGGGAAAATAAGGATGAATACAGTCTATGAAGGAATCGACCAAGGCTGATTGAATTCTTTTGGGAGGAATAGTGAGCGCCCCTTTAGATTGCAAATATCTCTTTTCATCGTTGCTAATATCCCCATGAAGGGGTTGGATAAATCTTGGGAGTAAATAACTTGACGCATCGGGACTCGGATGTGAAGAACTCTGCATAAACTGCGGAGATGTCGGTGTGTCTAGGGTTGGTGGCTGTTCTAAAGTTGATAAAAATTGTTCAACTCCCAGCTGATACGGCGGGATAATTTCGCACGCGACTACGAAAGCGAAGCTTGGTTAGTGCTTGATAATAGCGAAGGATTCGATAAAATGTTCGCCAGCGGACAGAAAAGAAACGTACTTTCAGAGAATTGTTGGCTCTTCTCCTCGTAGTGGTCTTGCTCTGTTGTTGCCGCTTTCGTGTCCCAAGACACTATCTCCGTAGACCCTGTAGAGCCACTTGTGTTTATTCCTCCGTAGCAACTTTTTCGAATTAGAAAGAATGTTCTTTAGTGTTTCATATACTGTTGTTGAAGAAGGAAATCAAGTGCTAGGTGCAACTAACGACTGAACAAACACAATATTAGGCTTGCAAGGAAAAGAGACAATGGCACTTACGGACGTGTGCGACGACGTGCTACAACGCAACCACGATCGTACCAACTGCAATTTGCACAAGGATATTTCCGAGTTACATCGCACCTTACTTTGCGAGATCTGCATTCAAGGCAAGCTTGGGTTGCTCTGCCTGATTTGAACTTGCGCCTGTTAAGGCTCCCCTTTGAGCTACCCTGGTCTTGAGTTGAACCTTCAGAAGTCGTGACGGAAAGAGTGGAAGCAGAAGTTGACAGGGATTCTGCAGTAAAGAGTTGGAAGAAGGGCTCCAACTCTACTCCCTCGCCGAACACACTGGAGGATCCGCATGTTTCGCTCGCAGGAGTAGTCATGTTGCGGCTGCTACCTGATTGGTTCTGGGTGAATCAGCTCCGATACATTGCCGTAGTAGAAATCAAACCCATTCGAGGGATGAGCGTGTCTACCCCGCGAAGAGCTGACTATGGAGTGCAAACATGTTGGTTGAAATCCGGCCCACGCCATAACCCACATCCTGTCCTCGTCCCGGTCTCCGTCCAAAGCCCAATGTCGGACCGACCGCCGGTCTCCTAAGTAAGGCACCCGGTTTACGAGAGCATCGGGTTATCCAAACTCAAAGTTGAACGTAACATTGGGTGTACAAAGGCTGCAACTGGCTCCTTTATCATCATTACAGACGGCTATATTGTTCTAGTTGTGCTATTGAAATGCAATGATTCAATTGATTAACAGTACAAACTACCATTGCTTCCTGTACTGTTATATCTCTTCTGTCTAGATCATTCCAGGGTGTTGACAGGCGGCATTTTTACCCAAACAGGAAATATTCCCACCAGCCGGTCCGCTTTGGCTGCCTTGTTGCTCTACTTCCAACGGGGTCAAGAGGTTTTGCGGAGGTTTACGTTATGCTAAACGAACTAGGAACGCATTCTGTCTTTCTTCCTTGGCGTTGATGCCTAGATTTACTTTAATGGCATGGTATCTGCAGCCCATGTCACACAGATATTTAAGTTGGCACATGATAGCTGCGCTGCGCAACACCTACACCGCACCGTCTTTTCGCCTTCTTCGTCTTCTACATCCATTAAAAGTCAACTAAAATGCCAGCTGCTGTTGAAGCTAATGCTAAGCGCACACTGCTTCTGTCCGAGTCCGCTCGGACTTTGGATAAGCTCAACAGGCAGCACAGTGTCGGTGGAATCAACTCCCTCCCAGTCTATATTGTCGAGGGCAAAGGCTCCCGCCTGATTGTATGTATACGTCTAGTGTTATGGGTGTCGGAACACGCTTTTGGCTGATTATCTATTCTACTATAGGATTCCGATGGTAATGAACTGATTGATTTTATCTGCGGCTTTAGTGCCTCCAACCTGGGCCAGCAGCACCCACGAATTCTTGAGACGCAGATCAACACGGTGAATAAAAGTAAGCCCAAACTAGTCACAGCTTGCAGAAACTTGCTCGCTGACCAGATTTCCCCCAGTCACGCTGGCCAACATCGCCGGCCAATCCCATCTTTGGCCAATCGTGGCTAAAGAACTCTGCGAAAAGTTCAAATACGACAAGGTAGTGTCCATGACTACAGGTTCGGAGGCCACCGACACAGCCTGCAAGCTGGCCCGCGGATGGGGTGTCAGCGTCAAGAAGATCGATCCCCGGGAGGTCCTTGTCCTGGGCACATCGGAAAACTACCATGGCACGCTGTCGGGAGTGTGGCCCCTGATGGAACCTGAGGCTGGCTGGGAAGGTAAGCACCCATCTCTTTTCAGTCTCAACATCATCTGCTAATCTTGTTGCGATAGAGTACGCCACCTTTAGCAAGAATATGACAAATATCAATCCCTCAAACGGAAAAGTCCTCCGTTATCTGCATCCCGAGGACTATGCCGAGATCTTTGAGCAAATGCATGAACGTATTGCCGCAGTCATCATGGAGCCACTTCATGGCCTTGCGAGGTGAGATTCCTATTTCATATATAAGGAGGAGAGTACGAGAAAGGAAACGGAAAATAGGCTAACCAACCTCAACATAGATCAATGGATGAGGAGATCAACTTCTGTATCGAAGTGCGCCAACTGTGCAAGAAATACAATGTTCTATTTATCGCAGATGAAGTCCGTATGGGATCTTGCAAGACTGGTAAGTTTCTGAGCTCTGACTGGATGGGGCCGGAAAATAAACCAGACATGATCACAATTGGCAAATCAATCGCCGGGGGAGCCTATCCGTCCTCGTTTGTCCTTGGCCCGAACGAAGTCATGAACAAGATGAAACCATATCACTCTGTTAGCACCTTCTCCATGTCGGTCATGGCATGTGCTGCTGTCAGGACAGCTCTTCGCGTGTATGAGGAGGAGAGATTGGCCGACCGCGCTCGAGCCATTCACGAGAAATGGGTCAAAGAGACTTCAACCTGGAATTTCCCTTGGCTGCGATATGCGCCTGCTTTCGGTGCCGATATCAATCTTCTCTTGGATCCAGAATATGAAAAGCGCCCCGAGAATATTTCGCCTCGTCGCTTCTCTATTTTGTGTGCGAGCAAGGGATTGCTTGTGTTCCCTGGACCGAATGGCCGAGTCCGGCTGGGTGTCGCCTTGACAATCAGTGACGAGGATTTACTCAAGGGATTCCAGATTCTCAAGGAAGCTCTAGAGGAGCTACCTCTGTACGGCGAAATTGAAGGTTCTGAGGAAACACAGGGTGCTTTCTAACTATCCCAAGAAGAGAATTGAACTCAATCCCAATTATGCATTAGTGACTGTTTTCATCGCCTCTTGGCGATAACATCTTAAGCATGACTCATTATGATAGTCACCGTTCAGCCAGACAACATCTCCTATGTCCACTTGAGTTTTTGATTGAGAAATCTGTCAGAAGGCTGAGTGTATCTTCCATTGATCAATTTGCTGCAAGCCCTGACCTGATGGAAGTATTCGTTGTGTTGAGATATCCGATCTCGCATCTTCATTGCTATTTTTTAAATTGAGTTGAACTCTCTCATCCGCCCTAACGGAGGAGGGTTTGAGGGTAAGACCACTACTTGACTATTACAATGGTAGTTCCGATGTTGCAATCTAATTATTGGGCGAGTTCTAAATTGTGCCCTCAAACATGCCTTTATGCAAATATGGTTCTGTGATATACATTTTGAATAACCGTTGATCGACTCAGTTAATTCCTGCCGCCAACATGTTGTAAGCGAAGGCACCAACTCTTCCCGTCAAACAGCTTCGGTTTGTTCCCCGTCTTCATGGATCCTTTCCAAAGCAAGATCGATTTCCTTCTGCCAGTTCGTACGTAACACATATGCCAGTTCAAACAGTGCAACACAGCCCATTCCAATACATTGTGCGATCCACAAGCCCGAAAGCTCCCATCCTTGAAACGCTAACCAGTAGCCCAAAGGAAGCGCAATCACATAGTAGCTCGTGATGTTAGCAGCTGCTCCAATATGCTGTTTTCCCGTGCCTCTAAGCGAACCTCCGCAGCTTCCATTAATCGCATCTGCGATCTGGAACAGCCCTATCCATGGCATCACTTTTGCCACATACTCGACTACCTCCATATCTGTTGTGAAAAGTTTTGTAAAGTGGTTGCGAGTAACGATCAGGATCATACATATGATGACTGCCAATGATACAGCTAGAATAGCGGCGGTATGAGCAGCTCGTCTGGCTCCTTTTGCATCCCTCGACCCAAGAGCTCCTCCGACACGAACACTGCTGGCAACACCAATGCCGAAAGGGATTGTGACCAATACTTGATCTGCCGTCATCAGCACACTTTGCCCTGCGAGAGGAAGCTTTCCCAAGTTTCCTGCAATAAGGGCCACAATTTCAAACGCCCAAAATTCGGTGCCCAGCTGGATAATACCCAAGAGAGCAATGCGGAAGAATATACCCAAATGACTCAAGCATGCCTTGTCCCAGCCATTCCAGCATTCGTAGCCAGCCACATATCTCGTATATAAGACAAGACCGGCGAATGATAGCCAGTAAGAGATACCTGTGGCTAATGGGGCGCCCAATAGCCCAAGGCTGTTGCTATTAATGAATAAATAATTCAACACAGCGCTGAGAGGAGAGACTACTAGCATAACATAAGTCGCGGGATGTACCAGGCCTTGGACTTGCAAATACTTCTTGAGCGCTTCGAAATAAATATACCCAAGCCCTCCTGGGATTAGGCAGGTAAGGAAGTTTCGGGACTGGAGAGATAGCTCTGGATCTTGTCCAAGGAGGATGAATAGCCGGTCGGAAAATGCCCATATGATGCATACAGGGATATACAGAAGGGTGAGAACGATAATGCACCTTTGCAACAAAATGCCTGTCTGGTGCTTGTTGGACCCCCCGGTAAAGGCCGTGGAGGCGAGGGTGTCCAAAGCTGTTGACCCGCCCATTCCTATCAGCCAGCCAGAACAGGTGCTGAACATATAAGCAAACGCTGCTGCTGAGAGGTTATGAGGCATAGACCTTCCGACGGCGATGATGGAGATGGTTTGGATAGAATTTTGGAGGATATAAGATGAAATGACAGGCACGGAAGAGCGAACCAGAGCCTGCAGTTCATAGGCTATTGGAGTTGCCGCAGAGACAAAGCTCGAAGTCTTCGCGGGATGAGCATCATGAGGCAGAAGGGGTGAGTATTCATCCTCCGAGCTGCGAAGCTTGTTCCTGTTTTCATGATGCCCGGAGCGTCTGGCACTCGATATTGTGTAATCTGTGTTCAGTGTAAGCAAGGCCCGGCTCGATATTGAAAGATGACTTACAATGCTCATTTGACTCTGGCATGGTCAGATTCGACATTTTTGCAATGGCACGAGCTACTGGTCTGCTTCGTATAGACTTAGAGTAACTCGAGGTTTAAAACTGCCATTATCTCGTATGGCACGCTGTTGTTACAACAGAAGCGCTCTGCCGTCTTTGAGTAGGGGAAATTTCCGTTTTTGGAAGTTTTCCCGCTTCACACGGAAAACAAAATGGTGCGACTAGCGGCAACCTTCGGAACGAAAACGATCGCCACATCTTTCCAGTCACTCCGACGGGGTCCAGCTGCGGTGCTTTTGCTGCTTTGGGTCGAAGGCAACATGCTGGTCTAAAAGATGCCCGCAAAGGTTCCATTTCCTTCGTATCTAGGCTTCCTTTGCCCCTTCATACCTAGATTTCGATTGACACACATTATCATCCATCAAAAACCATAGATTGGCACCAACGCAAAAGGATTGACAGTGTACCTATGCTAAGGGAGACTTCGAGGCTAAGCCTTGGCACAATGCTTAGCTTTATCTCGCAGTTGGCACTCTTTGCTGGAGTTGCCACTGCACACGTTATTGATCAAACGCCTCTTCGTAGGCCGCAGAAAGAGGTTCATAGTTCTGGCATGAACCTGGTAAACATCACCGAAGTCAGGACTATTAGAGCCGTGTGCTGAACTTGGTGATAGGGCAATCCCTCCTTTTCGGGAATTTCGACGTACGCTCTGCTACCTCATTCTGCATGTCTGGACGACGAATCAGTCCAGTATGACATCGGCATCGTGGGTGCGTAGAACCAGCAGCCTTCTGGGTCCCCTGTTGATTTTAAACTGACGGTTTCTAGGCATCCCGTTTGATGTGGGTGTAAGCTACAGACCCGGTGCCCGGTTCGGACCCAGTGCCATTCGACAAGCTTCTCGTCATCTGACTCTGGCGTGAGTATCTCCCCAACTCAGACATGAAAATTGGTGCTAAAGAGATGTTATGGATAATCAGTGGCGGTTTCAATGTGTATGTATCTAAGCTTATGGGGTGAGAGAACTCTTCTAACGCTTCGCAGCCCCCAAAACATCAATCCTTTCAAATTCTGGGGTAATGCTATAGATTGTGGTGATATCCCAGTTATCCCGTAAGTCACCATGCTGCTTTCTAGAAGAAAGCTTCAGCTAATTAGTGATGTCACAGCTTCGACAAAAAGGTGGCAATGGAGCAGATCGAAGAAGGATACACAAGTCTATTGGAGCGAAAGCCCTCCACTATTGCTACAAGCGAAACCAATACCCAGAAAAAGGCTCGAACAGTGCCGCGGCTACTGACTCTTGGGGGCGATCATACCATTCTTCTCCCCATTTTGCGAAGCTTGAACAAGGTTTACGGTCCTGTTTCAGTTATCCACTTCGACTCGCATCTCGATTCTTGGAACCCGACCGTCGGCGCACCCTCAAAAGAAGCCATTGTTACCCACGGCAGCTTTTTCTACCTCGCGAGCAAAGAGGGTCTTCTTTCCAATGACACCAATATCCATGCAGGGCTCCGGACAACCTTAGGGAGCCTGGACGACTACGACGATGACGATAAGTGCGGCTTCTTTCGTATCGAAGCCCGTGAGATAGATGTGCTCGGGGTTCAAGGTGTCATTGAGAGGATCAAGAGCCGAGTCGGCACTAAGCATCCTACGTATATCTCCATGGATATCGATACCCTTGACCCTGCTTTTGCGCCTGCTACCGGCACGCCGGAGACCGGAGGGTGGACGACAAGGGAAATGAGAGCTATCCTCCGCGGGCTTTCCAATCTAAACTTAGTGGGAGCAGACATTGTTGAGCTGGCGCCTGCGTATGACACGAATGCCGAGGTCACGGCTCTTGCCGCAGCAGATTTGATCTATGAAGTAATGAGCATCTTCGTGAGGAGAGGCCCAATGAATGTCCCATCTGGCAAATAGGCGAAGATCTAGCTCGGGTAACATTTGTACTGGAAAGGCGACCCGATCGGAGTGGTAGCCCTGTTTCTGTTGTAGTTATACTGTAGCTTCCACTTTGGACTTAATGTGAAGAGAGGATTCTTAGATCAGACGATCAATCCGATATGGATGATCAACTACGCATAAACAGTTATTAACTTGATGTAGCTGGCTGCAGAATGCTTCTGATTTTTTCTTACCTCGATCTCGCCAGGACGGCCACGGAAGACCTGGCTCCAGATCGCGTATCTGCCATATATGTCGTAACGCTGCCACCAAATCACCGCGGTGAAACGCCAGCCCCTTGGGGGATTGCAACATGAGCTCGGTCATTTTCCGGGCGTGTGAGTCAACGGCCTCACATCCCGCTGTGAAGAGTGGAAATACAACTGCAAACAAGGCCCTCGAGTCTCCTGCTATATCCGAGAGCTGGTTCACGATGATATCTACGTTGGAGCGAATAACAGGGGCCGTAGAAGGCAACCCCTTGAGGCGAGAGTGCAGCAAGATGGATGCCGCAGCATGCATAGATTCATTTACACAAATCAGCGGATCTGGGTCAGTGGGATTCAGACTATTCAAAAGTCGCAGATCCTCCCTGCGAGCGTGGGAGAGGCCTTCCTCGACCTCCAGAACCTCTTGTTGATATTGGGCGGCGTGCTCTTCCGGCATACCTTGGCCCGTGCCCATCAGCATCGTCTGTTGAATAAGTTTGCCCATCAAGAGAAGCGGATTGACGAGCCGCGAGGAGAAGGCATACAGGGGATGGTTAACCCAGTCCTTGAAGAGGGCAGAGTGACCTGAAAGGTTCAAGCCTACTTCCTCTTCCAGTAGCTGAATCATGCGGAAGTTCTCCAATGAGAGATACGTCTGGGACAGACCCAACGAGCATGCGGACGAAATTACGCTCCAGCGCAATAAAGTCAAGATCTCCTCGTTCGAGATTTGGCGGATATTGGCAGACTTGGTTGGGCGCGAAAGCAGTTTCGATGCCAGCCACGTCGACAGATGCAGATATGGCGTCCGGCGATCGAGGCTGAAGTAGTGAAGAAAGACGCCAGCGGCGATGGTAGCGAGGGTGTCTCGCTCGTCGGGCATGACGCTCGTCGCCTCGCGGACGAAGGAAAAGGACGACTCTCGGGAAAACTTTACAACCATCGATGAGTACTTGTCATCCCTCCCAAGCGCCTTATACTGAGAAGCGCCAAAACAGAGAACTGCCTTCCGGAGGTTGGCATTGGAAAGGGCGAGCTGCGGCAACACAGCAATATAGGGGTCCTGCAAGCCCGTACTTTTCATAGGTTCTAGATCACAACACAGGAGCCCATCTTCGGTGACGCTGAGGAAAAAATGCCACAAGAAACGGCTCTCGGGAGAATGTAGCATGTCTGAAGGCCAGGGAACCGTGGAATTGAGATTAGGGACTGGCTCGGCCGGTGTATAGTTCGCGGGAGTGGCATCGGGGAGGAGTGTATGGGATATGAGTGGTGAAGACCCTAGTCTTTGTGTTGTTCTTGGGGAGAGTACCGGTAAACATATGTCAGGAGAGAGTTGGCCAACACTCTGCTTTTCAAAAGACCCTAATATATCGGTCATATTTTCAGGGGGTAAGTCCCAAAGATGAGGCACAGGAAAAGTACTGAACTCCTCGAGCCCACAGCCATCAACTGTAATTGGATCCCATAATTGATCGATGGATGCAATGAGACTTGGCTCATTCGCTGAGTCAAATATCACACCCATGCCATCAGCAGATGGCTTATCCCATTCTCTCTCGATGTCGCTTTGCTGTCGGGCGTGTGTGGCAGGCTCGAGTAATAGTTCGGTGATGGTGGGTGAGATCTGTCCGGTTTGTGGTGGCTGGTCGTCTACATTCTGGGAGGTTGCGACTGCAGTCGTAGGCTTGTGCCGACGACGTCGACTAGGTGCGAGATTGATAGCCGATGTAGTCAAGATCTTGAATGTCTGACTCTCGCATTGGACCCCGAGCCGCACGCATTGAGAGCACTTTGGCTGCTTATGGTCGCACTGGACAAGATTGAGCCAGGTCAGCAACTCCCCTGAACCGAGGCACATGCTATCGAGGGCAATGTCAACATGACTGTCAACTTACCTTCCTCTTTCGCCTTACGCATTGTAAGCAAGCGCCTCTTTGCCCTGGCTTCATGGTTGACGACACGGGGCCGATATCTCGCGCATTGATGGCAATTTGCGCCCGTGGCAATCATCTGGCTTCGATGACGCTTGGCATGGATGGCGGGAAAGCAATCGAGTCGAGCCAGATGGAACGCAAAAAGCGGAGAGTTGATCAGCCAGTTCTTCGGTCCGCATTTCAAAGCTGATTGGCGGTGGATGGTCTTCTCTCCATCCCCAATGTGGCAATAATGCCGCCGTCTAGATACAGCTGAAATTAGTCGAAACTAAAGATAAGACAAGCCAATATGTGTCAACTGATTACGGTCCTTGTAACCGTCCGTTCCGTGTATCGTGTATCACGTCCACTGTAGGGTTGAGGCGTCCAATAGGCTACAAACGACTAGACCCTCTGGACAGGTAGAGGGCATCGTTACCCCAACTTTACCCCGATTTGATAATGAGGAGTTTGCATAATCAGTTGTGCTTGGGTAGCTGTAAATATATAGTCTGACACTATCCCTCAGTGTCGTTGTTATATTCCTCTTTTCATTCCAACCTTCCCGTTACAATCAGCAACCGTTAGTGAGAAACAGAAATAAGTCATCATGAGCACTGAGAAAATGCATCAAGGTTCCCGAAATGTGTCCCCGCATAAAGCCACAGCCCATCAGGGCGCTCAGACGGACGATGAGGTGCTGGTTCGCCTGGGCCACGAACAAGAACTCCCCCGAAGCTTCTCAATGTTCACACTAGCTGCTCTTTGTTCGTGTCTCATGGCAACATGGGAAGCATTGGCAAGTGTCTTGGCTACGGCTCTTGTGAGCGGCGGCCCACCTTGCCTGCTCTACAACTAGTACCTATGCAGCCCTTTGAACTTTGATGAGAGCCAGAGCGAGAGGCTAACGAGCAAACAGCATAGCAGCCTTCGTCTTTACTGCCTGCATTACTGTGTCGTTGGCCGAAATCGCATCCATTTATCCGACCGCTGGAGGTGAGTCCGTGCTCCAACGTTGTGGAATAGACTATTCACATAGCTTGTCGCACACGTAGGCCAATATCACTGGGTGTCCGCTATGAGCCCACCCTCGAAAAGGTCACTGCCGGCCTTCTTGACAGGCTGGATTTCCATTGGAGGCCAGATTTTGTTCTCCGCTTCTGCTGCGTTTGCTGGAGGACTCCAGATGCAAGGCTTGATCGTGTTAAACAACGATGGCTTCGTATCGGAGCCCTGGCAAGGTGTGCTGTTTTATTGGGCCATCTTGGCCTACTCCGCCGCAACTAATATTTGGGGCCTCAGAGTTCTACCTCATATTAATACAGCTGCTGGTACGCACTACTACTCAGCCCCCATACCCCTCTTTGGTACCTCACGCTTACTCGTGCGGGCTATCTTCAGGAGTTCTTCATCTGGCAGGATTCATTGGAGTTGTTATCACCTTGCTGGTGATGGCGAACAAAAACTCTGCATCGTTCGTCTTCACCGATTTTGAAAATAGCAGTGGTTGGGAAAGTGATGGAATCTCCTGGCTTGTTGGGCTGCAGAGCGCAGTCTTTCCATTTCTCGGGCAAGTTGTTGAGTGCCTGCTCTCGTCATGGGAAACGTACTAATACTTTACAGATATGACGCGGCGTGTCATCTTTCCGAGGAGCTGCCCAACGCGAGCCGCAACGTGCCACTTGCCATGATGTGCAGCGTTCTCCTTAACGGTATCACTGGACTGGCTTATTGCATCGTCCTTCTGTTTGCGACCACGTCACTAGACTCACTCTTGCAAACCCCCACCCAATTCCCGTTCATGGAGGTGTATCTTCAAGCTACGCAGTCCAGGGCCGGCGCCACTGTCTTGTCTGTGATCATCCCCATCATTGCTGCTGCGGCGAGTATGGCCGGCTTGACATCAAGTTCTCGAACTTTGTGGGCCTTCGCCCGTGACAAAGCCACACCATTCCACGAGCAACTGAGTAGAGTCGACGGGAATCTCCATATCCCGAAAAACGCCGTGCTTACATGCGTGGCTTTTCAATGGGCTATCGGCTTGATTTATCTCGGCAGCACGACCGCCTTCAACGCCATCATTTCCATGGCTATCATTGGGATGTACCTCTCATATCTGATACCGATTGTTTACATGCTCCTCTATGGCCGTAGGCAAAACATTAGTCAGATATCGAGATATATGAAACTCCCCAACTGGCTGGGAATTTGCCTCAACATCGCTTCCATCGTTTGGATGGTAGTTGCGATTATCTTCAGCACGTTCCCAATCCTTATGCCGGTTACATCCACCAACATGAATTATTCTATTGTTGTCATGGCTGGCTGGCTGTTTTTTGGTGCTGTATATTATTTCATTTGGGGAAGAAAGAAGTTTGAGGCTCCGATGTCCGACGCTTCTGTTATTCTAACTGTGGGACGGTAAATGTTGATCCAATTGTCTGTAATTGTAAGGATATAACATCTGAGATAGCCCTGTGTTGCCGGCGAATAGAAATATATGGAAAGACAGAGGCTCGATGGCTGAACATGTTTTGAGTGCCGACTTCTAAGGTGGGTTAGTATTGCTTATCGGGATAAATGATTCTTGGGGCGACAGTAGAAAGGAGCGAGATGAAAGGCAATCGGGTACCACGGTGCAGTACGAATGGCCTAATGCGCACTTCTCATCACGCTTGAATGTGAGGATTCAACCGAAGCGGGGAGTGAGATGCCTGGCCCGAAGCCTGTTACTCTATCGTGACCCGACCTTTCCTGTGACAAGGCCCTACGCGGACCGAAGTCCGAGGGACCCGATTAGACAACCGATGTTCCTCCTAATCTTGTAGAATTATCATCATGAGCCATGTCTTGGATGCATATTTGAGCTGGTGGGCTCACTAAATCCATACTCTCTTGACAGATTCCCTTGTACTTTGCCGTTTCTTCAGCTACAAAGCATTGGTGTATTACGTTGTCCTAATCAAGCATTGCATGATTTGCAAAGAATTTGATTGCTTTCTATTCTTCAACGGCCCACCAAATCAAAACCCTGAGAGATATCCTTAGGAGATAATGAAAGGAAACATGGCAGTCAGAACGCTCTGATCGACTCCTACGAGTCGTATCATAGGAGCAAATTGGTGGCCAAAATCGTGGCTGATGAGGTCTTAAAGAGGGGGGTTGTGTGGGAGTTTAGCTGAGAAATGCTAAAAGTATCTCGATATATTTCTTGGCTGTGCTTTCAATGGTTGTCCAGTAGTGACACTCAACAACACTTACTTGGTTAATGTTGAAGAGCGCTGCAATACAGGGAGTAAGTCTTTTTTGAATTTTTTTGTTTGTGATCACAACTAGAGAGATAACTACTCAGAGTCTTTGGATTGCAGGATCATTTCCAATACCTTACGCGGTCGAAATATGGTCCTTTACGAAGCAATGCTTGTCGCATATGCAACGACGGAGATGGGTCTAGTAATGTTGATTACATCACTCGATGCCTCAGACGAAAGAAGATTCAATACTATTGGGAAGCTGGTTTCTCGTATAGCTGCAAAAGTAGTAAACCGGCCTGATAATACTGTACGAATCGACATCAAAGATGAGATCTTTGCAGCTGGATTCACTTCACAAAAAAAGCAAAGAGGTAATCATCCTTAATGAGAGTCAAGTCCGTCGGGTGCATTTAGTCAATGAGGGGTTCTTGGAGGAGCGAGGCTATGGCTACATTATAGGCCACATGAAATCTATTATCATGCAAGGTATATTCGTCTTGGCATCTTGATCCTCTCTACCTAGTCAGCATTCCCATCTTGATAACATCTCCTTTGAGAGCTGGTCGGGTCTTCTTCTAATAACAAACTGAGTAGCGAAAATAGCAGGCAAAGAGATTATTGCCCACGTAGAAATACGATTACTTGCTTTTCATCCTCAATGGAGAGAAATTTGTGTCGTTGCAGTCGATGACGCCAAGTATGGAGAGGCGGTGGCATACTTTTCGAGGAAAGTTATCCGCCCTGAGGAAGATACATCTGGCCCCGAAGTACGCAGTCGGGCTAGGAAGACATTGGGTCGCATAAAGAAACCCAAGTGTATTTTCTTGATGGATGATTCGCCGAATAATGAGGATAGGAAGTGCAAGTATCAGCAACATCTCACCCGACCCAAGGGTAGCATGCTCGCCAATAGACTAGCTACTAGAACGTAGCCGAAGCTGTGATGAGAGAACCAAAGCGCCACGATATTAAATCCGGGGTGGGCTTTTTGGGAGATTCATTACAAACCTGCGGATCAGCTATGCATACGTACCTTATTCTGTGATGAATCCGCCAGCGGGAAAATGACCAAGAGCAGTTAATATGCCAAGCCTTACCCCAGATCGGAGCGGGGTTCCCCACACCCCGTATCAGTTCCCCTTTTCCAAGACTACTCGCTTCCCACCGTCCAAGGTTGAAACCAGCCAATTCGTCCCTCTACCAATTCGGTGAAGCTATCTATACCTGCTGCCATTCAAAACAATTGTCGAGTTGAAGAGCAAGCTCGATTTACACCTGGACTATCAACAGATCGAGATGTCTGCTCCAAGACCTATACGCCGGACTCGACAAGCTTGCACTAATTGCCGGTAAATCATCCCTTTTTGTCCGACACACGCATTCTTTCTTGTTTAACAAAAGCGCCTCAACTGCCTTGCAGAAGCCGAAAAACGAAATGCTCTGGGGACCGACCAAAATGCAATACTTGTCGACGAATTAACCGAATTTGCCACTATGAGCCTTATCCGCATCCCTTTCCAACGACAACCATTGCGACAAACCACCAACAGCACGATCTCTACCTTACCATGGACAACTTCGATGTAAGGATAAGTTGCAAGGATGTCCAATCTGTATGGTTTGTTGATCCATCCTAGGGGAACCTGGCTACCAGAATTAGAAATATCGAATCTGAGCTTGCCCGCTTGAGCCGAAGAGATTACTCTACAAGGTGCGCTATCGCATTTCAGTCATATTTGCATTCATCGGTCATATTTCATGTCCTAGATTACTAATGGAATCCTGTTCCAGTTCCCCGTCAATAGCTCAAACACGGAGAAAACGATCATGTTCCTTTGAGATCCCTGGTGGAAAACGAACATCTTCCGTCTCTAATTCCCAGGGAGAACCAGGGATCTTCGAGCCTAACGAATCAAACAATGCTGACGAGAGATTTGACTTCTCATCTCCCGGGTCCGGTTCAGAAAGTTCTTTTCGGACAAGGTGAGATTTTTCGTGATTCCAGGAAGGCG
Organism: Clonostachys rosea; assembly: GCA_026958235.1. Classification (NCBI taxonomy): domain Eukaryota; kingdom Fungi; phylum Ascomycota; class Sordariomycetes; order Hypocreales; family Bionectriaceae; genus Clonostachys; species Clonostachys rosea. The sequence goes on from CP110204.1 coordinate 923,602, forward strand.
AGACCAGGAGCTGATACTGCCGAGACATAGGCGATTCAGAGACCTGCCGCCGACACCAGTAATGGAAGCGATGATAGATACTTATTTCCTCCACGTACACAATCAGCCGTATTCCTACTTCCAAGAAGACAATTTTCGACAACGCTTGGACTGTGAAGCAATTCCGAAATGTCTCATCTTAGCGATTCTGGCATCAGCATTGAAATTTTCAGGCGATGAATATTTCCATGGTTATGTCCGCGAGGCTACAGATGCATACGCCAGGGAGGCGTGGCTCTTGGTGCTGGATGACTACATGAGCAGCGAGACCCCTTCCAACTTAAATGCCGCACAGACAATCAACATGCTGGCGATTATCGATTTCACTTGTATATTGAACCCCACCCCTTGATTCCCAACCTCCAACCAAAACACGACATGCTGACTTGGTCGTAAACAAGCGGGACGTACTAGCTCTGGATGGTTGAAAATCGGCATGGCTGTAAGAATTGCTCAAGATTTGCAGCTGATGAAGGATCCAAGCCCTCTGTTGCCAGAAATAGAGCAGGAAGAACAACGGCGAGTGTTCTGGTCCATCTACCTTCTGGATAAACTTGTTTCCTGCCAACAGGGACGCCCACCAGCCTTGCATGATGAAGACTGCCAAGTTCGGCTTCCCTACAGCGAAGAAACATTTAAAAATGGAGGCTTCGAATCGACCATCACGATGTATCAGTTTTTTAATTGGGACATTGGCCCAGATGTCTCTTTGAGCCCCCTCTCCCTTGTCATCCTGGCATCATCCGCTCTTGGGAGGTGTGCGCGGTATATTTTGCATGAACCTCGAACAGAGGAGCCACCTCCCTGGGCCCCTAAATCCGAGTTTAACTCGATAAATTCCTTATTGATGCTTTGCGATCATCATATACAGGCTGATGGTTCGACTTTTGAAACGGCTTTAGCCCAGTACCGGAAGTCAGATCAGTCGCTGGATCATCAGCAAGTTGGACATTTATTATTTTCTCGTGTTTTATTCCATGTTTGCCACTGTCTCTTGAACCACCCCCCTTTGCTTAGACTGCGACTTCAAAAGCTGCACTGCACAGTGTCCTCTGTCTTTCTGACTCGCACTATTCAAACCAGCTGTGAGCACGCTTGTCAGTTGGCCAGACTGCTGGACGCTGCCGCTTCAAGGGGCTGCCACGTTCAGTCTTCCTTTTATGCCTATGCTGCATTTCTTGCGGGCAGCATTCTGTCCATCGTGATTCAGGCAAAACGTCGCAAGAACGAAGCGCCGAGTGTTGACCTGGTCACAAGCAGCCAACAAGCTTTACGGACCTTGGAAAATATGGGCAGTGTTTGGGATCATGCATCCAAAATGGTTTGTCCTCAATCCTTGAACTCGATCATTGCTCGATTCTCTTTTGCTAATAAGTGTCAATTTCCACAATGAAGCATTTGAAGGCGCTGCTATTCGACTCAAACAGCAGCCGGGTATCGGAGCTGCTGGACGCCAGTAGCTCAACTAACATAGATCCGGCTACCCAGGAGATGGTATGGTCTACAGTTGATTACGGTGCCATGGTCTCTGAGGTCAGGGGAGAACAATACTTGCAAATATCAAATGCAGGGTCTCCTGCATTCATGTCGGTGGATCTGGACTTGGATTTGGGCCTCGACGGTAGTATCGATAGCCATTCAAATCTCGCTCAGGGGGAGCTTGCTGAGACTATGTCTTGCTTCAATAGTTCGGACCTCCAGTACTTGCTTTGACATCCCAGTAAGGCATGCCAATAAATCACCTGTTTTTCAAGTATATGTCAATGCTTCTCGTACTGGCAATTCAGTATGTGATAGTGATAATCACACCATCTAACTTCGCAAAGCTTCACAATCCTTATTATACAGGTACTTAATGAGACGCTCAAAAGGCTCTTGGACGCAACGCCAACACTCCCCTTTGAATGGGCGTTTTCATCCCCTCACTGGAGATACGTGGGGTAGCACGGGGTAGTGGGGAGAAATAGTTTGTCTCGCGGCTCTTGCACATCCTTTTCGTGCCGAACGCATCGGAGACGGACCGATCCCTGCATGCCTATGTTTGAAACAGTGCCCATGTATTCGTGATATCAAGCTCATGGCGGTGTGAGAGTATGGTCAAACAAAGGATCAAGTTTTAGATTTATTATTTCCACCCCGGTGTTCACTGTATTGAACCATAATATTCACTTTGAGTTGACCAGCTTATAAATTTACTCAGGCACAATGGATGTTGGAAATAATTTCGTCCAGATCATTGACGGCAAGGTTTCCCCCACCAAGGAGAACCGGCGATCTATCAACCCTGCTAGGCTCGAGCATTGGTTCAGTTACATTCGAACGTGGCAGTCCTCTGCAAGAATGGAACCAAACTTTGAAACGCCGTCCTCGTTCTCTTGCTAAACTGGAACGGATCTATCATAGTCAACATATTGCGCGACAGGAGAATATCGCCATCTCTGGAACTTGCCAAGTCCTCCCTCTGGGCAATCCATCCCCTCCCCTGCGCCATTGCACGTCGCATACACTCCAAGAAGAGCCCCAATGAATGTGCCACTCTTCGCACTATCTAGTCTAGAAATCAGCTCCGCGGACGCAGTTCCCAACTCGAGTATCTCTCTGTCTCTCAACGAGGCACCGAGAACATAGTTATCGGGATCTCTCGCCTGAATGTGGAGGCGAACTGACTCTGCGTCAACCCAGTCCGAAGGTAGGCGGAACTGTGCACTCGGGGATCTGAGAGCTCCGTGAGAGCGGAAACGAACGAATAGGCCCGCCTCTTCATTACAAGGCTTGAGGTAAGCGAGCGCAATCTCCATGTGATTCTCTTGAGCAAGGAACGCAGTGATGCCAGCTTCTTGGCCGACCTGCGTCGCCGAAATGGAGACGTCGACGCTGAAGTTGAAGATGGTCTGGGTCTGCCTCCGCCCGACGAACGAGATGCCTCGCTGGCCAGTGAGCGAAATATCGCCGCCGTAGTTCCCGGTGAGGTTGCTCCTGCTAGGAACTATCTCGAGGCCGTCCTCAGTGAACTCGAAGTTTTCGTATCTCGGGACGCGGTGGTGCAAGAAGTGCTTTGGAATGACGGATGAAGCATCCCAGTCGAATTCATCTGGCTCGCCATTGAAGTAACCATCACCAGGGACATCCCTATTCTCGGCAGGTAGGGGCCACGTCTCCATCTCGCCTCGCACCGTGTCTATGACTGGCCATCCAACCTCGTCCCAGCGCGCAGGGGCGATGACCGACTCGCGACCCATTGGGTGGACTTTGAACTCGTTGCCGCATCTTGAGGCGTGTACAAGAGCCCACCAATTTCCATCGACATCATCAAAGAGATCCCCATGCCCCACTCGCTGGAAATATTCTGTCGTGTTGCGGTTGGTCAGGATGGGGTTGGCTGGGTTAGACTCATAAGGCCCATAGATCTTCTTCGCTCGAGAAATAGTCACAGCATGTTTAGATCCCGTACCGCCTTCGGCAATGAGCAGGTAGTACCAGCCATCTCTCTTGTAGATATGTGGACCCTCAGGCCAATTGCCACCGGTACCATTCCAGATACTGATAGCCGGCTGAGTAAGTTCTCCTGTGATGAGATCAAGCTCTTGGAGAACAATGCCTTGCGTGGCGACGTAGACCTTGCCGTCATCATCCCAAAAGATATCAGGATCAATCTTGTTGGGGTGGAAGATCAACGGGTCTGTCCAAGCCTCATCACTCCAGGGGTCTGTTGTTCGAAAGAGAACACCAAGAGTACCGTCACCAACGTCTTCAAGGGTAGCGCCATTGAGTATATACTCGCAGATGACCCAAAACTCGTTGTCATGGTATCGGATCGTGGGCGCCCACATGCCATCCTGCTGGATCGTAGTGTTCCAGGACACGCCTGGTAACTGGCTCTCACGGTTCCACACGTGTGAGATGAGACGCCAGTTCTTGAGATCCTTTGATGCATAGATTGGGAGGCCAGGAAAGGCAATGAAGGTAGACGTTACACAGTAGAAGGTATCATCAACGCGTATGCAGGATGGGTCCGAGTGCCAGCCTGGGAGCACTGGGTTGAAAAAGGTAGAGTTTGCTTCCTGGGCTTGAGTTGGGAGAGGGGAGAGAGCGAGAAAGAGGCCCAACAGGGTCAGCTGAAAGAGTTTCATGCTGACGATGGGGTTGCTGTAGTTGTTGGGCATTGAATGCTACAATGTTATCCATTATCATAATAGCATCCATCACTTTCAACAAAGGATTGGCTTATATAAAGGCCAGCTTTAGCCTGGTAAAAAGGCTAAAGAAGTACCAGTATATATGGCATGCTCGCTATCATCATTCGGCCCTTGCTACTCGGCCATAGTGCACTGTGTTTGATGGAGAGATTTCACTGGGTGTGTCGAGGCTGATTGTACGTCTGCCAACCCCGAAGCTGGAGTTGCTTCGGAGTAAAAACTATCCTTTCCCGCAGTAGTTACACCGATCTCCTCAGAGAAGAAGGTGCAATTGGATATGCATAATTGCCATTACCCCTCCCATTCTTGGCGAATGATGGGTCTTCCGGCTAAATAGAATTATAACCACGTCATGGGTCAACACAGCTTCATATAGTTACGTTGTCCGGTCATGTCATTTTAAGAACGCTTGCTAACATGCCTCAGCATAGCACCATCGACGAGAGCACAGAAACGTCGTTCAAGGATCAACTGCGTTCGGTTAGTGATCATATGGCGACTTGTTTAGTCTAGAAATATCGCGATTATAAATGCAAACTGTAACGCCATACCACGGCTATTACGTTTGTTATTTGAAACAAAACCATCCTGCAACGCATAAGCTACCCCGAGATATAAACTGAATTTTCAACCGGCAGAGAAGCGTTAGACCTTGCCAATACCAACAATCCACTTGACATTAGCGGTAACATCCGCAAGTTCCCAGTCTCTGGATCGCTTAATTTGAACAAGATATGTAAAGGGGAACCCCACTTACAAGGCATTCTTAAGGGCGTCCAGCGGAGGTCACTACGTGATATTGGATTATGGAGAAGGACGTATTGACAGGGACTAAGCGAATTTCTCAACGCTGACAGTGCTGAGTAAGTAATATCTGCCTAATACGGGGCCGTTTGCCTTGCCTTGGCGATGAGACATAATTACCTATGTCACAGTAGATCGCAATCCCTCACCTATCTTTGATGCCATGGTATTGATGGAGGATTGCAACCTCGAGACTAATTCCTCTCTGGGATTTCAGGCAGTATATAGTGACAAAGCGACATATCTCTTTCCAGCAGAATGCCGGGAAAGCCCTGGAATCGCTTACGGCAGCGAGCAAAACTGCTATGGCGAGCCCCCTCGGCCGTTTCAGTAGCAACTACGACCACTGTTGAGACATCGAAGCAGATTCCACAAGGTCTGTATGTGAGTTTTGAAGGGACGAACCCCGTGGTAGAGTAAGCTCATGCTTCCAACGATCCCTGCCCTTCTAGTGATTCTAACTTCTTAGCATCCTTGCCGTACATGGTCTTAACGGCCACCGGGATAAGACTTGGACCGCAGCCAATGGGACGCACTGGCTTCGGGACCTTCTACCAGAAGATATCCCCCACAGCCGTATTCTGTTATGGGGGTACGACTCTCGAGTGCGAGGCACCCCTCGCGTGAGTTCGTTGAACATAGAGGAGCATGGACAGAGCCTTGTATCGGATCTGTGTTTGCTAAGGGAAACCACCAACGTGAGTATTGGGTCTTTCTCATGTACCTGCCCACAAATGATTATCCGAGGGACTGTTTTGATAAGCCTTTAGACGATGAAAAGACCCATTATTGTGCTTGCACACAGTCTGGGTGGATTAATCGTGAAGAGCGTAGGTTATTCTCAAGCCTCCTCTAGCGGGATGACTCTAACTATTAGTCACAAACAAGGCATTGCTCCATTCGGATCACGCTTCTCATGGCTCGCTTCACCCTCATCGCTCCATCACATTATCCACCCATGCTATCATATATATGAGTACTCCTCATCAAGGTGGCAACGGCGCACAGCTGGGCCAGATGCTGGCAAATATTGCCTCGGTGTTTGTGCCGGCTGATGATCATTTGATCCGGCATTTAAGGCAAGATTCTGAATGGTTGAAACACTTGTCAAAGGGCTACGGCCGGATTTGTGATGGGTTTGTGACCAAATTTGCGTACGAGGAGTATGAGACACCGACTGTCCTCGGGCATTCCCTCATGGTGAGCTCTTTGAATACACCGTGTTTCGTTGTAAGTTCTGAGTAGAATCAGGTAGTGCCACGCACTTCGGCGGTACCGGCAGATCAATCAGACGCTGAACCAATCGTCATACACGCAGATCATAAGAATATGGTCAAATATTCGTCAAGAGAGGACGACGGCTATAGGACCATTTGTGGTCATATCCGGCTCCTAGTTTCAAGCTCTAGTGAGCATGTGAAATCGAAATGGGAGATGGACTCCCGGATTGATGAAGGTAGGCATCCATAAATCTACTTTATAACCCAAATTCCATTGGCTAGTAGCTGTTAGCTCAACAAATGACAGCTAGACATATGACTATACACAGCGACGAATTTTCCCTTCCATTGAGTTTAGCTGGTGTTTGTGAAGCCGTTCGCTTTATTGCCAGGGAAAGCGAGTTAAAACAGCTCCACGATTTACTAGCAAAGGCCGAAGCGCGGCGTATTGCAATTCTTCATGGCCTAGGCGGAGTGGGAAAGACCCAACTATCGGTGGCTTATATCAAATCCTACGAGCAGCATTATTCGGCGGTCATATGGCTGAATGCCAAAGACGAGATATCACTTCGGCAAAGCTTCTCTCAAACAGCGGAGCGATTATTACAGCATGATGTATCTTTAGGGTATATCAGAGCAGCGCTGGAAAGCGCCGATTCGGAGCAGATCTTGGCCGCAGTTAAGAAGTGGCTTGATCATCCTAACAATGTACGATGGCTTCTGATATTCGATAACTATGATAATCCGGAATTTGGCACAAATGATTCCGGGGATGTAACACGAACGCAATTCGAAAACAAAGTTCCAGCTGGCTACGACATTCGTTCCTATTTCCCACACAACTACCAGGGTGCAATTATTGTTACAACAAGGATTCCAGTAACTGGTGTGGGTAAAATGCTCCATCTCGGAAAGTTTCAGGATATCTCAGCGAGCTTGGAATTATTGAGTCTTGCATCTAATCGCGAAGAGGTCCTCCAAGGTATGAACCTGAACTCCGAAGAGAATAGTCACTTAAAATTCCTGACTTACGAGTAAAGATCCCGCGGCAATTGAATTGGTGAAACTTCTTGACGGACTTCCCCTAGCCCTATCTACTGCTGGAGCATACCTTTATCAGGTATCTACAAGCTGTTCTGAATATTTGGAATTGTATAAAAACTACTGGCTACAACTTCAACGGTCGAGCCCAACGTTATTATCATATGAGAATCGAGCGTTATACTCGACATGGGATGTAACTTATGCTCAAATTCAGCAAAAAAGCCAGGCTGCAGCAATGCTCCTCAAACTTTGGGCCTATTTTGACAATGAAGATCTTTGGTATGAATTGCTGCAAACAACAAGCACCAACGGGCCACTCTGGTTGCGAGAAATCACCAGCAACCGCATTTCGTTCGATATGACCATGAGATTGATATGCAATCACGGTCTTGCTGAGGCAAATTCTGACGCCGAATACGGAGTGTTCTCGCGTGGTTATAGTGTTCACCAATGCGTTCATGCGTGGATGAAACACGCGCTCAATCCCGAGCCCGATGTTGAATTAGCTCTCATTGCTGTTAGAAGCGTCGCTTTCTGTGATTATGAGAGTGACGGAAAACAAAAACGGCTGATTCAGAGACGACTATTATCACATGCTGAAATTTGTTCGGCTCATTCAATCGAAGAGCTGGAAACTGAGAATGTACCACTAATTTACCATTATTTGGGGGACCTCTGTAGCGGTCAACAGAACTACGAAAAAGCGATGAAACTTCTCAACAAGGCGTTAGACATAAATGAGCGAAGATGGGGACCAGATCACGCCTTATCAATAGACTTAGTTTTCAACCTGGGGAAGGTTCTCAGCTACCAGGAGCGATACACTGAGGCCGAAGACAAGCACATCCAGGCTCTCAGGACCGCGGAGAGACTATTTGGTCCGAATCATGAGAGAACTTTGCAGATTGGGGGAGACCTCGCTGTTATTTATGCCATGCAAGAGCGTTTTATCGAAGCAGAGGCCAGGCTTCAGCAATGCTTAGCCGGAAAAGAGATAAATCTCGGACTCAACGATGTTTCTACCCTTTGGACTGTCAATAATCTCGGATTAATCTCTTTCCAATTGGGCCGATATAACGCGGCGGAGGCCTTCTTTCAGAGAGCACTTCGAGGCAAAGAGGCGCTTTTAGCTGACGGAAACATCTCAACTCTGAGAACGATCTACAGCCTTGGAGATTTGTACAAAGAATGTGGAAACTTCACCAAGGCCAAGGCATATTTTGACAAATCACTTAGTGGCTTGGAGGTAATGGTAGAAATCGACCACGTCTTTCCTGTTGATATACTGACGGGAGTTGGGGATCTTTGTATTCAGCAAGGCGATTTCGGTAAAGCTGAAACAACCTTATACCACGCTCTTGAAGAGGCTGAAAAATCTCTAGGATCAGCTCATCTGGCCACACTCGACGCCGTCTACTATTCTTCCAGGCTTCATATGTTTCAAGCTCTATATAAGAAGTCCGAGGGCATGTATATAAGGGCTCTTGAAGGATACAAGAACAAACTCGGTGGAGAGTGTGTTTCAGCTCTCAAAGCCAAGAGCGGTCTTGGGGAACTCTACCGGCGCCAAGGAAGGTTCAACGAGGCGGCGGACATGCTTCATCAGGTACTAGAGAGTCGAGAAAAGGTGCTTTCTCCTTCACATCCCTCGACACTAAGTACGATCAATGAGATTGGTTTGCTGTTTGTAGCACAGAACCAATTTGAAAAATCTCATACTATGCATCTACGAGCCCTCGAGGGCTACCAACAAGCATTTGGAGCGGATTGCGATAACTATATTTGCACACTCAATACCCTGGAAAGCATAGGAGATGTTCTCTCTCATATGGGGAGGCCTTCAGAGGCTCGATCCTACTACTGCCGTGCATTGTCTGGGTTCAAGGCTCTACACGGATACGACTCTCCACGCCATAGTAGACTACTCTTTCTATTGGAGAAAGGTGAATAAGGGAAAGGCCTAAATACACACACCTCGTTTTGATGTAATCTCATATACTCATGTAACATCGATGCTAGTCACGATTTGCGCTTCATATTGTTAAGGCTGAGCATGGGGCCTTCATTAATTATGTGTTTTACTTTCCTGTAAATAGCATTAGTACAAAGAGAAAAAGAAACGGTGACAGACCTTCGTGATTACTAGGTTCCAACGCCAGATGATGGCCGCCTGCTGCGGATGGACTCGGTCCTCAAGATTATCTCGCTGGGAGCTCGTAGGTTGGCTGGCAGCACCTCAACAGGTTGCTGAGAAATTCAACTCGTGAAGTAAAAGTCCTGCACAACATCTTGGTGGATTCAGAAAACTCGTGCTCTGCAAGTTTTGGAAATACGATCGGGGGCTAGATGGGATTTTGCGAATGGCTGGAGCATACTAAAGTAGATTACAGTAGGAGCAGAATGCGCTCTCAGTGAAGCGTTAACTGAGCATATGTACTACATAGTTCCTTGATGAAGATCACGAAAGTAGAACTATTTACGAGTTTATTCGCGCGACGTCACCTCCCTCGATGGTTAAGTTCAGGGATTGAGCATGGCTGGATGTGTCATTCAATGTACAAAACAACTTTGCTCGGCAGGCCGTTCCACGATCAATCCTCAACAACGCAATCAAGCGGCAAGCTTTCTTGACACCCGGATTTTGGTATGGACTGGCGACTTTGTTCAATAGGAGCTTATGCTTTTCCTTACCATATATGCCTATCCCGCCATTCGGAAGAAAATCAATAACGCATGAAATGCTATTATGAAAAAAGCTTGTTACAGTTCGTGTGTTCCAAATTCCCGGGTCCCAATTGTATTACATACGGCCAGTCGAAGCCATAGCCTCTGTATGAACATAACATGAGGCCTCATTGCAAGATACCTTACATCGTGCCCAGGCCGGGCACGGCGACAAGGCTGTTTCGACAATATTAGTGAAACGATGAAGGCAAGAAATCAATGCATTGGGTCTTTCATTGTGATATACCTGGTCTCGAGCTTCATTCCCCGCGAAGATATAAATGCATGATCTTGCTCAAGGATAGAGACATAATGCTCTTGCCACCATCCACCTGGTCAAAGGGGAAATCCGATTGACGGTGTAAAGCAGCAGAAACCAATCGCCCAAGCCAGAAAGGGAAGAGATCGACGCCCATCCATGGCGGTCAAGGACCGGGTGCGACTGATATTAGTGGTGGCTTTGAACTACCACCCAGGGACGAGATCTTGTTTCCTTTGCTTTGTAGTTCCAAGTTTTTGGCACAGGACGGCTGAATGTGCGTTGCGGCTGAAACCCAAGAATGGCGGTGGGGGGGAGAGCAGTGAGCACCACGTGAACAGCTACCAAAAAGTTACTGGGTGAAGCCCTGGTATCTCTCTCAAGCGACTCGGGTGTTGATCATCATACGATACGGGTATGCACGTGCAACATCGGACTCTTCATGATTCGTTCTATTTCTCGTTGTGTGGCACACTCTCTCAAGTTTTCGGCTGCCAACTTACATAGGCCTGGGGTCTACTAATAAGTGGGCCTCCTCCCTGATCTCCAGGTGTGGGCCAAACTCACTGCCAAAAACGATCCACAGGGGCCGTCCTGGCCGCTTAGCATGGATCATGATCTTCACAGGCTTTCAGTTAGCCTCTGGTGCTGGGAGCGCATCAGTAGATGGCACCTACCGGTAGGCAGGGGAAGTGGCACACATAAGCACTCCCTTAACACATACTTGATCTATTTTCCTTTATAGCTAGCTATAAAATTACTCAAGTAAGACTGAAGGAAAAGGATGTCAAGTTCCACTTATTGGTAGGTATTCTCTAATCTTCGCTTGGAATTAGCTACCTACTTGGATATTTGGGTGTTCATTTGGGTGTCGCGGCAGCACAACAGCAGAAGGTGCGGGCTTTGCTGACCGGTCAGATTTGGCACGTGCCACCAGCAGTTCCCGGCTTCGGGGGCTCTTTCCCTCCAGCCATTCCAGGATTCATCATTGCCGAAAGTCAACTCAACATCGCACTTAATTCACTTCTTCTCATTCATGCAAATCTCCCTATTTGTTATGTTATGCTTAAAATCTCCCTTCTTTCCATTACATTCCGTCTTCTCCGACCTCTGGGTTCGAAAACAAACTTCTGTAGCTCCACGCGGCTATTGAAACGCAGCTCGCGCCCGCTGGTCACAAAGAGCTCGCCGCTCATGGCCCTGCCATCCACAATGGTTCGGAAAGCGACCGTTGCCCATCTGAACGTATCGATTGAAGAAGAAGTCGAGCTCCATGTCAACGACATACCGTACGTGTTGATACCACAGAGCACCAGCTTTGTTTCGTTCAATTCTGAGCAAGCGCCGTGCACCCTCTGTTGCCTACCCTACACAACCTGGAGACACCATCTCCCAATAGACACTCTCTGCCTTCCGATCAGAGCTGCTTGACCGTGACGATGTTTTTCAATCTAAGTTTGTCCATGCAATTGTCTTTCACGGAAGCACCGCGTCCGAAATAAAGCTAGATTCGAATGCGACTGAGGAGCTGGCCAGATTGGGAGCCACGAATTGGTTTTTCGTGCAAGGCAATGGCCAAGACCAGATACTCCCGGGACGATATGTGTATACCAAGGGACGTGTTTAGTAGCCGTGGCGGGTATACCGCGACTTCAATGCTACCTTTATGTGCACATTCAAACCCAATCCCGCCAGCCCTAATAGATAAGCCCCCCCTATCCATGTCCTTTGTGAGTTCGTCACGGCTGAAAGGTTGTTATACTTCGACCAGGCTGGACTCTCCGGAAGCCGGCATTGACGGTTGGGTCATTGTTCCCTCTCGATGCTACTTCATACCATCACCCTCTCGTCCGCTCGATGGTGTTCGTGTTGGGGTCAAGGATGATTTTGGCATCGCGGGCCATAAAACAACGCTGAATAATCTGGCATGGCGAGATCTATATCCTCCTGCCGACAAGAATGCCCGCCGTGTGCAGCTTCTCATCGATGCGGGTGCCATTATTGTTGGAAAGCACAAGCTCCAAGCTCGGATTGTCCGCGAGGAGCCAGTGGAGGCGGTTGGGTTCACCGACCCATTCAGCCCCCGATGCGATGGATATCAAGTTCCTTCTGGTAGTAGCAGCGGCAGCGGCGCTGCTATCGGTTCTTACGATTGGTTGGATCTCTCTCTTGGATCGGACAGTAAGTCTTCATCACGACGTTTCACTACTGCCCCCAGGTCTAATGTGCTGATCAACCTAGCCAACGATAGCGTTCGCAAACCTGCTCACTACAATGGATGCCATACCATACGCCCAACAACAGGTATCACGAATACCGAGGGAGTTGTTGGGCAGTTCCCGTTCGTGAAAACTGCCTTCTGCTGAGACTTTTTATCCTGGGGACTCTTCTCCTCATGTCGCTGCTGCGTTTTCCGTTTGAACTTGTATAAGCTCATCTGACTTTAGAGAATTCGACATGCCTGGCTTCTTTGGAAGAGATTTAACAACATTTTAAGACATTATATCGGTTTGGGATGGTGACGCACCCTTGCTTCGCCAACCATCATCAGAGGTAGGACTCGTTACAGTTCGTGAGAACTTTGGCGCTCACACCCAATGCAGGTTGCGGTCGAAATTCTCTACCCACTGGACTACTTCCGCACACATAATGCCGAGCAAACGAAAGTCCTTGCTAAATTTGTTTCAGGCCTAGAGAGTGTCTTGAATGTCAAAAGGACACCAGTCTCCATAGCGAATGTCTGGAAAGACGACCTCCCCGATGGAACAGAACATGTAGATATTGCGAAGTACTTGGAGACCGTATGAGACATATCTGACAATGATTGTGATCATTTGCTTACCTTAAAAGGCCGTATTTATTCCTTCTTTTATGATGGATATCATGCGTTGGAGCCCTTTCGCCGTGAATACTATGAGAAATTTGGCAGGACCCAATTTACTCACCGATTTGTTAAATGGCAATGGTACGTATACTGGATTGGAAACATAGATGTTTTACGTGTACTGAGATACATACTATAGGGAGGTGGTGAAGGGTATCTCCGAGGAAGAGCACGACGAATGCTGGCGCCGCTGCCAAGTCTACCGGAAGTTGCTTCTCTCCAAGATTTTCTCTGCCAAGTCCAAAGACTCCATCAAGATCATGGTCCTCCCAATTGAAGCATGCAAGCCAAATTATCGCGATTCTCCCGAGCCGTAAGCTACTTTCCCTGTTGCGCAAGACTCGCTCTTTGTCGAAAGTATCGCTGACATGTGAATTAAGGCCCTATGGTTTATTGAACGGCTATGCGTCGCTGAACATGTCGCCCATCACGCGGGCGCCAGAAATCACTGCTATTGGTTAGGTAGTTTCAGGGTGTATCTCCAGTTACATGCCGTGGATACAGCTAACCAAGGAAATGAACCGCAGTGGGCCAGACATCCTTCCATTCCGTAGTGACGGAGAGAAAGGAGCCCTACCCCTTTGGAGCATCTGTTATCGGGCCAGCAAATGTGTATTTTCCGTTTATCGCATGATGTTATACCAACTAACTATATTTTGTCACAGGCTCAGACCTTCTTCACTCGGAGCGAACTACCACACCCCTTGGGGGATAAAGGCAGCGGGAATTCCTATAGAGGTGAAAACGGGACGAAGTGTTTATTGATAGCCTAGGAGTATAGACACCTATCAGCAGAACAATCGCTCGATTGCATTAGTAACACTACTAAGGCCTCTTGAGGGTTTTAGGGTTAAAATTAATCGAGAAATTTGCATCTCCGCTCATCCGCGGTCTTCTTGAGGAAGTATTCCGCTTCCTTTTCTTTAACCTTGAAAAACTGATTATGCATATCTCTTCCAATCCATTTGACGATCTCTTGGTCTCTTGGTCGGCCTGAGCTGCTTCCCGTGATTCCTCTTGGGTTTTTGGCATCCGTTCCGTCACATCTACATCGTGAAGTTTGACAACGACCTCCTCGTAACCAAGCGCTGAGGGGGCAACTTTACAATCCTTCATCTCCAACACTTAACCAGTCTTTACCCCGTCTATCCGAGCTTATATCATAGCAGATGTAAAAAGCTCACCGTTGGCTGTGGCATCAAGGAATCTAAATTCCCATCGTCCCGGATGAAGCTGACGAATAGGCAGATCTTTGTTACCTGTACCCCATGCGATCCATTAGCCCTCGCAATCAGAGACAACGCAGCAATAACTATCATACTTTAATAGCGCAATGGCACACAGACTTTTCATTCTGGCAAGGACTCCACTTAGTAAGGATGATGAATCGGGGGGATTGGGATATATTGAGAAATGAGCGTGGATACCGGACATTGGACACGAGAGAAAGGGACTAGGAGCCACGGTAGCTCGTACACCGTGGCGGAGTGGCTGGGTGTATATTGTCTCCATGATCAAGGAATCAATGTAACAAGGATGAGGCAGAGCCGAGGGGCAATTCAAATTGGTGAACCGCGTCGACGTGAAAATAGTGGACGTCGATTCCTGCTACAACTAGGAACTCTAAGATTATCCAGGTGATATCAATGTTCTTATGAGGGAGCCCCGTTAGAATGGAGTAGCCGACACGATGATCTAAGGACTGAACTATAGTTCCTGTCTCATCGAGACAAGTAAACTCGATCTCGAACCCCATTAAGATATGGTGCTCTCCAAAAAAGCCCGGCAAACACCTCAAGCGACTGGCCCAACGCAAGTCTCGGGTATTTGGATAGAGAGTTTTCCAGGTTGACACAAGAGGTGAAGCACACGACCGAAGCGTGCGATGGTGAAGCCCCTCGAATCATGAGAGAATCCCAATTGGGGAATAAACGATGCGATAGTGGAGGAAGTTGAGGGGCTGAACTTGGGATGAAGCGGAGGATTAGAAAAGTTGGCTGAGAGCGGCGTAGAGAGCTTCCTGTTGCGCCACATCCCTACCAAATTGTGAACCGTGGTGGAAGGAACGTAAACAGGCGTTCTGTGAAGCTGCTAATATTGTTGAGACTTCACTGACCCTTGGGGGGGACATCGGGTTGGTAGAGAGTGGGCTTGATGAAAGCAGGGTTATCGGATCTCCTACATTTGGTATTGAAGCATGTGGCAGTGTGGCATCTGATTGATGGAGAACAATAACAGAGAAGAGGCGGATTTGCCATGGAAGCAACATTGCAGAAGGATCCATGGATTGCTGTACTCAAGGTACTCCGTAGTAGCTCTTGTCCATTGTCCAGCCAAATATTAGCTTGTTATGATACCTAGAGAGAGGTAGCCAATCTCGACTGTAATAGTTTATTCCAAAATACATTCTTAGCTGCGTAAGGATTGATAGTCTCAAATATTGGAGTCTCTGATAGTAGGTTTTTTATAGCTGCTATAGGTAATTCTTTGTTAGATCAGAGTATAACTATTAAACCTCTTATAAATCCTTTGAGATAAGGGTTAGCTTTCCTATCTTATAAAAGCAGGTTAAAGGGATCTGAAGTTGAAAGGTATAGGCTGATAAATAAGATAAGGAGAGTAAGGTATATATATCTCTCCAGGCTAAAGGGTATATCAGCTAAGTATCTGATTTATATCAGGGCTTATATTTTACTTATCCTAAGTAATAATAAGCTACTGAGCGGAAGAAAATCTATATATAAAAAGAAAGCTCGGGCTATTACATATAAAATCTTAAGTTAGGGCCTATAGCTAAGTTATATACTTAACAAGCCCTTGTTAGAGTTTTTGGAGATATTATTACCTGTGCCTTAGCTGGCTGTATAATGAAAATCCAAAAAAACCAGAGTTAAAGGTTAGGTATAGACTGGAAATTGGTTAAAAGCTAAATATATATATCAAGTTATATATAGCCTGGTCTTGGGATATCCCTTATATATAGTAAAAAAACCTAAAAAAGAATCTTAAGAGGAAAGTTTAATAAAATAGAAGATAAACAGACTAGGGATATCTCGGAGAGTAAGGGCAAGAAAGAGATAAGGTTTTATTTGAAAAATCGATATTATAAGATATAATTAGATACAGTAAAAAAAAGCACAGTAATTCTTATAAATAAACTGAGATATTCTATTTAGGAAATTACTGATTTCTGATCTCAGAGTCTATAACACAACAGCTATTCAAAATAATCATCCCTCACTGTGTTGTCTTTCATTGTGTTAAAGGTTTAAAAGCTTTTTTTATTAACGCTATCTTCCGACCCCTGATTTCTTCCACGTCTTTTCCTCCCTTCTTGGGTTGAAGTGTGTGGATTGGCGTGATAGAAGACAAGAAGCCAGGTGAAGAGGGCAGCTTTAGTAGTCATTCGACGCGCAGCTCGTCCTGATAGCAAGCGAGTAATCGGCATAAAGGTTTACAGAATTTTCTGCTGTATGACTGCAGCCTTATACTAGTAAAGCTTTTTTTTTTTTTTTTTTTTTTTTTTTTTAACCTTTCGTATTTATTATATTGAGTTATTAGGTCTCACTTCTTCTTTTGTTTTAACTCTCTATCAAAACTCTCTCCGGTATTCAAAATAATCATACTGGCCACAGGGCTTGTGGTGAACCCAGACTTAAGCAGCTATCTTGTTGCATTAAGACAGTCAGCCAGTCAGTAAACTAGGTAGGAATAGGGACTAACTTGGGTAGAAAGTGGCTGGCTTGGATGTAGTAAGTATTAGATAGCTGCCTTGGTATGATAAGGTAAGATAAGTAGATACTAGAGCTATACTTGAAGAGTGTACTGTAGAGTTGTAGAGGCATTAAGCCCGTACGTAATAGATCAGACTAGGCTCCAAATTATTTACAAAATTTGTCCGTTGGGCCACTCTGAGTTGATGTTGTTGGTGATGAGGAGGCTAATGCTGGTTCGATATCTTAAATATCCACCATTAAGTCGGCCCCAGGTATCTCACCATACATTTAGCCTTCCCAGCACCATAGAATTGCGGGAGAGGCAAATACTGGAGCTGAGGTACAAGTTGTGAGCGCCCTGGCCCAGGTTTGAAGTTGGTTGAAGGTAGTGTTGAGATACAAGTGACTTACTCGGCGGCAGTTTTGGCACGGCTGAGCAGGTAGACAGTACCTCTATGTACCCAGAACGCGTCTTTGTTATTGTCATTGCCTGCTTAGCCCACGACTTTTCTCCACACACCCGCAACTCTGCTCATCCTCAGCCAGGAAATCAAACAGGCCTCCGCTGCAAGCCGCATAACCTGCCCACGTCTCTTGGCCATCTAGTTGAACCTCATCTCACGGACCTCCATTCGTTGGACCACTATTGCCGGATCCCACCATGGAGGAGCCAAGCTGCACCGCGAGGTCGTTGCTGGCAGGGCTTTTCATTGGCACCCTCATCAGCCTGTCTGACACATATTATGGCCTCCAAATCGGTGCTGCGAGTCAAATGTCCATGGTGTCCGGACTACTAGGATTCGCTGGCTTCAAAGCATGCTCGAAGTATCTCAGAGAGCCGTTCACCCCGGCAGAGAACATCTTGGTGATCAGTATCGCTACAGCATGTGGTTGTATGCCAGTTACGGCCGGGCTCATTGGCGTTGTTCCTGCGCTGGAGTTTCTCATCAACGAGGAGGAAAATGGGCCCATGGTACTTCCGCTTAGTACGATATTTGTCTGGTCTGTCGCGCTTTCGCTTTTTGGTCTTATATTCGCTTCTTTATTTCGCCAGTATTTCATCGTTCGAGAAAAACTACCATGGCCTGGAGCACGCGCAACGGCCAATCTCATTGCAACCCTCCACAATGAGGGCAAGCCCATGCGCTCCCCCCCAAGTTCCCCCGCTCTCACAGCTGTGCAGACAGCCCAAGACGATCAGACACTGCGGTCATCATCCCCAGACTCAAACTCTCTCGAGCCAGAAACGGCATGGACAGAGAAGCTACGGGCTCTATCTCAAGGAGCTGGGGCTGCTGGAATCATCGTATGCCACCCCATCTTGAACACTACCCCCCCTATGAGGTTGATATTGAGGCCCAATTCAGTCCATCGTAATTTACTTTATTCCCATTCTCCGCCAGCTTCCAGTATTTGGAAACAATGCTGCAACATCATGGCTTTGGAGCGTCGATCTTTCTCCCGGATTTTTCGGCCAAGGCATCATCACAGGTCCAGTCATCACGCTTCATATGCTACTAGGTGCAATCGTAGGTTGGGGTATTTTGTCCCCCTATGCGAGAAACCAGGGCTGGGCTCCTGGGGATGTGGACGATTGGTCAACTGGTTCCAGAGGTTGGATCATATGGGTGAGCCTCGCTGCGCTACTAGCTGATGCTTCGATCAAGATGTCATGGTTACTTCTTAGCCCTATTTTGAAACGGCGAGTCATCATTCAAACTTATCTTCAGTCCATTTGGAAGTCGGATTCAGGCGATCAGCCGCTTCTGAGGCCATCACGTACCCAATACATGACAGTGGAACACAACTATCCGGACGAGTTCTCAGCCCAGGACGGAATGGCAGATCAGCGTCCCACGCCCGGGAACCAATCGACATTCCGTAACAACAGCAGCAAAATGCACTTCCGGAATCACCATGATCACTGGAGAGCCCTCACAGCCGCTTTCATCATCTCAATCCTTGTCTGCACCGCTGCCGTGCAGTTACTCTTCGGCAGTATAATGCCGTGGACGTTCACTGTTATCGCGATATTTCTGTCTCTCCCCATGGCTGCAGTAGGCATCCGCGCGTTTGCAGAGACAGACTGTAACCCGGAGAGCGCACTAGGTAACGTTCAAGTTCCTTGACACAACTTCTCATCACTGATCATTTTGCAGTCTCGCAGTGGATCTTCACACTACTGGCGCCTGCATCTAACCCCAACGCCCTCATTCTCAATCTGCTCTCCGCTGCTATCGCCCAAGCAGGCGCAAATCAAGCCGGAGCCTTGTCATACGATTTCAAAGTCGGCCACCTAGTTGGGTCCCGTCTAGATGTGCAAATACCTGGCCAGATAGTCGGATCTCTGTTTGGTACCCTTGTGTCCGGGGGGATCTACAAGCTCTACACGTCTCAGTATCCGATTCCCGGGCCCCTGTTTCGAGTTCCTGCGTCATTTGTCGCTCTCAGCACGGCGAGGCTCCTTCTTGGTAGGGGATTGCCCGACGGTGTAGGCCCATTTGTGGTTGGCGCTGCGGTTCTCTCTGCGGTTGCCACCATGGTCAAAATGAGATATCACGACCGTTGGTGGCAGCATTTGGTTCCCAGTGGCGTAGCTTTTGCGATTGGTAGAGTCTCACCTCTAGTCATCAGAGAATAACAGACGCTAACACCTGGATAGGGATCTATAATACTCCGTCATTTACAATTACTCGCGCCGTTGGAGGTCTAGCTTATCTCTGGTACAAGCAACGACATCAAGGCGAAGGCAGCATCATTTTACTCGCAAGCGGTCTTCTGCTCGGAGAGTCTATTGCTAGTCTCATCACTTTGGGAATGGGTGCCCTTGGTGTACCGCATTTCGGGACCTAGACAGCGAGAGATGGTCGCAAAATGAAACTGTATATTATTTTATGCAGTAAGCGCTACAACCAAGAACTTTCAAGCCTCTTGGCAAAGCAGGAACCATAGGTTTGTAGTAGTGCCGGAAGCGAAGCCAAAGGGCGAATTCTTGTGCTGGGCATGCCCCGAGTCCGCAAGGCCCAAGAGGAAAAGCCGAGAGATAGACTTCATGATGGCGTCAGGAGCTGTAATCACATCAATTCAACCTAGCCTTATATTATAGTTATCTGGAAGGATGCCATGCTTTATATAGGAGATTCCAAGCATAGCAGCAAAAGCTAAATTCCAACGGTTTTCGCACTGGGGGCATTCGGCCCATCTTGGGCGGCACTGCGTTGACCAGAAGTTGAACAACCTGTTATCTGAGTGAGGGGGTGCTTAAACAAAAAGACCCTTTGCTATTAAATGAACATTTGAGATTATAGGTTAGCTATCCTATCTTTGGACGCTTCTTTCTGAAAAGGCAACGGAGATGCGCTCCAAGAGTAGATTAAGCGATATACGGACACTTGGCACCTGACTATCTTTAGAAGGTAAGGTTGGTCAACGGCTGGAAAAGGCCTACAGCAAGGGAAAAAGATACCTCAGACTTAAATTAGTAGCATTGTTCTTAGATTCGATCAGTCTAGCTGTACCGACATGAGATACCAAAGCTGAGAGTACTGGAAGACGTCGAGGGAGTTGATCTCAAGTCGTTAGAGCTGATCATAAATGGCACAGCCAGGTTTAGCATGTATGATACGGCCTCGAGCTTTGCTTCTGCGAGCTTTGGTTATGCAAAAGGCTGGCCTTTCCCCAGCCTAGATTCTTGCTGGTTTGATCAATTTCTCTTATTCTAATTATGATTAACGGCCGCATCCAAAGGTCGCCCACCATCAGGATGCCATCAACCTTAATGATCAAATGCTTGCACTATCCTGAAGAGCAAAGTCCTCTTTTTTTGTCTCTTGCAGTACTGGGCGTATTCAATCCTTCGGCTACACCGAGCCAACAGAGACAAAGGACATCAAGATTTGGGACATTCAGCTGGTGAATGTTGTCCATCTGGCTATGTTCGAGCTTATCTATCTTGAATTTCAGCAATTAGAGAAGAATGACGTCCTGTAAATCAAGGGCTTCCTTAGGCGCTTCCGACGTCATAATTTCCCCAAACATGATATTTTGGACGCTGGCGTCACCAACAAACGTGAATATCATGGACTCTTGGCCATCCGCCCCGTGGCTCACATTCCGCAGGACGTAGGGCACTCGTCCACCGGGAATCACAACTAGAGTGTCTCCAGCGTCCATTGGTTCGGGGCCAAACCCAATAAATCCATTCTCCGCCACAAAGTAGCGTCTTCCAGAGCTCGTAAAGCGAACGAAATTATCAAATTCTCTCGCGTCATTCCTCGTTTCCAAGGCAAGCGATGCCGGCTTATCGTTCGTGAACCAACTAACCCATGTGTCATAGGCTCTTTCCAGTCCATCATGAGACCAGGAATGAGGGGCCAAGTAGCCAGAAAGAAAGAGGCGGAAATCCTTCTCTCTCTGGGATAATTCTTCATTGCTATTTGAAGAATGTTCGACACCATTTTTGGGCAAGCAAGCAAGTCGACGCCATTCTTCCAAGACCAGTTTCCCAGGAACGGAACTCTCATCTCGCGGGTAGCCGGGCGCTATTTCGGAAATCTTAGAAATCATCAAAGCCTGCGTGCGAATCTTGCCTGGGGCTATGGCTCTCCAAGAGGGCCTCGTCGGGCCTGAGGCTTGGAACTGGCCTAAGAACTTCATCCGCTCCCCATGCATCAAGTGGGAAGTTGCGTCTATTTTTGCAGTCCAGTCAGGCACCCAGCTTGGCAGAGTATGCATTCGTTGTTTGATAAAAGAACCTCTCAGCACATGACTGAGGACGTTGAGGGACTCGGAGTTGTCAATCATCTTCAACGCGATAGACTCGTATAGCTGAGCGTCAGGGATTTTATAGTCGACTTCGATGTTCTTTCTTAGGGTTTCGTCATTGAATTTTAGTCCAAGCATACCGTATATTCGATCGCGAGGATCCGAACAATCCCGAGTTCGGAATAGTGCCATGGCATCCAAGAGGTTATAGATTGAGTAGTCTTCCGGGTTCAGCATATTCTGGAGATTATCGAGGCGTAAGGTGGCGTGATATACTGTCAATGAGCCGTGTGTTTTGCTTGGAATATCCAAGTACCCCCTGGCATTCCCATCGACTGCTCGCCGAGCAGCCCAGCAACACGTTCTCTCGTGATGCACCAGACTTTTGAAAGCAGCTTGAATCGTGCTACCCTCCAAGCGGCGCTTTCCGCATTGAAACACAACCTCCTTGGCAAGCACATACTCTTGCACTGGCCAGATGCGTGTCCACCAAGGAGCGGCGAAGAAAGCGATAAAGGATTCACGTAATTCTTCAGAAGCGACAGTCAGGCCCTCGACTGTAATACATGGGGAGAGATCTGGGTTGAAGTGCATCGCGGGGTTTAACGCCACCTGCTCCAGGAACGTCATGCCAAAATTGAGCGGCTCGGATTCAAGGGACAAGAATACTCGGACGGACGTTGCCAAGGAATATACCTCACGCATCAAGAGCACCTGCGCAGACCTCTCATCAATATCGTCTTGGTTTATGCACAGGGCATCGATCCAAAAGAAGTCGGGCGATTCATCGAGAGAGAGGCACTGGAGTATGTCGTATAGATTGCGAGTTAGACGGACGGGGTGACCAGAGACTTGTACGTCAACTGTTTTCTCAACGTTGCCCCAGGCGTATGACAGAGCCACAAAGTTCGGTATCTGCGTCTGATCCAAGCTCACCACATGGAAGGATAAACATAGTGGCTGCCCGGTAAACGCAGCAGTCGATGAAGGCAAGTTCTCATCGTTGTCGTGAGTACGGGCATGAGATAATATGCGAAGCAGCCGTACTTCTCGGCTACGCAGCGTACTGTAACCCGCCATTTCTGGTGTGAAGTGAACCCCGCGCTCGTCTCAATCAAATGATGTACGTGTCAGAGTATCATCACGCTTGGCTCTAGTGAGTTTCAAGGACTCAACGTCACATTTCTAGCCTCGTCCTAGTGCCCCTGTTTTCTACGAAACCCCGATAGTCCAATTTCCGTCCTCACGCCCCATTTTTTATGTGTTGTGATACTGGGTATAGTGTCAACTTGTTAAATTCTTGGTGTTTGGGAATTTCCCCCCTTTTTTTTCAGCAGCTGTATGGCTCTCTCACCTACTTGACTGTTTAGATGGTTGGGCACTTCTCAACCACGACTGTAGTCAAACGTTCAACCAACCGCCCCCAGTCCGATTCCTGTCTGCCCATCTGTTGAAAGCCTAGTCAGTGGTTTACAGGTCCGTGGCTTGGTTCTCAGTTCAACAGTTGGAGGCTGTGCTATTTTCTCTACCTGCAATCCCTATAATGTTAATACAAGTGTGTACAGAAATGCAGCACTGCCTCGCCCATCCGTCTCTTGGCCCACTCTATAAGGAAACTCAGTCAGGAAACATTGTTCTGTAGCAACAGCAAGCAGGCGTATCAGATTACAATGCTTGCAAACAAGCCAGGCAATTTGAACATACTGATCTCACTTTAACGAATCAGTATTCAATTAATAACAATAGATCAGTTCCATGTCCACGGCGACCTTTTTGCATTGCGTCGAATAGGTGACGGCTTTCAGCCGATAATCCTCTTATTTGTCAGAAACGCATCGAACAGGAGCCTCGGAGCTGAGAGGTGACGGCACTTGTGAGTGCGGATATGAAACGATGGCCCAATGAATTGCAAGGTCTTACAAAGCGTACCACGTCTAAAATTCAATCTCTTCATGGACCTGTCTGGGGCCTCATGATTGTTCGCGGACGTTGCGTCCGATGGTGGAGCCGGAGAAGCGGAATGGCGGAAACGAGGAACAACTGGTAGGTTGAGCATCAGCCATCTCATAGAACAAGATGGACGCAGATTGAGCTTTTCTCAGAGCTGTTGGGAATTAGAGGATGGCACTTCTCTTGATCACAGCGCACGACGTGAAAATCGATGGCAATGGCCGTACTTTGGGCCAGGCGGAACAAGAACGTATAGCGGATCACACTGAAATTGCATCCATCACATACAAGCAAATTGTGAGTTGTTGTAGGGCTTCACAGCCTCTTGATTGAGATTCAAATAAGAAATATTTTCTCGGGTCGTAATTGTTCTCCTACGACGGTCAACAAAATTCTAGCAATTAATCATATCGTGAACGACCTTAGACGGTATCTCAGAGAGTCGCAATTGGATGCCAAAGCATCCAGGTAGAACTGAATATGTCATCAACGTGACGATAAAAACACGCTACTGTAGCTGACTTAGTTAGCCATTAACCACTACTAATAGTGGTCATTCAACGCTGCTGGTGGCTTACATATCGCTCTTTGTCAGCGGGAATGATGCTGCCCGGAATTGCGGAGTTTCGGAGTCACGGAACGGACCTCTCTTGAAGGCAACAACCACAGTCAACTTAGAAGATATGTAGTTCATATCACTAGATCTCCTGTGTATATATGAATATGATATCCCATGATACAACAACTACTCATCATCAAAATACTCAAGGCATTCAGTTCATCATAGGTACCCTTCAATCTTCACACACCCAATACTCATATTTATCCCACAAAAACAGACCATCCGCATCAAGTCACAGTTCCAGAACCCATACAAACATCAAAGTCTTTACAATGGCCAAGACAGTCCTCATTACAGGTGCCTCTGGGTACATCGCAACTCATACAATTGACTCTTTTCTCCGCCAGGGATACAATGTCCGTGGAACTGTCCGGTCCCAGAATTCAGCATCAGAGGTTCTAAAGACACACGCCAAGTATCCCGGGCAATTGACGACGGTCATTGTCCCAGACATCGCAGCGCCCAACGCATTTGACGAAGCTGTTAAGGGTGTAGATGGCGTAAGTCACACAATACCTAGATACTTGTAACTTAGAGCTAACAAATACAGATTATCCATTTAGCCTCACCATTCATCACAAATGCCGTTGATTTCGACAAGGAGCTCTTCCAACCAGCTATCAAGGGAACCACCAGTGTCTTGGAGTCCGCCCACAAATACAACCCTGACATCTCCAGGGTTGTCATCACCTCGTCATTCGCCTCGGTCCTTGACCCGGCCCAGGGTACTCGACCTGGCTACACCTACACTGAAGCAGACTGGAACCCAGTCACTCCTGAGACAGCCTCAGCCAATCCGGTTGTGGCATACCTCGCCTCCAAAACCTTCGCAGAGAAAGCTGCCTGGGACTTCGTTAGGTATAAAAAGGTACGTCAGGAATACGTTCCCTGTAGCTGAAATACCATTCTGACCTTCTGAGCAGCCAAACTTTGACATCACCACACTTTTACCCCCTATGGTCTACGGTCCAGCCGATCAGCATGTTGAAGACGCTACCAAGCTGAACACCTCCTCGGCGGATATCTACAGACTCATCGATGGTTCTGAGAAGGAAGTGCCTGATACATCTTTCTGGGCGTTTGCCGATGTCCGTGACCGTACGTCGCTGTCCTTCCTTAGATTATTCACTCTTGCTAACGGGCAATGTTCAGTCGCCGAGGCTCACGTGAGAGCATTCGAAAGGCCCGAGGCAGCTGGCCAGCGCTACCTTATCACCAGCTCAGGCTATAGCTACCAGAACGTTGTCGACATCATTCGTGAAAAGTTCCCAGAGCTACGTGAAAAGACTCCTCAAGGCAACACCGGGGCTCCTCTTCCCCCAGTCTACCGTCTTGACACATCCAAGGCCATTAAGGAGCTCGGCATGACATTCAGGACTCTGGAGGAAACCATTGTGGACACTGTCAACAGCTTTGCAAAGCTGCAACAATAGGTGTAACCTGTGAGAATTGGTATAGAAGTTCCGCCTTCGACGGTTTTGAAATGTATTATATTGATTCGATTGCTAGGTAGTTATTCTTTCACTTACAGACAGCCAACCAGATGCTTCATAGAATAATATTCATAGTTATAGTAATATTCGGAACATATGTCCGTAAGCTTTGAGTCTTAGACCGGGATGGCCCAGGGGTAAGCTATTATATATATCCTCATCATTCCATTATTCAGATATGGGATACCGCACTATAAGTATAATCAAGTGATAGTGCATGCTTGGCCGGGTCATTTTGCAGCTGGAAGGCATAGGTATATAGGATTGGAGAATACCTTACATTAGAACTAAATATTATATACATAAAACATCGAAGAACTAACGTAATTATGAATCTGCTTTCGCATCAAAAGGCAAGAACAAAAGCAAGAGCAACAGCCAAGAGGCCAGCGATTCCGACAGACAACTGAGGAGCACCTGAGCCGCTTCCATTAACTCCCTTATTCTTGGGCACATCTGTCGAGTTGGCTCGCTCCCACGTTGAGTTGTAGGAATAGCCCGGGTCACTCAAGAGAGTGACGTTACTGCTGGAGCCGGGAGCGTTAGTAGAGCCAGGGACACAAGCCGACATGTCACCACCGGCCACTCTAGCCGCGGTGCGCCAAAGCACTCCGATGTCATGGGCTGTGTCGAAAGTATGGAACAGGCGGCAGTCGGAGGCTTGGTATGTGAATTGAAGGGGCGCGTCTGGACTAGAAACACGGATCATGTCAAGGGCATTGACGCCGCCCTCGATGCGGAGAGGTGAATTGCTGATTGGTAGTGGCAGGGCTTGGAAGTCGTCCACCGAGACACCCCATCTACTCAACGAGGCGGAAGCCTGGTTTCCGAGGCTGTTCAATACCGTATTGTTGAAGTCCTCCATTAAGTCGCTATAGTACTCGAACTTCAGCGCACTACTCCCCCTGGTGCCGGAAACGCCTTGCATGGGTCCATATTGGGGGATGCCACCAACGGCGACGGACTTGACACCTGCGTCTGTCTTCATGAGCTCCGAGAAGATGGCACATGTGCTGGCGCAGATACCGTCGTGGAGGAGGATGATGTCTTCAGCGGCCCACAGCTCGGATTGGGGCCAGATGATATCCGCGCCATAGCCCGGAATCGCGAAATCGAGGTAGGGTTTTGTTTCCATCAGGGGGCTCGACAAATTATATCGAGCTCCGTTTGTAAAACTATCGTCATTGTTCTCGCGTGGCCCAAAAAAGGCACCCCATGACTCGAATTCACGGTCATCCGGGTCCAAGATGTCGTAGGCGGAGAGGCCGATTCTTCCGCCATACGTGTCATAAATATACTGCCAGTCGCTACTTGGAAGGGCTCTATCTTGTAGGACTCCAGTCAGGATTGAGCCAATAGTGTTTATGTGAGGGGTGGCTCGAACACGCCCAAGCAGCGAGGGCTTGATAGATGGGAAGAAGAGCTTGAAGATGGTATAGCCGAGGAAAATACTGCCACCTCCGTTTCCTGAAAGATCAATGACAATCTTCTTCACCCTGCTTTCCTTCGCTTTGGTGATAAATTCAATCACGGCATTGGTATAGTTCAGGGCAGTAGTCCCTGTAGCTGGCTCTCCAGGATTATAACTGGGCAAACTGAGAACACCAATAGAATCGTCCTGAAGAATGTAACCGGAAACAACCCCCCCTACTCCGAAGTCCACCTCGAGGACGTCAGGATTCCGGGGGTAGTTGAACAGGGGCACGCTAGGGAGAGGCTTTGGTCGGGGGTTATTTTGCTGTTGGCGTTCACCCAGAGCTACCGGCTCCAATCTGTCACGGTCGATGAGTTCGTCAGATCTTGTGTTGATTCCCGAAGAGATTCCCGGATTTGCAATTCTCCCATAGTATATATTTCCAGGGCTCGTCAGGTTGTTGGCAAGCAGATTGGCTCCTGAACCCGCGCTGTAAAACCATTCGACATCGCTTCCATTTGCGAATCTTACCTGGAGAGTCTTTCCATTGTAAATATTTGTCCGTTGGAAATTTGAAAAGGCCCATGACTGTTGGACATCAATGCCGAATGAGGCAAAAACATAGGGGCCGTTGTAGACCATCGCGTTCCAGTCGGCGTGGGGTTCAATGAAACCGCTCTTGGTATTTCGTTCGATGTAGCTGCGGAGATATTCGAAGACAGGTTTCCCACCGAGTTCAACAATTGGCGAAGGGTTTGACATTAGGCTCTCAATGTCGGAACGTGCATAGATTTGAGGTAACTCTTTACCATCTCTAGAGAGAGAAACAATGGTGTCGTTTAGAAACCAGGAGAATAAGCTGAGTAGCTGAATATTAATACCGAAATGGCCTTCGCTCGACTCCGAAGTGATAGCCCAGATATCTGTTTCAAATTCTGCGTAACTTTTGTATTCTCCATTCCTAATCTTATCGGAAATCTCGTCAAAGCGGCCCATGATGTCGACGCCGGGCTTTTGATACGATGGCGGCGCCTTCTTGAGGAAAGACAGTGTGGTGTCGAAGTTGGAGTAGTTCCTTAGATAATCGATTGTCCCCAACGCATGCTCTGGTACAAGCCGTACAGATGTGCTGCAATTATATGCCATCTCAGCGTCAAGCCTGATAAATCGTATATCGCCCGGGTAGGGCGATTGACTCTGACTCTGAGCAATGGCACTACTCCGGTACTCGGCGAGCAGTTGGCAAGGACCTTTCATCGTACTCTGTGCAGCAACGTCCGGCAGAAAGACGTTGGCGATGGCAGCCAGCCCGGATAAGAATTGCCCACAACGCATGGTGGTCGGCGAGAACAGGCACAAGGAGGATGAGCAGAAGTGAAGCGGACAACATTAGCAGGTTGAAATAAGCTGAACTTATAGGTCTCTGATATGCCTCGATCTGAAAGCTGAAGTCCAAATATACATAAATAGAAATCGTTGCACAACATTCCGCCGGGCATGATTTAGTTACCACACGTAACTATCTCTAACATACAGCCTCATTTCTGCGGCAGTGGCTGCAACTTGGCCCACCCCCAAGGAAATTAGCCCTGGCATTAAAGAGGTTTCACCCTAGTAGCACGCCGTTCTTTGTTACATCTACAAAATCAGCCTCGCGCCGTCCCAAGCTCGGATGCCTATTGCCTAAAGCGGTTACCGGAAACCGTAAGTATCAATCAAGTCCTACAAAAGACACGCCTACATGAAGCTTGCCGCTCCTGCTAGCCCATCTCAAGATACTCTCCACGTAGTCAAGCAAACGGAGCGCCTAAACATTGGCTTGCTCCCAAGTGGACAAGAGCCGAGATGACTATATATGTTTCTTGGCGAAGGAGGCATAATTGCCCGGCCTCTGAAAGCCCTGTTATCACCTAGGTACTTAACAAGGGCTGAACACACTCTCTACATGTTAGGTTGACAACCAGCGCCATGGCTCTCCTTGGACCTTGAGGAATGTGGCTGGGGTGGCTTGCCATATCGATCACAGCCACTTGCCGTTATTGTTCTTGACGAATATGGTGTCATAGGACATTCATCGCCATCAAGGGCATCGCTATTTATGGAATGGTCAAACAAGATTTAGGGCTGCGAATCATGGTTTGGCGGCTGAATGCACCGCCCGGGTCCAGACTGGCGAAGACTTTGTCGAATACGCGCTAATATGGTTGAGCTGAAGCCGTTTAGGAGAATGTGGGGTTAAGGTTTCCTTAGAGCCTCGATGGTGGTGGGATCAGTGCCAAAGGGTCCAACTATATCAGATAGTGGTGGCCTCATTCTGTTGGCTGTGAAACTGGGTGCTACGATGATGGATCCGAGCGGAACAGACTAGGCGGCGACTCCGGCTGTTGTCAGGTGGCCTTTCTAATAGCTAAGACTACCTTATAGAAATGGGGGAAAGCAAGGCGCTCCAAACCCACGTAGGTAAACATCAAATAATTGGCAAAAAGTTTAGTTTATGATTCACTTCAAGCCATAAACCATTAATTATACAAAGTATCAAAAATTATCCATATAGAGCCTTGTTCTTGGACCAGAAATTTGAAAGTCAGCGCAAAATAGTACATAGCCAGACCTTAATCCGCCATGGGTTGTTTTCACCCCCATTAGGTAGACAACCACAAAATCAAGGAAATCAAATTATTGTACTATATTGCAAACAATCTCTTAGAATCTCATAGACTCTTCATATCCCATCTTGCCCTGCTCTTGGTTGATCGTCAGCGTCTAGCAATCCCTCCCTAGTGATCCAACGCCAGCCAACAATAGATAAGAATACCTGGCTTAGTAATTCTAGATGCTTAGGTATTATCTGGGCTTACCTGAATCAATAACAAGTTGTCCAATGGGGCTCCCATCCGCCTAATCCCCATGATCATCTACCTTGAGAGACTATGAGTTACCCAGTAATAAGACATCTTAATAGAGAAACATAACCAACCATGATATTCATGTTTCTTTTGCCATAAGCAAGCGAAGTCTCGAAATTAGGCTACGTATGTGGCTTGCATCTTAACAGATGTACCTATTGTACATCCTGCCCTTGAGCCGAACCGTCCATCTCACAGTCTTCGCACTTCGTCAGCTCCAAACCGATAGCGCAACAAACCCACTATATAAGGCCAACAGCTTCTCACTTTTAGGGCTACGATAGAAGGTATGTTGTGATTGCCATCAAGGTAATGATTATCGAAAGGGTTATGATAGTGACGTAAGTCGAGGTTGCAAGCTGTGTTTCACTTATCCAGATCAAGGAACTATGTCCTCAGGATTTATGAGCAGCTGTTAAAATAGATAGCTGAAGACATGTTTTCTTCGCATGCCTTGCCATTCAATACATATGTACACGCTATGATTAATGCTAATAAGCGAGAAGGTAGAGCGACAGGGGGGTCAGAAGAATTACCACAACCCTTGCTTACGCTAGAGGAAGCAGGAGAGCCATCTAGGCTAGCTTTGCATGTGTTAAAGGAATAAATGGAAAGCATCAGAAAAAAGAACACATGTAAACCAGCCTTGAGACCCTTTATATCACCTTGAAAACCGCCCACGCCAGCACCATCCACCCTTCCAAGGCATATAAGTATGCTTGGCAGCAAGATAAAAATGGCATCATGATTCGATTGCAATTAAGGCGGAGCAAGGATAGTGGACATGACTGACTTCCGAAGCGTGGGGCGCCCACCATCTCATAAGCTTATCCCATTTCTGCTGCTTACGATGGTGCTATACGCGCTTGTGGCTTCGCCTGCAGCTACTTGCTTTGCGGAGTGGCGCATCGTAATATGACTGGCTGTGTGCTGTCAGATCGGCTGCATTGATGGGGCGATGGTCAGCAGAGAACACGTCAAAGGTCCCAAATAAAGAAACTATGACCGCAAGAGCTTGATGTTTATGCCTCCTCACTCCTTGGCTAGGGAATTTTATCAACGATCTACGCCGGAATAGGTCCAAATGCGCGAAATCTCTTACTGTCCATGCGAGTCTTATGCTGTTGATGCCCGTAGAGAAAGCGGGCGGCATCAGATGAGCAGCTACGGGGTTTGGGGGCTATGAGACAGCTGTTAACCAAAAATAAACAACGAGAATAGTAGAGGCTCTCAAGATGTGTATTGAGAAAAATCTATATAAGTTGACTCTACTTCACTGGATATGGCTCTCTTCTTCATCATCAATCATTCCAACTCTTTTCTCTTATCTCAATCTCCTTACTTTGCACATCTTCTCAATTTCATTTCCTTATCGATTCTGCGGGCAGATCTCAACTTCAAATTCTTTCAATCATCATTCGAAATGCATTCCTCCAGCCTTCTCTTCGTTGCTGGCTTGCTCGGCGCAGCCGCTGCCCAGTCACACTATGACACCCGCTCCCTTGACATCACCAACGACATCTGGGAGCGCGCTCTTGCTGAAGATGCCCTTGACCTGGAAAGCCGTGGCTTCAAGACTGGCGTCGCCAAGGCCCTGAACAAAATCAAGGGTGGCCCTCCCATCGCCAAGTCGATTGATCGCAAGCCTGCCAAAGTGCACAACAAACTGCAAAAGAAGCCTCCGGCCGCGAAGGCTCCCAAGGCCCCCAAGACCCACAACAAGCTCCAGAAGAAGCCCCCCAAGAACATTGGCAAGAACTTCCGTCGCGATCTCGATGACGATGAGATTGCTCAATTCGTGAGAGATCTCGAGGAAGCTGAGCTCGAAATCCGTGCGCCGAAACGGTCTCATTCCAAGGGCAGGAAGCACAGGAAGAGGCCTCACAAGAGCAAGTCGCGCAAGCTGCGCAGGAAGCATAAGAAGGTCCATGCCGAGGAGTCCGAGTAGATTCCAGCGTCTGGTGGCGAGAGCAGGTTGAGGCTTACATTGCTCAGCCACGGAATCGACCAACGCCATTGAGCATCATAAGATTTTAGGCAGCCAAACTCGACCTTCCTTTACTTATCCTCGTTCATTTTTCAATTATATATACTTAGCCTATTTTTTAGAGCAAATAAAGGCTACATTCGTTAATTTTTTACTTTCCGCCTGTGTGTGTTGCTTGATGATCTCTAGTGCTTCCCATCCCTCCTATTTAGACTTGCCATTTACCACTTAGCCCCCTTCTATCCAGAGAGCCTGATTCTGCTCATATGAAGGTGGAATTCATTTAATTTGTAAATTTCAATACGTTGATCAGACATCTCCTAACGCAGTTCAACCATCAGGTGATGTCGTAATTACCTACCCTATACGGCCATTTCACTGTCACCGAAAGTCTCACAGTTCCATCGATGGGCGGATTATATATGCTACTCAGAACAATGTATAACGATGTATTAAAATATTAGTCTATATCTTGTTTGATTTATTTCTATTTTCATTCTAAGTGTGCGGCATTCGCCTTTACAAGCAGCTAGAATATGGTCGTCACGTCACACGGTAGCACATCATAGCCTCATGTTCTCGCTGTTGGTCTCGCCGGCAGGTTGCTTGTCTTCTCTCAAGAGGGAACTCCAATGGGCTGATACTATGCACTAACTTTCTCATGCCAGTCAGGTCGTATTCCTCACATCAGATTTTAGCACCACAAGCTACGTTCAGGGGTAGCAACAGACGCGAGAAGCTAGGGAAAAGCAAACGCATCACTTCCGAGAGTTTTACATCTCTTAAGGTATGATAATTGTATACTATATAAGTTAGATCTAAAAATCAGAAGCGAAATGAAGGTTGGCTACCATCTCTGATTATTAACGGAGAGTGCCGAGGGAGTTTGATGAAATGCTGGACTAAGTCCTAGTTGAGCCTTGGCCGGCTGACAACCACGCCCATCTCATTCTTCCTTCTTGAATCAGAAGTCTGGCCTTTAAATTAGAAAGAAGGTTATTGCTGCTCGGCGGAACTTACAATTAATTTGGGGAAGGCCCGTGGACAGCTCAATCAGCATCAGCGGAATAGCACATCCAAGTGTAGGACAACCACCCCTTGCCCAAGCCAGGCCATAACCCCAGCAAGTTTGGGACAGGATGCGACCAAACTACAGTGCACGTTTCAGAGTTTCCTGTGCATTCGGCACTGTGCCTGCTTAATAAACCGTTGACATGCCTGACGTTTTATCCCAGACGCGGCACGCGTTCCCCCACTCCCGCCGCATACAGACATGCATATCTGGAGACCATCGACTTGCAATGGTTGGCATTGCAAGAACAAAAGCATGTAAGAACTGCAAACGCCGGAGAGTGAAGGTAAGCTATATACTCAGCACCTTGAAGCCTTTGAACTACTAAGTAACAGCGGTATTACTGTTAGTGTGACGAGAATTGGCCGACATGTTCACAATGCAGGCGATCTAAAACCACCTGCCCAGGCCCAACGACAACGAGGATCAGGTTCGTGAGCCACAATGGTCCTGAGTCAGCAAAGCAGATTGGCACCTCGGAGCAGGAGCCCTCGTCCACCACTGCCAAGCCCGAGCAGGCAGTGAGAAAGAGTGCAATCAAGAGATTCGTCATGGTCAACCCATCACCTCGGACACCGCCAGTCGCTCCCGTCGATCACCTGTCGTCTTGTCTAGCCACCTTACTGGAATATGGCCCGGAGGGCTGCACTTTTCTTCAAAAGAGCCCCATACGCTACATCCCCCGGCGTTTATCGCAAAGCAGCCCTGTTGTGGTGCACATGATCTCATTGTTCTGCTCTGTTTGGACTGATCACTGCCACCAACAGCCACCGAGCCAGGTCACGTCCCGACGCTACGACATTGCGCTTCGGGGCTTACAGAATGCCCTTCAGAAACTGCCCAAGGGACGGGCAGATAGGGCTCAGATGATCGACACGCTGACTGCAATAACGCTGTTGCAGAAAACGCAGCCGTTATTGAGTAGAGAAGCTAATCCCAGTTGGGGAGTGCATGCTGTGGCCATCAAGCATATGATGATTCAGATGGGACCGCCGGAACGAGATGACTCATTTGAGGCAGCGTTGGTTAAGGAAAACCGTTCTCTCCTGGTTTGTCAATTGGAATTCACTCGTGTTTCTCGCGCAAGTTTTAAGCTGACAGAGATTTAGATACGGAATAGACTGGCCGGAGGCCCTGAAGTGGACTTCTTGAATGAGTCTCCCTGGAAAGAGGCCATGGTCCGGCTTGGAACAGAGGATTGGCTCGTTGATGAACTGGAGCCTTTTGGTTCCGAGGATTGCTTTCAGCTCGAGCTCCGGACCCCGAGAATGCAGGATTGGGTAGACTTCACTGCTCGCATCCGCGCTGAAGGTCCATTCACTGAGGAGATGAAAGTCCTGTCCACCATCGTAATCAATGAGATGCTAGAACATGCTGAACTATTGCGCCGTACAATCGGAGTTACCACTAAAGCGCTCCTGGCGCATAAGACCATGGTTGTCAAAACGGACCTCAGCGAGTCGATTGCTTTCATGCGCAAGAGCTACTCATTCACGCACGCCTCGGCTGCGGCGATGTTTTGTAACCTCGTTTCTATCCAAGTCATCGTGCTTCGGTCGTTGTATGAGTTTAGCGTCATATACGACGAGGTGCCTGACGAAATACTTTATACGGAGTACCGAGATGTCTGTGTCCAGATTTGGATGGTTATCCCATACATCCACACGCTGAAACCTGTAACTGGCCTAGCAATGCTTGGGACGATTTCCGTGACATTCGAGGCCGCCGTTGGTGAAGAGAAGGAGAAGGTGATTGATGTTGTGAACCACCTTGACAGCTACTTGTTGCGGTTTAACAAGGACAGGGCGATGATAGCGGAGTTTTTATCACATGTTTGCAAAGCTGTGACAGGAAGAGTCCAGGTTCATGGGCACTTATCGTGGATTACTACATAGGCCACAAAAGGATCGTTTTAATGCTTGCCAATTCTTTCACTGAGAGTAAACCTTTCACCAGCTTCCAGGCTTTCTATCAAAGATTCAGAATTGGATCTGTCGGTCTACTCGCTTCCTTTTCTAACCAAGGATCACTGAGAAGTTCTGCAGCTGTCGGTCTCTCCTCTGGCAGCCAGGCTAGCATCCGGCGTACAAAGCTGATGAATTTGGCTTTATCGCTCTCGTTGACTATTGGGGTAAGTTTGTGTAAGTCGAAGCTCTCCCCCGGAATCAATTCGGGATACCTAAAAGACCCTGGAAAACATTTAGCCCGGCATCTAGCGCATCGCATTACCCTAAGATAACTTGCCTCTTCCATCGTAGAAGCGGTTGTAGGTCTCTTTATCGACTCTATCTAGTAATTGAGCAGGTGGTGGCCCAAGTAGACGGATCATCTGAGCGTAGCGGGTAAAGTGGGAGAATTCGGGTTGTCCGATCCCGCGACCATCCAGAAGACTGGTATTAGAAACCAATTCCCACAACTTCAACGTGTCAGTAATGCCACTTGATACTCGTTCACGAAGATATAACTTACTACGAGGCCGAGATTCCAAATGTCGGCCGAGTAAGTCCACCCGGTCTTGAACAAAACTTCGGGGGCGGTGTATTCGAGAGGCTGGATATTGTGGAAATGAAGACTTCCCGGCTTTTGATCACACACTGCCAATCCAAAGTCTGTAAGCTTGGCGATCTGGATGCCTCTCTTCAGCCGCCCGAATTCGTGACGAGTCTCGTAGATGGGGCGACCCTGGCTCTCTTTCAGCATCGGGGGTGTCTTCTTTTGTTGCTGGAGATAGTCGTCTATAATTGACGGATCCTCGAATGGGATCATGAAGTGGTCGCTTTTCAAGTCTGTGTAATCCAAGCAAGTCAGAAACGGTATCCTAGGGATAGTGACAATTAAGTTACCTGTATGGATAGTTCGGCATTCCGTATGCAGAAAATCCAAAGATTTGAGAATGCTAGGCACGATTGTCCTCAACACACGAGGAGGTAGGCGCCCATTGTGGCCTAGTTGCCTGCCGACAGACGAGAGTGGCTGGCGAAGGGCCTCGAATACCAAGCAGAGATGCTTGGCCTTGTTGGTCCCTTGGATCTCGAACGAATCAATTACTGGGCGGATGAGTTGGCGGCCAGGATGAGATGTTGATGCCGTCAGAACGTGTGTCGAAACCTCAAGCTCTTGATTGGCGTTCTGGCGTGCAATTTCGGACGAATTGGCAATCTTCAATGCGACGTATTGGTGTGACTGAAAGAACCAGCCTCTTTGAACGAGAACCATGTGATGTCAATTGAGGGAACATACATTGCTACCATATTCAGAAGAAATTAACATACCGCTTCGTTTCCCTCGCCAGCCAGACGGTCGAAGTAGTTCCCCAGCCCAGCTTGGAGACCAATCGGTACTTCCCACCAAGCTTCTCGCCAATGCGGGCTGGGTAGAAGATCTTTGGGTCGTAGAATTGGTATCTCTCCTCCTCCACGGGCGCATTGGAGTCCTGGACGCGCTGCTTCGAGGCTGATATCGACGCGACTGACGCGCGAGAGGTCACGGACAGGGATCTGCTGCCCCAGATGAGGGGTCGAGCCGCGCTCTGGGGAAGAAGAATTCTGCGACGCATTGGCCAGGGACTGCGGCACGCCTTGCCGCGCTCTCAGAAGGGTGTGTTTCCCCTGATCTGCCCGGTGATCCAGCTGATCCGCGACTGTACGGCCATTCGGCTGAGGTCGGAGCGAGAGATTGGAGTGCTGTGCTGACAGACAGGATGATGTAACTGTAGGGATGCTTGTTGGTATGGAGGACGGTTAAATCCGCCAATCGGGTGGACCATAATGATTCAGTAGCAGTCGAGGATTGCCTCCACCGGGAATAGTGCTATGTAATTCTTCTCATAACAACAGGGTGAGAACTTGTGGGATGCTGTTGTTAATCTAGAGTTGGCTCCCTGTTTATAGTTAGTCAAATTGGCGATCGAATTGAGTAAACCACCATTTTTACTTGGCAACCAGTGTTTGACAAGGTACGTATGAATTCGCCATTCGTTGTCTATGGAAGATTATTGCGTAAATGCAGTCGTAATGTCATCTGCCTGTTCGTTGCATGTTATGTCGAACCCAAGCGTAAGGAAAATTTTATACATGAGAAATCGGTTGTCTGGACGCCTCAAACTCCCATCCGTAATGTTTCTGTTGGCATGGAATCAAAATGCAAACTGTGAGAAAAAATTGTGAAAATACTGTAAACGCCAAAAAAGAACACATAACCCCATCACCCGGTATATCCCCAGGCTAGATCTTGAGATCGTTGAGCGGATACGTGTATTCTGAAGCATCGACATAGTACTTCTTCTGGTTCAAGTGGAAGTAATTCTGCATATCAACCACGAAGGAGTCGTCGAGCTTCTCATACAGCTCTCGGGTTGGGAAATCCTTGTAGAACCAGTGATGGGCCACGAAGACACCGCCGCACTTCTTGTCCACGATGTAGTTTGCTCCGTTACCGTCCATGCAAGGGATAGGCACCAAATCCTTGCCTTTACCGACCTCATACTCATATCGAACGAAATTTCCGAATGCAGCCTGTTCATGCGACCAGTCATTGCCCCAATGCTTGCACTCGGGGTATCGCTCGCCCAATGGACAACTCTCCCAGCGCTCAAACATCTCCTGGGTGCGCTCGCTCTGCTGCGCCGTGACAAAGCCGGTATTCCAGAGAACCCAGCCCTTGGAATCTTGGTTGACGGGCGAATTGGGATCCTCGGGCATGGCGACGAGACTGTCTTTTCCGAAATTCCACATACTCATGAGCCATTCGTAAGGCAGGCGATAGTACTGGAAGGTCGCGTCGGCATCCAGGAAGACGACATAGTCGTGCGTCTTGAGGGCTTCCTTGATGAGTGAGACCTTGGACCAGGTCCCGTGACGATCGGTCATGGGAGGTGACTTGACCAGACGATAGTCATAGCCGTGGATGAGGGCTGTACATGTTAGCCGACTGCATTCAAGAGATGTGTCAACTCAGGAACTTACCATAGAGGAAGTGGTTCAGCATCCCAGCTGTTCGTCCAGACATGATGTCATCGTTGAGAGGTGAAGGCGTGAGCATGGAGTCAATCTCCTTCTCGCTCACCCGGGAATCGGCATCGAGAATCAGCAGACGCTGACCCAGAGGCTCGGTCCAGCGGTTGGAACCATTCCGGATGGTGTAGTTGTACCCCTCAACGGTCATGAATGTGTCGGCGTGCACGCTGTGGATGGTGGAATTGAATTTGGCCTGGACCTTCTTAAGAAAGTTGGTGGGATCTGAGACTGGAACCTCCACCTTTGGTGCTTTTGGCGGTGATGATGGCGACGGCGACGGCGATGGCGATGTGGTTGATGCGATAGAATCCCATATTGAGCTGCATCAAGG
The DNA here is from genome assembly GCA_026958235.1 of Clonostachys rosea. Classification (NCBI taxonomy): domain Eukaryota; kingdom Fungi; phylum Ascomycota; class Sordariomycetes; order Hypocreales; family Bionectriaceae; genus Clonostachys; species Clonostachys rosea. The sequence goes on from CP110204.1 coordinate 962,042, forward strand.
GTTAGTCTTCACCCCTACGGTTGTTCAAGCGAGGGGGACCAAGCTTACTCCAGGCGCACACCGTCATAGCGAAGCAGAGACATGCGGTAGAGATTGGAGCAATAAAACATCAAAGCAGTCGCGAGAATAACAGCAATCGGAACGACAAATCGGTTTCGCGCAAACGACCTCCTCCCCCCCGTGAGGCGGCGCCGTAATGAGACGCCCATGGCTAGGTGTTGAAAAGAGTGGCAGGCGCGAGGAATGCGCTCAGAAAGATGACCATGAAAGATAAAAGAAAGAGCTTCACAAAAGCTCGCGGGACATGAAGATGGGGACCCTGGTGGGTATATCTTGCTCAGGACCTGGACCCCTGACCAGGCGAATGGATCCCAGTTGGGTCTGAAGCCTGCAATGTGCCTTGTCACAAGGGAACGGGAGGGAACCCATTCATTCAGCGGACTCTCTTTGCCGCTTGATCGTGAAGATACCAACAATTAACGAACTACAGGGGTCACCAAACTGATCACTGGCTCACCACAGGTAAAAGCGCTATCTACGATGGCCTCCGAATCGGCTCTAGCTGCCAGCCGCTACAGATTTAACTAGTATTCAATCATCAGGCGGGGCGGTCTGGAATTGAAGGTGCAGACCGAGAGTGACTGCGGTGTGGATGTGTTGATTGCGGGATGAGTGGTCATAGCTTCTGGGCAATCTTGAACTCGCAGTGAGGGATCACGGAAATGGGGACATGAATGACGAGGGAATCAAGGCCAATTTACTTGGCGAGCAGAGGGGTCGTGAGAGAAACCCTCAGCGTCGTGTTGGCGGATTGCTGACAGAGTGTTCTCGGCTGCTTTGCTGAGATTGATTGCCAAGCACCGCCCTTGGTGGAGCACAGCCGAGTTAGCGCTCTCATCTGTGATTCGTAAAACGCCTTGGCCTAAGGCTGATTGCGAAGAGGAGGGGAGGGATGAGCTCTGGCTTAGCAACTAGATCCGCCCATGACGAAGAGCCTCGTGAGACAGTCTCTTCGACAGAATCCATCCCACTCTCCCGCCCTATTGACTCTTCACTCTCAGACAGCACTCTCGAGTGAGCAACGGAGAAGGATGAGATGCCAAGCAATGGATGTGGCGGACAATAGCCTGCCAGCTAATTTCAGGGGCATGAATATTGAGACCAATCAAGTCGAAACCCCCCACCTACCGAGCCCCTATCACAGCTCCAATCCGTTTATGGCGCACCGTTGGCCCCTCCCGTAGCAAATCTCAGTAGAGGGGAAAATAAGGGGGCTGTTGGTGCGCACAATTGCAATCCTAGGCCTAAACTAACTATGCCACTCAGCTCTTTTGGATACAATGGCACTCTTCCAAGGGAGAAAGGACGACCGAGAAACTGGCAGCCAGCTGAGCTCAAAAGTGCCACCGAGTGCGTCATTATCCGGCGTGGTATCGTGATCTGCTAATTTACCAGGCGGCCTTGTTGATTGCATGGTTAGGCCAAACGCAATCCCACGTTTCTCAACACCTCGCGCCGTTGGCTTTCTACTTTATCGTCGGCTGTTTGCCCCGCTTGCCGACAAACGTAAACCCTTATCTTGAGCCTTGGGTGTGATCGTCGCTCTCCGAGGCAAAAAATTTCCATGTAATCTCATGGGTGGAGATAGTCAGTTTGACAGGCCAGACAAATCTGTCAAGGATCAGCTGCAGCTTGGAAGGCTCTGAAGGGATTTGCTGATCCTCGTTTCCCATTTATTTCTTTATGATTCATCAAACAAGCAGTGGGGGTTTAATCGATTGATATCGCTAGCGATCATCTTTCTGCATGCCTATTTTCACCTAACGTCCCGGCGCCATGCATGATCTATCTATGAAAGAGTGTTCATCGCCGACGCTTGGGGTTTTCCGAAATTTGAGGAGGGGAACACCATCACCACCGTCGGACATTGAACTGTGAATTACATAGGATCTGCAATGAAAGCCGCTGGCCCTGAGACCAAGTTGACAAAGCCTTGCCACGGCCACAGTAATTGAATTTTCCGTCTCTGTGCTGCTACCCTGCGACGTCGTGCTGCTCGAGGAAATCCTGAGAATGAATCAGCTTTGCCATGACAGTCTCCGTGTCGTCATAGTACGGCAACGAATAGTTCTTTTGGATTAAACCGAGGGCGAGACACAAGACTCTTTGTCAGATTTGTCTCTGATTGGATGGCCAGGACACATACTCAATCAATTGGCAGTGCGGCTGTAGCTAACCCCTGGATACGGTCGCAACTGGTCGTCAGAATGTCAGCTTATGGCGTTCCATTCGCGCCAATTAGTGCTCTCACCTGCATGCCATAATCGCCGACCTATGTAGCGAGCATTCTCTCTCCTGCCAATCCCCTCTGGCCACTTTCGGCCAGGCCGCGCAAGTCGGCTGTTGGTCCTGCTGACAGGGCTGACCGGGCTGGTTATTGGAGCATCAAGAGGGTCTTCAGATGCCCTACACGAAGATGGATCCCCGCCTTTTGCCTGTCACTGGGCTGCGGTTGCTCGGCTGAACAACCTTTGGCTCGTGTGTGTGGGGAGGAATGCACTTTGTTTCGGACTTCTGCATTCCTGATGATCATGTTTTGCACTTCTTGGTTTAGCTGGCTCGGAAATCAGACATGAACTGCTCTTAGGCAGGCAGTGCGCCGTCCAATAGCAGCACCTCCTCGGCCATTCTACTTGCCAAGGCTGCCTGTGAGCTGACAGGAGCTGAAACCGGTCAATGGTCGCCGTACAATCAGAGATTGACTGCGCCATTGCGGATGCAGAGGTTTTCAGCCTTTTGCGGTAGTATGGAAGAGTTGGAAGCAATGACACCGGGCGTTCGTTTCAATATAAATAGCTAGGCCTGTCTTGGGCCTGTCCTTCATGGATGCGACTCGCAAGACTGCACACTTGGTGAAACTCATGGTATACTTCAGACAACAGTCACATAATATCTTTGATTTACATCCATTATTAGAACGTTGTTACAATGGGTATCCTTTCAGACCGGCTGCCCTTGCGGCCATCCCATGCCCCAAAAGTCCCAACACCTGAATCGATCCTCCAGCAGCCCTCGCTGGAAGACAGGGAGAAAGAGCTCACCATCGGAATCAAAGATGTGATCTTCTCTGACTTCGACCCAGGTGTCTTCAACAGCGAGCTCATCAAGCTGAAGCTCTACGCCAAGCCTGACCCTCAACATCCCGAGAAGGACCCAAAGCTTGGGGATGGTGATATTAAGGAGGGTACCTACGCCGGAACTCAGGCTGCCTTGACACATGCGTACAGCCGTATTGAACGAAGGTCAGTTGATGCTTCCATAAATATTTTTATGCCCTCGCTCTCGAACTGTGCTGACACATAACAGTTTTGAATCCTACTTTGATGTTTTACAAATCGAGCCCACCTTGCCTAGGCAAATGGATTTGGCGACCAAGAAAGCCATTTATCAATGGAGTGCTTACCCAAAGAATCCCGACGGAACTGATGCCGACTACCCGCCGCATCTGAAGACCATCCCGGACAAGGACCAAGTGTCCGTCTTGAAGATATTCAATGCTCTGGGACTTGCCGAGACGCAGCTTCTCATCAAGCAAGTTGTTCCTGACACCCTTCTCGGGAAAACGGCAAGGTGGCTGTTGGAACTCGTGAATGGAGATGTTAGTGACGCTGCTGACCAGGGCTCAAAGATCAAAGCCTATGAAGAATACAACCGAAACCACCGCAGGTCTGGCACAGACATTGCACTGGGTGCCAACATCGGACTTCTGGACGACTGGTATAGTGACCGCCGTTTCGCAGACCAATCATTGACTGGAACCAATCCCACAACCATCGAAAAGGCACCTGAAGATCTCTTGGCCGAATTCGTTGAAGCTGCTAAGCGAGGTGGCTACACGCATTGGGCCGACACCATTCCCAAGATCAGTCGTGATTCTCTCTTTGTGCAAGACTGTCGATATTTCAGGACCGCTCTCGGTGCTGATCCTGACGAGGACCTGTATCACAAGGAGCCCCTTTCTGATAACAGCTGGGCATGTGCTGCAGTCACTCTGTTCCAACTTCACGCCGACGGCAAACTTTTCCCCATCGCCATTGTATGCGACTACAAGGGGACTATGGAGAAGTCAGTCACCATTTTCAACCAGCGCAAGCTCCCTAGTGACCCTACAGATAAGGAAAGCACCGACTGGCCTTGGCGATATGCTAAGACATGCGCTCAGGTATCAGACTGGATTCGCCATGAAGTTGGAGTTCACCTTACAAAAGCCCATATGGTCGAGGAGGCTATCATTGTGGCAACCAACCGGTCAATCCCGATGAACCACATCATTTACAAGATCCTGGAGCCTCATTGGTACAAGACCTTGTCACTGAATGCTGCCGCCAGGTCCACTCTTGTGCCTCAGGTCATCAAGGATTTAGTCGGCGTAAAGACTGACATGCTCTACCGCTATGGTCGATATGAGTATGAGAACTTTGACTACGTCAAGGGCTATATCCCCAACGATTTAAACAGCCGAGGCTTTCCGAACACGACCGAAGGCCTGGCTAACCCCAAGTTTAAGAACTACGCATATGGCAAGAACATGCTCTCCATGTGGCAATGTATCCGTGCCTATGTGAAGGACATGCTTCTCATTCATTACGACCTAGACACCGCTGACAAGGCAGTTCGAGAGGACGCCTATATACAAGATTGGTGTAACGAAGTCCAAACAAAGGGTTGGATTAAGACCTTTCCCACCATTCAGACGTTCGACCAGTTGTGCGATGCACTCACCATGAGCATTCACATTGCCGCTCCTTTCCACAGCTCGGTCAACTACCTCCAAAATTTCTACCAGGCGTTTGTTTTAGCTAAGCCCCCATGCCTCTGCAGCCCCCTTCCCACGAGTCTCGAAAAGCTTCAAAAGTACACCGAGCAGACTCTTGTTGATGCCCTTCCTATTGGCAGATCGAGACAGTGGCTGTTGGCAGTGCAAGTCCCCTGGCTCCTCAGCTTCAAAGTCGCGAGCGATCGGAGCTTGATCACATTCGCGCAGTCTCAGTGGAGAGCACACACCGGCAGTGACGATGAGGATAAGAAAATCAGAGACAACAGCGAGCGTTTTTTCAAGGGGCTGAAGACGCTCGAGGCCGAGTTCGTGCAGACGAGCAGGGGAATGGATGATGGCAGTATCCCTTACATGGTCATGGATCCATCAAACACAGCTGTCTCTATTCTTATCTAAAGGCTGAAATTTTATAATAAGGAGAATGGTTGGGGAAAGCTCCGAGCTGGAACTCGAAGCAGATTTGTAAAATGTTGGGTATTGATTGTTTAGAATTTAGTCTACTAGGACTTGTTAAATACATTGGTTTTACCCTTGAGATAACTCTACCATAAAACGAGACACGATTTGAATGTATGAGTGTGCTGGGAAACATTGCCTTCAAATTGAAAATCTTATGACAGCCGAATAGCTATTCGTATGAAAGAAACGATATCCCGTAATTTATGTCATGAATACTGTGAACCATACTTGGTTACGGTTACAACCAACAGAAGACTACCGACTTGTTTAAACTATGATCACTTGCTCTTATGTTGAATTGAACTATTTATCGTCCTCATAATCTATGAATATCGGGCTGGAAATCACCTTACCACTCCCGTACTCTCTCCCTACAAAGTATACAGCCTGCGTCTCGCCTTCTGAATGAGTATTGGCCTTGATCGAGAATGTCCCTTCGACACGATTGGGGAGTGGCACGTCGGCAACTATCTCTACTGACACGAATAGATCTGCACCCCCCTTAACTTCAATTTGCTTCCCACCGATGTCGCTGGCCTCAGTCCCAGAAGCAATCAGTCGGAACTGTGGTTGAGCCTTGTGTGGGCTGCCAGCAAGAGCGTTCCCTACCTTCACGTATCCGCCCAAGTGCCCCGTCACACTGATAGACGAAGGCAATGACGATCCATGTTCCAGGAAAACATCCACCCCATCAAAATCTCCGCTGGTTCGTGTAGTGAAAACGACTTGGGAGTCTGATATGTGTTTGATCTCCTCTTCAGCGTTGTCCAGTACACCACCAAACGGCTTAATGTGGGAGATCCTGGCATCTAATACAACGATAGATCCATGCCAGACGGCTTCACGGTATCTGTCGTAAAGACGGGCCCCTCCCCATCGGATACGCAGCTTCTTTTGTACTGTGCCCTCCGCTGCTTCAGTGGCTTCTTGTTGGAGATTGCGACTAAATATCTGTCCACTGCCATCCCAAGCCTCGACGGTAGCGAACCCACCAGAGCCAAAGAACTGATATTTGAGGACAACATCTTCGTCAACCTTAGCAGTCAGATCGTCGCCTTGGAGCGTGTCCCCCGTGCTGACCAAACCAACCAGACGCTCGCCCGTCGTGGCGAACGTCCTTCGCGCACGCAGAGTTTTTCCAACCTCGTTCCATTCAAGCTTGTCAGCCAAAACACCGGTCAGTCCTCCCTTGGTTCCAAATACTGCTGTGCCGGGTACGCCGCCTCCACATCGCCCACGGTGCTCGTCAGAGTTGGCAGATACCCCAACCCTCCAGCCTCGTTGCATAGCATCTCGCAATAGCCACTCGAATAGACCCCAGGCGCTTCCGATCTCAATCAAACGCTCTAGCTTTGGGTGATGCCATGCTAGATTGCATCTACGTCCTCCCACGTGGGGGATCAATAGATGCTTTTCGGGGGAGTGTGCATACGTCGCGTACACCTCATCCAACGGCCATGCCCCTGGGAGTAACTCGGCCGGGCCATCTTCGTTCCACTCAAAACTGCGAGCAACGTTCCCATTCCTGTCAAAGGGAAACTCGGGGTCGCTGTTGGTCGGGTCATCGAGAAACACGACGTTGTGATCCCCCCCAGCTGCGGAATTGCCGCACCATTCAGTTCCAGGGAACACGACAAATTCACCCTGGGAATTCACCTTCCTGATGACTTCAAGGGTGCTTTCCCACCTTGCTTTGGTGACATTGAAGTCGTTGGCAGTGTATCCTACAACATCCAGACCAGCAACCTGCTGGGCATATGAAAAATTATAGGTGGTAGAGTTGGTGCCGACGGTATCGTCCGAATGAACGTGAAGGTCAGCGAAGAGAGGTCGAGGAACAGGTATTGAACCATCGGCACTAATGGGTTCCGAAATAGAAGCCAGGCCAAAGCCAGTTGAGTCAACGATCGCTACCGATAACGTGTAGTCGCCGTCGTTTGGCAATGATGTGGTCAGACTAGCAACAGTCCACCCTTGGCTGGGAAGCTTCTTGGTTTCTTCCAGCACAGTTTCATTCTTACCCTCCCTTTCAATTGAGATTCGTGCCTCCAATCCATCGACATGTGTTGTCGCATTCCCCCACGCATCTTCCGTATGAACATGAATTGGGAACGCTACATTTGGCTTCACCAAACGAGGAGTAATGGCCTTGGCCTTGGCCACAGGGCCCGGGATAATGGGGAAAGCAATGTCTGGTTTGATAGGAGCGAATCGCGAGGTGCCGACAGGATCAATATACCAGCGCATCAGGAACTTGTCCTCAACAAAGGTCTGCACGCGGGTGCCCCTTGAGCCCCATCGCCTGTCACCAAGGCGTACGATGATCTTATCGCCAGGGTTGATGTAGCCGTCCACAATGTCGATAATGACGGCCTTTTGGAAGGGGCGCTCGTGGCCCTTCTGGTCGAAACGCACCGCTAACGACTGGACCGTCGCTGGTGTTTGTCCACGATGCAGGGGTCCTGGAGTATATTCAGCCGATACGTAGTTGTCCTCCTTGGGGTCTGATGTCTGGAAAAGAGCCCAGTCGGAGTAGAACTTGAACGTTCCTTTGATCCAGGCTCCGTCGGCGAGACCGCTGGCTCCGACTGTGTATTCGACAATCACTTCGGTCCACTGGCCGGCAGTGAGCTCTGTTGTATTGCACTTGAGATCTCCGAGAAAAGGAAGACCCTTTGTATACTGATAGAGACCTTCTGGGGCAAAGTAGTGGCCGGCCAGAGAGGACAGCTCCTCGTTTGTGAGCGTCTTCATGGCGTGTCTGGCCCAATTTGGGAAATTAAGCTGCCAACTTTAGAGGCTTTACTTGATGAGAATACCAATTTCTGTACCAGAATTCAACATTCTTATTACTGGACTTTCCCAGGCCAGTTTCTCGCTCAGTGCGGGCTTTCAACATAAGCTTACCTTACACTGGCGGTTCGGATTGTGGACCACCGGCGTTGCTGGTGAATTGCGTGATCCGCTAGCACCACTATTTGTCAAGCACGCAAGAGACCATTAGCCTGTCAAATAATTTGAAATTTGCCGCTGACAGCGGGAAAAGTCATGCTACGTTATATTCCCGCATGAGGCTCCAAGGATGGAGTTTGGTTCCAACGGGCTGGTATCCCCCAGAGGGCTCATCCTGCCTCCAGCCACGTGGTTTCACTCCTCCCATCATAAATAATAGAAGCTAAGCCGCCGGCTTAAATTCGAGGAACGGAATGTTGTTTATGAAAAGAGCGCTTTTAGAATGTCTTATAAATCTAAGTAGGCGTTTGTAGAGGACCTTATCACTCTCACTGTTCTATGCCGTAGACGACTTCAACACCACCAAACTTTGCGCAGTCTTTCCAAACGATGAAATAAAGGGAAAGACTTTAATTGATTCTTCTTGGACGTTTCGAGGCATATTTTCTGCCGAACTATGTATATTAGATGCCTCGTGACGGTGCTTGAACGGACCATTCCCATCCCAGCTATTGTGGTGGAGGCCAAAGCACGCAATCGAGCCGGTTCGGCCAACCTCCTTCTTAGATAGACTCCAGTTCTCCAAAATTTTGCCAGGGGCCAAGTAAGTAGCGTTTCACAGAATGCAGCGAACCCGACTAGGCGGGACCAGTCCGATATTGCGTGATGAGGATATAGATGTTGCCATACATGGTCTGGTTCTCCAGGACCAAAATGGGTGTTCTTGTCGAGACTAGGGTACAAATTGTAAGAGATTTATTGTAAATCCCCTTATAAAAATTCGACTGATGAGAGTGCTTTAGGTTTTAGCAGCATTTCGCAGTAAATATGGCTGCATCCGACATCCAGCCGGTCGACAATGTCGACAAGGTTGCAAAAGCGAACACCGCCTTTGAAGAAGAAGATGAATTGAAGCAAAATGTCGAAGTTGATTGGAGCGAGTCGGAGGAAAAGAAGGCAAAATGGAAGTAAGTAGCGTCCACTAAAACTTGCTGATCAATGTCAATAGCTGACGAGGACGCTTGTAGGCTTGATCTGGTTATCATGCCTTTATTAACCCTGGGATTCTTTTGCCTGCGTACGCAAATACTCATGATTTCTCGCTCACGCGTTTGAGGCTAATTTCAGCATGCAGAGTTGGATCGAGGAAACATTGCCAACGCTATCACAGACACCATGATGGAAGATGTGGGCATCAACCAATTTCAATTCAACGTTGGTCAGCAGCTTCTTTCTCTCGGTATTGTTCTTTTTGAGATCCCTTCCAATATGATACTTTACAAAGTAGGGCCAGGAAAATGGCTCACACTCCAACTGTTCCTTTTCGGACTTGTGAGTACCTTCCAGGCTTTTCAGAAAACTTATGGCGGGTATCTCGCTACCCGGTTCCTTCTGGGCGTGACTGAATCAGGATATATCCCTGGTGGCCTCTGGACCCTCTCTACCTGGTACACTCGCCAAGAGTCTGCTAAGCGGGTGATGATATTCTTCTTCGGAAACCAGCTTGCTCAAGCCTCGGCTAAGCTCATCGCTTATGGCATTCTGCATATGAAGGGTGTTGGAGGCTACCCGGGGTGGTTCTGGTTATTTATCATCATGGGAGGATTTACCCTCTTAAGTGGCATTGTGCTTGGGTTCTGCTTGCCTGACTCATTTCAAAACCCGCGTAGCTGGTTTCTACCTCAGTGGAGCATTTTCAGCGAGAGGGAGTTGCACATTCTTAAAACGCGTGTTATTTTGGATGAACCCCTGAAGGATAAAAAGAAGCAGCATATTGGGATTGAATCTTTCAAGAAAGCCGTAAGTACCGATATTATTCCACGACAAATATATCATCCCATGCTGACACGCCATGCCTCTAGTTCTCCAACTGGAGGCTCTGGATTCACGTTTTGATTACTTTGGGTAACAACGGCCCTTTCCGCGGATTTGATACTTATGGTCCAACCATCATTCGAAGTTTCGGGTTCCCATCGCTTACCAGCAATGCCCTTGCATCAGTGGGCCTGTTCATACAAGTCCCTGTTTCGTTTGTTTTTAGCTACATCTCCGATCGATTGTGAGTCAATATCACTGCTCCATTCATGCGATTTGGATCAATAGCACTAACGGGTTCTGAAGTGATAAGCGAGGTGAAACTGTCATGGCAGGAGTTGGTCTGCATATGTTTGGCTACATCCTGAATCGGATTTTCACGGAGATTGACAACCGAGGCGTTCGTTTCTTCGGTGTCGTTTGGACACAAACGTTCGCGTCCTTTCCACACCCTCTCAATATCACATGGATGTCTCTCGCTTGTAGAGACTCGGAGGAAAGATCCTTGGCAATGGCCATGTAAGTTGCTCATAGATTCAAGTTGGTTAGTCGCAGCTAACTAATCTTCACAGGATTATCATGAGTGCGAACATTGGGGCTATCTATGGGGCTCAAATCTTCCAAGAAGACGATAAACCTCTTTATCGACGGGCTTTTGCTGTCAATATTGGTCTGCTTGCGTTCGCTTTGTTATTGGCAACTGTTCGGTTTGGCCATGAGCGCTATCAGTCCAGGAGATCCAGGAGGAGATAGATTGAACAGGCAACTGTTTTTGAAGGAATGGGGGTATTTGTTTGGTAACAAATGGCTTTTCTCTTTTAGCGTATCAGAGACAAGGCCATCAAATAGAATTGAAAACCAAAATAATGAACTGACATCTGTAACAGCAAAATGCAAGACAAGGAGTAGCAAAGCTCTGAACATATTGCAAAGAAAGGTTATTCTTCATTCCCCTTTATTTTGATAACTGGGGCGCTTGTCACCATGCCAGCAAACTAGTCTGACTAAAGAATTGTTCTGATTTATTGCGCCTGGAGAACAATAGGCGGTTTGTTTCCCTTTCAACGTGCCTCAATCGTGGCGTGCACTGCCAACTAGTCTGTTAGTGCAGCCTCCTAAAAAAAACAAAGATATTTCCAAGCTGGTTCGCCCCCTTCCAATCCTATTTATTATCTTGAGTCTACACACGAGTCCCAAGGTTACATACGCTCTACCTACTTTCCACATCCACGGCTCAGGCAAGAACTGACACCAAAGTAGAGCTTCGTGCTTGTTCCCTTCTCGTTGGGCCTTCAATCTATCATGGAGATCCCCATAATTCAAGACCCTCTACATACCATTCGCAACCTAGCCCTTGAGTGCAGCGAAATCTTTGAGAAAATCTGGCGCGACTGCCAGAAATCACTGGTTTTACAGTCAACGACCGTTGAGCCTCTGTACCCAGAAGAAGAATCGGATTTCCCCTTTCGATTTCGTCACTTCAACTTTGCCAGGACTCGAGATGATTTCGACTTCTGGATACAAATTATCGGGCTGCAATCACCTGAGCCGTGGTCATTTGATTTCAAGACAGAGGGGACATTAGACCTTTCAAACGAGATAGTATCCTGTTTGGAAATGATTTCAAGAGCCTTAAAATCAGGTAAGTTGGAATAGCTAAGCGAAATTATCTTAATACAATCACGCTAATATATATCGGCTTCGCTAGTTTACAACCGTCCTGAAAAGGCTTTGCTTGTACCAACCCTAGAATTTAGCAAGATTTTCATGGAAACTGCTGTGAAAGTACACAGAGCCGTGGACAAGCTATATGACTTGGGCGATACATTCCGAACTCAATGCGTTGTTGCAGAGAAGGGCAAGTTGGATCCAGATCAGGATGCGTTGGGAATCGAAGAGCGTCATATGCGCTTTCACCGCATTCACCGCTTCGGGCGCGTACCATCCGACTCTCAAGGGCCAAAAATGAAATATTTTTTGAAGTTTTACTATATCGAGCAGCTAGCTTCTGTGTTGAATGGGCAGTGAGTATCTTCCGTCTCTATCATGAGGCGAGTACTTCCTCCGTCTTGCAGACGCCACACATACTGCTTGTATTATGTGTTGTTTTTTTATAGACTAGTAGGCTAGTAGCAGACCTGCAGTTATCAGTTATGAAAGCAAGAGCTCAATCAATCTTTCCATCGTGCCATTTCCTCTCTGCCTCTTTAGTGGTACGTTACCGATCCACCATTTGTGATCCACGATGGGCGTAAGGATCAAATCTATATATAAGTAGCCAGTGGTTCACAGAGCAGGTTACTCGTATGGATGAGGGTTTGAGTGCAAAGCAAAAATGGCAATGAAAGATGCCAGACCCGGCAACTTAACACAGTGCACGGGATAGGCAAAAAGATGAAGCTCTACTAGCCTAAGGCTGCAGCTATGCAGAAGGAAACACTCTGTAAAATAAGTTGTACACATGTACACTTTGCTGCTACTGGTTAATGCCATTGAAAACTCCATAGGTACCTTCAGCTACGCAGGAGATGCTGATTTTTCAAGGTGGTAATGGGAGGTACACCACCTAAGTGTCAATATCGGTGTACTATTTACCTCAATCTTGCACTGCTATTCAACTGTAGCTGGTACAATCATAATTCTTAAGGCCTGCAGTCAGCTCAAAAGGCCACGTTGCGCCACCGATGCATGCTCCGAGTAATGCCCAACGTGCATACTACAAAACCAATGTGTAACGGTATGTGCCCCGTTAAAGAGGGGAAGACTCGGTTTAAAGATATCGCTGCATCCAGTCGCAGTGGCTCGGAACATTGAACCCAAGGTACTTGAACTACGTGAGGACACAGCAACGCCCGAGAATACAAATTACAGCGGGTAAACCTCGTAAGAGTGATGTACAGATTGTATACATAGCCCAAATAATGCACTCTTGTCCCGGCGACCAGCGTGCTTTGATGCCTGAAGCGGAATTGCAAGTCCTTCCTTTCAAGTTAGTAAGCTTTGTGTAACCTAGTAACAAACCAACACTGATTCCATTGATGCTTTCGTTTCCGTCTCCAAATGTTGCGTCCATATGGTCGCAACTCGTTTCCACGATCTTGGATTTGCCAGTATTGCGTGTAAGTGCTCTGCTATGTATCTTTCCTGGCTCTTTCTCTCCTCCACGATTCACCCAGTGACGAGTGCAATCGCAGAGCTGCCAGTTGTTGGCCCTACGAAACCCGACAAACCGACGATTTTGAAGAGGCGGCATCCCATCTTTGCCAGGTCTCTGTGACTTATCTGCGATCGAGCACACAACAGGCCCATCATGAGACCGACTGCGGACGACCCAACAAATAGCGCCCGCCACCTGACTCTCGTATGCTCCGTCTCGTATGCCTCGAGGCTTTCGATCCCGCGGGGACTGCATTCGACGGGCCAATACTTCAGCGTCTAGTTGCCCGGCCGTATACCTCCTGTGCGTCAGCTACCTTGCCTTCGAGCTCCTTGGAGGCTTGAAATAATTCTGAGCTTTGGGTTAGCAATACGAGGGCATTGTCGTCAACGAAGCAAGATTGGAAGGAAAGGAACGCCTTTCCTTAAGTTGACATGCTTTTGCATTGCTTTGCAAGGTTTCTCCCGCAGTGAGTCCAACTCGGTCGACCAGACCAACCCTTTCTCTTGCTCGATGGCATACTAACGCACATCATCCCCCAGCCATTAGACGAATATCAGCCTCACGATCCCTCGACAGTCTCGACCCCAAAGCTCCTCAGAGCTTTTGTCACAACCAGCGAGGCTCACAGGAAGCCATTGATGCCTTACACGAGGAGGTCGGCGGCATTCGAGAGCGACGATCACAGCCAGGTAACTCTACTGGCCCGAGTTACCGACGAAGATGTAGCATTTCGGAACGGTACTCCATCCCTGATCCGCGATCGATTCCCAGCTGCTCGGGATACATTACATGATCACATGCCGCAATTGTCGTCGTCCGAGATAAACGCACTTTTGGGGCGGGCTTGCTGTGAAGAAGCTATACCGCGAGAAGCTGGACCAAACACTGGCCGTTGGCTATGGGGAGAAAGGGGCGCGGCCGGCACCATCCAGGTCCGGAAGTCACAAGGCTCGTGGTAATTCAGTTCCCTAACCTACATGTAACTGCGCTCACTCCCGCGACTAACACCCTTCATATCCCAACAGAGAATTCCGTTTAATACCTGCCCACCCCGACAACCACCGAAGGAGAGTTCCTCGTACCAATATTCTTTCTGCCTTGACAAGCCAAAACTCGAACAGCGAACGCCATGACTTATAAGGCCTCGAAGCGCCACATTTGCGAGGATGATGTCAGTCCCCCTTTTATGCCACCGACTTGTCCTTGTCTTCCAGTCGATGCAGTGGACGCAGCATTTGGAACCACCGCATCCGACAGATTGGCTCCAAGGTCCGCCCATTCGACCGGTGGCGTGATCGTGATCATGAACCTCGAGCTTTCAATACAGGGTCGGAGAGGAGGGGATACGTCATGTTGGAAGACAGCCATACACTAAGGAGTACAGGTCATTGGAGGAAGGCAGTCCGTCCTTCGCGGCGAATTTGCTTGCCCTCTTTGTGAGCGGGTTCCAGGTAACTTCCAGTCACTCTTAGAGAAGGGAGAGAGTCTCTAGACATACAACAACACATCATGATACTCTCCCATGTCCCCAGCCATCGGAAAGTCACTGTCACTGATGGCATTTCGTCCTCTATAGCACACAGCCTAGACTTCACCGGTAGACCATGCTTGGCGGCCAACGACGCCTGACTTCTCATCGTGGCCACAATCATTGCCTTTCATCGAGAAACCGAAGATTCCGATTATTGTCGGCCTCAAAGAGTAGCAGAAAAAGTTTATCCGTCCCTCAACTGGGCCCTCCCTTTCAATCGCGCAGCCACTGATGTAAGACCTCTAGCTTGGGTGCCATGTTATCCTGCAGTACACATAACCGTATCAATCCTCTCTCGTGTTAGGCAGAATAGACCTTCTTTGTCACGACAGCATCGCATCTCAGGTATTACGCGGCATAGCTTGCCCCCCACGTCTCCAATGGTTGGTCTCCTACTAGATGCTGGCTGTTCGACCCTCCTACCGAGGCTCTGTTACGCTCGATTTAATGGAACATGATATGCAACCGATTCTAGACCTTCATGTGGTAGAATCACCGTAGTTGATGGAGTGCATAGCGTTGCTCCAGGCCTAGAAAGACCAAACTCTTTCGGTGGCCAATGGATCGTAGCACCAATCTAACCATTACCTCAACAGTTGGCGATAACAATGCAGATTTGACTATTATGGTTGTGACCCCTAAATCCTCTATGATTTACCATCTCTGTTCCCAAATCTAGCTCTCCTATAGGTTTATTAGGTTCATTGATTCTGTAGACTCAGGCCCATCAACTCAGGCTCCACGACCACAGGGATCTGTGCACTGGGAGCAGGGTCGGTACAGGCACTTTGGCCCTATTATTGAAGTGTTACCTAACCGCGTGTCTTCTAGGTGTCTATGATGTCACCAAGAATAAAGAAAACATTTGTTTACTGTTGCTCCAGCGCAAGAGCGATGCAAATGAGCCTGCATATTATCGTAGAGGGGATAAACGTGGCTTTTTTGAGGGTGGCTGTATTTTTTTTTCTTTCTCCTTCCTTTTGTTTCGAAACCAAAAATAATGCGTCGGATACATAGAACTGCGATGGAGAAGCGAGCAGTCGGCCATGACTGGTGCACAAAAATATCCAATGTCCCCAAGCATTGTGCGGCTGAAGAACAATACGGGGCGCCGTGTACCTGTACGTGCATTGTCATGCCTTGAAAATTCATTCTTATGTCAAAGTCAAAGGGGCCATTTGTATATTGTAAGGAGGGATTGAAAAAAACGCGTCTGCTAAGTATGATCTATGTATATCTCGACACTGAGACAAACATTTGGGGGTGGGAAGTGTGCGCATGAAAATTGAGAGTAGTGCTCCGTGCCACATTACAGAGGTGATAATGTATACACTGCTTATTAGGAACAAGTGGGATAGTACAACGGTACTTTCCTTCGGTAAGGCAGTATTTGTCGCTGAGCGTGAAACAATTAGAAGTACTCCTAATCTTTATGCAAGCCAATCAATCATGTTTTGTGCAGCCTGCTCAATAACTGACCATCAATGTTGTCAATCTCTGTCGTCCATTTCGCCAATCTCTGTCGTCCATTTTGCCAATCTCTGTCGTCCATTGTGCACAATATTATATCTATATTATCCCGTCCGTTCTAAAATCTAAGGGAATTACTGTTACAAATTTACTCACACGAGTGCCGTGTCTTATATTTGTCCCGACTTTGCCTCCTTTCAACGGTTCACACCATACCGAAGCTGAGCTGCCCGATTACCCCTCTCGTTAACCCTTCGTTAATTGTTTCGAAAGAGCGCGATACGTTTCCAACACAAAGCTCATCCGTGCAAAGCCTTGATGCTCCCCCCACGATCGGCCCCGGCACGTTACGAGCCTTCCGACTAGAAGCCCTATGCCTGCCGAGTCTTTGTGCTCTACTTGCGACCAAGCACGAGACGTTTACGAACCTTCTCACACGATCCCTGCCGAGTCGTTGGGCCTCCCAACGATCGAACACAACACGTTTACGAGCCTTCTTGCACGATCCCCGCCGAGTATTTGTGCTCTACCCACGATCAAGCACGAGCCCTCTTCGAGCCCTCCAACACAAAACCCATCCCTGCCGGGTCTTTATTCTCCACCCACGATCGAACACGAGACGTTTGCGAGCCTCTTGACACATTTACGAGCCTTCCTGTACGATACCTGCCGAGTCTTTGGGCCCTGCCCACGATCAAGTACGCACACCTACAATCCTTCCAAAAACGAAGCCTATCCCTGCCAAGTCTTTGTGCTCTACCCACGATCAACCACTAGACATACAAGGCCCCCTCCCTGTCGAGCCGTGATACTTCATCGACGATCACGCACGAGCCATCATGACCTTCCCGGATGACCCGGCACATACCATTCGCGAAATGGCCCTTGAGTGTGTCCAACGCTTCGCGAGCATCGAGGCCAACTGCGATGAGTCTATACTCTTAAGGGAAATATCTCCGGAGGTTTACTTGCCCGGTGACGAAATGGAACCCACCTTCACATTCTCCAGCACTCGGGAGAAGTTCGACCTTTGGATCGATGATACCAAGGTCCTATCACCCGACCCGTCGTCATTGGATTTCAATACAGAGGGGTCAGAGGTTCTCTCGCAGTTGTTACTTACCTCTTTGGGCAGGATATCAAAACTGTTAGCTTCCAGTAAGTCAGCCAAATCGTCCATGCCGACTATTTATAAGCTTGCTCACAGATGTTGGTCCCACCAGTTGATAACCGTTCCACAATTCCCTTAGTTGCCCTAACCCGAGATTCCATCGAGCCGTTTAAGTATGTCACCAGAAGCGTACATGAGGCCATAGACATGTTACGCATAGTGGCCAAAGACCTTCGAGATCTGCAAACAAGGAATGTTCAGCAGATAAGCATAACCAAGTTCGCCAACTTTACCAATGACGACTTCGCATTTCGAGACAACATTACACACCTAATCCGGCGACGCTTTCCGAATGCTGGCGCACAATTGTATACGCTGCTGGGGGAGTCCATAGCTATCCGACGTCGAAGACTCCTGGACAAACGTCTCCACGTACGCAAGATTGCCACCAGGCGTGCAACCAGAGATGGCCCTCTGGTAGACCAACAAGACGACCGGATGCTACCAAATGCTCCACTAGATACCAGCATCTCAACTCGACACAGAGCAGCGGATCATTCGGAAGGGTCAGGGAATGGTGTTCCTGAGGTCTTTCTCCCAGACAACCAAGATGAGATTTCCATTTTCACAACAGTTCACTTGTCAAAAGACGACTGTTTCAAGTATCCACCTACTCCAGTAATGGCAGAAGGAGAAACTTGCATTCAATGCCCTTTCTGCTCTGATGAGTTGGAGTTAGGGTCTGACACCAGCAAGGCCTGGGAGGACCACATGCACAAGGACCTCACGCCATACCTATGCCTCCTCCCTGAATGTGCTGCGGGCCTGACATTCTTTGAGACTCGCACAGAATGGAAAGCCCACATGAGTACCAGGCATTATTCAGACTGGACGCTCAAAGTCGTGCCAAAGTGGTACTGCAGTCTCGATCATGACCTGCTTCAAACCTTCCAAACTGAGGGCGAATGGAGAGATCACATGAAAGACACCAGTAGTCATTATCTCAAACGAAGACCACCAACCGAGGCCCAATTAGATCACTTAGCCAATGAATTTGACGAGATCGCCCCTTCCAGGGAGTTTCTCTGCCCTCTTTGCAGGAAAGTTCCAAACAATACCGAGGAGCTCTTGGGTAAAGACAGTACCTCATCTTCAATAACGAGTAGCCTCCTACTTGACCATATCGCAGACCATCTTGAAGTACTGTCATTGAATGCGCTTCCTCCCATTTCGGATCCTAGCCCGGGATTGACTTCCAATGACCAGCAGTCGAGCAACCCGCGACAATCAAGCGGGAAGAAAGCTACGGATAGAAAGACTCCACCCAATGAGATCAAGCAGTTATCGACCTCTGATGACCCAAACTTCCTTCACGATTTTATCATCTCTTGCGAAGGCGTTAGCGACATGACATCCTCTCCCTCTCGGTTGACAAAATGCGAATGCTGCGGGCAGGACGCTCTCGAAGGAGCCATCCCGGTTCGTGTAGCTCTGCAGCTCATGACTCCTGACGAGATGGATTTCTTTAGAGAGTCTGAGGCAGAGACAAACTCCTTTAGAAACTGTCCTTGCTGCGGGCAGGACGCTAACAAAGGAGTTGTTACATCTGAGCTATTCCAGATGTTTTTGAGGGTGCCAGAGGTTGCTCTCTCCGTCGGTTTTAGCCAACACTGCAATGAACTCTGCCTACGGTGTAATGCCTACGGAAGTCGCAGTGTTCCAGACTGGTACCATATTTGGGCCTCATGGCGGATGCGGAGTGATTCGTACCCTCGAATGGACCCAATCTTGATTTTTTTAACTCATCCAAGCTTTCCAAAGCCTCCACCTCGAGAACATCCACTTGCACCATGGCTACTTCCAGAACATCCACTTCCAGAACATCCATTTCCAGAACATCCACTTCCAAAAGTGTATGACTCTACAAATGTCAGCACCAACCGCGAGCTCACAATGTCACTATTGAGAGCATCGCAGGTTCTTGATCGTGAAGCAGTTCATTACCTCATCAGTAAGGGCGCAAATGTCAATACAGTTGACCATCTTGGGATGTCACCGCTCTCATGGGCAGCAATGCTGGGAGACGGGGTTATTGTCCAATCACTTCTTGAGAATAAGGCAGCCATTGAGCAACGCGACAAAACCTTTGATCGAACACCATTGTCATTAGCAGCGCTTTGTGGCCACGAAGCTGTTGTAGAGCGACTTCTCAATGCTGGGGCGAATGTTCACTCATGCGATTCGTCAAATCGTACGCCACTCTTCTGGGCCGTGTCTAGAGGCCATACATGGGTCGCGAAAACGCTTATAGCCTCCGGCGCACGCTATCAGGATTCGGGTCCTTGTTTTCCCATGGGCTATTCCGGCTGTATTACAGATGATTCGTTGTCCCTCCCGGCCATGATGGATCGCCTCTGGTTAAGCATACGAAAAGGAGATAAAGAAGCTATGGTTGAAATTCTTGACCAACATCATCAACACATTCATGAAATCCATTTCTATCCAGAAAAAACGATCTTGGACCTTGCTATCGAGAAATTGGACCCGGAAATCATCAAAATGGTTTTGCAATACGACGCCCAGAGGCTGCAACAGAGATCCCTCGCGAAGAGTGGCCAATCGCTGAAGAGGAAATATGGATGCAATATGCTTTTTCTACAGTCGACTGAGTTCACCCTGTAAAGGTTTGTGTGCCTAAACTGGCAATCTCGATCTGCCGGCGAGGTCCTACATGTCGCCTTTGCAATGTCGAGCCAACTGAGAGTGGCCCAGACCATCCAACCTCGATTGATGATGGTTACAGATCATTCCAGCTTGGTCTCATTTTAGCTGATCTTCATCATCTTTCCCTTGTGCTTTCTTCTGAAATCTTCTTATTTTTGCCTTTCATTGCTCATTTCTATCTATTTCTTCCCCGGTTACCCTCTTTACATCATTGAGGATGGCTAATCTAATCGAGCTTCCCATAACCGACCGTGTTGCCCAGAGCACAGCCTTTCTCAAGACAACACCTTCCAAATTGTTTCCTTTGTGTTGTTTAATTTAATGTACAGAGAAAGGCTGATAGCCTCCATGGAATTATTGGCTCGCGTTTCATTACCGCATTTGCGATCGGGTGAAATTGACTTCAGGTTCTCGTGGCGCACCTCTGCATTTCGCGGATCCCGTCGCAAATATAGTGAGATTTATTTTATTTTATTCTATCTTAATTTATTTATAATTTTTCTTAACCAGTGGCCCAGAGTATTTACATGCGTATCATTTGAAAATTTATGATCAGCACCCAAACCAATCGTGGCTGCTGCGGCCCGGTAAAAATTGAGCTCCAGCTTCATCCATAGTGCAGCACACTTTTTAATACATGTAGGCATTAATGCATGATCATCGGCTATGAATCGCTAAAATAATGAGCTCAGACTGCTCTAATTTAACTCTTATGCTAGCATACCGATATACCGCTTTCTATTTGTAAGTAGATGTTAGTAAAATAAGGTACCTTACGGCAGTCAGTTGCATAAGAGAGTTATATCGCGTAATAGTAGTCCGTCAGTTAGCGCATGAGCAGTGCGCGTAAAAGTTGCTTTTCACACCCTCGCGATGCCTTACCGAGAGATAGCCGTGTAATCTCCATACGAGTTAACAGTCGCCACGGATGACTGCTTGGTCAGGCTATCAGCTATTGCCTGTCAAGACGAGACGACAGGAGGCCAGTGCCTCACAAATTGGTCATCATGATGAGGCAGTCTGCAGCTATTGTCATTAGAAAAACAGAGTTAAAGATCAGTTATTTAATGGTATGCAGGCCCAGTGTAGCTATCATCAGTAGGGACAATCAATTCCTGCAGAGCTGACCTAGGTATCGTTTATCGAGGCGGCACCAAGCCCTTAACTACCGTAGATAAAGATTCACAGTGCTCGGCGATTGTAAATCGTTGTGTAATTAGGAGGCACCCAGCAGAAAGCGTCATTTTCATCAATTCTCTCATATTATATTGACGCTGATACGCCATTGAAGTCTGAACTAGGTCACCCATCAACCACCTCATAAAACACTATCTAGACCTACCAATGCTCAACGCATGCATCTTTCAGTGAGCAGCAACGCTAATCTAAAATTTATGAAAATAAAATGCGTTTTCATTGGGCGGTGCTATCGATAACCAGCGTCTGTGCCAGCTTGTGACACTGGCTGCGTTCCGGGTTCAGCTGGGGCTGCTGCCACATAAGCCTTCTTGAGGAGGCGCCTACAAGATGTACCTTTTCAGGCATTAATACTGGCTGCTCAGGCCAGAAGCTAGTTACCTACCACACTCCCTGGGCATCCTTTCCCGTTGTTCTACCTTGGCTTGTCCCCTCGCGCACTCTGCATGCTGACACTGTAGCACCGCCATCTGCCCTGTACGATCATGTTAAACCCAGATGGCGTCCCCTCAATATGGGAACTACTCTTGGACCTTTCCCCAGTCCTTCTTGCCCCAGAACACTTTCCTCCCCCTCAAAGCCTTCCGGATTGGACCAGCCAATGCTTAGAGGATGCCACTTCTGCCCTCAAAGTCGCGATGAAATGCACCCAGACAAAGCTCCAATCCATCAAGATCAGTCATCGGAATCCCAATGTTCCCTCGGTTCGGGACCTAATCTCTGCTGCGGAACGGCTTGCAGACTATCTCGAGGAATTGGTTGATCCCAAAAGCGTGATTATCCCTCAAACACAGCTGCCATCAAGCTTTCTGGATCACTCTACTAAAATCTCTCTAGCCACGTTCTCAGCATGATTTACCAATTGGCTCAGGCCTTTACATTTCATACGAGAAGCTGAATCTGCTGCGCAACGTCTTCCTCGACAACAAGCCTCCTTCTGACGATACTTCCGACAACGTCCCGCATACAAACGATCGAACCAATACTTCCTCGGCCTATACAAACAAAAACTCTGCCAGCACATCGTCAACAGGGGAGATAGAAGAACGAGTCGCAAATGCCGCACGTTTCATCGGATTCCCTCAAGACTTGGCTGGTATCAACCTGCTCAAGAGAGCCTACACGACGTTTTTGTCCGATTTAGAGAAAGCGTCCAGTGCTATACAGAAAGCAGCACTCGGAGAGAGCGTCCAGGAATCCACATTCACGCAAGAAGAGCGTGACTTCACAACAGGCTTACAGATGCTCCTCCTTGTCGGCTTCATTGTTCTCACACCTGGCCCGAAAGACCGCATGTGGTGCCCAGCATCAAGCTAAACTTGACCTCTCTGGTGTTAGGGGGGGGCAGTTGAAGATGATGGTTCGCAAATGTCAGGGCGCGACAACCGAGAGATGGCTACCTGCCGTATTCACGCAGTAAGTGCGCTACAATCTATGCACGGCTTTCGCCCCTAACGCAGAATTTGATAGCTCTTCCGAGAAACCATCATCAGGCGTCTCGGCCTTCAACGGCATTTGCTCATCGACAGAGAACCCTGAGCCGCTACGTATCTTCTTCGATTCGAATACAATGTGGCCCTCGAATGAGGACAATGGTTCAACCCCGTTGACTGTCCCGCCCACGGGAAAACCATTACAAGACTACCTCAGCTTCGTTAGGCAGAGGCCTTCTATGCAGAAGCTAGATTTTAATCGCAGCTCACTAGTAGCATTTTTGCTAGCGGCTACGTTTTTCCAACTCTGCGGAAGTCCTTGGTTGAAGGAGCCCTTCCAAACCGAGAGCATCTCTCTCTCGGTTACCCACGACCAAACGCCTGGCCAGTGGCATCTTCATGCGCCATGCGACCTCGTACCCATTACGGAGAACATGAGCCTGACTGATAGCGTTGCTGCATTAGGCGTACTCATTCTTGAACTTGAGACGGGGTTGAAAGCGCTTTGGTCCACAACGGATGAAAGATCTCGCCCAGGGTCACATCAGAGGCGCCTAAGGCGTCTATTACATGAATGGAAGGGTAATATCATTGGCGAGAACAAGAAAATTGCCGATTCATGCCTTGATTTTGAAACTCTCATCGAAAACTTCAAAGATGGCAAGTTGTCCCGGGACAAGAAGATACACGCCATCATCTACAAGCACATCCTCGGGCCTATAGTGCGACGCCATGCCGAACGCTTCGACGAACTCCAAAATGCTTCCACGGCGATTTTTGGCCCATACAATACTCTTCCCAAATTCCACATCACCCCCTCCGAGAGTGCGTGTTCCTTTGATGCAGAGGATCGGCCTCTCCAAGAAGATTTGCTGTAAGCTCGCTTTAACCTTCAACCATCGTCCACCACCGCCCTCTACGTGCTAACCATAACGTGCAGAGCGCGATCTGAGAAGTTCTTTAGCGATACTCAAACCTTCCATCGGTGTCTAAGAGCCGTTCGACGCGATTTCAACGGCGGCTCAATATCTCGGGGCAAAGGCAAGAAACGGATCGTTCTTTTGGATTCCGGGTTAGATACGGACCACACGTTCATTCGTCAGGCTGTCAACTATAAGCAGATAAATACGGCGGAATCGAGGAGTTTTGTTGGCTCTCCTTGGAATAAAGATGATGACATGCACGGTACAAACGTAGCGGAATTGACGTTACGAGTTGCGCCCACTGCGGAAATCACCATCGGCAAAATATGCGAAACCCGGGATAATCTTGATGGGATCCTACCGAGACTGGCGGAGGTGAGTTTCGCATTTGCATCCAGTCCTGGCGAGTTCTAACATCGAGGTACGCAGGGCATAAACTGGGCCACGAACGAGATCAAGGCCGATATCATATGCCTGTCGCTAGGATATAGAACGGCCGATGAGGACGCCGAGAGAGCCGACAGAGCCGTGGACAACGCAATCAAGGCGGGGGTGTTGGTCGTCGCTGCCGCTTCGAACAGCGGCATCCTCCATGGGCGAGCTCGCCCAGCGTGTTTGGATGGCGTAATATGTATGCATGCCGCAGATAGTCAGGGTTGGATCGGCAAGATGAACCCCGCCAAGTTGAAGGACGAGACAAATTTCTCGACGTTCGGAGACGAGGTGCAAGTCCTCTGGAACGGCAAAAATGAACTCAAGGCTGGAACCTCGTATGCCGCGCCAATCGCTGCTGGTTTCATTGCAAGCATGCTGGATTTCATAGAGGCCAAGGTACCCGGCCTTCGGCCTTTGCAGGTCGAGAAACTGAGAAGGAAGAAGGGCATGGAGGCTGTCTTGAAAAAGATGTCAAAGGAAGGCCAGCATGGGTATGACTTCATCCATCCAGATTTCATGTGCGATTGGGAAGAGCCAGACGCAGTGCAAATGGCAGTGGACCGTGTGAAGGAAGCCCTACGGGACATATAGAAAAGGGACCCTATGGATTCGCGCACGTATTTACGGGACTGTTTGTCGTGAAGAGCTTGGATTTTGTTGCAATTGCGGTACCGGAGTAGGCGTCGCTCACATATTGATTGATACATGAGCATAGAAACGGCCATTAGAGGGAAAGACACATTAGGTCGAACATAATAGGGTGGCATGGTGTTATTCAGAAAATGATTTAATCATAGATTGCAGCTCTCCAACTGACCTCGCGCCACATGTCTCTCGTGAAGCAGCCTGCGTGTGAGCCACTTGCTCATCATCGCGCGCCATCCGAAGGCGCCCAGCGTTGTTACACTTGCTTATCTCATGAAGCTTTGCCATCTAACAGGGCCAAGTATTGTTACACTTGATCAGCTCAGGTGAAAACTCTGCACTGTGATACTGACCTACCCCTCTTTCTTGTCTCTCTGTTACTATTCTTCCTTCCACAACTTGCCCGCAGTTTCTGCCCTCTCAATCTCACAAGCTACTCTTTCAATATCAGACTAGCACCACGCCAATACAAGATGCAGGTGGCTCGTAACCGCGTCGCCGACTTTGGCAAGTGGCAGAACCCTAAATACCTCCTTGCCCCCGACTTCTCCATCGTTCCCCCTCCAGATGGACCACTTGCCCTTGGCGCGTTCGTGGAGGATACCAATGACCTCCCTGTCCTCAACAAGGGCACCGCGCGAGTTCCTGTCTTACCGTCAGACATATACTCGGACGTCAAAACAGGCGTTGAGTCAAGCGTCAACACGTCCAGCACCTATGAGACGCAGACCCTAGCCAAGTTCCTTGACCACAGTATCGGCGGCAATGCGACGCTCAAGGGGCACAAGGCCGACAATGATGTCTTCAAGTTCCAGAAGATCGAGACGACCTACTTCCACCCAACCAAGGACTACATCAAACAGTGCCGAGCACTCCCGGATATCAAGGCATATTTCGACTACCATGACTACGAGAAACCGATCTACCTTATAACCGGGCTGAAGATCGCATGGGGGGCGACGTACTCCAATGCCAACGGCCAGGAGCTTGGTGTAGGAGCTGGATCGGCAGTCACGCTAGGCACCGAGGAAGTCAGCGTGGAGTTGAAGGGAGAAGGCAGCCTCGCCCAGGCTTCGGACTCTGACAACAAGGTCGACGGCCCATGCAACTTCGTTCTGGGCGTCCGACTTCTGAAGTTCTATCACAAGAGGCAGTATCGTTTCTTTGGCAAGAAGCTTCCTCGCGAGAAGCAGGAGACTAAGAAGGCAGTGTTGCTAGATGCCAGTTACGCAGCGAATGACGAGGATGATGAGCTCGTCCCTGTTGATCTGGACGCCGATGAGGCTGCAAAGATGGTTCTTTAAAGGACTATCTTTGCAGAAGCTTGCGGCAGCAGGGCGCTGCCCAGGCGCTTGTCACATTTTTCTTTCTCAACTCCCTTGTCCCCTCCTTCTCCTTGGGGGAGGAACATCGGAGAGTAGGCCTTGGCCGAGTTTTCAATCTGCTACCTGTGATCATTTGGGGTCAACCGTGTTGATTAATCACATATGTAGCTGTTTATTATTCTAGCCAGAGCAAAATACATCTTCATCCTGGCAATTTGCACGAACCCCGTAGAATGTGTGCAGGCCGGCCACTACTAGGCCTAGCCTGCAACAATGTGTCCGCGTCCCCCCTCCGTGATACGTGCCTAATCCAATGCAGGAATCCAATGTGTCGATGGTCCAACACGCCAAGCTGCGACGCCGCCGCGCCTGGTCTGGTCGGACATCACGAGTTGCACCAAACTGCGGCAATTTGTCGCATGTTGCGTCGAGTGATCCACGACAACGCGCGTCGCCTTGGAGGGGCAAGGCGCCCAGAATTACGATACTTGCCATCGGCGGCTTCGGATAAGGCTCTGATTTGACTATAGACCTATAGAAAGAGGTGAAGGCGTGAACTAGGAGAGGGAAGCCCGGTGCAGAAGAGCATCGGCGCGGTCTAATGCCTAGCCAAGGTGGGCGTGATCTTGACGAATCTACGATCATCGACCGACGGACCTGGCTTTGGCAGAATCACTGGAATGGTACACGACTGATATCTCGCTGCCTGCTCCAGCTTCTGAGCAGAAGGGGTGCTCTTCGTAGAGCCTCCGCGCTTACTATAGACTGGTCGTCGCTGAATCTTAATCGCACATCAGTCACGAAGTTAACGCACCGCTGGGATCAAGCGTTCAACTCCCACGAACAGGTTCAACGTCAATGGAGCTTGATATTTCAGGTCACTACTAAAGAAATGGGAAATGTGGCTAACTGTCTCCTGTCCATGCCACTGAGCCATCTCTCAGATGGCTCAGGTGCGATTTCCCGCCATCGCCGTCTTCGACTACGCCTCACAGAGCAGAGATTTCGGTTGGCGGTGTCGCGTTCATGGGTCTACGCGTACTGCCGACACAAACCGCCAGCGATGGAAACGCTTGTTACCAGTATCAACCTCTTCTTACTTGGCCTGTAACTCACTTCAATCGACGGTGAAGACAATCCTTTGCCTCTGTCCACCAGCTGACCCGTCCTTTTGCTGCCATCTCAAATCGCCAACAGCATCATCAAATCACCCCATCGCAACCCCGCATTAGTGACCTCAATCTCTATACAAATTTGCCGGGGATCCAAGTAGCTCTGTTGCAACGCCTCATCCACTAACTCTCAGCGGGCAGTCACTAAGTATCAGTGGATGGCTCACCAATATGACCCCACTGTTGCTTATGCAACTAACGGACATAATACTTGCAATTATCAGAGGTTTGCAATCACAACCAGAGGGTACCTAACCCTCAGTGGAGATCCCTATCAAAGTAAAGTCACTTCTTTCGCTACCCTCAACAGCTCGACCACGGAATCTCCATGCCTCCATCACGACGTCCAGTTTAACTATGTTTGTCTCCACAGCATCATTCAGGCTAAAAATAGCCGTTGCTCGTCCAAGAGCACTTGTGTGTCTAAGGAGGCTAGGGTGGCAGGTCACTCAGAAAAACAGGGGCTGCAAAGTCGCCTGACAGGATTATCATGGCATGCAGTCTCATCATAATGCTTCCTACCTATTGTATAATAGCAAGTAGAGAATATTCCCTAATTATTAATCAATGCTTTATTATTGTTGATATTGTTGTCACTAAATATAATCTATTAATATTATGGCCTATCTCGGGAACTTAGGATTCAAGCACCTTTTTGCAGTTGTTATTCTGGCACCCACTTGGGTGGGTAAAGCTCCGCAGTCATCATGATGCATGCGGTTCTCACAATACCTAATGCCGTGCGCTTTCTAGGCTTGTCCCAAGCGTGAGCTGAGCATACTGGCAGTGCCTGTACTAAAAAATATACCTCAATTCTGGCATCATATTGTCAATACCTAAAATACCTCCCTCCAAAGTTGAGCGGCGGAAGCATGTTTGTTGCGTTTTGGTGCAGAATGCCCACAGGTATTGGTACTTTGATGTGTATGTAAATCAGGTGGGCCGTTACGTACCTCGCTACTCCCCACCACACTAGGATTCGTTAAAGCCACATTAGAGACAATTTGACTACAAGCACATTGAAGCACATCTAAACGCACATAATGTTATCTCTCTAAGTGTATCTACATAATCTAGCTAATGGAACTTTCTAAAGACAAAAATGCCACCCCACTAGTGAGCATTCCACTTGGCATTGCGGCAAAAAGTTGACCTGCGGTGATGTCTAGGGTAGCTCACTCTTGAACCGGTAACTTTCGTGCGCATGCGATCTACCACCCGGAGAATGTCTCCCCCGGCATCATCTTCATTGTGACCATAGCTATTTCTCCCATCATTCCATAGACATTGAATTGCGCAGTCGACGCTATGCACTGGGCCAAATAGGCACTGCCTAATTCCCTGGTGTTGATACGTTGGGGTCACGTGATATGATGAAAGCTTAGTCAGCAAATAGCTATTCAACACTGCTGACCAATGCGCGCACTGTGATTGGCTAGCTCATTGCCTCTGATCACGATCGCGGTTTGCAGTGAAAGCGCGCCGCTGTCGTGCCTTTGTCTTCTGTGGGCGAGTAAGATAGTCTTGAGAAAGTATAGACATAGAGGCGTCTGTCGGAGAGCGTGTTCAGCTTCGTCTGCGCGGGAAATCTCTCTAAAAGCTCGCCATTTGGGAGGACAAGTTCGTTCTGTCGCGAGCGATTGAGATTGACAACAGTGTACAGCAAGTTGTGATACCGTATATTTAGATACGGCCTTTTGCTGAAGTGGCCAATGTCGGTGAGACCTGGGTTGAACGCTTAGGGGACGGGTTTATCGCAGCGTTGCTCAAGGCCTAGACCGGCTCCCAACTCCTTCACGAGCGGATCTCATTGTCAAGAGCTGATGGACCCGGCCGATCTCAGAGATGGTGGCAGATGTATGGCAGTAAAACACTGGGCTGGTACAAGCCCTAGTAGATGAGCAGTGAGTCAATATAGAGTAAAAGACTGACATGTATGCACCTAGATTGGAGTTTGAGGAAGTACCGAGGCGTAAAAGCTCTTGCTTTCTCAAGATCAACCACTATTGGTTATAAAATGTTCATAGAAAAGCTTCCCCAAAGCTTCAGGGGTCCAAATAAAGCTATCAGATGACCAATGGGCTTTTATGACATTGAATACGTTGTTTAGTCTTCTGTTTACTCATGCAATTCAGTTCATGGGTGGTAAAACTGGTTCAAATTCGGTAACTTGGCTGCTTTTGATTATTGAGTCAACTTAAACATGCACTGTTACCTATTCGCATTTTCTCTAAGACCTCTTCTGCTGAACTGCATAGCTGGGTGCGAGAACTAGTGCTCTTTTCTTCCTGAATCATGTATTTCCAACCAAGAAGTCGCCTCGTGGATCTGACAGAGTGGGTTAGAAAGACTCAAAGAAGGCCGTCTAGCTTAAAAAGCCTAAATTATCCTCCCATCAGGGTGCCGTTGTATTTTATGTGGCAGTGGATGTCTAATTTACCAGACAGCGAGCAAGTGATGGCTGAGTAGGTATGTATTCTACAAGATTTACAGGCCCCCATTTTCTGGTCCCTTAGGGTTTTGCCTCGAAAGGAAATGAGACGGCGCTCTCCAATTCATCGACTCTTCTCAACTACTCGAATTCTACATACTTGTCCCGGATCTCAGCTTTCCAGCGTTCATATTCGACAACCTCGCCTTGAACCAACACACATCCTTTCGGTAACGACTTGGCTTGTTCCTTGTCCCTCATTGGAAATTGGTAGAATTCGTCGTCTTTGCTACATTCGGAAGCAGGGGCGTTGCCGTCCATCAGCTTCTTGTAGCAGTCGTCGTGGAAAACTCGCTGTCCGGCATGAGTCAAACAGAGCCACATTCCCGCATTATTCCAGCTAACAAAGCGGCAATTGTGACAATATGTAAGCCCGGATGACATCAAGGACATGGGATCAATTTCTTCGTCCGCTAGCTGCTTCCCCATGTCCCACCAAACTTCTTCTGTGTTCTCATTTTCCTCCTCCATGAGCTTTGCTACAAGCTTAGAAGCGTGGGCCCCATCTTCGTTTCCGTTGATCTCATCGTGATCTAGTAAGTCGGTCTCACCAAGGCCGGCAACCTGCCCCTCTTCCGTAGATTCACCTGCGCGCTTTCCTAGATCTTCCGAGTCCTTCATTTCAGCGACTTGCTTCTGCCTCCAGATCAGTTGCCTTCGTTTATTCTCATGTCTCTGTGCCCTGAAAGCAATGTATTGCAGCTCCCAAGCCACGAGAGCGTTTTGTAAATCACTCATGGCGCAAGAGGCGACGCTGAGAGTATAGAGAGACACCGTGTCATTGTCAAGGTCATCATCCTCCAACATCTCCAGCGCACCGGAGACATGGCCTTTGAGTAACTCCTTGGCCTTTTGTTCATCGCCCGTGCGGAAGAAGTATTGCGCCATGGAAGCACAGCTCTGCAGGTCTCCAACGATGTCGCTTTCAAAGTCGCTGTAGTACGCTTGGAGTTTTGTGTGATAGGACTCGGCATCTACAGAAGAAGCACCCTTGCGATAAGCGAGCTTGATCCAAACATTGATCAAGTCGTTGCGGAATCTATTAATTTCATCCTGCGGAATTTGCCGGCAGTCTTCCCACATTGAAAGACCGGCCTCCTCGTAGCCCTCAAGCCGAGTTAGCATTCGACCATGCTCGAGTCGCAGTTTGTCCAATTCTTGCGATGGCGGCTCGGTTGCGTAGGCCTTGTTAAACAGAGTTTCAATAAGATCATATCTGTTTCTCGCCTTTATGGCTTGAAAGGTAACATCGACCAAAGGGTATTCGCCAATATTCTGCGCCAGGAAGGCCCCCGTGGTGTTTTGATCTTTGTCCGGCTCCTCCAACAGCCGCTCATAAAAGGTGATGATGGCATCCCACTTCTCGAGCTCGCTGTATATCTCCAAGATGGGACAAATCTTGCCCAGGACATCTGGAGATCTGTCGATTTCAAAGATTCTGAGATTAATTTCTTCACATCTTTCGTCCCTTCCGTGATCGAAGCTCAGTGTCAGGTCAAGTAAAATCCTGGTGAGAATGATCTTGTTTCGAGGCTGACTTGTCCACCCTTCATCCGCTATCAACCTGTCCACAACGCCCTTTAGAATATTGATATTTTCCTCGTTGCGGCCTCCGGCTCTTGACAACGCATATAATCCTTGCCAGCAATTTGGATCAAAGTCCACAGCTCGTTTGGCTCTTCTGACACACTCAGCCTGTGTTTGTGGTGGGAGATGTTGGGTGACGCTTTGGATCACATCAACCGCGCGTGCCTCCCACAGTGCATCTTTCTCTGCGAGCTCTAGGGCAGCTTGCGACCAATTCTCAACTAGTTGAAACATCTCATATGTAGCGGAATATGCCCCATCGAGGTGTGGTAGCTTTTTCTGGGCGATTATTAGCAAACATTATCGTGCATAAAGTGGCCTAAAAGGTGAGATGCCTTGGTGATCAAGAAGTATAAGAAGAAGAAAGCCATTCGAGTTTCGTTCTCCGCGGTGTCCCTCTGGAAAAGATCATTGGCAGCTCTAAGCATGCCCAACTTGAGCAGCACCATCCGATGGTCCGCATCTGGGTCATTGAACGCAGTAATAATCGGATTGTCCTTGACATCTTCAATGACCGCAGAATCGCTAAACCACCGTGAGATACAGACCACTCCTGCCTGGCCGAATACCCAAGATGCCCAGGAGTATGGAAACAACTCGTCGCCATAACGGAAATAGGTATTAATCACTGGTTTAAAGTCTTCGAATCCGAGCAACGACCCGATTGCGTATTGCTCAGTAAACAGACGCACTAGCATTACTCCAGCCTCTGCCTTGAGCTCCCTATCAGCTAATGAGAGATCGGCCGCATTTAAATAATCAATCAAAAACGCCTGGCTGTGCTCATATAACAGCTGGGTCTTCTCACTTCGCTCTTCAACAAGGCATTTCATGCAACGCAGAGCAAGAAGGATATTCGCGTTTTCCAAGTCTTGATGTATTTGAGAACCTTTGCTGACAAGCTTGGATTCGAGAAAATCTTCAAATCCCACCTTGTCGTAGAGATATTTGGGGCATACCGTTGAGAGGTAATGCTTCAGGATGTTGATCTCGGTTGCGCTCACTTCAGTATCGTCATTCGGGATCTGGCTGCCTCGGGTCGAAGCTTTATTTGGAATTATAGCGCCAATGTCCGGGTATTTGTATTCGACGGTGTCGTTCCATCCCACCTGGAAAAGCGTGTATTTTGACTTGATTTTGGACCTCATCGACAGTAGGGATGGTGAAACGTAATCCCCCATCCCTAATTCAATAGCAGCCTCTATCATAGCCAAGTTGACCTTTACCAACATGCCATGGTTGAGCCAGAGGATCATTTCATTTATCTCAGCGATTTCTCTTTTGGACAGTGATTGGTTAAGCTTCTGTATGTCTGCTTCGATCTGTTCTGGCCGCGGACGTCGTGCGGATTCAAGCTGAAAATCGACCTCGTCAGGGTCATCCGTCTTACTGATGTTATCCAGGACTCGGTTAATCTTATGGTAGTCACCCTCAGTGGCCTTTGGGAGTTCTCTGAGGATTCGTGCTCTGATATCCACCACACTTGGAGTTTTCTCCTTGAGAATGTCCATATGGTCCATTCTATTTTTGATGTAGATCTCAATATCTGACTCATTGGATTGGGCCAGTGGTATTGTCGCAGCCTTGATACCACCAACTGTCTCGAGCTCGTCAAAAAAGTCTTCACTTCCAGTAATCATAATGCGAATTCGATCTGAAACAGGGCTGTTCATTAGACCTTGAAGAATCTGACAAAAATGCTGAATGCTGCCGATTATTCTATCAAAGACGATGAACAATGTGATATCCATAGAAAGAAGGTCTTCATTGTCGAACAACAACTCAGACCACATCTCTTTGGGGCTTTCTAGGTATTTTGATCGATCGCATATCGACGCAATACTCTTCATCAACGACTCATCAGCTAAGGCTAGCTGACAAATCAGATTGCTTGACATGAGAACGGCTTTTGAGTTGATATCATCCACGGCTGTCGGTTTTGTCTCCGAATCCATAAAGTTGTGGGCGACTACAACCCTGGAACCCAAATATTCGGGGGCTTTCAGCTTTCCTTTTCGAATGTTCAGTATAAAGTTGGCCGCCAGAAGAGTCTTTCCAGTTCCAGCTTCACCCTGAAGGCCTAGAATTCGGTCTTTGCTGTCGTTACCGTTCAGCCATGAGGTGAACTTGGCATCTTGGAAAAGCCACTCGCCGGTATCCTGAAGGATACTCGACTTGTATCTGTTCCAAATCTCATCCCAAGGATTCGTTGAGGCATCCTCCAGGATGTCTTGTCCGCAATTCAAAGTCGTGAAAATACTCTGCTTCCATACTTTGATATCCTTCTCTTTCCTCAGCATACTTTTGTCCTCCATGAGGCTAGCATGCATTTTGCGGGTGAGTGATAATCCGTCTCTTGAATTCTCCGCCGCCTCAATACTTGACTTCCAAGTTTGGGCAGCAACTAGCCCTCGCTCTTTATCAACCAGCCCGCTCATGCTCGCCAGAAGACCTTGGACGCCGTCGTCGTTGAGAAACAGTTGTTTCATGAAGGCCGCCAGCTTGTGTCGCTTCTGTCTCAGTTTCAGACAGCGATCGCATATCTCGACGAAGATTTGGAGGTGTAAACAGGCGACCATCGTTAGCTTAGAATCCATTCCACCTTGTGCGTAAATGCTCAAGCGATCCATGAATTCAATGCATTTCTCGAGAAGAGAGGTCAGACTGTCGAAAATGCCCTCATAGCCCTGCCAAGCCTGAATGACAAACGACAGAGCATTATAGCAAGTGCTAGCTGGCGCGAATACCTACACAGCGATCGATTAGCATTGATACTGGTGTTTGACGCGTCCGGGCCCTGAGGGTTGCCTAGGTCGGTCCAGTGCTCACCGTTGAAACACCCGTCGTTACAATGCCTCCCACGGTCTGGATACATTGCAGTGTTCTTTGGAACACGTTCCTGACCTGGCCGTACTTCTCTGCTTCCTTCTTGTTGCTTGCCTGAGTTTGATTCAGGGAAGAAATGACGCTCTCAATGGTCAGATCCTTCTCCAGCATCGATTCATCCCCGCCCGCCATCTGCAAGACTCGGCTCTCGACTTGCTTCCATACTTGGCCAATTTCTCGGCTGACTTCTGAATCTATGGCGGCATTGGCGGGCAGCGTCATCGTGTTCTATGAGGCGGAATAGACTCGATTCGGTTTATTGC
Organism: Clonostachys rosea; assembly: GCA_026958235.1. Classification (NCBI taxonomy): domain Eukaryota; kingdom Fungi; phylum Ascomycota; class Sordariomycetes; order Hypocreales; family Bionectriaceae; genus Clonostachys; species Clonostachys rosea. Next base: position 996,458 of record CP110204.1, read on the forward strand.
GTTGATGCCAGGCGGGGAAGTAAGATGTCAGAGTTAATCATTCCAAAAGCGGTGGCGGGAAGAAACTAGTTCTTTGCTGCATGCCAGCAAATGGCTTACACCCCCTGCTTCTTAGTTTGCGTGGAGTGTTTCCAGTCGACATCCCTGCCAAGTGGTTGTCAGAAAAATAGCGACTGCAAAGTCACCTCGACAGAATTATTGTGGCAGTCAAGTCGCATAATAATGCTTCCTATTGTGTTATGATACATAATACTATCTAAAAATTACTCAATGATTTAAATTATTGCATCGCGACATGAAGTTTGGGAAGGAAGGAAGGTACACTGCTCTTTTCAACCTCCAGACACTCATATAAAAAGCTGGACAGTCCTCCTATTTGCAGCTTTTTGTTTCATTCTTCCTTCTACCTAATTCAAGACTGCGTATTTCTTGCCGGCTTTTCTCTCACCCCCTGTATCTTCTTTGTCCCTGGTACGTTCTTTCGTTCTTTCGTTTTATCGTTCCAATTCCTAGATGGTGCATTTCCTACTGGATTTTCTCTCGTAGAACTACTAGTTCACCATAAAAGCACATCCCTTACAAAATTATGAACGTAAACCATGATACCACTTCCTAGACTCTCTCTATAGCCAAAGAGTGGTATAGATATAAAAGAATTCTACTCATCTTCCTCCAAATCTTCCTCCAAAATAGCCGCCTCCTGCTCGTCTTCTTGGACATCGGTTGATGGCCATGGAGGAACGACAACGCTGACGTGGATTGTCGAAGAATTATCAGGGCTTCCGTACGCGTGATGTCCCGTTGGTCTCGCTACGCGCCAAGTGCCACGGGCTCCATGGCGATGTACGGAGTCGCGTCGAACGCAAAATTGATCAGATTCTCCTCACCTTCAAATGGAGCAGCAATTGTTTGAGCGGTTTGCAATGTTGCAGGGGTCAAAGACCGATAAAATGTCATGAATCTCCACTCCATTCTGCTGCACATGTTTAGGGGTGTTTGGGTGTGTTCTGGCTTAGCGATGGTTTGTGGTTTTCCCATTTATTCGTAAGTAAGGTATGCTTGTGGCGGAAAATGTACAAGGCCAGTTGAGGGCCGAGTAACAGACACAAACCAAAACGTCAGTACAACTGTTATCGCGGATACAATCCCAAAGAAGACACCCAGTTTGTCTGGACTCTACTTTTCTCTTTGAGACACTGCACAGGTCGCAAAGAGTCTCTCTCCGCCGCGCATTCATACGCAATAAGTCGGAATCAACCACAAACCAAAATATTGAATCGAACGGAGGGGGCCTTCCTTTCTGATGATAGTCTTGACATCTACAAATGTATCCTTGATAGTTTTCACGTTCTTTTCGAATGTTCTTCGTCGAGGGACAGGCTGGGTCTGTCTTGGTCGGGTTATCCAAGGTGTCTTTTGTTCGAGATAATTAACTTCTAGCGTCACAATGTGCTTGTCTCCAAACCAAACTCGTCGTGGGAAACCATTCATTTCATATCCAACATATTCGATTCCCTTGAACAACTGGAACAAGTTCGTTGCCTTACGCCAATTCACAATGGCATCTTCAGAATTTCGTGTTTGATGAAGCCGAGGCCAGCTGTAGTTGGGATGCTGTAGGCGGAGTAAAAGCCACTTGCGCTGGGTTTTATCGTGCTGTTCGATGTATGTCCCCAGACGAGATGCTGAATCAAAGTTCTCAAATGGTCTGATTTTATGCATTACCTCGAAGACAAGATCGCATAGGAACTTGTTCTCTTTGGCACTCAATGGCTCCAAACTATGATGTCATTGACGCGGTCGCGTCACGGTCCTTATCGCGATGCGATACGAAGTTTGGGAAGGAAGAAAGTGCACCTTCCTAATTTCGTTCATTCCTTCTTCGTCGTCTTGGATGGTGCGTTTCTTGCCGGTTTTTCTTTCCCTCTGCGTCTTCTTTCGTTCCTGCCCCGTTTGTCGAGATGGAGTCTCTCCCCCTGCGAGGCACTGAAGCCTCAATTTATATAATCCCGGAGCCCGATTTTTCCATCGATCCCGACGCGCCCGGTTCCGAATGGCCGGACGTAGAGTTGCCGCCTGGGTACTGGCAGGCCCATGGTTGGGGAGAAGAAGAAGAGGAAGAGGAAGAGGAAGAGGAAGAGGAAGAGGAAGAGGAAGAAGTCAATTGTTAGTCTCAATTCCAAACGTGATGATCCTTCTATTACCACGGGGTCAATGTTCCAGCACTTGTTTCAGAGGATTACTTGTCAAATAGGTTGGATCTGCTAACGTATGGTAACAGTGGACGAAATTTGGGCGGCTGCGGCCGTGAACTTCGAGGTGGCGGAGCGTCTGGCCCGTTTGTCCCTGCAGGTAGATCGACTATACTCCCATTTACCCAGCTCCACCATCAATTGGTCAGTTGAGGGTGACTATGTTTGTCGGGTTGAGGAGTGCCCTGAATATGGGACCCGCTATATCAATGTGGCCGCGCTGAGGAGACATTTGCTTAGCCAGGGGCATCAGGTATGATCCATTACAGTATTTAAAAGCGTTATATGAACATTTGTCTAGGAACTTGAGCAGCATCTCGCCTCGCAGCGTTTTACAACCCCGGCCCCCGATCCATAACCCACGGTGCCTCCCCCACGACCGACGAAGCGGCCTGCCTGATCAGTACAGCAAAGGAGGCTGTGCCGCGGAGGGAAAATGCTTGTGCCTTGTCCTCCAAGCACACCGCCAACTCGGTAGATGCCATCCAGAAGCCTCACGAGCACAAATTTCTGATCGCGATTAGCACTTTTGTCACCAATGAGAAGATCATATCGCAGCCTACCCGAATCAGGCTACAAACGTTAGCTCTCGCGCCGGTACCTACCACGGCCCCGTTGTGTGAAGTTCAGCCTGTTCGGTTCCTATCTAGGTCTCCATGAATCTCGATTTTGAGACGCTATTCCCAATTTTCCGGAGTACTGAGAGTCTTTGGAATGTATAACGACCTATTGTTTGTTAGAACCTGGGCTTCGTCATCCGAGTATCATGACGACATGGAGCGTTAATATTCGACATGGGAATTCCTCCAAGCAGTTCCTTGTCTTGGGGTTGCACCGCCAAATCGTTAGTCAAATGAAGGTTTCAACATCAAATAATTCAATTAATTACCACGTAATGATAGGTTTTACAACGTCGCCACTCCCCATAGATGAGACTGCACCGCTGAAATCTTGGTAATCGAAGAGTTTGATCAGCTTCTCGACAGGGAAAATGCCATCCTTCCACCACTGAATCATCTCAGGGATATACTTCTCGGTCCTAGAGTGACCCTGTACAGCCCCGAAATACTGCTTTCCGCTGACCATGAAGCTCTGCATGTGAAGCGATATGTTTGAATCAGGCATGCCAGTCCCAACCTGAATAATCTTGCCCATGTACCGAGTGCCATCGATCTGAGCAGCTAGGAGTGGCGGGTAAGCGCTCGTATCGATGGAAATCGTTGACCCAAGCCCTTCAGCGGCCTCCTTGATCTTCTCAGTCACCTGCTCCATCAATAATCCAGTCGTGTTGATGACGTGAGTTGCGCCGAGTGACTTGGCAAGCTCAAGGCGAGCCTCGACACGGTCGATCCCAATAATGGCCTTGCATTTTCTCTCCTTTGCTGCCATCACAGCTGCCAACCCCACGCCGCCCATTCCCGCGATCGTGACGCAGTCGTCAGGCCCTGCCTTGGCTACATTGACGATCGTGCCGCTGCCAGTTTGGAGTCCGCAGCCTAGAGGGGCCAATGTCTTCAAGTCGTCCCTGGTCAGCCCCAGGCCGGATACATTGACAACACACTTGTCGCTGACGACAGAATGGCGGGCAAGACTGGACTGTCCGAAGAAGCGACCGCCAATCCCGTCAGAGAAGACAGGCTCCCCCATGAAGTTGATCTCAAAGAAGTTTGTGCAGTGCGAGGGTGGTCCGGTCTTGCAAACATGGCATTCGCCGCAGTAAGAGAATGATAGGAGGACGGGGTCGCCCTCTTTGGCTTTTGTTACCTCACTGCCAACTTTTACCACATAGCCGGAGCCTATTAATTCTGTTAAAACCTTACAACGCTCTCGAATCCGCTGGTGACATGGTGTCCGCACACCCGTGTGAGAAGGGGAGTCACGCACCTTCGTGGCCAAGAACTCGGGGGTAAAAGACGGCTGGAACTCCCTTATCATCTGGGGTGTTCCCGCAGTGTAGATCAGTGTGGCAGATGCCAGACGCCACCATCTCGATTAGCAACTCGTCAGGCTTGAGATCCCGCAAGGTCACGGGCTCAATTGCCCATTTTCCCTCAGAGAAGGGACCTCGAGCAACTATGGCCTCTGATTTGAAAGACATTTCTGCGAGCAATGAATTGTGCCAGCTAGCATCAAGCGCCCTTTCCAACTGCTTTCCGTGCCAGGAGTATGATAAGGGATATTTCGTACCAAACGCGAGATAGGTTTGGTTTCCCCAGGGCCCTCTACGTCGGGAAGACCAGCGAGCGTTAGAAAGACCGGGGCATTCAACGAAAGGCAAGGAGCTAGGGTAGATGTCCAGAAGCAAGGCTAAGAGTTGAGGCAAGCAGATATACAACCACTCGATACCTCAATCTGGCAACGATAAGAGGGGGGCGTGTGCTTATGTTCTCAATATCGTTTTAGAAATGCCTCCCGACTATTCTCACTGTCGTGAAGAGGAGTGCATCATCGTGCTGATAAGATATTGCGTCTTGATTGGTGCCCGCAATGCCCAGTCGCACCCCTCAACCCCTGAACTTCTCTCATACGGGGCAAACATGAGAAGATCCACCAGACGATAAGGGCTCAAGTAAGAGATAGCCCCCAGGGCAGCAATTTAACACGCCCCGTTGAAGTTGGCAGAAGAATTTAGTTCAGAGAGTGAAACAGCGTTATTTGCGCAGAGTGATCAAAATAGGTATCAGGCAGTTTCATGAGTGAAGACTACATATATTGATTATGAGAGATAGACACGCTTTTATGTTGACCATTCTTGTTGGCCTCATAATATGCCAACTCATATTCATACTCTCTCACTGGGAGATAAAAGCTGTGATGAGGTAACTAAGAGGGAGGGAAGTGGGACGGGCAAAGGGCACAACAAAGGACAGTGAATAAGAGCCGGCCCTTGGGACCCTCGATATAAGCGAAAAGTTATGGGAGAGAACCATAGATATGTTGATCACTTCAGTAGGCTGTTTTCTACCATTCAAAAAGATGTGTCAATAATTTGGATAACCAGGAACTGAAAGAGAACATCATCGGATCTAATATTGCTGCTACCCCGGGTCTGGACCAACTCTACTAGCAATGGCCGGAGGGGTCGAAGGGGGAGCACTCAGCTTTATAAGGGTTCCGCTCGGTTACACGGGTTCATCTGGAATACCGCTGAGTTGTTTAGGGAGTGGTCCGAGCTCCTTGGCCCGCGATCGAGGAAGGGAACGGCAGGCTAGACCAATTGCAGAGTCTCGTAGTGATGAAGAAAGGCAAACCAAATCGCCCCGCTGGCTCTTGGGTTCGTTGCCAGATCCGGGGGAGTGGTTCTTCTACTGCGCTACCATCCAAGCCACTCTGTTCAGAGAACCTTGATTTCTTTGGTACGAGATCAGTCTACTAGAATATGAGTCTGTAGCCGGGGGTCTAAGGTAGATCGAAATTCATTAAGGCTCATGTGAAACACAACGGATCCGATTGAAAGGAACCTCTTCTCATCTCGCTCAACCTCATGATTCAACAGTCACGGTCCTGAACTAATTTATAATCCCCGCCCCCAAAGATTTCCGGGCGTTAAACTTAGGAAATTTTGACTGGTGCAGGTTGGAAGCCATCATTCCTCCCGCTACTGGTGAGGTGTAAGCTGGAAGCGAACATTCCAGAGGGCTGGCTTTTGTGGATATTTGACCAGAACGGCGGGTATAGATCGAACTCTACCGTTGCAACTGCATCTACAAGAGCCTGCACGTCCCATTCATGCTTCTTATCTTGTCAAGATTCACGCCAAGCAGGGACTTGGCTGCACCGATGGAAGTTGACTCTCACCCACGGCCCGGGACCGTATTGTCCTACCTTGAAGGAAAATGCTCATCAAGCTGTCAGGAGGAGCTCTTATGGTATGAATCCCATTGTTGAGTTCCAACGCGCGTACTAATTTCAGATTAGGGCATCGAGTGGGCTTTAATCGGCATAGCTTTCCTCCTGGGCCTCGCTCGCCTCGATTTACGCTTTCATCATCACCAATCAGGTTTCATCCTTAGGGACATATTCTACTTTTCCGCTCTTACCGTCGGACTTGTCAATACTTCCATTGACACCGCCTTATGGACCAGCGGAATTGAACTATATGAGGAAACCAATGATACATGGAGCGGCCCAGAGGATCTGATGGTCCGGGCTCTCAAAGTGGGTGCCCAGCAGCTTAACGATTGATCATAGAAAGACGATACTAATGGTTGAGTGAACTAAGATAATTTTTGTCTCGTATTTGACCTTTTATCTCCAGCTATACCTGACCAAAGCTACGCTCATTACCCTCTATTTCGAAATTTTCGGACAGCGCTCGCGGAGAACCCGGATCTCGTTATATATCCTTACAGGCTTTTGTATGAGTGGATTCATCATCACTATCTTCCTCTTATTATTCGCTGACCCCTTTGGATCCACCTGGTATGCCCTTTCCGTCCGTCCTTGGCTGAGCGGTAGTTACTAATGGCAACGGCATTATGTATAGGTCTATGGATGCTGCACAACGTGATGAGGATCGTCAATTCAAGAAAGATATTGTGGCATGGGCTTTTCATTTCATCACAGACATTGGCAGTATGTATTCGCTTCTGATAAGACGTTTAGGAACCACAGGGCATCCGAGCTAAGCTCTATAACAGTTTTCATCCTACCGATCGTCTGCATTAGCCGGCTACAGATGTCCAGAGCACAGAAGGTCAGCGCAGGCCTTACCTTTGGCCTTGGATTTATTAATATCAGTATCACCATTATAAGATGGTTCCTCGTACATTCGCCGGTTTCTCCACCAAGTACCTACGCTGTTGATCGTAAGTTGCACTTCCTCAACCAAGATCGAGGCTAACACCAGAACATAGAGGCTCTTTTCATGACAGATGCGCATACCTGTCTCATAATCTCCATCCTACCTTCACTCCGACTCTATTTGAGAATATTCCGAGCCGAAAATGCTACGTCGCGTGATGAGGGCACTGAAACCCGGTCGAAAGCAAGAAAAGAAACCTCGACATATCAGGAGATATCCCATCCTCAAACAAATGGGTGACATGGCCAGAACCACTAGTGTATTCGGGGTTGAACTTCGAATTTTTCGTTGAAATATACGAAGCCTAGTTTGTTCTTGAGCGAATTATATCTCGGTTTGGCTACATATGGATGACCTAGGTCTTGACTGAGCTATCAATGTGGCCACCGAAGAGAATCAACCCATCCCGGGTTAAGGGCCACTGGCTCCTTATAACAATGTCGATGGCACCGATGGTGCAAAGAGTCGGCATAGATGTCCCGCGCCATTAGACGAACCGGACTGTTCCTCAGTCCACATTGGACTCTGGGACCCCTTCGTCTGCATATTACCGTAGACGGTAGCCAGTGCATACAAGGACGCGGTGAAACATCGCCATTGTCCACCCTGGTTTCATAGTGAACTCCAGCTACAGCATTCCCAATGCTGATCCAAGTCTTTGTTTTTACGGCCATGTATACGTTAGGCCAAATAATAGCATAGAGGGAGCACCGGCTTTGTGTGTTTATGAGCAGAACCTGTGGGTTTCCTTTGGGAAAAAAGGGACAAATGCCGCCCAAGGTGAGAGATCAAGGTGATCTATACACCACTGGCATTGTACACATGCCGTACTTCTTTTACCCATCGTCCAACCAGAAAAAGAAAAAGCCAAAAAAAATTAAACAGAAAATTTGACAATTATTTTCAAGAGCTCAGTTGTCAATCTCGATGTGGTGTTGATACGACAGGGGTGTCCCTAGGAGGCTCGAGGGCGTGTTATCTCGAGATAAGACGACTCAAGCCAAGCTAAGGTGTGGATGAAAGAAAGAATCCACATTCGTGCTCTATCTTATCTAGAACATCATATGAAATCACTTATTGACAAATCTCATCCTTGAGTTGGCTTTTCCCTCAGCAGTGGCCGAAGTTTCAGATACAGACCGTGAGATGGTTTGATTGTGATGACCTCCCTCGGTAAAACCTTTGCTCGTTCCATCGCCAAATCCCACATGGGTAGAATCTTGGAGGAGTGCGATCGCTAGACAGTGATTTCGCAGCTTAGTTAGGGCGAGGATACAAATAGGTTATTCTAGAGATGTAATAGAGTGTGATTTGATCCACCTTATACGTCAGCAGGAAATTACACTCGTAGTTCAACGACGAATTATAGAAGGAGTAGAAGTAAGTGAGAGAGCTTTGCAGGTTATCCGGCGTTACAACAAGCAAGATTGTAAATCATCTCACTTCATCCTTTTTTTTACTTATTGTCTTGTCTCCGTTGTTCCTCAGAAGCGGTATATCTGATCACAATGGATACACTTCATCGAAATCGAGAAGCAAATTCATCATTATAGACTTAAAACCATCTAGCTTGTTCCCTCCCTGATCCCCACGCCCGTCCGTCCCTAAGACCTAACGTTAAGACTTGGGGGGCACTTCCGACAAAGATTCAGTGGACAGGCATATGGTAGGCAAATTCTGTGCCAAAGAAAAGCCCTCGCCATTATTCTCCAAGTCTACTCCCTGGCCCCCACTCATAAGAATGCAGGGCGAGAGAGATAGTGGAGAGTAACATGATTCGTCGTTTGACTCCTCGTGAGATCGAGAGGGTGTTCCAAACATGTTTTCCCGTAGAGCAGGTCTTCCTCTCGGCCGTTCCTTCTTAGGAATAGGACTGAGCGAAAGATCAGACTGAGCCTGGTATGAGGATCTCTCAGTGGGCATAGTACGGGCACGTTGTCTCGATGGACTTGGCTGTCTCTCTCCACTCCTGTTATCGTTCCCAGATCCACCGCTTTCATCAGAGTAGCTAATGTTTCTGGAACTTGAACGAGGTATAGCAGTCACATTGCCGTCTTGATCTTTGGGAGGATCATATATCTCCTTTATATCCTGCAGATTGTTACTTCTAAATTTCTCACCGGGAACTTCGGGCCAATTAAGCACTGATCCACGATGAAAATCAGAGTCACTAAGCCGTTCGTGGGCGGCAGTGCCCAACGAGTTGCTAAAGGCAAGCATCAATTTGGCGAACTTCTGCCTGCCAGCGTTTCCCACATTTGTACCATTCTCTTGGCTCGGTATTGTTTCATTAGGATCGCCAGGATGATCTGTGTTTCCTGTGGCAAGCCTCTCTGGGTCAAAGCTTTTGGAGCCAGGCTGTGGCGTGGTAGTTTGGGGGCTAGGCTGTGGAGTGACAGAAGCATCTCGCGATGCATTCGGGTTGCCAGACCAGTCAGCTCGGCAACCTTCTCCTTCTCCTTAAGGTCTTCAACGTCCTCCGCCAGGAGAAGATAAAGCGAACCCAACAATGCGAGACCAACTCCTACAATGGAGCCCCATTGACCTGTGAAAACAAATCAGTGAGCCGAAATTACTTGGTTCTTCCTCACTGCAAAATGGTGACAAGTAACAGATAGCTTACCAATGGCAGCCATTGGCTCAATCTCGTAGCTAACCTGACGGCTGAAGAAATTCATTTCCCCAACAACAAGGATGGCAAAGCCTGCCCCTCCAAATACCGGAACCACGGCCATGCTCAGGTAGAATCGGACGTTCTCGTTGACATCCTTCATCCTTCTTTTTGTTGCCCCATTCGTGCCTGATATTGGTTCGTCAATGCTTCTATCTTCTTGATCGCCGAGTTTGCGAGATTGTGATTTCCAGTTAATCTCAAGAATCTTATCCGCCATCGATATAAGCCACAGAATCGCGTGGACGCAGCATGCAGCCGACAACAGCGTGCCGGCGCCGAATGTGAACACGCTCGGCGCTGGGATGATGTATACATTCTTGGCCGAGCCACCCCGCATGGGAGAGAATGGGCCGTCTTTCTCAGAGCAAGCCAGGCCGCAACTTGGGGGGTCTCCGTAGGGGAACTTCGAAGCGTGGGGCGAAAGAGGGTTTCCGGCATTGTCGAGTGGGCAACTGAAGGTTTGGGTGCGATAGAACGTGACGGTTAAGCTAAGTAAACCTACACTCAGAGTCAGAACACATCTCATTGCCTCATTTACCGTAAAGGACACCGAAAAAGATTTACCAGCAAGAAGAAGGCCCACCCATACGAAGATGGCGTTTCTGCCAGGATCGTACAGATAGGTGCGTGACAACCGGACAGTAATAGGGGCGACAACTACCCCTATCGAGCAATACTGAAAAGCCCCATAGATGTCCATATCTACCGCTTCTATTATCATGTTAGCCGAGAAGTTGACTCTAACGATGTCTTGTAGCCGTCTCACTTTCACGATGGAGGGCAGCCAGGGCAATGGCGTGCACCGCAGCTATCGTTGGTAGCAAAAGAGCCGCAGCTAAGCAGGCGTCCTTGATCCAGTTTGCTTTCCTAGCTAGTACACATGCGGCGATGAGAAGATAGAACCTGTGTCTCAAGCCATTTCGCGGTTAACATCAGGGCTGGTGTGTTGCATGTGGGGATTGAATCAATTTCTGCAAGACTCACAGGATCCTCGACCCAGACCCATATTGGCTGGAGACTGGCCATGCACAAATGACTTGCAGAGCCCCACCAGAATTGTCGGTGTCGTTTCGAGGTTCAAGAACTCGTGACAGGTCGTATGCGGAGTTGTCTGCCAGAGGCAATGGCGCCATGATGCTTTAGGCTTGGCCAGAGGAAACCTCGAGGCCCGACTGCTCCTGCGTCGAATGATGATATTGGTTACAAACTAATGGATAAAGGGTTTGATTTAAGGTAGATATCATCACTTGGGAACATGTAGGACTTCTTAGAAAGTAGATAAATCTGCATCCAAATATTTTAAGGTGAGAATTGTAAAAAGAAACTGTCCAGGCCCGTGAGGCTCTCTAATCTGCCAGAGAGTTTGGGCCTCATCCTCTGCGACATCCTTGAAGTGAACTTTGGTAATGGTGGGTGGGATGGAGGGCAACACAGACTGACCACGGGGTTGCAGAGCAGGGCTGAGGATCGCCTCAGGGCCTCACCATTCGAGAAAGTCGGAATGTGGCAACAAGTGACAGGGTTTCTCTCGGGTCGTGCCCGGGCTATACGGCGCCCTGGGCGGTGCCCAAGCATGTCTAAGCCGCGTGAGACAGGTTAGGCTTCCACCATTCCCATCATTTCGATTGGGGGGATGTCTCCAAGTATCTGGGTCCCTGGGGACTACAGCATGGCGGTAAGCGTCAGGAGAGTCAGTCAAGAGGATGTACAGTCTATCGATCCCCTTTGGGCGCGTAAAGGCTGCATAAAGTGAAAGAAATAGTACACCCGCATTGGCAGGGCGAAAATGGAGCATTAGAGCTCTGGAACTTGTGTATTTCTCACATAAGCAGAATGCAAGGGAGGCAATGGCCCAATCAGTTCATCTCAGAAGCCGGAGTACTTGATTGATGTGGCCAGATGCATGCAGACGAGAACCGACATATAATCGTTGATGTAACTTTAGTGACTGCAAAGAGGGGTAAATTTGGCAGTTTCAATTCAACCCAAGAGAAGGACTTCACAGTTCAAAGAGACGGATAATGATCCAAGAAGCAAGATGAAGCAAGATCTCGATACAGGTAAAATCAGGGAGTGGCGATCAATCGTCACCCTTGTTGTTTTTGTTCTCACCAGTAAGTCTCCTCAATCCAGGAGCTCTCAAATAGACGTTAACTCTTTAATGGCTCATTCAAGATATCAATGTTCTTTTCCCTTTCCATGTTCCAGTATATGTTCCAAAAAGCCTCTACAATGGCTTCTTACACGCATTAAACAACCTTCGAGTCATTTCAACAAGAGATGCGCCCAAGGACAACAGCAAGTCATTTGTGAAACTGAGAGCCCCGATGAATATGGTCACTGCGCCTCTAATCGCGGACCTATTCCTACTTGCCATCGGGGCAATTGGGCGACGCGAGATCCACGATGGAACCATCGGTACCGATAACATCGATCCCCTGGACATCATGGTCTTCTTCATCACCCTGGCTTACATTGCTATATCAATCGATGCGTCTGGCCTTATTCGATATCTGGCGTTCAGGGTCCTCAAATGGGGTGGTAAAGCCGGGCCTCGACTATTCTGCTACCTCTATACGTTCTTCTTTATCTTAGGAAGTTTTATTGGAAATGATCCTATTATCCCCTCTGGAACGGCATTCTTGGCTTACATGACCCGAGTTTCGCGTAACATAGTGCACCCGCGTGCGTGGATTTATACCCAATTTGCAGTCGCCAATATTGCATCAGCAATCCTCGTCTCTTCAAATCCAACGAATCTCGTACTCGCTGGCGCCTTCAATATTAAATTCATCGCCTACACGGCGAACATGGTGGTACCAGTGGTCATTACTGGCGTCATCCTTTTGCCTTTCTTGGTCTATATCATCTTCGAGGATGATGCATTAATCACTACTTCAATTGAAATCCACGACCTTCCTGACGATGTGAAAGGCAAAAAGCCAGTCAATCCAAATATCCCTTTCGCCAGAGGCCATATTGATGACGATGGAGCTGATTTGGCTAATAACGAGGAAGGAAAACTTCTTTCCTTGGAGGAGATCATGAACCCCTTCCTCGACAAAGGAGGCGCAGCATTCGGTGCGGTTATCATGGCAGCTACTTTGGCTACGGTATTAGCTTTGAATGCTGCGAGCACTAAAACAGGGAAACATCCCGTGTGCTATGTTACCGCTCCAGCTGCATTTGTCATGTTTTGCTGGGATATTGCCTCGGGCTGGTCTCATAGAAAGGAGACACGCAACATCGCCCGCAATGGCAGGAAAGATGTCGAGACCACAAGGGCCGAAAGGGCTTTTCAAGAAGAGGAATTTAGACGAGCCTCCTTGGCCCATGGCGCCCTGCAGAAATCTGCTGTAGTTGATTCTTCAACTTCATCCTCTGACCAGACCAATCTTTGCCAGAGTCAAGATGAGGTTCTTCGGAGTAAGGAAACACTACGAGAGAAAGGCACTGCCACTGGAGTCACCTCCAAGGGGATTGATCCCGCATATCAATCCGAAAAGCAGAAGGATCCCACCGAGATCTGGAACTCGGCGCCACATGCGGCTCAGAATAAGGATCGCTCTAATGAAGTGGTTTTGAGCACCGTCAGGGAGGGAGTTTTAACCTCTCCAACTGATCTCGAAATGAGCAATATACCCAGGACTTTGCAAGCCACAGTTGAGAGGGATCATCCTAGGCCGACAACTCTCGTTTCCATTGCCCAAGATGTATTCCGATGGCTACAAGAAACATTCCCCACCGCTACAGCTGTATTAGTACATTTACCCTTCGCACTCATTCCCTTTGCCTTCTGCATGTTTATCCTTGTGCAGGCTCTTGTCACGAAAGGGTGGGTTCCTGTGTTTGCCTACGGCTGGGACCATTGGGTACAGAATACCGGCACGGTTGGGGCGATTGGAGGCATGGCCTTTCTCTCTGTTATCCTTTGCAATGTGAGCTTCCTGTGTCCATCTTCCTCATTAACTCGATGATGCTGACTCAGATCCCAGTTTGCGGGGACAAATATAGGGACCACGATTCTACTTTCGCGGGTCATACAGGCATGGGAAGAGATCCATCGACAGCCAAATGCTAGCTCAATAAGTGACCGCACATTCTGGGCAACGGTTTACGCGATGGCGCTGGGCGTGAATTATGGTGCTTTCAGCACTTCTTTCAGCGCCTCCCTGGCTGGGCTTCTCTGGAGAGACATTCTCTTCAGGAAACATATTCGTGTTCGGAGCCTGGATTTTGCGCGTGTTAACCTTCCTATCATTGCCATCGCCATGATTGTTGGCTGCACTGTTCTAGTTGCGGAGGTTTATATTATCAGGACTAATGGGCCCTACGATGCATGATTCAATAGACTTATTTTATCCTACATATAGGTATTAACAGTAACATGCTACTGGAATTTAAGTGGCTGCATATTCTCGACCGTGAGTTCTCTCGCCTTGGAAGATCTAGAGCACTTCCAAGAATCTGTCGATATCTATATTATCATGGGAAGACAAGCCCATGCATAGTATTGGAAATTGCTGAGTAACAGCTTCGATGAAATATGATCTTCCATCTCTAATTGTCTATTTTCAATATTAATTGGCCAGAAAGTCCGCAACTCTACAAATGTTGGCGGGCGTCTTCCGTGATTTAGACTTGGGGCTTACCCCGGATCACTCCAATTAACATGCCTTTTTTCGCCTGTCTACCTCATCAGTGGGGTAGCGTGAAAGCATGAGAATGAAATGCAATGGACTGGCCCCTGTCCGGCCAAGCAACCGCCGAGGCAGATGGGCAGATGGCTGAAACAGAATGGCATGAGATAACCCCTATACCCACAGTCAATCTACCTATATTCCCCGCTGTAGTCGGCTGTTTAAGTCTATCACAACTCCTGAAGTCCTAACATCTCATTCAATTTCGCCTCACATCAAGCTACGCGGCAAACTTTGGCTCATTTCTAGCCAACAATAGATCAGACGCTGTAGAAATCACTGGTCAGCCATAATTTGAGTCACCATGAACTCACCCGGCTGGGATGCTCTCCATTCCCTTCAAAGAGCCATCACCTCTCCCCTATTGAATGGCCCAATACTCGCTGCCCTCAAACTTCGCGCCCGGTTCTGTCCGTCACCTTTTGCAAACCCTTGCTGGGCGCTTCCCTTGGCTACACGTATCCCCCGCTCTTGTGGACTCACCGCAGTTCGTCTGGATACTCAAAGCGCTGTTCCTGTTTGGCGTCATTGACAGACTCAACAAGGTTGCGAGTTCCATCGCCGCCAACAACTTCCGCCTGACTGCTGCCACCGGCTGGGACTGGCCGAGTGAAGTCGCCGTCGCCACGGGTGGCTCCGGTGGAATTGGCAGGCACATTCGTGAACAGCTTGCTGCCGCTGGCGTCCGAGTTGCTGTTCTCGATGTCCAGGAGCTTCCAAAAGCTCTGGAAAGTAATCCCCGAATCCGCCACTACAGCTGCGATATCACCTCTGAAGATTCCATCGCTGCTGCCGCCGCTGGCATCCGTAAGGACTTTGGACATCCATCAATTCTTGTGAACAATGCCGGGTACACACGGCCGGCCCCCATCCTGCAAACTCCTCCCTCTGTAGTACGCACGGTGTTTGGTGTCAACTCCATCAGTATGTGGCTCACAACACAGGAATTCCTCCCACACATGATCAAGCAGAATAAAGGGCATGTGATGACGGTTGCCAGCACTGTCTCTTTCGTGACGCTCCCAAGTTCAGCCGATTACTGTAGCACCAAAGCCGCAGCGCTTTCATTTCGTGAGGCGCTGAAGGTAGAGCTGCGGAATATATATAAAGTGCCCAGTATTCTAACCTCTATTGTCCACCCTTACTTTGCGCAGACGGCGCTTGTTGAAGACATCAAAGGCGTTCTTGACAGCACGGGCGTGAGAATGCTTCCTGCGGAGAAGGTTGCTGAGCAGATTGTCGGCCAAGTTCTCAGCAAGAAGGGAGGGCAGGTGATGGTTCCCCGGAATATTGGGATCATTTCCAGGTTTAGGGGGCTTCCATTATGGCTACAAGAGATTGTTCGAAATGGGATTGGAATTTCAGCAGCCCGTCATATAACGAAGGATAAGAGTAGCTGAAATGCAGCTCTCTACATCGGAGATTCAATTTATAATTTTGTCTTACAAGGCAGACAGCAAAATTCGATAGCTTTCATTCCGAACAGAAAGAACCTGACCACAATATCAAAGCCATTCCTCGTGTATTGAAAACACCAGAGAAAAAAGGCTCTCCGTTAGTTGACATGATGGCGGGATCTGATACAATACGTATACAACTTTGAGAAATAGTTTAGGTTTGATTAACAACCAATATCTCCATGACAACGTTCAGATGCATTCCTAGACCTCATCGCTGAGAGTAACCAACGTCCATGAATCGTTATGATGGCATACACTAACCTCGGTAACACAAAGGAGCGCTGCGCACTTCCTTTTGGGGTCATTCTTGCGAGCTTCGCTGGCATCGCTACGAGTATCAGCTGAAGCTACGTATCGTGGGAGCCTCGGCGCAACCCTATTTCCCTGCACGAGGATCAATATCCAACTCTCACCATTGCCTTCGCTCAGATCTATGTCACTCGTTTGGACGTGAATAAATGTGAAAGTGCCATTTTCTTGAGAAGCTAAGCCGCACTTATCCTGTGGCCAGCTTCTCTCGAACCTCAACCTTGATTCTACATCGCATCACTCGTATCTTCGTTTACTCTCCAGCGTGGTATTTCCCCCACTTTATCGATTCTATTGCCCATTGTACCAGCTATCAGAATCAGATTCTGTGCGAGCATAAATATTCGCTCTCGTTCTGATAGCACCCACTAAAGAATTGCGCCAAAATAAATCATGCGGCGGTGAGCAGTTTTCGAACAGCCATCTAATAATCCTTGCATGCAAGATGGAGGGCTCGACTACAACGACCTGCTTTGACGTTGTCATTGTTGGCGCGGGAATGTCCGGCATCAACGCTGCCTATCGAGTGCAGAACGAGACATCCGCAGGCACGAACTACGTTATTCTAGAAAGCCGAGACGCTCTTGGGGGGGACATGGGATCTCTTTCGATATCCGGGCCTTCGCTCCGACTCCGACATGTTCACATTCGGGCTGCCCTGGGATCCATGGAACCAGCCCCGGTCAATGGCCAGCGGGCAGGACATAAAGAACTACATGAGCGAAGCCGCCCAGAGATCTGGAATAGCTAGCAAAATCCGCTATGGCCACACCGCCACAGCGGCTAGCTGGAAATCAAAGACGATGAATTGGGAGTTAGAAGTCTCTGTGGCTGGCAAAGACGAGCCTATTATCCTCAAGGCCAAGTTCGCGCTCCTCGGGACTGGCTACTATAATTATAAAACGCCGCTTCAAGCACATATTCCTGGGATCGACAACTTTGGGGGTAAAGTCATCCACCCGCAGTTCTGGCCCAAAGGCTACGACTATCCTGGCAAAAATATTGTCATCATCGGGAGCGGAGCCACAGCCGTGACGCTTGTTCCGTCCGTTGCGGACAAGGCAGAGCGAATCACAATGCTTCAGAGAAGCCCGACATACATCCTCCCATTATTGGACACGCACTTCATCATAAGTTTTCTCTTCGCCGCTCTACCGAAGTCAGTTGCGTCGTCTATTTTGTGGTTCGTGTACCTCTTGGGCAGTGTTCTCTCCAATCTTTTTTGCGAGCTATCACCCGAACTCGCTAAGCTTTTCATCAAAGCGGTCACACTCCGGCAGCTGCCGTCTGAAATCAAATGAGATCTCTCGGTGGGTTTGAAAATAAGTCTATTAATATGTCGATTGTTTTACAGGAGAATATTCCATAGTCACAAGTATGCTGGCGTTTCAAACAAATGCCTGACGCGCTAATGCTGGCGGTCCCATCCAAGCTTTGTTTGGGTTTCCTTCGCGTAGAAGTCGCTTGTCGTCGGGTGGTTCGGATCCCTCTGGTAGTTTACCTCGACGTGGGAGCTCTTTTTGATATTCATGACGCGAGGCGCAATGATGTTTTCTTCGCTGTCTCCGTCGGACGGGGGGATGTCGTCGAGGCGGTAGCTGGGCCCTCGAATGTGGTTCGAACTAGCGATGGGACGGGACCCAGACTGGCCCTTGGAAGGTGTTCGTCCGTCGCTGCTGAAGTCGCTTAGGAATGGCAGGCGCTTGATGAGGGGTCGGAGGGCCGTGAGAGTGGCGGCGAAGATGCTCAGCCCGATCTCGGTCATGGAGAAGATGGTTGCCTCGAGTGTGATTTGGAGAAGCTGTTCGCCTGCAATGCCGCCGCCTTTGCCGGTGAGGTCAGCCGCTTGGACAGCGTACTTGAGTCGGACGATGGTAGCGACGGAGGACCTGCAAGTCTGTTAGTGATAGCTCAGCCTCGTTTAGTTTCCTCAACTAACACTGCACCCAAGCCAAGGACAACTATGATGGTTATCTTGACCTTCCACCTCAACTGGGCCTTCCGAAGCATGAAGACAGGGAGCAACTGTAGGATGTCAGCCATTTTCAAGTTTCGGCCATCGTTTGTCTGTTTGGCAATCAACGTACCGCAAAAAGCCAACTAACAGCCACATCAAATGCAGACAAGACAATCGCCGACTGTCCGATTATCGTCGGCGCAATGCAGGTGCCCACGGACTCGCCCCAGGCTGCGCTCAAAGGCCGACACTGGAGGCCGAAGATGATAGCAATGACCAACGCAACAATTCCCATGACACTCATCGCTACAACGAGGACGATTTGGATCGCCCTCATATCAGCCCCTGAGGACAAGCGATGAAGAACCAAGCCAACACCGACTTTTGAAACCCCAGTCGTCAAAATATAAACAATCGCGGCAATCGTATAGTACTGCGTTTGGAGTCAGCCGTCAGATAGATAGTGTTTGAACAGTTTTGCCAACCTTTGCCGCACTTATCGGATTATGATACGGCTTCACCTCTTCAGCAGGCGCTCCGATACCATAGTGGAGAGCAGCAAATTCCATTGCAACAAACACAATGAATCCGACCTGGAACGCGTGGTAAGTAAACTGGCTCATGATCGCCTAGGAACCATTGAGCTTACCAACGAGAGCGCCAGTGCGGCGTCATCGTAACCGAAAGCCTTCTTAGTCTGCCTTGCCCAGAATCGAAGCCCGACCCCGAGGATGTTGAGTATGAGGAAGGTAATCCCAATGGGCCAGAGCACTTCTCGGGCCTCGGCCATTGTCACGGTTTGGGGCAGTTGGCAGAACTGGTACGCGGTGCTATCCACAAACAAACAGAGAAAAAGAACGGAGAATTCAAATGGATAATTTCAAGGTAAAGAGACGAATAAAAGCGGATGCCCCTTTTTTACTGACTTGGATCTCTTGTCGAGATCAAGGGGTATGATTGATTTCTACATACACGACAAAGATCCCGGCTTGAGGACTTGCAGACCTGGTCCTGGTGGTGAAACTCCTAATCTTGCACGATTCTGAGCTGATCATTGGCAGATATATACCAAGGCGAAGAATCATCCAGCCAAGACTCCCAGCTCCACAGGAAAGTGGGTGGGAGTGGAGGCAATGGTGAACTTCTGACACGAGGCTTGTGATCCTTGTTGATTGGGGACACTCGCCCTCATTCGGCCAAGGTGGGAAGTTTGCACCAGGGGGGAAGAAAACTCAGGACACTTTCTTCCGGGATGTTGGCCACATTCTAATATGTAAAGGGCTACTGCGTTCCCGTCGTGGCGCGCGGATGGTAGCCGGCCTTTATCCATGGTACTCGCATGTTTGGTAGACGCTGTTCAGCTAATGGAGAACTTGTTCAGAGCCAGATGGTCCGACTTAGAGTTGTTAGAGCCGCAATCCCAGCCTTAGCTATCTTGGCTTGATGTCAACAATCTCTTTGCAGTTAGGACTTCAGTGATGTATCTTCTCCACTTATGAACTCTGTACAAACAGTACTCTAATTGACCTGGGGGATCTACAAACCATGGTATTTTGAATGAATTCTATGACAGTAGCAAAGTCCATCTAAGTAGGGTACAGATCTACAACGCCTCTAGCTCAGGGAGCAAATAGCCGGAGGGCTAAGCATCTCTTAACAGGGCCCTAACACGCCAGCCAATCCCTTATAAGGCACACACTGGAGTTCTAGCTGCTTGAGAGAGATGAATCCAGGACTGATTCACTTTGGGAGGCCCTCATTGCGGATAGTTCCACTAGTAAACGGTTCGACGGAGTACTAGTTTTAGGAAAACATGCTCGGTTGATTCCTTTCTAGGCAGCCGCCGGCTCAGGTCGCCGTTTGATGGGGCTTATCCACAGCCATTTCCGTACCCATGCTGCCAATGACCTGACAAGGCTGATATTCCAAAGCCTACAAGTGACCCGTCCCCATGTACGGAGTAGCCCATCAAAGAAGATTGTGCAAAAGATTCAAATATAGAGCATGCTCGGGTAAATCTTGAAACACCGCTTCGTCGGTGTTGTGCCGGCCAGAAGAAGTGGCCATCGTCACGCTGGCCGAAATCCCCTCCTTTCGTAATACCTCGACTACAAGCAAGAAGTTACGATGCTGAACATTCACATACAGGGCCATGCCAAGGGTAACAACCTGCGCCTAGCTAGCGCCAGGCACAAGTAGGGCCATGCCAAGGACGGGACTGTTTGAGAAGGGAAGGTTCACCTCTCCAAAACGTATCCATGTGGCTCCCCGCCATTATGGAGACTCATTATGTATGCGGATAGAGTTCCGTTGGTTTTAGCTCCAAACTGCATATAGATTTGTGCAGGGTCCTTGTTCACCGCCAGAGCCAGGAGATGCATGTACCTATAGCAAGTATGTGATATATCCATCCGCTGGACATTTCACATGGATATCAGCAAGCTCCTCCCCATTCCTCATGGCCATTGCCGCTGATCCAATCTCTCTTAAAAGCTCGGATTCTGTCTCCTTTTCATTTCGAAGATCTGTAGAAATACCCCTGCCATCATTATCCTAGATTTACAACAATGCCAGAGACTACTACCACAAGCAAGCTTCCCTCAGTACCTGAGGAGGTCACTACTGAGTGGCTTTCCAGCGTCCTGAAGCTTCCCATCAAGACTAGCGAGATCACAAAGACCATCCTTAACCAGACTGCATCCAAGGTCTACGTCACTCTCACATACGAAGATGGCCCGGCTGGCAACGACCGCCCTGAGCACGTTTGCCTCAAGGGAGGTACGGCATCCCCACGGCAAGCTCGCCCCCACTGGCAATGCGGTTTGCTAACGATACGGCAGGCTTCAACCCGGAGATGGTAAACATGGAGGGCTACAAGGAGGCCCTCAGAATGGCGTACATGAACGAGATCAACTTCTTCAACATTGTTGCCCCGAGGCTGTCAAATGTCGCCCTCGTAAAGGTGTGGTGGGCCGCCATGAACACAGAGCAGGGCCAGGCCATCTCCATCATGGAGGATCTTAGCCTGGAAAACACTTTTGGCGAGCCGACTGAAGCCTGGTCAGTCGACATGGTCAAGCAGGGAGTTGTCGAGCTGGCCGGTCTCCACGCTTCCACCTGGGGCGCAACCACCGACGACGCTGATTATTCCAGGCTCCAGTCTGCTTATGACTTCGTCATCATGTCGCTTACCGAGAACTGGGACATGATCGTCGGGGAAAACCGCCCACCCTTCCCTGAGAGCATCCGTGACCAGAAGCGTCTCCAGGCTGCGCTGAGCAAGCACCTCAAGACTCACAACCCCAAGTTCCTCGCCGTGACGCACAGTGATCCTCACTGCGGTAACACATGGATCACTAGCGACGGCAAGCCGCGGTTCCTGGACTGGCAGACCGTCCAGCTTGGCTCTGTTTTCCATGACGTTGCCTATTTCATTCTGGGTGCGTTGCCGGTCGAGGAGCGACGGAAGCATGAGTTTGAGATACTTGAGCACTACCTTGAGGCTGTTGCTCGCTTCGGCGGACCCAAGCTCTCGATCAAGGACGAGGAAGTCGTGACCGAGTACAAGAAAAATGCCATGTCTGGTATTGGGTAGGTTCCAATTACTTGTTCGATTCAAATTATTACCTGCAGGAAGCAAACTGACAAGTAATAGCTGGTGCCTCACTCCTTTTGAACTGCAACGCAAAGAGCGTGTCTTCGCCATGTGCGAGAGATATTCTGCGGCTATGGAGGATCATGACATGATGAAGATTATTGAGGCCTTACCTGAGCCGCAAACGAATGGAAAGTCGTAAAGTTCACATAAGATGAAATTCTGTCTCATGAACATATATGATGGACTTGAATATATGAGACTTGAAGAGTCCTACCATCTTCGAACGTTCGTAAATATATCAACCATCAGATGGACCATGAGTGCATGCAGGTCGCCGAAGATTGACATAGTTGAGGATGGGCTTGTCCTTTGGGGCGATAAGGGGACCAAGCTTGTTTGTTCTGTGTGATGTGTGGCACCGGGGCGTCATGACTATATATCCAGGTTTCAGTTTGTAAAGACCCCCAGAACTTATGTAGACATGTGGCGGGCGAAACGGGGGGATGTCACGACCGATTTGGAGTTTTTATAATGAAACAGGGGGCCTCAGCTATTCAATGATTGAAATGATCATCCAGACTTAACTAATTTTGTTCACTTTAACTAACTTCTTTGTATGATGGCTCCTTGGGAACTGTTCCCACCAATCAGGTCAAAATTCCAGGTAGAAGGTCTGTAGAAGAAGCAATGGCCCGGCATTCACCTCACTTCAGCGCCGATAGTATGGTTTAATTAAAGGTTTGAAATCAAATTGCTTTTATGAGACCTCGATGATTGGTAGAGCTATTCACCCATCTCAATGTCTTCCATGTCTTCAGACCTCTCACTTAATGTATCCGCCGAATTAAGCGCGTCAAAGACCCTCTCGTCCAAACCCATGACGTCCGTCGCACCTGATTCTATATCAGTGAGCCAATTGCTAAGTATCTCGCACATCATCGGCTCCCCATAATGTTCCCGACAACTAGTAATGGCTGCGAAAAAATCTCTCTGATGCTGGGTAGACTCGAATATCTCAACCCATTTTGGCTCCAGTCGCCTCATCTCATCCAGAAAATCCTCCCTCAGCCGAGTTAACTCGTATTGTCTATGGTGAGTCCAATAGCGCGGGTCATGATCCCCTTCGTAATAGTCAGCTATGTCTGGCTTATTGTTGTAAGACTCGTCGATGAGGAATTCGGGGAAGTCACATGCCAAAAACAGTGGCATAGTAGATATGTATTCCCAGTCGATGACTGAAGCAATTGAGCCGTCATCATCAACCAAAATATTCTTCTCGTTGAGACCGTGATGGTAGAGCATGGTGGGCTCAGGTTCCGAGGCGGAATGGGGTGGGAAAAAGGCATCCAATAGTGCTCCTAACCTTTGAAGAATAGTGATTGCTTCCACCCCTTCGGGCCCTTGGACAAAACTCCCTGTTCCTTCTTTCAAGCGTATTTGGAGGTCCTCGCTGGCAGATTTCAATAACGAGATTACCCATTCTCGAGAGGTCCAGAAAGGTCCCTGGGGATCGCGTTCGAGGTAGGGGCAGAGATATAGCGGACAGACTCCCGGTCCCAGTCTAAAGGGGAATCCCGGGCTGCCTTCGCCATATGGGTTGAATGAAGTTGGATATGTCTTTTCCTCTAAATTGTCAGGAGGGAGTGCCGGAAACAGGGAGCTGTTACAGTAGTATAGACTTCCCATTCCTCTTAGCTTGTGTTCAAAGGTGGCTGCTGAGAATGCGGCCAGTTGCTTGATGAATCTGCTCTTGCAAGGATAGTCCATATCTGCCCAAACTTGCTCAAGGGGGTTTCCTGAAACTTTCTCCATGATTATCCACTCGTAGCCAACCGCTTGTGAGGGATCATTCATGTGTGCCAAAACTCGAGGAACGGGGAGAGATGTGGTTTTTCTTGCCCATTCCATAGTCGCAATCTCACTTTCTGTCTTCCAACGTCGATACATCGGTAGGCTGAGTCGAAAGATATACTCTTCGCTTTGTGAACTTATAACATAAACCCTGCTGAAGACTCCTTGCGCGAGAAATCTGACAGAGCATAGCTCGTTCAAATTTAGTGCTTGCCGAGCCGCCTGTAATATAGCCTCATAGTTAGGTTCATTCGTCCATTCTGGCCTCGGTCCAAATTGGGTTTCAACCCATTCAACACCGCAGGTGGTCATGGTGGTTTCAAGCGTGCTGGCTTTCCAGTCTAGCTCACTGAGGAGTTGGAATCAGTTAATAGGGAATTGGTATCGATTGGTAAGGAATTGGTATCAGTTGTTGAGGAATTGGTACCAGGTTAAGGAATTTGTATCACTGCAATAGTTGTGTAAATTCACTCCTGGTTGCTGGGAGAAAAAACGATTCTTATACATCTCGAACCAGTATTCCGGGAACTATCAAAATTCCTTAATTAAAGATTTGGGTCGCACATTAATTGAGATGCTAATTCACAGCGCCCTGAGCCCCATCACACTGTCTCGCGAGCCTTTGTTACGATTTGAGTCCCTTGTCTGCCACCTAATTCGTACGACGCGCCACGTTTTGTATTCAGCCTGCCACGTTGTGGGATCACTTGGACTTTGTTCTATTGGTTCATGGAGTTTGACGGAGTTAATAATGGCGTGCATAAACAGGGAAGATGAGTGGCGGAACCAGCACCAAATCAGGCCAACAGTCTGGGCTTGGCTCGCACCAGTTTTCTCAGTGACATTAATTGCGGAGTTTTAGCTCGTTCCTCAGGCAGCCATTGCAGTTGTCATCAGACACTTTGGGCGGAGTTTCACGTGTGAATAAATGCCGGGCGTCATCCCATCTCCAGCCACTCCGGCAACATTGCAAGCACAATCACCCATCAATCAGACTATACAGACATCACCATGGGCATCAGAGCACTCGTGGTCGGCGGCACCGCCGGCATTGGCTACGCGATCGCCAACCGTATCGCATCTGAAGCCAGCTCGTCCGTCATAATAAGCGGTCGCACAAAACCAGTCTCGCTCCCTCACAGCAACGTCGAGTTCCGGGCTCTCGATGCCTCGTCCATGCGCGCCATCAAGCAGTACACGGACCAGTACAAGGCGTCCCAGGAGCCAAAGCTCGACCTGCTCGTCATGAGCCAGGGCATCCTCACCATGGCTGGCCGCACTGAGACCCCAGAGGGCATCGACAACAAGATGGCCCTGCATTTCTACGGCAAGCAGCTCCTCATTCGCGAGCTCGCCCCCGTCCTCAAGGACGACGCCAAGGTTCTCATCGTGCTGGACGGGGCACGGGGCAGCTCGTCCAAGCTGAACTGGGACGATCTGGATCTCAAGAACACCTTCTCTCTCGGCAGGGCTGCCGATCACTGCATCTCCATGACGGATGCCATGGTGCAGGTTCACGCCGCAAAGCTACAGCCCGCTGAGCCGAGCACCAGCCATCGATACTTCTTCCACGCTTACCCCGGAGTCGTCAGCACCGGGATCTTCAAGAATCTGCCCTGGTACCTCAAGCCTCTGGCAAAGGGCGCAGAGGCCGTGCTGGCTGTCTCTCCCGAGTCTTGCGCCGATCATCTAGTGAAGGGTGTAACAGCGGCCAGCGAGAAGGACGCCAGGGTCTGGAACTCGATTGACGACAAGGGCCGCATTGTCCCTAACAAGGAAGTCTGGAGCGAGGAGAATCTGAAGAAGGTGGAGGAGCATACATGGAAGATTATTGACGATGCTCTCGCTACCAAATAATTGTATTCTGATTGGGCCGGTATTTCATCGGTGATGTTTCAGTCACGG
Organism: Clonostachys rosea; assembly: GCA_026958235.1. NCBI lineage: Eukaryota > Fungi > Ascomycota > Sordariomycetes > Hypocreales > Bionectriaceae > Clonostachys > Clonostachys rosea. The sequence goes on from CP110204.1 coordinate 1,021,968, forward strand.
CATTTTTTGAATAATGGGACCTTTTTGGGAGAATTATCTTCTTGGGAGGCATTTTTTACTCTATTTGTAGTATATTCGCGGGTTGCAGTAATAGGATGTGCCTCAATTGGCCGTGTAATGAGCTTCAATATGATTTCAGAATATGAGAAGTTATTAATCTTCTACTATCAAATGGCTAAAATACATCAGAATCAAACTCAAATAAGACTTTTGAGCACCGTAGTGTCTGAAGATTCATTCATCTTGTTCAATGATGCAGCAATGTAAACTAAGATTTAGTCGCATAGTGGTTTGGGTACGCACAAGCATCATTGAAGCTAACACCCAAAGTGCAGTGACTACCGTTATCCAAGAACCATCCTACAATGTTACCCAGTAGCTATTCATAGTTTCCAGAAATTAGTTTCAGTACCTCTATAAGCCAGTATACCACTTCAACTTGCCTTTGTTCTCGAATACAAGGTAGTGGCCCAGAGACCATCTCGAAGGGCTTGACTCGGCATAGACATCCGTCGAACATGGCAACCACAATAAGTACAAGGATTCTCAATTTTTTCTGGTAAAACATAGACAAAAAGTCCTGTATTTTTAAAGTGCTAAACAAAGCTACAATAATTGCCCTCAACGTAGAATGCTGTCGTGTATGTGCGTCGCTTCCCTCCCAGTTCTTAACACAACCACCGGGGAAGTTTGAACCGAACTTCCGCTCGATTAGCCTCGGGCTTCTTGCGCGTCATCCATAGACGGCTTTCTCGAGATATCGAATTCGAAATAAAAGAAAGAAAAGAAATAACGCCGATTGGGTAGAAAAGCCTGCCGCCGCCGACCATCCGTGCTTCAATGAAATGACACGTTCCGATTGTTCCGACCATCAAGTTTCGGCTCAGGTGCTGGGTCCCAGATTTTCTATCATCCGTATCGTTAATCAAATGCTTGGGGACATCGTAGCGCCGCAATTATAAGGGAAGCTCACTCATAAATGGATACTTCTCCATGATCTGCTCGTCCGTCATCTCGGCATTCTCCTTCTCGACCTGGGCGTAGATTGCATCCCACTTGTCGATCAGAGGCTTGGAGAGATTGCGGTGATGGGTGTACACAGTGGGATCGATCTCGCTCTTGCTCTCCTCCGACACGCTTGGCTGTGCCGCCGCCGAAGCCGAAGCCGTCTCGTTGCTCTTGCTGCTGTCCATGCTGTTGTCTGGGTCGGCCATGATACGGCTCGGCTTTGGGATGGGCGGTTAAGCGTGGGGGAGGATTTGCAACTGGGTGAGTAATTCCCCGACAGAGTTTGGTCTGAGAAGGATGAGAGGCAGATCTCGGGATTTATTTTTTTCGCCTCGGGGGGGACTGATCGTATAAGATCGCTTATCGGAAGGTCATATTCCCTTGGAAAATGGCACCACTCGGTTACCACCACAGTCATCACCTGATAGTGCTGCATCTCGATACAAGAAATCCACACACACGCGCGGGGGGAGGGCCAAATGGACGTAAACAGGCAAGACCAGACACCAATTAGAATAGCGTTGTCAGCCGCATCGCATTAGTCTTGGGTCAGGCCCTGGCAAAGACCCGCTGTGCGTGTTTACGAAGCGTTTCATTGGGGTCGTGTGAGCGAGGTTGGCTGTGTGATTTGCTGCAAGTTCTTTCCCTCGTTCCCTGTGTTCCGAAGATTTGCTTTTGAGTATTGACGAGTGTGGTGGTGTCAATCAGCACTGGTAAATTAAACTTGACCCAATTGGTTCTCAAGCATCCGATGCATGCACAAAGACGGGGATCGTGGCCTTGATTGACAAGGGACGAAGGGCGGAACCGGGAGACCAGAAACGTTTGAATCCCCACAGCCACGTGTGGAAGAGACAGGAAGAGCTAATAAAGCTCTTTATTCTTTCAATAATCGCGTACGGGGTGGAACTTATTGGTTTGCCGAGGACAAGGGTTGACAAATTCAACGTAAACATTGAACCGGGCCCCCGGATGTCCCAGCCATTATTGGCGGTTTTCTCCATTGAGGGATTTTCTCTCTTCTTCTCCAATGGATCGCGCAAATCTCAACTGATACGAAAGCCTGGTTTGGGTTTTTATGTGACGTGTGGGAGGCTAGATCATAGCAAGAATATTCCACAGAAAAAGGACAGAGCTATCCCCAGCAACCGTCCCGGGCTGCATATGCTTGCACAACAGAGCCGAGCTGCAGCGTTTATACGCTCCTGCATCCGACGATGAACTATCAACAGGGATGTAGGCTCTAGACATAGGTATATTTGGCGCGTTTACGGACAAGAGGAGAACCAACGATAAGCCAAGCATGAGTGGAGCGAGCCAGGCCTGACGTGTTCGGGAAGGACTAAGATAACAAAGAGTTCACAAGCCAACATCGATGCTTTTGAACTACTCTTACCCATCTACCAAGTTTAATAAGAGTATTCGCCTTTTGTCTGTGTTTGCGGTGAGATCAACAAGTGATCCAGCTTGTTGCATCCGTCCGCTATGCAGGTTGTACCCTCTTCCAAACACTTTCGGCGCATGTCATACTCTCCCTTGCTACAAACGTTACAGTGTTGAAGAGCCACCTCGAACGTCCTGGTCGTAACTGTCGCAGATATAACCAGGGGATATCTTGATAAGGCGATGGTAACCCTTGCCCTTGCAAAGCGCGTCGCTTACGAACAATCACGGCATTTGTCTTTGTCCCCGAAAGTTCATTGTTACCATCAATTGTAACGGCGCAGCAGCTTCTAGCGCAGATATTGTGCTTTTGATCCTGCTCTAGGCCAGGGTAGTTCAGCAGGCCTTCATGTCCCTCCCTCTTTCGCCTATGGCCCTTCCTGGTCTTCCGTTTATCCCTGCGTTCAAGATGTTAATCGGAGTAGGGTCCTCATGCAAGAGAGGGGGCAAAGTGGGAACTACCAGCGCGTTCTTGACAGCCTGCAATGTCACCTGCAGCAACCCCACCTACGGCAACAAGGAGGGTACTGATGAATTCCTCGAATTAAACTGCTCCGGTGGTCCAGTGGCTTGCAGAATACTATTGCCGGGGTAGGGCGTGGCAGACAGGGGAAGGAGGCCGCCTAGGGCCTCCCAGTTCCTTCTGCCCGGTCTCGACAAGATACCATCTGCGGTTCACAGTATTACGAAACCCATCCAGAAGGTGTTGTTTAAGGAGGACCAGATAGCGGGAGTGTGGGAGAGACCCTTGAGATCCGAGCGGACCGTGTGGTGGCGCGGCTGAGCTCGATGCCTTTAGTATGTAGGTGGGGGTCAGGAGGGGCTGCGGCTGTGATTAATACCCCGTGCTCTGTAAGGTTACATTCTCAGTTAGTCATTAAACCTTTTGGTCTCCCGGCCAGATATCATTATTACAAGATCTGATATCGACCAGACAGTTGCGGCTGTTGGCTAGTTATACCCATAATATTGATGTGACAGTGTTGCAGAGCGCAACCAGACTGGTTTGACGTGTTGTTTCAGGGTGAGGGGCCTCTCAGACCCTTCCCAAGGGCACCGAGGAGTTTTCGGGGCTTTATAGTTCGTTTATTATACATGTCCCCAAATTCAGCCATTCAGTGTAGCCTACTTTGACCAAGATTGAGTCCCTCAGATCCCTGCTTAGACTTACTGAGAAATGATGAAAGGGCAGGCACTGTTGCTTAGATGTATAGTAAGTAGTGACAAGGGAAAATCGACAATTCAGTGGGCTTTTGGGAGAAAAGAATACATAGCCATCAGTCCTGCATTCCAGTCAGAGTGCCCCTTCGATTTGCCGTAGACTCATCTCCTCTGTCGTTTCAGCTTGCTGGGCTAGGACAGCTAAAGAAGTGCAGGGGCGCATTTACTGCACAAGCAGTCAAACAATGGCTTTTGGCCAATTCGGTGTGATTCTCAAATGTTAGTTGGGCAGCTCCCAAGTTTGCCCGTGTCATATCTTATCGTTAGAGTCATCTCCCATGACCAATTACATTCTACATCATAGTGTCGATAATACTCTTATTGTTTCATAGAGTCTCGCAAAAGTCTTGACACGTAATATTTCGAGAAGGAGCCATTTAGTAAACGGAAGAGCGACTGTTCAAAACATATTGAAAGAAGATGGCCTAATTCGCGTTGTCCCCGGGCTCCTGGTCATTGCTGTCTCCATTCTCTTAGGATTTTCGCAATGGTTGAATGGCCTTCCTTCTCAGCATATTTGGCAGCCTTTTCACACCTCGCTTCAAGACCTGTCTCATCCTGATCATTCTGTAACAGCAAGTAAACCATGTCGAGCCGGCCATGCTCTGCCGCTCCCTCAAGGGCTGTTCGGCCTTTGTGAGAAGCCCCAGGGCCATTGATGTCTGCCCCATGCTCAAGAAGGAGTAGAGCCATTTGGATGTCCCCATTGATTGCTGCAAACTGAAGTGCCGATGCTCCACCGTTCTCATAAGGTCTCATGTTGACTTTTGCGCCTTTTTCAATCAGAAGCTGAGCCAATTGTAAATTCCGATTCTCGCTCGCAGCTTGAAGCGCAGTCCTAAGACCAAACTCCCAGCCTCTCGACAATGGGGATCTATCTATGATGGGGCCTCTCGGCTTGGCATTTACATCTGCGCCATTCGCAAGCAACATCTGCACCATCGATAAGTTGTTGTTCATTGATGCGGCCTGGATTGGAGTTGATCCCATTGGCGCGTTGTCTGCTTCCACGTTCGCTCCTCGTTCAATCAGAGCCTTGACAAGATCAAAATTGTTTTGCTCAGCCGCGGCCACTAACGCTGTCCTATCGCCTACATAGGGATCTTCATAGCGATCCGGCCTTTTACATCCATGGCAACACCAATCCTGCTTCGGCAGGCTTATGCCATTCGGGTCAGCATTTCTTTCAAGCAAGAGCTCGACGATGCGTAGCTGTTGCAAATCGACAGCATAAGCAAGAAGGTTGTTGAGGCCTGCATTAACATCGGCGCCCCTTGCGAACAACTCTAAAACCAAATCAAGATTGCCGACCTTGGTGGCGGCTTTGAGTGGCGTTCCGCATTGTTTGTCTTGGCCATTTACATTGACATCGTTGTCGAGCAACAATCTAGTCGCACCGGAGCCCCAACAGATGGCTTTTGCTAACAGACTGCCCTCATTGACGTGAATGTCAGCTCCAGCCTCGATAAACATCTTCATTACTTCGTCGCTCATCATCACGTTTTCGATTGGGTATATCCCTTTGGCCATCAGATTAACTTTCGCGTTGTGATTTATCAGCTCACGAACGATGACGGTCAGCGACTCATTAAGGTCATGCAACCGCTGAGGGAATGAGATGTCCCCTCGGTCATTAAAACGGAGACTTGTGGCCAAGACAAGGCTGGTCAGTCCAGAAAATGGTTCGAACTGGTTTGGATCTGCTCCAAATAGTAGCAATATTTTCGTGATGCGGAGATCGCGGGCACGAATAGCCTGGTGCAAAGGCAAAATTGCCTCAGATTCGCAGTATATGTGGGACACGCTGGCCCCTGAACATAGAAGCTTATCGACCATATCGAAATCCTTGTTGTATATAGCCAAGACAAGCGGTGTTACAAGACGACGCCCGAGGCCTGGACCTAAATCAGCGATGTCGGTCGAGTTCACATCCGCGCCCAGCCCCATCAGAAGGTCTACCATCTTGAAAGAATGTATCTTGACGGCGCATAACATGGAATTCATTGTTGCAGCTCCTCCATATTTTACGATCATCTCGATGATCTCATCATTTCCCGAAAGCATGGCAGCCTGCAGACATGTCACACCTTTCTTGGCAGCGGCAGGCGCGTTGATGTCCGCACCCAGGCCAAGAAGAAGTTTGAAGAGCGAGACATTTCCGGTTTCTACTGCAGCCTGCAATGCGGTTCTCCCTCCTTTGAAATACGGAGGAGCATTGATATCTGCTCCTCTTTGAAGCAAATTGCCGGCCAATATCAGATCCTTGTGGAGAATTGCAAGCTGTAGTGCTGTGCTCCCAAGTTCTGGGCCTAAGTTATGCTGAGGTGCAGCTCCATAGGCCAGGAGCAGCTTCACCATATCTAAGTTTTTTTTCCTACACGCATTCCCAAACGCTGTATGTCCTTGAAAGGAAACGGCGTCAGGGTTTGCGCCCGAGTTCAGGAGTAGCACGGCCATGTGCAGGCGGCCACCAAGAACAACATAATTCAACGGGGTCTCATACTCCCCGGATCGGAGATGTGTTGCATAGGGAGGCCTCTCAATGATGCCAAGAGCGGGAAGATCATTCGTATCAGCCCCTTCCCGAAGCAAAAACTGGATCATTTCGGAGTTTTTGGCTCGTGCCGCTAACTGAAGCGGAGAAAAAAGCTTCCTCGGGATACGTCCTAGGCCACGGAAACTCCATGCGTGGCTATACCGTTCCTTGTTGAGGTTGACATCAGCCCCAGCCTCGACTAACAGCTCGACCATATCCATGTGACCATTCTTGACGGCAGTTTGAATCGCCGATCCCACCTTTCTATCGATTTGATTTGCATTCGCGCCTGCCCCGAGCAGGAATCGTGCTACTTGGGTATTACGCTCGTAAACGGCTTTCACAAGCGGTACACCCTTGGGACCATCGTCATCGCCAATGAAATATTCATCGTCACTGAAATCATCATCTTCCTCGTCATCGTCAGTGAAACAATAATAATCTTCCTCGTCATTGGCTGTGAAACAATAATAATATTCCTCGTCATCGCCAATAATGACTGACCCAGTTGATTCACCATCGATGTTTGCCCCAGCATCAAGTAACAATTGGATAATATCCTCGTCACAATCGCTGTCAATATAGCGGGCTAACAAGCTTCGGTGACTCACAATGCAAAGGCTATCGTTGGCATCGTCTCCATTCTTGCGGGCAGGGTGAAGTGAACGATCTCCATGATTGTTTGGATCGGCTCCATGTTTTAAGAGGAGTTTTATCACTAAGCTATTTCTCCTTGTGATCGCAATCTCCAGCGCAGTGGATCCAGAGAAGCGGTAGTGATGATGGGTTCGAGTATTTGGGTCATACCCATTCAGGAGGAAAAGTCGAACTATACTAACTGGTCCATCGCAAACAGCTCCCGAAAACAAGGCAGAGGCACAGGATTCGATTGTTGGACCCTTTAATTGAAGGAGAGCTTTTATTACTTGGGCGTTCTTTGTGCTGTCGATCCACTTAAGGATGTCTGTAATCTGTTGGCATTCGAGGAGATTATTCGAGGCGAGGTAAGCAAAATAGAGGATGAATGGAGTCCAAGATCCGTCTCCCAAGGAGTTCCCCGTTGTTGGGACTATATTGCTCAGTTTTATCGGTAGTATTCTATCATGTTGCTGAATCGTCCGGGACGCAGTGGCAATTGTTGTAAAAGGACTGGTTCGGACGAGGAAATTTGTTAGAAGGCCCATTGGGGCATTATCAAAACTAGGCCCTGCGAAGAGTGTTGGATGTGACATAAAACCATCCCGAAACTTCATCCAAGGAAGACCATCCAGTTGCATCTTCCATCGATGAGGATGAAACGTTGTCGTGGGTGGAGTCTGGACGACAAAATCTCCCGGGAGATCTATTTCATGGGCTTCGAAAGAGATTAGTAATCTGGTCAGGTTGGTGGCAGAAGAGCGCTTACCTGACATCTCAATAAACTCTGGAAGAGGAGGCCCGTGTCTTACTATCTCCTTCTTCATCTTCTTGGAAGGGATCAGTTTCCCATCAATGTAGATTTCAGACTCTTTGCCCCTGTCTTTTCGCTTTTTTATAATTACAGCGGCCTTTTTCCAGGCAGTTTTAGTAACGTTCTTTCCAATCTTCCAGCTTGCCAGCTTGCGTATGTACTGTGATTTTCTATGTGTATTCGCAAATTAGCAACGGATGTATGGAGATTGGGATCGGTAAGGAAGGGAAATGGCTGGCATTTACGTGGCGATAAACCCGTGAACTGTTGCCATTTCTTTGACAAGAGCGTCAAGAGGCAAGTTCTTGTCCACATAAAGGCTGTGAACAACCTGCCGGTGTTTTTCCCACTCGGAGGGAGGAATCCTGGACGCCGACATGATTTGGCGGTGAATACGGGAAAGGGAGACGGCAAAACGGAGAGAAAATTGAAGTCGGGCTTGATTTCACCACAGCCAATCCTGAATGCCAATTTACTGGGCAGGTTTGTAGGTTTGTACGGATTCCTTCTCGAGTGGGTGGCAAGCCAGTTTATGTAGACGAACACTGTGACGTACAGCAGATCAACTGAAACTGACTGACCACAGCCCAGCATCCGTCTCCCTGCCTTATATACCTGGGCCTAGAAATTGTAGCACTATTGCATTTCCTCCAGAGGTAGGGTGACGGTGTGCTGACCGCAGCACCGTTCCTTCATTTTTGATTGGTGAATACCAGAATTCTCATCACGTATTCTGCAAGCCACCACCCTAAAATGGATCCTGGCTGGTCAGATTTCTTTTGATTGGCTGAATCCAGAATCTGTGTTTCAAGCACAGCCAACATGCCCAGCCAACGTGCCCAGCCAGCGTCGGATTGGCTGTTGCCACTATTTGCGTCCACAAGACGGAGTATTGCTCCTTTTGTTGTTTACACGCTAATCGGATTTCACCTGCAGCCTCTAGTCACGCTCGACCGTGTAGCGGATCGAAGCTGGCCTGGTTTCCGTTGATTGGTTGAAGCCAGAATTTTGCTTTCCAGAAGCCGCCATCATGCCGAGCCCACGTCGGATTGGCTGTAGCCACTATTTGCATTCAGAGCATGCCTTTTCCCGCCATGTACTGCCTGGCCGAGTTGCACTTCTCGTTTCTAGTTATGGTTTCAGGCATATAAGCCATCCCATCTCCCACTTTCTTGAGCAACTTGAGGGCCCATGAGTTGCTCCTTGTCTCGCCCCCTTCTTGTTTCAAGTACAAGTTCAATATTCTGCGTCCTGTCCAATATTCCTCGACATGGGTCTTACACCGGAGGCTATAATCGCGGTCGTGACGCTCATGGCAAATTTGCCCACCGTCATCGTTTTGTTCTGGAGTCTATGGAAAAGGTTTAAGCGCCACCGGAGTCCTCGCTTTGGTAAGTAATTGAGCCTTTCTGTCTCCTTTCACTCAATTGTGAATTACATTCTCATGGACAAAATAGAACTGGAATCATTTGAGAGTATGCGATGACTACCTGACGTGGAGATACTCTGTGAAGTGGACGATATTGTACCAATTAGAAACAATAGAAAGAGAAAAAAATTCAGGACATGTCCCAATGTTCAAAAGAATTCCCTTCAAGGCTCAATCACCAAAGATGTCGAGATCAGGGCAGGTTTTGTATGCTTAGGTCGTCGCTCGCCTAGGTTCTGTAGGGTAACCAGGAGTACTACAACACTGTCATACCATACATATACCAAGCAAACTAATCAGACTGTCCGCCCTAATGAGAGTTCGAGCATTAAGTTAAGAAAGAAAAAAAGAACCCCCAAAGGAAGATACCAGACCCGATATCTTAATATAATAAACAAATCAAACTATCCGTATTCTATAATTAATTAGAGGCTGAGGGAAAGGCCTGGTACTAAGCGGGGTTCTTGCAGACTGCTAACAATTTAAGAGTCAGCTATCTATATAGTTATTCCTCCGTATAACAATCCGAAAAAGATTTAACTCTAATAAGCTGGCTCCTCTTTGAGTCGGTACGAGTAGATCCTAATTCCTGACTATAGGTCTCGCAGAGCTCCCAACGGAGCTGCTCTGGCTTATTCTTGAGCGCTTGCATTGCCCAGCCGATCTTCATTCGGCCTTTTGCGCATCACCTATTCTCCTCCGGGCCTTTCTTGCCTCCCGAGAACACCTCATCGCATCTGTTCTTGCACTCGCCATTCTGCCTGCAGCGCAACGCCTTGCCATTGCTACCACAGAAGCGCCGGTAGCCCCGAAAGAGGAGCAGCTTGGAGAGCTGTAGAATTTCCATGACGGGCATTTCGACAACGAAAAGCATGACGGGCCCATCACGAACACTTTCTTGGCCGGCTCGCGCCATATGAAGTGGAGGAAATGTGCTGTGTGCATCAATTTCTCATGGGCCGAATTGCTCCCACCCTCGTGAGAATGGAAGATGAAATGATTGACATGGTATTGAGCCATCAGGTTGAGCCTACAGGACACGAGGCCGCTAGACCGTACTCCAGAGTCGTGCTTCGTCCCGCAACACCTCTTGCTCTGGGTATTCGTGGCTCACTATCATCTTCTCACCGAAACCCAAGTCAGGGGCAACAAAGCCCTCAGGACATATCCAAAGACAATGTTCCTGATAACGATGAACACCTTTACGAAATTAATTGGTCGGTTGAACCAGACTTGAGGCTGTTCTCGTCACATGAGAGAGAGTGGTTCTATCATTGGGTGTCCGACGCTACATCTTTCGGTTTGATGTACATCACTGGGTTTCTCGATTCCCCCCGAGATGTACAATACGATCTGTTTCTACGCAATGCCAGCAAGCACGGGACTTTTTTGCCCCACGTCCTGAACGATGTAGATTTCAACGCCCTAAGAGGATTTCCCCTGGGAGCAGGTGGGCAAGCTATCCCCCCGCCAGCTACACCAGAAGAAGCTGGAAACCACAAGGATAGCCGAAACAATCACGATGACCTCTCATCTCCGAATCTCAGCCGTGAAATGTTCAAAGATGGGCTCGGTTATCCCACCATCCCATTTTCCGATAATAAGTCCCGGCCTCTCCGGCGCCTGTGATATCTATTCTGGGATTCGTCAAGGGTCCTTGAACCCAGCTTTCGGGAATGTCTTGCCGACGCGCGTGACAGCAATGACAGGGATTTTGATCTCACCAAGAAACCCAGTGCCGAGCAGGTCCTCAAGAGGGTTAAGCTCCTTAAACGTGCCATGGACGAAGTTCGAAAAAAGTATGGTATCTGGTCCTGGGAGAGGGAATAAAGATACAAGAATCTTTGTGTTTTGAGTGTTCTTTTCTCTTGCCTTCTTTTCTAAGTTATGAAATCGTACGAACCAGCACAGAGTGCTTTGGTCAACATTCTTTTGGAGAGTTCAAGGGAATCAAACATCATACCATGCTATGCCATCTAATGATTAACTTAAGTTAGTCCTTCATATAATACTATCCTATAAGTTATATTTTGAAAGAAAAAAAGTTACTGGTACTCAGCAAGGAAGCCCTTTCCATTCCTTACTTTCACTATGTTCTGTCTTTGAGTGTGTTTATGCCTAACAATTTACGTAGTAGATAACGCGATCTACCTAATATAGTAAGGTGTTCCAACCCTACGAGATATTCAAACCTAGCGGTATACTTCCATTACACTAACATGACTCTCTCATCCACCACCTTACCAGCCACGGCATCGTCGTAGTACATGGCCCCATGGATATAACACTCCCCTATCAACTCATAGTGGCCTGTGACTGGCTCTTGACGAACGACAAACGGCACGCGAGCTCCGTGGACGAGAAGAACCTTATCTTTTTGTCTGGTTCCTCCAGGGACAATCCCGACATAACCCTTTGTGGTCACGCATAGCGCTGCATTGGGAATTTTTCCAAGAAAAGCAGCAGCAGTACGCCAAAAGTCGTTGATTTTTTCCTGCGCCTCGGCTAGCTTGGAGCGATATTGATGACTGTCTCGCCCCGACCGTATGGACAAAATCTCTTGCTCAGAGCCCAATGGCCAACGTTCTAGTATCTCCTCCTCTTCTTGACTGTCGTCAGTTAAAACCGAGCGACTTGTTCCCCATTGTGGGCCAATTGCGTCTCCAATCAGAGTCTGGATGAGTACATGGTCACGCCAGCGCTTCTTGTGACTCAAGTTTGGATACGACGGCAGATCTGATAGGAGCTGGCGGAGCTCTTCCAGGATCTGGACAAAGCTTATGGCGGTAGCATCATCGCCGATCTTGAGCGATCGTTCGCTTTGAATGCAATCAAACATCTTTCCCGTGATAGTGAGACAAGGGTAGCGTACTGGGTGTGTGACGGTCGGATTTGGGGATTGAGATGCCCCTGCGCTGAATCTGAAGCTGTTGGCCGTCCCAATCGCTTTCCAAGTGGAAATCGTCGGGCCGTATTGTGGGCGCCGGGCATGATTCATCAAGTCTGGGATCCAGGATGAAAACTTGCTCCCTTTCTCTCTCCCAGCCCTGTATAGAAGCTCCAAAACCTTATTTCTCTTTACAAACTCTGTGGCGTATCTTGCTAGGATCGTGGAATCATCAGACTCGTAATCGGGTCTAAATGCTTCGATCTCATAGCTTGTGTCGGACGCTATGCTGTGCATCGCAAAGAGCTTGTCGCGGGGCATTGTTGCTTGGGCGTAAAAAAACATCTCGACAAGTCGAAGAATGGGGAGCTTCAAGCGGCTCCCCCCAGCTTCTAATGAATGCCCTTGCCATGTCTGCCTAATATGATCAAGGGCGCGAGCTGGATTCGAAGGTGTGACATAAAGCTCCCTACCGCCGCCATTGGTCCTAAAAATCTTCTCTTCGAAGAGCAAGACAGACCCCATAAAGTCATCCCATTCCATTTCGGCGTCTCGGTAGGAAATCGAGACGCGGTTGCCGAGGACAAGTTCCTGAATCGTCCAGGTTCGAGTGAACCAGGGGCGTTGGAGAAAAGCCCAAACCTGTTCCTTTTCCTTCTCAGTCACCGAGAATTGCTCGTTGTGCCTCGACTCTTGTGCTTTTCTAGGCCCTCTCAATGCCTTGAGAATGTCCATGGCGTTGTAGTCCTTGACTTGGTTACCACCCATCCAAATAAGAACACGATCAGCTTTGCTGTAAATTCTTCCCATCTGACGAACCTGCATGGCTTTCTCCAAGTTGTCGGTCTGATTTATACATATCGCATCAGCCCAGATACAATCTGTAACATTTTCACTCCGAAGGCGGCAAAGACAGGTCCATAAAGACTCGGTGATTGGAATTTTCACTCCATTAATCACCAACTTGAATGGCGAAAGTGGTGTCGGCGCGGAACCCCAGACGTATGAGATTGCCCAATACCGCAGTGAATCATTAGTTTTCTTGGTCGATTTGACAATGAGTTTCCCTACAAGTGGTGAATTCAGGTCCACACTACTTTCAAGTTTGAGAAGACGGATCTCATCCGGGTTGAGCCTCTTGCTCTGATATATACTCTGCATTTCCGAAGCTGTGGCAGCGTCTTTAGATTCAACAGGGATTGCCGGTGCTGCTCTCGAGACGGTTCCACGGAATGTGCTGGAAGACTCAAGGACAATGAGGCCTTTTTGATAGAGTTGCCAAGGATCCGTGTAAAAAGCGATTTGAGGGTTGGTATGTATATGGTACACGCGCGCGAGAATATACACATTGCTCGGCTTTGCTTGACCCTTCAGTGTCATATCCCTACACTTTTTCATTGGTTTCTAGGTCAGTAAATCTTCTTATTCCTACTGAGTGTGGCGGCTTACCTTGGTGTATTGCGCATTAGACAATCGAAAGGGCGATTGGAGTCCGCCAGCAGTAACGCAAACTTGGATGTGAAATCTGCGCATCTCAAGCCCTGGATCGGACATCTTGAATGCCCGAGATACTGAACCCCTTGCTTTGCCTATCCCAGGCTTCTCTGCTATAGTGAATGTGGAATTAGCTGGCTCTTTGGCATCAAATGGCTTGTGGCCGTTGCGAGATCGCGCGCTGCTGGTCCAATTCTCTTCGGGTTGGTAGATGTCTGGTCCTAGAAGCAAGCTTAGGTGTTGCGATACCTGCAAGAAGATAATTGTCAGAAACAAAACAGATATCCCACTTCTAGGATTCGGGGCTTTGGATACATAAAGTTCTCCCAAAAACCGAGCTTCATCGGTGTCTTCTCCCACAAACATAGTCGTTGGTGACGGATTATAAATGACGCCTGTGCTCGTGTTCACGAACTCGTTGTCGTCTTGCCGAGTGATGAAATGGTCCACAAACTCAGACGTCACTGCTCGATCTCCGGGTGCTAACACACCACCGCCTCCAAAGCTGTGCTGGCCCATTTTGCCCATTGGTATGCTTGGCAATCCCGATGCCGTGTTCCATGACGATATCGGGGAATACTCCAGTGCTTCAGATCTTTCTATTTGGCCATCAGGTGGGAGTAATCTCGGCGGTGAGCTTTCTCCATCAAGTCGTTTCAAGGGGACATCTCCGAGCGAAACAGGATTGTCTATTCCTGATTGGTGATCCTCTATCATCGGCGCGGTGCTGACTGGCTGACCAGTCGCCAGTTCAACATTATCTTTATATTGATCCAGTAATTGACTTGAAAGCGTTACACCACCCGGCGTAGGCTCATGATGCTCGTTTCTCATTTCCTTACTTGGACTCTCATCAGTTGCTGATATGTTATTTACCTTTGTCTCTTCTGTTTCAACAACACTAGCGTCTCTCAGCATACTCTCCTCGACAACACTCTCAGTAGAAGAAGGACTTGGAACGTTTCCGGTTCTGCTATCCCCTGCTTTTGAATGCTGTTCCTCAGATGTTTGGCTCGCTTCCACTGGAGTGGACGAGGGAGTATTCGTTGCAACATAGTCGAATCCGGTCTTTTCTGATAACAACGCTTCGTTCACTGCTTCACTGGTACCCTCTGGGTTCGTCAATTCTGGGTGCCCTAAAACCTCCACGGAGCTGCCCTCCCTAGATGAAGACGGAGCAACGATTATTTCTGTGCGAGTTTCAGTGACGGAACCTTCATCTGATTAGAAACTCCTTGTTTTCGTTGTTATCGAGGCGGAAGTGTTTTGATCTGTGAGTTGTGAATGATTCTGGAGGTCAAGTTTAGATGCTGAGAGGTAGCGACCAGAATCAAATGGGAGTGAGGTTGCCTGAATAACCTCTTTGCCCTCAATCTTCGGCGTGTCCTTCTTAGGAGGCATTTCCTCCTTTGGAAAATTGTCTTCTGTAGAATCGCTTTCCCAATCAACTTCCCTCTGGGCTATTTTAATCGTTCCGACTCGCCCTTCTTCAGCCTCGGATTTCTCATCAGACTGGTGAGATGCAGGGTTGATGACATTGGAGGCTTCTTCCATGTGGGCAGGTTGGTCACTTGTGCTAGGTTCGCCAAACCATACCAGAAGAAGTAGGACTACAGCAAATAAAAGCATCAAGGTTACCTTCCTGTCTGGCAGCATGTCCACAGTGAGGTATTGGGCGAGGAAAGCATTTCCAAGGACATTACTGTGGGTAGAGCTTGTCGCAGTCGGTTTGTTGGAGGGCACTGAAGTCCGAACTGGCCCGTAGTCTGGAGGAGGCGGCGTTCGATAGGCTCCCTGGGCTGGCGAGGTTTCCTGTGCCGCTGTATGTCCCCAATTTGGATACCAATACCGCGATGATTCTGGCGGTCGGGTCTGCGGTACAGTATGTCCGTCGCTTGTACCAAGATCTGGATGACTATCTGCTTTCTTTTTGAGTAGCCAGCCATCCAGTTGGGGGCGCAGGAGACCAAATGCAGGATCCATGAATGTGAACATGCCAATTCCTAGTACAGCGAAGACAACTGTATCTCGAGTGAATAAAAACAAACGGACAACGTAAAGCAAGCTGCGTAACTGAGTGATGCCAGCACCTGTCGATTTGAAAGCCCATGTGAACCAGGTTTCCGGTTTCGGAGGCCAGCCAGAGAATTCGTCTGATTCTACAGTTGGTTCCTCCAACACATCTAGAATAATCAGAATAAACACGGTCAGTTTGAACAGTCACGGAATGTTTGCTCACCAAAGGCCATGACGTCTTGGTCATGTGAAATCCCATCACGCTTTAGTTGATCCTCAACCTCTGCATCTGTCCAAGATAACGTGCCGCATAGTGTCAGCGAGTGTCTTTGGTGTATTTCATATCGAGTGGCTAAAGTCCGCGATAACTCTAGAGGCGCGCTATCTGCATTTATAACCATGCGAGACAGATAGATTCGGAGTTGGCCTTCGACCAAAACAGAAGCCGCGTTGCTGACATCTGGCAGGCTAGTAGCCACCAAACCTGACGGGCCGATCAATTCCCACCGAACCGAAACCTTCTCTGAGCTGTATACGCCAGCGGATTCCAATTCATGCTCAGCGTTTCGTCTGGCTGCTGGGTCTGTTACAAGTCTAAGGCCGTATTAGATTCG
This sequence comes from Clonostachys rosea, assembly GCA_026958235.1. NCBI lineage: Eukaryota > Fungi > Ascomycota > Sordariomycetes > Hypocreales > Bionectriaceae > Clonostachys > Clonostachys rosea. The sequence continues at coordinate 1,038,066 of CP110204.1, forward strand.
CTGGGTCCAGGCCCATAACAAAGTAAACGCCAAAACTCACAGAACTATATGCTTGGCTCTACTTCTGAGTAGGTTTGTGAGGCGCTCGTGGAGAGTATCCTTCAACCCTGGTAGAGGCTTACATACAACCAAGTTGGAGAGCGATCGCTTGGTCATGGACGGCAATAGATAGATCCATTTCATTTTCTCAAGCTGGTCATTATCAAAAGCAAGCAAAGGAATTCTTCCACGAAAGTTTTCGCGCAGGTGAGGGCGGTCCGCAATATACCATATGCTTTCGGCAGAGATTGAGCCCAAGTGATGCACTGCCGGCTCCTCCCCCTTTGTATCGATAGGGAATACCGGTTTTGTCTTGAAACTTTCAACGTTCCTGGTGACCAAAGCGCGAGCATTGGCACTGGTATGCCTATTCAAATATGTAAACAGCTTGACAAAATAGCCCAAGCCATCTGTCTGGCTGGTCGAGAAGAGTTCAGTCAATACAGTTTGGAGGTCTGCATCTTGAACACCCAAGATATCTTGAAACAGGCCCCGGCATGATGGATACATGCCAACCAAGGCCGCGGTCCGTTTGAAAAATGATGGACTGGACCAGATGCAGTTGTCGGGTCTCGACCACTGCGCTGCTCTAAACGGGCTTTGCGGAATGAAAATCAATGAATTTTCGGAGAAGGCTTTTCTGCAGAATTCATTAGTTTCTAATGTTCAATGGCCATGGTTAATTCAGGCAGTTGGGAGTACTTTACTGTTGCCTTCTCCTGGGAGGCATATATCTGGATTTTCTCGTAGAACCAAACCCACTCAGCTGCACATGCCATCTTTTTGGCCGTTTCCAATCCCTGAAGGAACAAAGTAGCGTTCGGCTTAACTATGACACCAAGCTTCTCCAGAAATGCCCATGATGGTTCTCCCGGATCTGGAATGTCTATGACTCGGAAGTACGTGATCACTTCCTCTCCGTCATCTTGAAGCACGTTTGGAAGCACAGTTTGGTCCAAAGGATATGAACCAGGCATTCCTTTGCATTGAACCTTGAAACTTGCGATTTGCTTCTGCAACTGAAATCGTGAAGTTTCCCAAGCCTGAGGCCATGAACAATGGTTGTTTGGTTCGAACCACCCGGAGTAATTGTCCCAATTGTCTCGCAACAAAGTGAGGAAGTCTGCTGAAGACCAGTGGTTTCTTATCAATTCCATCTCGGGGGACAGGACAAAATGATGCTTGCCAACTTGGACAACAAGGCGAGGGACCGTAGATATATGGAGCTCTTGACGAAGCCACTTTCTTCATTCATCCTGTCTCTCGGGCATGGCCGGTAGGTAATCTGCATGCAAAGCGGGAAACCTGTTTCCCCCTACCTCCAAGGGTCGCATGTACACTTCTGAAGCTCTGTGGAACTTCTCCTGATCAGTTGCAACCCAGAGATCAATGTCTTCAGGGCAGATCCAAGACTGGAGGAATAGGAAGATGGTCTGTGAAATTAAGGTCTTGACAGTGACGACAGGTGGTGCAGAAGACTTGTGCATCTTGGCAATGGCTTGACAAATTTGCGCAGCGCTGTAGGGCTTCGCTCCAAATAGCTGAAATAGCTGGAAGCGAAAGGGGTCTTTCACAGAGTTTGGGTGGACCTCCATGAGTCCCGTATCCTCCGGGACTGATGTCGAGGTTTCCTCTGCAGGAAAGAAAAGCCTGTCCCAGCTCTCATCTGCCGTAACCCATCTCCCATCGCGAAGGGGGATGATTGGAATTTTCGACACCGCTGAATGACGGACGTCACGGGCTATTAGACTTTTCACAAGAACCATTGCCAGATGGGAGTGCCATTCTGGTGGTCGGCCCTTGGCTGCCTGCTCGCGAATAGACTCGTGGAGATCCCATACGAAGTCGTGGAATGTCAGAGCTTTAACCCCTATAAGTTGAAGGTTTTGTTTGTCACCGAGGTCATATCTTCTAGACAGATACCGGTCGCTCGAAGCATTGCTGAGGCTCAATGGTTCTCCATTTCCTAGCGTGTACTCTTTCGGGATATACGTTAACGTCAAAGGTGCCCTTAATCGGCCAGTCTCCGACTCGAGAACATCCCGTTTCGAGAGTCCAGTAACCATGGAACGGCTCACGGTGCGGTAATCCTTCTGAACTTCATCCTGTCTAGGGATATACCGAGGCCAAGTGAAACGCAATTCGGTATTGTTTAGGTATTCAATCGCACTCCCAAATGCGTCCGGTAAACTGACGAGGATCTTTTTATTCCATGGACTGGACTCGTCAATATCTTCGCGACTGGCCGCAAGCAGGAAATCGGCTTGAATGAGAAACTGGATAGCATGCAACAGTTAGTTTAACAGGCATTAAGGATTGTGTCGGTTATCATCGTAACATCACACCTTGAAACCACAATCTCTGATTGGAAGAAAAGCATACATCATTTGCGACCGAGGGCGAGAGTTAGAATTATCCAGCTTGGGGAATGCCAGCAAGATATCTGAAGTGCGACGGCTGGAACGCTTTTCTTCTTTTGGCATATCCTGGGTCGTATATTGACATATCAAGTAGTGTAGAATCTGTTGGTCGTTTTCGAAAATCTTGGATTCTATAGCTTGGTGATGCATCCGCTTGTCCTCCCGCCAAAGCCTTCTTTCATGAGGTCGACCTGCTTTTGGTATAACCAATTTCAGTTCCCTCAACCTCGTAAGAAAGATCAGTGTGTTGGCATCCAAGACTTGAATTTGATCCCAGAATAATTTCTCGTCGCAATCATTTGAGAGCTGGAAATACATGGCAGTGCCACCGTCAGGCGGAGTCTCTGGAAAGTCTTCCCAGGTAGGAGTGATGATACCTAGAGGCTTGGTGCGGTCAAGAGCAAATTTGTAGTCGCCAGAATATATCCAGACTTTAGTTGCGACTCTAAAGACGGATTTGAAGCCGATGCCTTTCTCGCCAATGTACTTATGGCCAGGAGAAGAGGTCGCTTTCGTGCTGTTGCCGACGCTGCAGATGGCCTCCACGTTTGCCTCTGTGAAGCCATCTTCGTTGCAATCAATACGTAAACCACGCTCACGGTATTCTATGGAGAAGCTTGGCCGTGACGTCTTGTTATATCGGTTGTCATCTGCATTCTGTAACAGCTCGAGCAGGAAGTGTGTTTCGCTCCGGTACAATTCATTTGCGAACCTAGAGCGCGGCGAGCGGATATAGTTAATGGCCCAATCTTGCCACAGACTTTAAGATATGAGCGAATGCATGTATTCATACTTTTGAACGGATCTCTCCAGGTCTCGTATGTTGCGGGTCTTCTTTTCCGGTGCTCTCTCATGAGCGATCTCTTCAATGTGTTTTTGAGCTTGAGATTTCGAGTCCATCTTGGACGGTCGACAAGCAAACCCATTAATCTCGATGATAGCAGACCTTTTCCGAGGTCGATCAGATCGAGAATCATGGGTTACATGTGTGCCCGACATGAAATTAGGCATCAGCCGCATCATGAGAGAATAAGCGACAGGAACCTCGGAAAAATGTAAACCCCGAGCATTCTCAGCTTTGTATTTCATTCTCCCCGATGAAGATGAAGAGAAAATAAATCGGCGACATAACTCTGAAATTTACCAGAGTCCTCCCAGACACACATGGATAAAGTGGATGGCCCTGAATATTCTCAATAGCTTTGTCCGGCCATGCGGCAAGGCCCTGGCCAAGCACTTGGACATTCGCAAACTGGCCTTACAACGAGACTCGGTTTGACTTTTGGAGGCTAGAAGCAAAACGGTGAATGAAGAGAGACTAGAAAACGTCCATTAAACACTTAAAGAGGATTAAAAGTCTTGGTAGGTATGTAACATCCCTGCCAGACAGCAAAGCCGTCACTAAAATAAAACCAAGTTCTTCCTTCTTCTTCTAAACCAAGATGCAAGCGCAGAATCAAATCAAGTTTTGATTCAGAAAAGTCACTATATGCGAGCCATCGCGACGGTGGCTTTAAGACGTAACGACAGACCAGTCAGCCATGAACTGGTAACGCAGGTGCCGAGTATAGAAGCAGCCAAGACAATGGTAATGCTCGGTCGATGGCATCCATTGCCCGAGGGAACACTGGCCATCTAAAGGATAGGATTATAGGGGAATGCGATGAAGTCTCCGATCCCTGCACACTACCAGATGTTCTTCATCCAACAGGCCTTTTGTCCACAAGTTTTCAAAATGTCAACAGTGGCCGCCCGTATTGAAAGGTTATTACTCTGTCGAATCAAACACAGAGTTACGTCCGGCCCGTGTGCCTCTGTGCGGCCTTTGACTGCTAGCTTCGTGACTCTTGGTACGTGGATGTACGTCGGCACAGGACTGAACAGAATATCATTTGTCAGGAGGGCAGATCAAGCATGATTTTTCCTACCTGTGGTCATCTTGTGTGAGCTATTAAGTTCTTACTATGGTATACTTTTAGTACCATCTTGGAGATATCTCCAGAACTATGAATAACCAGCTATGTGAGTCGCTAAAATTTACGATACAAGAGATATCAAGGTCCTTGCACGGGCATGGGGTCCGCACGGGAGATTATCAGGGCACTTGAGAGAGACAGGGATCGGAGAAGCGGGCGCTATTCAAAAGGCAATATACCGAGCAGCTACTTCAAATAGCATTTCGATGGACCACCAAGGCCTTACGGAGGGCGATGCTGGCCATCGTTTGCGCAGTAGCTACGGGCTGGACGGGCTCGCACAGCGACTCGAAGGGGAAGCCATCGAAACCCCCATGTTCGAAGAGAGTCTGGCCGCGATGACATCTCTGAACCCGGCACTCGGCATCGGCAAGATCAGAGGCCCAAGCAGATATTAATAAACTCGATTAACAAGGGGCGCGTTTGCGGCGCAGCCCCAGAAAAAGCAGACAAGTTCAACAGTTTCAACACAGAGTGGCTACCCTATAGTGGAGCTAACCCTGCTCAGGTGAGAGGTGCTATTTTTATCTCACCGTCTGTGCATTTCCATCCAGAATCGGGGGGTTGGGTGACCGGAAATATTACCCTCTAGTGGGGTTGGGTAATTAGAGAAGCCAAGCACAGGGCTACAGCCAAAGCCTTGCTCCGTCGCGAGAAGGGTCATCATTCATTTCAGGTGGCACCATGCACATAGAGAGGATCTTGAGCAGAATAGTAGTAGTGAGAAAGTCATGAAAAGATAAAATTCATATCGCTAAACATCTATGCAACATAGGAAAAAAGGGTAATATCGTAAAAGTATATACATCAAAGTAAAAAAGTAAAAAGTAAGAAGAGAAGAATGAAAAAGGTCGGCCGTGAAATAATTATTAATTTTAATTGGGGCGCGGTCGCCAGTCCGCACCCTTCCACATGACGATCATGAGAAGAGGAATAAGCAGGCCGTAGATGCCACCAAAGACGGTGAAAGACCAGCCGAAGCCGATCTTGTCGATCATCGGGGCGACGACGGCGGAGGAGGCGGCACCGAGGGCGCACTTCATGAAGTTGTTGGTGGCTAGGGCAGCACCGGCCTGGTCGAAGAAGATGTCGACAATCAGGACCTGGATGGCGTTGTTGATGCCGACGATGCTGATGCCGAAGAGGAAGATGAGCATGGCGATGACGCCGAGGTGGGCGTGGCACTGAAGCGCCCAGCCGAAGCCGGCAATGACACCGACACCAAGCACAAGCAGGGGGATGGCGATTTCCAGACGGGCCTTCTCGATGGGGAAGTTGTCGAGGTCCATCTTCTCGCCCTCGTCGACGCTGACTCCGGCCAACGCGGCGTGGCGGTGGTAGTTGTAGTTCATGCCGGGGCCGACGATGACGACAGCGACGATGGAGCCGACGGCCATGGGCAGGTACATGAGACCGACCTGGAGCGCGGTGAGGCCATACTCGTCCTGGAAGATGCTGGGGGCGGCGGTGGACAGGGCGTAGACGGCACCAAAGGCGAGACCAGCGGCGGTGACGAGGAGGACGAGCTGGATGTAGCCGAAGAGGGCGACGGAGGAGAAGAGGGTGCGCAGGGCAAACATGGTGCCGCTCTCGCCCTCCTTGTTGCCGATGGGCTCGAGGCTGGCGACGTTCTCGATGGGCTTCTCCTTGCCCTCCCTCCACTGGACGCCCTGGACGACGGTGTAGTAGGCCTTGTGGGGGCGGATGGAGCCGTCGCCGACAATCTTGCGGCACGTCTCGGGCATGAAAACGACGACGGCGAAGAAGGTGAAGCCGGCGTAGATGGCCAGGAACCAGAAGATGCTCCGCCACTTGAGGGTCTGGACGAGGGCGCCGCCGATGACGGGGCCGAGACTGGGACCGAGGATGGTGGGGATGGAGGTGATGCCAATGTACTGGGGACGCTCGGCGCTCGTGACGATGTCGGCCACGGCGGCCTGGGACAGGATCATGATGGTCGAGGTTCCAATGGACTGGACGGAGCGCATGGCCAGGGTGATGCTGTACCTGTCGCTGAGCGCCAGCACGACGCTGGAGGCGACGTAGATCATGAAGCAGATGATGTAGCCGGGGCGGCGGCCGTAGATGTCGGTGAAACCACTGAAGATGAGAGGGCTGATGCCCTGGAAGGCGAGGAAGGCGGTGACGGTGAGGTTGATCATGGAGGACGAGACATCGAGCTCCTCGGCGAGGACGTTGAGGGCGGGCAGGTACATTTGCACGGTGAGGGCACCGACAAAGGCGATGAAGGCGTTGCCGACGACGAGGAACGTCTTCTGGAGCGGCGTGTAGATGCTGTAGGCCTCGTACTCCTCCTCCTCCTCCTCGTAGTAGCCCTCGGCCTCCTCGTCAATGTCACCCAGGCGCATGTGGCCCTGCGAGTCGGCGCCGGACGGCCGCCACACGGGGCCATTGACGGACAGGTACTTGCTGAAGCGGCTCTTCCTGTTGAACTCCTGGTAGTAGGTGGGCACGCGGACCGAGGGAGGCTCAGGCACGGCGGGCGTGATACCCATCATCAGATCCATGGAGAGCATGGAGAAGCGGGAGGATCGGCCTCGCTTCTTGCCGCCCTTGCGGTAGGTGTTGGTGGTCAGGCGGTTGGGATCCGTGTTCTGGGTGCGGAAGGTCCATGCTGTGTTGCGCGAAGCATCGCGGTTGTCAGACCGGTATGTGTAGGCGGTCTGGCGGTTGACATCGGCAATGTCTTGCGTGTGGCGGTAGTCGAACGTGTACGCCGTCTCGCGACTGGCGCTGTTCTGTGTGTTGTTGGAGGTCTGCGTCTGGCGCCATCCCTGGGACTGGTGAGCCGGGTGAGGGTTGCCGGTAGGACGGTACGATTGTGCCGTGTTGCGGTTCGGGGTCACAGTCGGTCGGTATGAACCTGCAGTCTGGCGGTTCACGTTGACGGGAGGGGCAGGAGGAGCAGTAGGTCGATACGTGCTCGGGTTGCGCGCATCGCCAGTTGGGCGATAGCCCGCAGGCGGCCCTGAGGGACGGTATGTGTTGGTGTTGCGATCCATCTGGACTTACTTTTGCCTGTGTGAGTGAGTGAGTGATTGGCGATTGACTCAACGTGATGGCCTGGCTGGATTCACAAGTAGGGATAACACATCATTGCTGGATCCGGGCCCGTCGAGTCTTATAATCTCCACGGGCCTCGAGACCCTGAGAAACGGTTCCCATCTCGTGCCGTCCATCGCCATCGCTGGACGGAAAGTAAGACGCGGCCACAGTCGAATCTCACTCTGCCATGGCAGATATTACGTCAGTAAGCGGACGAGAATACACTTCCTGGGCTAAATTTGGACCATCCCTGCCAAAACCGCAGGGATCCGGCCCATGCAACCCCTCCGGACCAGATGATGGCCGGAAATGCTGGCCTCGGCTTTGCTGGAGCAGAGTCTGCCGTCTGATGCAGGTTATATCGGGGTTTCACTTACGTTTGCTTGCTTCTTGGGGCACACGCTCGGCCACAGTCGTCCAGCAACGGCAGTCCTGATCCGCCATATCGCTTTTTCCGGCCTGCGTCTGCAACCTCTTTCGATCTTGGCGTGAGCCTTACGACTGGGTCCGATCTTGGCACATGGCAATTTGGCCGGTTTCCCGTAATTTCTTCAGCTGAAGCTATTTTTGCCTCGCCAAGCTACCGCACCGCTGACAGAAGAGGTTCGGCTGGTTTGTCGGACAGCGTTCTTGATAACGTCGCGAGAGTCTTGGAGTCTTAAAGAAATGTAGAGATAATATCTCATCGTAGCGCACGAATACGCGACAGCAGGTCTCAACGTCTTTATGATTCAGCAGATCGAATTGAAGAGGGCTTTGGTGAGAACTTGCCGCTGGCTAAATCGCTGATCTTCGGCTTGTTGCGAGACGGTTCGTCCCATCGAGTCCGTCAGCGTCAATCATCACCGCCAACGTGAAGCATCTCCACGGCTCCCTTCCACGAACGGTGATGATGATCCAACGCTCTGACCTGGCCCCGATTAATAACCTCTCCTGTGCTGCAGGGCGGGCGGGCTGACGAGACTTGGGACACGCCGAGCGTATGGCGTACCTGACAGGTTACTCAGCGGGTTGCTCAGAACGGTGGGCATTTAAAAATAATACCCCTGGGCTCCCAATCGAGCAGAGTGTGTCAGGCGGCCAGCCAAGGTCGTTTCGATTTGGATTCTCGGGTTAGCTGGCGGTGTGCGCAGCTCGTGTGGTGCGAACTGTGATCATGTCTTTAGTCCTTGTCGTCTTTTGCACCAATAATCTCCCGTATGCGGAATCAAGTCTCCATACCTTACCCAAGAATCCTTGTTGTGGACTGTGCGTCGTGGCCCAGGGATCCCTGATCCACGTGGTTGTTGATTGTTCTGGAGATAGCTTCAAGATGAACGTAAAGCTCACTGCCGTAAAAACTCAATGGACACAAACATGGAAAATGAGAATGTTTCAAAATATAAACCACAAATTATGAGTATTTATCAAACAATGTATTCATTATGCTAATTAGGAAAATAACACAGAGCACAAGGAAATTGATTAAACCGAATATTCACAAATTGAAATGATAGCTATAGGGTAGGGTTCCATCGGAGGAGACGGACTTCACCCTCGCGATGGCCCATAACCCTGCAAAGGGTCGGCTTCAAGCTCGAACTATTGTGTTTCGCGATATAGGATCAAGAGTGTTTCGCAGATGGTGGTTGAACCTTGCATATAAGAGAAAGGGAGTGTGTTTATTAAGGCGATCGTCGTAACCGTGAGCGTCTCGCGCGCCGTCTCCATCTGGGTGGGTTTTGCCCTCTCTATTCATCCCTTTGGGGGCTGATCACTCCGATTGCTCGGCATAAAGCCATGTGTGCTGTCGCGTGCCAATTGCAGCGGGAGAGCGGGGAGAGCATCAAGGGGGATAAAGAGATGACTATTGGACTTCTGTAGTTGTACGCCGCATCATTGTGACGGGCCCGACGGACACTTGGAGCACCGACGCGTGGGAATTCCCCAGTCAGATTATCTGTAAGCCGCGCTGATGGTTGGAGTCCTCCACCACATGAAGCTGCAGCTTGGGGCCAAGGCTGACCAAGACACTGTTTGAGGCTCGTCTGAACTGGTTGGGATATTACTACGATTTGGCATGACTAGATGGGATGAAAGATCAGTCAGCTGGCACGTTTGGGACGACTGGGGTTTCAAGCATCCCACCGAGGATGCGAAATGTTGGTATGGCTACGACCCAGCCTTAGCTTTCTACGTTTCAGACCTTGAGGGACCATTACAATTAAACGAACACCTGGAACATTTCAATCACAGACATTGCGCATGCCCGTCTTCAATCGACCTTATTCTCGGCGTGGGGACGGCAAGAAATCAGCAGGCTCTCTCTAGGCATTTGTATCCTTCAGAGAGCAATGCGTCTGGGGATGGTCGGCCTACGAAAATCTCCGCGATTCCACCGCTCGGTGTCCCAGTCTTGATACTCTTCTGTCTACTGATGTCGCGTCTCTCATCAACATCGTTTGTCGCATCTGCAAGTCTTCTGCCGCCGCGTCTAGACGCACTACGTTCGCCTAATAAATCTGCGACACCAATTGCAGATGCCACATCGGCCGATCCAGCACTGCGCCTTGCAGGGCTGTCTACGAGCTGAGCCAGGCAACGTGCGGGAGGGTTTGTACCGACAGCTCGGGACAGGATCATGATCGGAGCATGGCGTTCTGATCGCATCGTACCGTATCGTGTCGTTCGTGGGATCGATCTCAGCCCGCGAGGGGTGCAGGTTGATGGTCTATTGACTTGGATTAACTTTGCCTGAGCGAACATGAACAGTGCTGGGTATAGGGGCGATTTCAATTGGGCACGCTACGAATAGCTGCAGCATCCTTCGGCAGCATCCTTTCGTTGGTGCTCGTTTACGGGTCGAGTCGCGATGGCTTCGTATTGGAGGAGACGCGAGCCGGCTTGGGTCTCGTAAGTGGTGGAACGCACGGGAGCGCCAGGGTCGGATTGGAGGCGAGTCGTCTTCCTTGGAATCAAATGCGATGGCCGGGCTGCTGAGGGTGAGTGCGACTTTGGCCTACCTGCATTGAAGGGGATGGGCGCCGCGTACTTTTGGCGGTTGATTGATGGAAAAGAAGGGTCGGTGATGCTTTGGTCCTGGGAGTAGGCGATAAGCAGGCGATAGAACAATTATGGGTGGCGTACCGCTGGAGCTGTCATATCAGTGGCTTCCCCACTGCTAAGCTTATGTAGGTAGCTGTTGGTGGTGGAGATGACGCAGAAGAGGGGCAGAAGAGATGATTGATAATGCATTTCACCCGAGTCATCGTCATTGTCCGAACATCCATGCCGGATGAATCACAAATGGTGCAGCCGTATCTATCTTCTCTGCTTCTCCTGGAAGAGACTATCGATTATTCATCGTGCAGCGCTCGACTAGGTGATGGGAATCCATCTACCATCTTCGCTGTTTGATTGATAATCTCGCGACGGAAATTCCGGTCTCCGGTTTGCCATGACTAAGCTGCCCCGCAGCCCAGCGCTTTTCCCATCGCGGTCGCAATGTCGGATTTTGGATTTAGACCTAGATGGGGTGGTGGTGTTGCGTCTGTCTGCTGTCACTATTGCCGCGGGCTGAAACTCTGATGATAAATCAGGTTTCCAATTGCGGCAGTTGCAATGGATTCTGCTGCTTCCCGTGTCCTCTTAAGAGGCCTTCGATGCGCCCTCCTAGCTCAATCGGCATCACCACGCCTCGCAGCACTTAAACCGACCAACCCATCCAAAGCCTTTGCCTACGCCCGCACATTCCAGAGCTCCTCTCCATCCGCCTTCTATCAGACCTCCGACCGCCGCCAGAAAATGTCTCGACCGACCGGCCTTATCGCCAAGAAGGGCATCGAGCTCCTGACCTGGGGCACACCCAACGGCTACAAGGCCTCGATCCTGCTCGAGGAGCTCAAGGAGGCATACGGCCTCGACTACACCTGGCAGGGCATCAACATTGGCCAGAACATCCAGAAGGAGCCCTGGTTCATTGCCGTCAACCCCAATGGCCGAATCCCCGCCATTGTCGACCATGACAACAACGACCTCGGCGTCTTTGAGGGCAATGCCATCCTTGGCTACCTCACCCGTCGCTACGACACCAAGAACCTCTTCTCGTTCCCCGTCGACTCCGACGACTATACTCGTGCCGAGAGCTGGATTGGCTGGCAGCACGGCGGCGTAGGACCTATGTGAGTGCTGGCAAATCCGCCCATCCCCCACCATCGTTTGCTTTAGAAGCGGAAGCTAACATCTAAACCCTTTCCAGGCAAGGTCAAGCTGGACACTTTGTGCGCTTCGCGAGTGAAAAGGTCCCCTACGGCATGCAGCGCTACGTCGGCGAGACAGAGCGCCTTTATGGCATCCTCAACACCCGCCTGGCTGACCGCGACTACGTTGTCGGCGAGGGCCGTGGCAAGTTCAGCATCGCCGACATCGCTCTCCTGGGCTGGGCTAACAGCCTTGGCGGCATCACCATCGACTACAAAGCGCTGTTCCCCAACGTCGTCGCCTGGTTTGAGCGCTGCTCTGCGCGCCCAGCCGTCCAGCGCGGTTTCTCTATTCCCAACCCCCCGCCGTCTGTATTGAACAAGGAGAGTGATGCCCAGACGGAAGAGAAGAATGCAGAGTTGAAGAAGGAGGTGCTGGCTGCCAAGGAGAAGTACGGCTACAAGTACACGTCGCCGTAGGGAAAGTAATGAGCATACGAGGGATGTACATCTATAGATGGATAAATGAACAAATAGAGCCATATTGTATTTTTATTAAAGTAAATTCGCATCAATAGGAGGCCGCGACAGCTACGCTCGTATGACTTGGCTTGACCTGTCTCTGCAAATCACGTCTCGCGAACCAAACCCTCGCAACGTTGCAGATCCAAGACATCGATTGCAGAAATAGCCACAAATGATGCAGCCACTCCATCCTCTAGCGCTCTCTGCCCAAGCTCCCCCAGGCACTGTCTGCGTGGGACTGGGCAATGGCGGTTTGGGTTGCATTCGCAGCCCAATCACCGGCCGGGTGGCAGTCGTGGTGGTGGACGGATTGGCCAACCGAATAATTGGCCGCAACCCTTCACCACCAAAGCCGATCGATCGAGTGTTGTACACGTGCTTCCTAGACAGCGAAGGCGACGGCCGGCATGGACTGATTGGCAGATGGGCGGAGGGCCCAAGGGCGACTCACCGCAATCCCAACTCTGCAGTCTGCGCCCGAGCAATCTTCATCTTTGTATGAAATTTTCTCGGACGTCCATCCATATCCTGTGCCTCCCGCCAGCCGAGTTGCATCTGTACCCACACCATCTCTCTCTGGGGACTCGGGGTCCATTGACGGGTGTCGTGATAGAATATGTCCCAGTGTTCAATGTATCCCATATCAATCCCAAGATGGCCCGCTCTCGAGACCGGAAGTCGTCGAACTCGAACCTCCGGCCCCTTTTGCCCAAGGCGCAGCGCAGTGTAGCCGGCCAAGCGGACGGCATACACGCCAGGAAGGACATTTGCACGCCCCCTCAGTCTCAGTCCCTGGGTTGCACGGCCTCTCAAATCGAGGCCTCGGTCGTGCACACAAAGCTGGGCGCGACCGAACTCCCCCGCCACCTTTACACAGACACAGACGCCGGGACCCTCAGTGTCGTCTCGGAAATCCCCTTCAACTTCTCGGGGAGCCTGCTTTGTCAAGATCCCCAACCCTCCCCTTCGGCTTTCCCACGCGTGGAAGGCTTAGAAGGCAGTGTTGGATGCATCATACCTACAAACTGCGACACCCACCAATCTTCTGGCTCGGAACATGATGTAAATGATTGGGTCAAGAAGCAAGAAGAATCCTTTCCTGGAAGGCTTTACAACAAGCCTGTGGGAGAAACACACAGACCAGCTGGCCCGAACAACGATGAGCCCGCCTCGCAGAAGTTAGACAATGGGGATCGCGACTCGCCCGGTCTCCCCACGTTCTTCCAAGACGAGATGGACATGAGAGAGTACCAACGGAGCTCCATCAGTTCCAAGTCGGAGTATCTGATTGACAGCCGAATCTCAGATAACTCGGACTTGATAAGGCCCAGCCATGACCAAGTCGCCCACCCAGTGCTGCCACCACCACCCCCCGGTGGTCTGCCTGAGCTTCGCCCAGGCCTGGATCGCGTGCCTTCTCCCATTCGGGGAGGTGACACCATTCGGAGGAACCATCCAGTTCCTGAGTCAACGGCTGGACAATCCTCGATCAGACCTTCTATTTGGGACTCATCCTCCCTCGCCTCCTCCTCGCTACCTCGCACCAGCATCTACGGAAGTACGCCGTCGATTGCGTCGTCCAGGTACGTCCCTTTTACCCTGCTCACCTTGTTCCAACCTGGAATATCCTATTAACGGAAAGTCACACGCAGAGCCAGACACCAGTGCACAGACTGCGACAAGTCGTTCAAGCTCGCCAAGGACCTCGAGCGCCACTTCCAAAGCGTCCACGCCCGCAACCCGGAGTCGTACAGGTGCAGGTGCAGCTATCACACCACTAGGAAGGACGTGATCAAGCGACATATCAGCTCCAGCGGCGCCCAGAGGTGCGCGTCCGCCAGGCCGGATGCCGTCGATGTTTGTATCTGCAAGCGCTTCGAGACGTCTGATGTGCTCTGGTTTCTTGAGCATATCAAGGACTGCAAGAAGAAGCCCCGGGGTAGACCGAAGAAGAAGAAATTAATTTAATATGTTTAAAATAGAAAAAGCACGTTGGCGTAGTCTGTGATTTATGCATGGGAGATGGCTCTGACGATCTGTTGGTTGGTTTTTAAGGCAGATATCATGCCTGTGCAGGAAGGCAACTAGACCAGAGGATTAATCAGGAGTCATCTATAGAACATGGTCTTATTAATATAATACTCAAGAGAGAGAACGGGTTATGATTCTCAGCATGGCATGTACATGAATATATTTATCTCTCGGCTCCATGTCGATCATTTGGACGTTTAGCGATCTGCGTTCCTTGATCAGATCAACCCGATCGTCACTCCGTGACCTGTAGAGCTGAATTGGGGGCTGCTACATCGTGAATTTGTAGATCGGCACGATAGTAATAAATTGTCAAGTAATTATTCGATAGTAGTTATCTGTTATTAGCTACATAATACGTAGGAAGCGCTATTATGTGACTGACTGCTACAATAATTCTGTCGAGGTGACTTTGTAGTCCCTGTTTTTTCGCATAGCCATTTGATGGGATCCCTAATTCTCCTTTGGGCCCCTTATGGTCGTATGTGCTTGACATCCCGTATATTGGTTTCCAATCAGCGTTCGTGGCGATGCCACTTGTTCACCTCCTAGCAAACCTTCTTGTACTAGGACAGCGACTTGTTTCTCTTAATGCATACTGTCTCGGCGATAAATCATTTTGTTACCTTTCAATATAGCGAACTAAAAGGGTGAGTTATCGGGCGTAGTCACCTTCTGTCTTGATTTTGACGCCGGCGCTGGTTGAAAAGTCTCATATCTTCCACCTCTTCAGATTCATGCGACGATGATGAAAGTGTAACTGGTTTTAGTTGTTGACTAACAGAAGCTTCCAAGTTAAACTTCTGGGATGGCCCCGAACTTTACCGCCATAATGTCCCTACATGATTGAGGCTATAAAAAGCCAAGGTTGGTCCTTCGATAAGAGACTCGTTCTTCATCAGAACCATTCACCTACTTTGAATATACTCTCCTTGATCGACTTCCTTCTAGGAGTGAGGTAAATTCTAGCAATGGATAAAACTCATGGAGTGCCTACACTCAAATTGTTACATGAAATCATTACAGGTACGCTCATAACTTTCATCACGTACGTTACATAGCTAACATTCCCAGATGAAATCTCACCCTCAGACGATTTCACACTAGCTAAGCGATGCGCAAGAATTCAAAAAGCATGGATCGCATCTCGCCCAAAGGATTGGAATAAACTTGACATGTCAAAAGTACCGACTATACAGATCCATTTCCAACCAGATGAGGCAAAAAATCCATTCATAAGCGGGCTGCTGGGGCGACGACAAAAGGGAACCCAATGGCGAGCTATCATGAGGATATGGACCTGCAATACTCCGAGACTCATGCGCGAGGGGTTTTACTGGGGCCCTGGCGATGTCAATGAGGCTAAAGGATATGTCGCGCTGAACGACAAGGTCAGTTCTCGTGCTTGGGGATTGGACCGTCGTTGGAAGCATGTTCGAGTATATGAGCTCCAGCCACCAGGCGACAAGGTGGAATGGCTTGGTCACATATTGGTATTTGCACAAGAAGCTGCTGCTCTGGCTCAGTTTGATCTCAGCTATATCACACCGGAGAGGGCCGCGAAGATGACAGCAACCAACTGGCAGAAAAGACTTGTCTACTTGGCTGATCGGCGTCGACCTGATCTCAGCTTCAATACGATCTACGGTTCGATGCCCTTGAAGGGCTGGTGGATTTGGCCCAAGGCGGAATCATCTATCGGTGAACGAACAACAGCAGCTTCGGGGAGCGATATGGGATTGGAATGTCCGAAGAATATTCCAACAACAGGTCCCAGCGGCATCACGGAGCGATACATCATGTTCGTGTGCGTAGATAGAGACTTGCAGGCCCCCAAGCCCTATTCAAAAGCGGACACAAATGGAGAGGGAGACCTGAAAGAAACTATGTAAATAGGATACGCTCTGTGATGAATTAATCTAAGTGAACTGCTGTGTCTTTGAGCGGATGTTAGGGAATCAAAAAAAGAAAATTGATCAAATTTGCCACATGAACTGGACTCACGACAAATACGAAATAAATACAAAGCTTCCAAATCGCGTAGATTTTGACGAACAGTAGTGGTCTGACACGGAATTTTTTACGAGCTTCATCGCGGTGAGATTTCCGCAAATGAGGAAGTTCGTGTCATCGTGGGCTCCAATTCTTGCCCTTCGGCCCGGCGCCCCTTTCCAACAATGCGCCTGTAGATGGCCGATTGATCGTGCACAATCAAGGGGAAAATGTAGACTGAAGAGCGACAAAGGACTGGAATTCGAGGAAGATGGGGGAATTGAGGCGGGGCGTGGGTGAAACTCGCCATTACTGGTCTCGTCGTATCTTGGGCGGCCGACCGAAACAATGGCGATGTGGGAGCCTGGACTCTACGATGTAGAGCATCATTGTAGGCCAGCCGGATGGGTGCGATTCCAGAGCAAATCTCATCTGGTCTCGACGGCTGATCATCTAGCCTTATCGCCCGCGCGAGGTATTTACTAGCACCCTCTACTCTCTCTACGCTGAGCATATTTTGACGCTTGTGAATGAAGGCTGCGGGAGTCAAGTGATGGATCCTGTCAATGGTTCGTATCCGGCCAAAGGGTAGCGTGGTGATCTAGACTCGTAGGAGCGATGAGTGCCAGCCAAGAAGATGGCCAGTCTTGGCACTTGGACCCAAGGCGACGGTGCCGAGGAATAAAGCGGTAATGTAAATTTAGCTTGCTTCTTTGAAAATTCTCATCATTGGTGGCTATTTGGAGAGTGGCAGCAGTGTCTATCGAAGCAAAGCCACGACCTAAAGCCAGCCCTACCGAGACAGGGGCAGCATGATGGTGGCAGTGTTGATCCGTTAATGGACAGACCCTTGTCCCAGGTCCATATTCATGTATCCAAGCTTATGCGGGGATCTCGCGTCGAGCCGAGCTAGCTGAGTGAGCGAGAGCCGGGGTCGGGTTTGATGTTGAAGGCAAAGAGTAAGCTTGAATTTTGGCTCAAGCCTCAGAGGGATGAATGCTGGTGTTAGATGAAGACAATAACGAGCTTAAAAAGAAGCTTCAGCGGTGCCTCTTGCTTGGAATGAAGCCAAGTGGCCGAGCAGTGCCTTGATTCAGCTGGTGAATAGTCTGGTCGACTACTGAATCAACAGCTCCCGGGGCCAGGCTAAGTTTTCAGCTCTAGGCACACTTGCAGAAATAGGCGGGAAACGATAGGCCGGGTGACAGGCTTGGGCTGAGTGGCTTGGTCTAGACTTCCGAGCTCGAGATGCCATGCAGACCAATCACGCATGATGGCTGCACTCGCTCCCTACGTGTGAGGGCTGTTCTTCATGCACAAGCCAGCCATTCAGAATGGCACAAGGACTTGTTGTCTGGGAAGAGCACTCTTCTGCCTGAGAACTGCCTTGTGGGCTGTGCTGGGTTACGTCTTTGTCGCATCTCTCGAGGCGGGTTGGCTTTGTGCCAGCCTTTTTCTTTTATTTTCCCATCTGAATCTAATAATTACCACTTCCCCAAAGTCCTCTGATCTGTGGCACCCGCTGATCCTCCACTGATTGCTCCGTCGATCAATTGACCGGCAAAACCACACCGGCAACGTCCTCCCACATCCCGTTGCCATGGTCGTCTACCCGCCATACACACCGACAACTGTCGTGCAAGGCAGACGGACCCGATGGTGGGCTGTCGTCCTGCACTTCGTCCCGATCGCCTGCACGGTGATCCTCGCCTACATCAACTTCGCCCAGCTCTACTGGTTCCCGCTCACCGGCATCGACGGCCGTGACCGCGGCTCCTACATCGGCTCTTACAACACGCCCGTCAACGGCGTCCTCAACTCCCTCCAGCTCGCCGCCAAGCTCTTCGAAATCTCCGTCGTCGCGTCCCTCGGCACCCTGATCCTCGACATCTTCAAATGGCACTTTGCGCACCAGGGGCTCCCCTTCTCCCTCCTGACGGGGGCCTACAGGGTCTTCGATGTCATGTACATTCTCCGTCCGCGGTTCTGGTCGGCCGCTCCCCGTGCTGTCTGGCTGTCGGCCCTGCTCTTCCTGTGCGTTCTTCTCTGCGCGCTCGTCGGTCCCGCCTCTGCCATCCTCGTCATCCCCAAGCTGGGATGGTACTCTCTGCCCGGCGCGTTCTCGAATATGTACATGCCCGTGTTTGTTGGGAAGCAGGAGGCTGTGTATCCCACCAGCCTCAACGCATCGCTGTTTGACGATGCGGCTCTCGGGTTCTGCAGGGGCCAGCTGGGCAGCTACACGAGCAACTGTCCCGCCGCGGGCCTGTCGACCATCTACGACTGGGAGTTCGGATGGACGTCGCGAGACCTTCCTAACAATGTCACCTTCGGAGACTCGTCCGGGACTGTGAGCCGTCGGCTGGACATGTGGTCCAACGGGCTGAACGGCACTCTCTTCACCAGCCCGACCGCCCTGTCTGTCGGAACACTGGGTGTGCTGAATAACTACATCGCCGCTGAGAATGTCGGATCCATCTCCCAGACAAAGGACTACAAGATCCAGGTGACGGCCAAATCGCAGTCCTTCCAGCCGCTGATCCAGGCCAAGTGCAACATCTATAACCGCAACGACTACGCCCAGGTCGCGGACATCCCGCTCATGTCGTTCCCAAATACCTTTAACTGCTTCACCAGCGACTCCACAGACCGATGCCAGCGTATCCGAACCGAGCTCGGCCAGCTGGTCATCCCAAGCGTGGTCTGGGACAGGGACGACATCGACACGCTCTTCAACGTCGTCGGCGGCAAGACCGTCCAGAACGCCGACCTCTCCTTCCTCGTCTTCACAGCCAGACTCCCGTACGTCCACGAGGGCAAGCCCAGCAAGAGGATCGCAACATGCAGCTACGTAGCCCACTGGCTCCCTGCCACCCTCATGGTCGACCCGAGCAACAACATCAGGACCGAGTCCAACGTCACGGACCTCAGCATCTTCTCCGGTACCGATCTCCGTAACGCCAGTAGCTCGCGCGCCGCCGTCGGGTCCTACATCAACATCGAGAAGACGTGGCTGCCGTTCCTGGACCTCAAGGCCGCGCCGTCCAGCAACGGGAAGAACTACACGGCGTTCGACAACATGGCCTACCTCCTCAACCCGATGGTCGGGATGGGGCTGACCCCCGACCACCAGATCTTCGCGCCGGGCAGCTCGAGCAAGTCGACCAAGGACGGCGACAGGCTGGTGCAGCTGGCGATTGAGAAGCTGACCGGCACGATCGTCACGGACGCCATCGCGAGGACGGGCGCGTCCATCAGCGCGGCTGTTGCACGGCCGGGGAAGAGTCCCAGCGTGAAGAGCATCATCGTGACGAATCTGAAGAATATCCAGGGCCAGGCCAAGGACGGGACCGAGTTCTTTGCGAACGGTACTTCCACAGGGAGCATGCAGTGGCCGGCGGGGGTGACGACCCTCGACGGGCTTGTGGATTCGTGGAAGAACGAGTATCAGACCATGTACCTCGAGGCGGAGAGGTTCGGGTACGGGTACGGGAAGTCGGGCGCGGCCATGATCTTCGCCATGGTCGTCCTGTTCCTGTACGCCATCACGGTGCTGGCCTATGTCGTCGGTCTGATCATCACGCGGATGGACATGGTCTCGGGCCTCTACGACATGGAGGACATGGTCGCTCTCGCGTGGAAATCGGCCTCGCCGGCTGCGGTGATGACGCTGGGCTACAAGTCGCTCAGTCCGTCGCTGGCGAACGACCTCGTCGCCATGAGGTCGACGATGAATAGAGAGGTGACGATGGCGTTGGAGAACGAGGATCATGAAGGGAATGTGTTCATGCTCGGGAAGGATGAGGAATATTTCTAGTCTTCCTGCTTGCTTGTTTGTTTCGGTTGGCGTGGCGTTCTGATTGCTTTCTACATGGCTCACGACATAACATAAACCATTCATTCTTATTGTCAATAGAATAATCCAATAGCTATATTTGATAACAACAATTTTCCTTTACCTCATTAAATGTCATGAATCATATCAGAAACCCCGCCGTGTCTCCGTCATTGTGGCAGAATATGCCAACCATTTGCATCCTGAACCAAGTCAATGGCGGCAGAGAACACCCAACGCGGGTCACAACGTTGTGCGAGCGTCGCGACCTGCAGCTCCTCGTCTCTTCGGACCTGTACCTCCAAGTCCTGACGCCCTACCGATACCTGGATCGGTCTGTCTAGGTCCAGCATCTCGTCGTTGAGCAGTATCCGGAGGATCGTCCTGGCCTTCTCTATGACGATTCCGTTGGACGCAGCCTCCAGCCTGGCGACGATGACCTCCGTCCCCAAACTCTCGGCCGTCTCGTCGCCAATATCTAGCCAGTACCAGAGCCCCCGGCTTGTCCGTGCCGCCCGCGTGGTGAGGTCCCAGACCACCCGCGACGGCAGCGCATTGCGCGTGAACTGGCTGACCCATGCAACGGCGTTCGTGTCCGTGAGATGGGCGCTTGTGTCCCCCTCCTTGAGCCACCGCTGCGGCGAGTCCAGCACGGGGTACAGGCTCCTCCGCGGGTCGTTGTCGACGAAGCCGTGCGGGCGCCCCTTGTGGATGAAGATTTGGTGCTCGTACTGGCCCCGGTTCACTTCGGCCAGCACGTCCAGCGTCTCGCCCATCTCGGCCGTGGCGCTGTTCCGGTTGTACGCGCCGTCCCTCTCGCCCATCTGGAGGCAGATGGGCGTCGACGCCATGTTGGCGAGGCTGACCCAGTTGTGGTGCCCGGCCGACATGTTGACGGCGGCGAGGCGGTCGGCCAGCCGCGGGCTCAGCTGGTAGACGCCGTCGCCGCCGGCCGAGTAGCCGAGGAGGTAGACGCGGTCCGAGTCGACGTTGGTGAAGAGGATCATGTTCTCGATGAGCCGCTCGAGGAGCATGTACGACTCGGCCTGGAAGTGGAGGTCCCACGTGTTGGTGATCCCGCGGACTGCCACATACACGCCCTGCTGGACGCTGGAGCGGTAGTAGTCCTTCATGCCCTCCCACGCCTCGTCGTTGACGTGGGCTGGCGCGCCGCCGCCGCCGTGAAGGGAGATGTACAGCGGGTAGCCCTTGGGAGGCGCCTCGCCGATGTTGAAGGCGGCATATCGTAGGGTCTTGCCCTCGATGGTGATGGCGCTCTGGTCGTGCTGGATGCGCCGGACAGCGTCAGACTGCTGACTGGGATCGTACGGAGGCATCTTGGGCAGCAGTTATCCCGGGCGATTGGTGTTTATTATTGCCAGAGCACAGTCTTACTCCCTAGATATCTGTGTCGTCGGAGCATTGATGCCCAAAGACTTTTGGGGCATAAGAAGCGCCTCGGACCGCAGCATTAAGGTGACGAATTGCCTTGCGAGGCCGTCTAATAATCAACAAAGCACGTCCCATCATTTAGGTGGAGAAGGAATCTGACCTCAGCCACGCTGATCAATGAAGAGGCCGTAAGACCTTGCCCTAGGTCTACTTGAGGCTGAGGGTAGGGGACTTTCTACCTAGTACTATAAAGATGGCTGGCAGCTTTTGCAAGTGTTGAGACCAATTGATTGAACACCGAATGCCACCAGCCGTCAGAGCAGACGGCAGAATTATCACACCGGCTATTTACGCTTACCTCGGATAGTTGAGGGCGAAGAATGAAGGCAATTTCGCCAGACCGGAATGATTTTTGTTCATTTAAATTTGACTTCCTGGTATCTCAAGGGTAGCTTTTGTGTGTATACGGAGGAAGGGCAACGGAGTCATTGAGGTTAGAGAGCTTGGACGGTGGCTTGACATCGTGGAAGCCGTATCTTTATTGGTGCAGAATAAGTTATTGGCATCTGATCTTCCTGTACTGCCGTTATGAGGCTAAAGGTGAACAAGATAGAGACTTCCTAACAGCGATATTCTGCAGCGTCTGGTCGGAATGTTGAGAGGCATATTCTTAGATTCGGGTAGCCGATTTGTTAAATGAGAATGAAGACTTTGAATACAATGGCAGATCTCTTCCCGGGGAGGCCTTACACTTGTTCCGTTTTCTTAAGAATTAGTAGTGCTTTAGAGAATCGTACTACACAATGGGTTTGTAAGTGAACTGGAGCCTCGTAAGAAGCCGCAATAAAACAGGATTTTATAGAAATATGGCTAGGAGGATTTGAGATATGATTATAGGCTTATTTGATCAACTGGATCTTGTAATTCTTGAGACCAAAATGCATTTCATTCGGCCAGAAACTGGGACAAAATATTTCCATCTTCCAGAGCAGGGTTTTTTTCTCAGCAAAACAAGCAGGTTCAACTGATCTCATTTTTCACGAGGTTTGAAGAGCCGCTGATACCAGATCAATCCTGTTGTCGGTCAATAGAAGGTCATTCAGGCACAAGCCAGGAAATAGATTACAAATTTGTAGACTAACGAGTAATGTTTTAATTTCATCAGCATGAAACGGCTTTAGGAAACTTGAGTGCTGGATGAAGGAAACGGAGTTAGCGGAGATATCTTGGCGTCAGGAACAGCTGCACCGGGGTTTGGGACAGAAGGATGAGTTTAGCACAATGAGATACTACTGAGACGGATGACAAATCGTACGGATTTGGTCGACTTAGTTGGTTTCAATTCCTGGCCGGACTTTTCACATTTCCTATGTGCGGAATTATGAGATTCTCAGGAGCAGGTAGACAGGTAGAATAGAATATACATAATGACATGAATCCATCAAAGCAATAACCATTAATCTTCTAACCCATCATCAAAGAAGTCATTTTTCAATTTCAACTAAGGCAATGATTCTACAAAATTTTCACATTTTCCTCGTGGCAATCGGGCCCCTGGTTGCCGCAGCCTCTGGTTGTTCGGAACGCAACTCTTCATCACCAGTGAAGACTACATCTGGTCGTTTTCTGCCTTATTTCCCGAGCGAACATCCTGAAGTAGCATCCTTTCTCGACATCCCCTTTGCTGAAAGCCCAGTGGGACCGCTTCGGTTTGCACCACCTGTCCCTCGCATCGCAAATAGCACTAAGGCGGTGCTTGCTACTGAGCTGCCACCTGGCTGTTTCCAATATGTATTACCAATGTTGGAGGGCACCGTGGGATTTTCAGGAAACCAGCCACTGGCGTTCCAGCGTGGAGACTATAGAAACACAAGTGAGGACTGTCTTCGCCTGTCAGTTTTTGCACCCAAGCACGCTGGAGAAAGTCAAGTTCGCTCGCAAGACACCTCTCACAACAAGAGCCTTCCTGTTCTCATCTGGGTTCACGGAGGCGGCTACAGCATTGGGGGAAACAATATCCCCTATCAACTCGCTCCCAGCTGGGTCTCACGCAGCCAGAGCCACATCGTTGTCCAAGTTCAATATCGACTTAACCTGCTCGGATTTCCAAACGCGGCCGGTATCGAACAAGAGGGCCGTAACCTGAATCTAGGGCTTCTGGATCAGAGGCTTGCTGTAGAATGGGTGCGAGACAATATTGGTCGCTTTGGCGGCGACCCCAGCCGCATCACCCTCTGGGGCCAGAGTGCCGGAGCATATGCTACGGATAGTTACCTCTTTGCATGGGCCAAAGACCCCATCGTGAGCGGCGTCATTGCGTCCTCCGGGAATGCCGTTACGGTACCTCTTTTTAATGTCGACCATACAAACAACACAATGTTTTCCGTCGCTGCAAATAAACTTGGATGCGGAAACCTTGTACCGGCCGACGAGCTTGCTTGTATGCGTAAAGTACCATCCTCAGACATTCAACAATATTTGCAGGCAGCCGCTGGCAAGGGCGGAGCCGCAGACGATGGCCTGTCTTTTGGAACTGTTGCGGACAATGTGACCATCTTTCCTGATTACAAGTCCCTGATCCAACGGGATGGTAGCAGATTTCCCTCCCATATTCCACTCATGACTGGTACAACCACTGACGAGGGTACCGCCGTGATCCCCTTCAATTTCAACGGAAGCGAGACTGCGACTCAAATTCCCGCCGACTATGTGCCTGTTGCAGAAGGCTTCCGAATCAACCTTCAGTGTACTACGCTCCAGGAAGCCCAGCTCCGAGCTGTAGCTGGTGGCAAAACATTCCAGTACATGTACGGGGGGAACTTTTCGGACATTTCGCCCCGTCCCTGGCTGGGTGCATTTCATGGTTCTGAATTGCCCCTTGTATTCGGAACGTACGGGACTGAGGGGCCTGCGACGGATTTAGAGAAAGAAACCAGCCAGCGCATGCAAGACCTCTTCTTGGCGTTCTTGTCTAATCCTAACAAAGGACCGGTAGATCTCGGTTGGCCGGAGGTATCTGGGGCTACGGGCTATGACATACTCAAATGGGGAACAGACGGAAAGGTTGAACAGGTGGTGAGCGTAAACGAGCTACGGGAAGAATGCTTGAAGGCTGGGTGGGATGTCTGATCAATTCCTGCGCAAAAAATGGATTCCTCGTCGGCTACAATATGAAAATCATAAAAACATAGAACGCCGCTGCTCACCAAGTAAATAATGAAGCGAGCGGCCAAATATAGTATTTTAGATATATTCCTAGCTTCTTGAGTAGCAACTTAGAGAAATTCCACAATTAGACTGAGGACTGATAAAAGCTATGACTTGTACTCTTGGGGTTCATATCAAATCAAAGAACAGGCCAAAGAAATGCGGCATACTTAGTGCAAATGTTCTACCTACTCGTCCCCAGGTAGTCCGAACTCACTAAAGACAATACTGACGCCAGTTGAATCATCTATCGTGCTCCTCTCCTACCTCAGAGGCAGCTGATCTAATTTGAAGGCCTCTTTGATTTGACTGTGATAAGCCTTGACAATGGCTCTTCTGTTTAGTTTCTCAGTCACGGTCACAAGGCCCTGCCAGATCGAAAGAGTCAGTGGCCAGATCATCCACTTGGGGCGAAGAATTCAACTTACTGTAGCAGGAGTCCACTCTTCGTGAGATATGACTACATTCGCTATGATCTCAATGCCAGAAAGACCAGCATCCCAGGCAGTCAGCCGTAGATCATGAAGGATCACTGATTGGGCGTCGAGACTCAGATGCAAATTAGACTCGTTAAACTTGCACCCACTGGGGAGGTCTTGCGCTAGGTCTATCACGACCCTTGGGTTGGGAATGACGATGGCAATAGGCCGAGGGTATGAGTCCTCCGCGTGGACCATGACATTGGATACTGAATGAGCGCTGCGGTAGATTGCTTCGAGCTTTTCGACAGCAATGTATTCGCCGCCCTGCATCTTGATTAGGTTCTTCACCCGATCAATCACATTGAGATTGCCGCTCTTGGCATCAAACTCTCCGATGTCTCCGGTTTTGAACCAGCCATCTGGAGTCACGGCTTTGGCTGTTTCTTCAGGGTTACGGTAATACTCTGAGAGAACAGGCTTTCCCTTGATCCATATCTCACCTTGGGGTGTCTTGCCAGTTGTGACATAACCCAGGTCAGGGATGGAGACCAGTTTCAAGTCAATGGAAGCAGGGATTGGGCCAATTGTATTGCGTGTGTATTGGGACGGGTTGGTCAAGGCACCGTTGGCGCACGACTCAGTCAGCCCGTAGCCAACCAACATTGGGGCAAGAACAAGAGATAAAAATCGCCTTGTTTCTGGGGCAATGCCGCTGGCACCATTCATAATGTATCGCAGCCTGCCGCCAGTTTTTTCTCGGATCGCCTTGAACACAAAGTCAAGCAGGAAAGCTCCGAGGATATTGTTGTCGACCATGAAGCCCTTGTAGTAGAAAGCGCCCCAGAAGATGCCCCGAAGGACAGAACTGGTGATGCTATTGACCTGGGCAATGATGCCCTTCTTGATGGTCTCCCAAACTTGAGGAACGCCGACCAAGACTGTGGGTTTGAGCTCCCGGAGGTCGCCAGCGCAGTTTCGGACAGAGGTGTCGGCAAGAGTACGAGCACTGCCGTATCCCAAAGAGCCGCCGATTAAGAACACGAGGTTTTCAACGACCAGCTCAAAGATATGCGCAGATGGGAGATAGGCCAGAATGCACTCATCTTCGCCGACCCAGTCCTCAACGCAGGAGAAAAGACCGGTGACTGGAGACTTGAATTAGATGGGTTTCACTCTTTTGAAGAAGGGGGGATGGATTTCATGTCACATACCACCGGCGACAAGAGACTCATGTCTGATTGAGACACCTTTAGGAACACCTGTAGATCCAGATGTATACATGATGCAGTATGTTTCCTCAGGCATAGGCGGGTAGGGTGTTGCAGGATTGTCCTCACCCAGCTGGCGGAGTCCTTCGTAAGTGATCACCCTGAGATCTGGGTTATTTCTCTTGAAGATTTCGACTTCTTTAACGCCACCGCCGAAGATGCATTCGGTGTTCACAATGACAGTCTTGATCTGGGATTTACGGATGGGCTCCTGGGCCTTTGGGAGCAAGTGTGTATCAATGTACATGACTGTTGCATCTGTTTGGACGAGAGAGTGTGCGAGGCCATCCTCCCCGAGAGTGTCATAGGCAGTCACTAGGCAAATAGACCGAGACGCGCAGGCATGTGCAAGTGACATCCAAGAAACACTATTTTGTAAACAGAATGAGCGCTATTCTCTGCAATCGGCATGACTTGGAGCGCTAAGCGAGTTGAGACATACCTGGTAGTAGCGAACATATGTAGTTTGCTGTGGCGGGGCATCCCCAGCTTGTGAAGACCGGAGCCTAGTTGCCGAACGAGACGGTAATACTGCTCGTAGGTGATAAACTGATAGGGTGAAAGCTCAAAGTAGTTCCATTCGCTCTCAACCTCTTGGAGCTTCCCGTCTACATCTCGCATATTCACCTGAGTCACGTTATGAATCGTGATCAGCTTTCGGCTGCCTACAGCCTTGCGATCTGGGTAGAGCCGAGCGCTTCGACTGATCAGGTCCCAGACAGTACCGACACCTTTGGCTGGCCTATCAATAAGACCATCCTTGGCCTTGCGGTTACGGCGAGGAAGGGTCTCTCCCTCAACCTTCTCATAGCCAGGTGACGGGATTGTGAATGGAGGCTTCTGCATTTTGTTGACTTCGACTGGTGGCTCGTTGCTGATAGGTGACAGGACAGAGGGCTCAGATAAGGAAAGAGAGGGGTGGCTAAAGATGCTTAACGTAGCTATGAAGGGCTTGAAGAGCTTTGATGTGGTGATAGTAGACCAGAGAGGAACGCTAACAGGTTGCTAGCACTTGTGGAACAGAAAACGGTCCCGAAGTTTGGTATTTTGAGAATGAACACCGTTGTCTAGTACAGTGTAAGCTTGTAGACAGCTCTTAGAAGTGTAGGCTTACGAATTAACCTTGGTAAATAGCATCTCTCGATGACTAGTGATAGACCACAAACAATACTGGTTGGGGAGGAGGTTTCCGTGACGTAAAGCAACACAGTTTCAAAATAATTTGGACATCCGAATACCCCTGGTCAGACGGATTGCCAAGATCAGGTTGTAAAAAAAAGGCTCAGTCAAGTACTTCTAAAGTCAAAATTACGGAGAACACAGTAAGCGCCTATCTCAACCCGATAGAATACGAGGTTAGATAGGATGTAGTGCGTGAATCAAAGACCCTGACGAACCAGACAGCATCCTCAAAGCTTTGCCATGCCGCGTCGTCTATGCAATGAAACCTCCACTATCTACTTCCTTATCATCCAATATGTGACATGTGATTTGATTCAGATACTCACTGGCGATAGGGCATGTTGAGAGGTGCAGATAGGATGCAACGAGCCTCTTGACTGTCCGGTTGTGACACATCAAGGGATGCCTATCACTCTACTCCGCGGAAAAGAGGAACCCTCGCGCTTCTACAGGTCTGACCGAAATCTAGACTCAGCTAGATACAGAATTGGTATCCTGCAATGCAAGTGCATATTCGAGCTGTAACTGTGGCGTTGGGCACGGCACGGCCATTTAGGTATGCTTGCATGCATGAATATTGAGTCGCACAACAGCAAATCCAACCTCGGCTACGCAACCGCCCAAACTATCCTGCTAGCGATGATTAATTATGATCCTTCGTTGGTTCAGATCTCCCCGGAGGCTTATTTTCAGCCAGCCACCTTTCAGCGTGGTGTGGTGACCCTCCAAGTTCAGTCTTGATACGCCACCGGTTACGTCTGAAGGATGAGACAACCACTGAGTCACATTAGTTCTCGCCTGTCTCCATGTGTTGCAACCCTACAGTTCGTCGGAAGGTTTGTTCCTACTTTGATTGCCTACTTATTTCAGAATTGGTGGCTTAAGTGGCGAGCCTCCCATTCATTCTGCCGACCATTACAAGTTTCTCCGTCTGACTGGCGTTGTTTCATGGTTTTGATTGGATGGTGATGATGTTTTCAGCTGCGCCTAACATGCACCTTAACCCTTGTGGCGAAATCCAAGGAAGAAATGCTTGCACGCAAGGCAAGCCACGCATCGACACATCATAAATATTCTGTTGGGATGTAATGCTACACGTTGCCATGCAGGAAAGGGCGGCATCTAGGATCTGTGATTGGAACAACATGAATGTTGAGAGTATTGTGGGGATATCTTTGAAACCTGCGTGTGAAGCTGGGACTTCCGATGGATGGATGGGCCTGTTTCCAATGATATGAAGAGCAATCACATAGAGCAAGTAGCAGGGGATAGGAAGATCAATGGGCCATCCATGCAAGTGTACAAAAACAGAACCCTGGTTGACTCCGGAGACTTTGATTAGCACTCCACGCTTCATCGCGAAGCGAGGGCGTGTTGCCAAGATCATTATTGGGTGATATCGTATCAGTGCAGAGTGGGAAGTGCGGGGTTCCATGATCAGTCTATGAAATCGTCATAATTCTCCTTTGAGTATAGTAGAGATGTAGATGCAGCTCTATGCAGATCTCCGCATTAGAGCCCGCGTGAAAAACAAAGGAGTTTGTTTCTAAACCCCTTGGGCCTATCACCCCACCTCAAGCGGTATTGATCTCGTTCCGAACCGTAGGTTGGTTCTTGGATGCTAAAGTCATCATGATATGTAGCTTATAAGCCATAATCATTGTAGCAATACATGGTCTGCCGCTGCCGGGGCCAACTTTGTCACAAGCCTTGCTGGCCTGATTGCAACCTGTAATATGGCATGGAGCCAATCATATCGTTTGGAGAGCGGCTGCAGCTGCAGGTCGTACACCCTAATGGATCGTTCAGTGAGAGCGTATCTCAGACGATCCCAACACCCTTGTCCATGCATGTATTCGCTGACCGAGTCTCGTCCTCAGCCGATCGTTCTTATCAAGCTCGGATGTTTAGCCCAACTGAACCAATCGGGATATAGCCCGACGAACTATTTCACTGCACGGCATGCAGCTGAGAACGCCTCCTTGTCTGCATTATCAATGCACTATCAAGCGGATAGACGCTTGAACGAAGCCTACTTCTCAACACAACAGGCGACATTGACGCGAGAAGTGAGACATGTTTATGCTCAACAGACCGGATTCGCAACTAGACTGTAGCATTACAGATACGAGGTTCGTGCATATGCGCCCATTCTACCCTTGATGGTGGTGTACGTGCTCGCCAAGGGAGCACAGCTTTATCGGTTTCTGTGCTTGGAGATCGCGCGGTAGGTTGTGAAAAAGTTCCTGCTGCGGAGAACTGAGTTGGGTTGCAACTGTATCGTTACGTTGCCTCAACTCAAGACAGAACTGGGTTTCTGGAGAGACTTCGTCTCCGCATTAGTTCGCAATCTGTGCCGATGTTCCTTGTATGGAGATAACAAGGATCCAGCTGTGATTGGAAACTCCCACTCGCTTGGAAGGTTTGTTTATCTCAATGCATAGTGATATAGTCTTGGAATCATACTGATGTAAGGTGAGGGGGATGCATGGATGATCGCGCAATGTGAAACCATATCCAATCAACTGCGCATTTTATGGAATGAACGTGCATCATATGAGGTATATCGCGAAAACAGATGCAAACTTGTATTACAATGATAGGATGATGCGAACTTAGACGAATATCGGAGAGTAGATAAGGTGAATTCAGATCAAATACAACTACCAGCGAGATCCCCTCGAAAAGGTTCCTTCATCTTCTCCAGAGATTTGAATTAAACTCATACACTTCTAAACTTTCCATTCTAAAAATCTCTCATCGGCTCTTTTTTCTTTTTCTTTTTGGAATTTCCTTTATAAACTTCATTACACCTATACCTTCACTTGCCAGACTCACAGAATCATGGCTCCATACCTGGGCTCAACCCCTTCGACATCCTCGGTATGTCTCGATCACAACTCATTGAAACAATAAGCTAACTCCTAGCCAGGACTCAGGATCACCCATGATCCATCAGAATGGACACACTGATGATGCTATTCCAATCGCCATCTGTGGCATGGCACTTCGCCTTCCAGGAGGCATATCTACCCCAGAAGCATTCTGGGATTTCCTTATCAACAAAGGAGACGCCAGAGGACCTGTTCCTGAGTCTAGGTACAAGGCATCTAGCTTTTACTCCAAGTCTCGCAAGCCAGGCCATGTCGCTAGCGAATATGGCTACTTCCTTGATGAGTCTGTAGACATTGGAGCTCTTGACACGAGCTTCTTTAGCATGCCCAAGGTTGAAGTAGAGCGTGCAGACCCACAGCAGCGTATTCTCCTTGAACTCACTCGAGAGTGCTTTGAGAGTGCTGGAGAGGTTGACTATCGTGGCAAAACTATTGGCACATATGTTGGCTCCTTTGGAGAGGACTGGCTCGAGCTCTTTGTCAAGGATCCCCAGTTCAATGGCACTTACAAGATCACCGGATATGGTGACTTCGTACTTGCCAACCGGATTTCTTACGAATATGACCTCAAGGGTCCCAGCATGGTGATCCGCACTGGTTGCTCCTCGGCTTTGATATGCCTTGATGAGGCCTGCACGGCGATTCGATACGGCGAATGTGACTCGGCTCTCGTGGCTGGCACCAACCTCATCATGGCACCAGGACTCACCGTCTGCATGTCCGAACAGGGAGTCTTGTCCCCTAACGGCTCTAGTCTTACCTTTGATGCTGATGCCGACGGATACGCTCGTGGCGAGGCTCTCAATGTTGTCTATATCAAGCGACTCGATCATGCAATCCGCGATGGCAACCCCATCCGTGCTGTCATCCGTGGAACATCAAACAATGCCGATGGCAAGACACTCGGGCTCAGCGTCCCAAGCTCAGCATGCCATGAGGCTATGATTCGCAGAGCCTACAAGATTGCTGGTATCGATGACATCACAAGGACCGGCTATGTCGAATGTCACGGTACTGGAACAGCAGCCGGCGACCCCATTGAAGTATCTGCAGTTGCCAGTGTCTTTGGCGATAGTGGCGTCTATATTGGCTCTGTGAAGCCCAACGTCGGCCACTCTGAGGGAGCATCTGGCCTAACCTCCTTGATAAAAGCAGTCATGGCTTTGGAGAAGGATACGATCCCTCCCAACATCAAGTTTAATAAGCCCAACCCAAAAATTCCGTTTGAGGAGAAGAAGCTCAAGGTTCCTCTTGAACCTACTCCGTGGCCAGAGGACAGAGACAAGCGTGCCTCTGTCAACTCTTTCGGCATTGGTGGTGCGAATGCTCATGTAGTCATTGAGTCGGCCAAGGCTTACCTGGGCACCGTTGACTCACCAAGTGAGGGCGAAGAGTTGCCAGACCACCCACAGCTTATGCTGTATTCGGCCAACACAGCAGATTCATTGAGGCGACAAGTTGTGCAGAGCCAAAAATACCTTGACGAGCATCCATCAGCGACACAGGATATTGCCTACACACTTAGCTCAAGGCGAACCCATCTACCACATCGATCTTTCTCAGTCGCGGGTAAAGGGGTAGCACCAAACACAGCGCCTTTCACCAAGGCTCCCTCCTCATCGGCTGACGTTGTCATGGTATTTACTGGACAGAGTGCTCAGTGGGCACAGATGGGCCTTGAGCTTTTGGAGTCAAATCCTGTCTTCAGAAAATCAATTGAAACCATGGAGCGGGTACTCCAAAGCCTTCCCGACCGTCCTTCCTGGTCACTCATCGAAGAGCTCTCTAAGCCCGCGGAAACAAGCAACGTCAATACTGCTTCTTTCTCCCAACCTTTGTGCACCGCGCTACAGGTTGCCCTAGTTGATGCATTAAGCGAGATTGGCATCGTGCCTTACGGTGTTGTTGGACATTCTTCTGGTGAGATGGCAGCCTCATACGCCGCTGGATATCTTACCGCCTCTGAGGCCATCGTTGCAGCCTATTACCGCGGCGTTGTATCTTCAGAGGTAAAGAAGGCTGGATCCATGGCTGCAGTCGGTATGGGAAGGCAGGAGACGGAGCCGTTCCTGATTCCAGGCGTTGTTATCGCCTGTGAGAATTCGCCCTCGAGCGTTACGATCTCGGGTGATACGGAACCACTGGAGCAAGTCCTGGAGTCAGTCCGCGCAAAGAATCCAGACGTGCTGGCTCGGAAATTGAAGGTCCGGACAGCCTATCACTCCCATCACATGAAAGAGGTTGGCGAGAGATATCACACATTAACCTCTCATCATCTCCATGACATCCCGAACGGCAAAGATCACAGTGCCCCCAAGAAGAAGGCAATTTTCTTCTCTACTGTTTCTGGAAAACAACTTACCAATACTGATCAGCTAGATTCAAGGTACTGGCAGTCAAACCTTGAGTCACCGGTGCTGTTCAACACTGGCCTGTCGAATCTTGTCGCACATCATGGTGCAACTACCAAGGCAAACCTCATGTTCTTGGAAATAGGTCCCCATTCAGCATTGGGCGGCCCAATTCGTCAAATCTTGGCCAAATTCTCAGCCAATTACCCATACACGTCATGCATCATCCGCAACAAGAATGCCAGTGAAACATTCCTCTCGGCTGTTGGCCAGCTCTGGATCCAGAACGTTGATATCGATTTCGACCAGCTAACCAACCCAAATAAAACTTCCCGCGTTGTTCCAGATCTGCCCACTTACCCTTGGAATCATGAAAATTCGTACATGTTCGAAAATCGCGTGGCAAAGGAGTGGCGTTGGCGCAAATTCCGTCACCACGAACTGCTGGGTGTCCGTGTCATTGAGAGCACAGAGAATGAACCTGTCTTCCGGAATGTCATCTCACTGGCAACTGTTCCGTGGATTGTGGACCACAACATCAAAGGAGATGTTGTATTCCCCTGTGCCGCATACGTGGGAATGGCTGGCGAAGCAGCAAGGCAGCTTTGTGAGGGCAACTTCGAGGGCTTTGCTCTCCGTAACGTGGTGATCGACACAGCCATGGTTCTGACAGACTCCAAGTCAACCGAGGTCATCACCAGCTTACGACGGGCGGCGCTCACAGACAGTCTCGACAGCGTGTGGTGGGACTTTGTTGTAAGCTCCTACAACGGAACAACGTGGATGAAACACTGCACTGCCCAGATTTCCGCATTGACGGAATTATCAACCGCAGAACGAGCAGAAGACGCTACCAAGCTCTCTCGACATGTGGAAACCAATAAATGGTACCAGGCTCTCCGTACAGTTGGAGCAAACTACGGAGACGATTTCCAAGGCTTGTCTAATTTGTCCTGCTCAACAACTCGAAATCTATCTAAAGGAAGAGGCATCCATACTGTTAAGGATGATGGAGAGTCGTCCTACTGCGTGCATCCCACGAAGTTTGACTTCTTCCTCCAGTTGTTCAGTGTGGCAGCTACCAATGGCCTAACCCACAAACTCAATAGGATGAATGTTCCTACGTACATTCAAAATATTGAAGTTTACAAGTGTGATTTGGAGATCGACATGGCAATCAAAGCAATCCAGACTCGACGCGGCCTTCTTTGTGGTGATGGAGAGGGCTTCGGAACTGATGGTAAGATGGCAATGAAGATGACTGGTGTTAAACTTAGTCCCATCGAGGGGGCTGAAGCATTTGAGAATCCGGATCCCCATGCTGGAGCCAGAGCGTTCTGGAGACCGGACATGGACTTTGTCAATTTTGACTCTCTGATTACCCCTCATAATGAGCAACAGCAATATTTGCAGCTCTGCGAAGAATTGAATCGTGTCGTCATCCAAGAAGCACTTGCCAAGCTTGAAGGTATCTCGACAGACATTCCCCATTTCCAGCAGTTCTTGGAATGGATGAAGAAGCAGCCACAACCGAAGCCCGATAGTTCTCGGGAAGTTCTTGAAGGTATTCTTTCAGCAACAACAATGGATCCCCTCGTCGTGGCCTTTAGGGTAATCCTTGAAAACATCGTCCCTATGTTCAAGGGTGAAGTTGACCCTGTTGCTATCTTGATGCCAGACAATACGCTGGCAAACATCTACAATTATTTGGATCGTTGTGACCGTAAGGAACTATTCCAGACACTTGGACACTCAAAGCCCCAGTTACGGATTCTTGAGGTCGGTGCTGGTACTGGTGGCACTACCAATACCCTTCTTCAGAATCTTACGAACTCTGAGAACGGCTCTCTTATGTATTCCAGATATACATATACAGATATCTCACCAGCATTCTTTGGACCTGCCAAAGAACGTTTCGCGGCTTACCCAAATATGGACTTCCAGGCGTTAGATGTCACCAAGGATCCGATCGAGCAAGGATTTGTGGCAGGCTCGTATGACCTCATCGTCGCAGCAAATATCCTCCACGCTACTCCTAGTCTCAAGCAAACTCTCAGCAATGTGTGCAAACTACTGCATCCAGAAGGTCGGCTCTATATGGAAGAGCTGTGCTCTGACGTGAAGGCCATCAATTTTGTCATGGGCGTTTTCGCTGGCTGGTGGCTCGGTGTGGATGACAATCGCATCGACGAGCCTTATGTCTCTCCCGAGACCTGGCACAATAGCCTGATAGAAGCTGGTTTCGATGGCCTGGAGCATGTAGCTCTCGACTGTCCGCGACCAAATCACCTTATGGCTGTAATGACAGCTAAACCAGCCGTCGAAACCCCACGACACCATGCTGCCACTCTCGTTTATGATTACGGGACGATGCAGCTTGCGAAAAACCTCTCAAAGCAGCTTCAATCTGATGGTTATGACATCGACCTACATCTTTGGGCTACAGGACCACTTCCTAAGGGCAAAGACGTGATTGCCGTGGTAGACCTCTACAAACCGTTCTTTGAAAACATTAGCAAGAGCTCCTTTGTCGCCCTTCAGGAATTTCTATCAGAGATTGCTGCGTTAGAAGTCGGTCTTCTCTGGCTCACGCGATCTTCGCAGTTCAATTCTCAGGACCCTCGCTGGGGACAAGTCATCGGTGCCATGAGAACAATTCGCGGCGAGATGAATGCTGAGATGGCTACTTGCGAGCTGGATCAGGTCAATGCGGAGAATCTGTCTGCCGCCGTCAAGGTATTCAAGAAGTTCAACCACCGTCGCTCGGAAGAGCTTCTGCTTCCCGAATTTGAATACGCCATCATCGAGGGTGTGATCCAGATTCCTAGACTGTTCCCTGTGTCAGTAAACGAGGAGCTCCGTGAGTCAGATACAGACAATCGGCCGGAGGTGGGCCACGACCTGAGAATCGGCAAGTTTGGACGACTTAACACCCTGGCGTGGACTGCAATCCCCGTGAGGGAGTTGATCGATGACGAGATTTTGGTTGAAACGAGGGCTTTTGGAATGAATTTCAAGGTTTGTGCAGCGACCCCATAGTCAGAATACTCACGATCTGCAATGTTTACTGACCTAATAACGTACAGGACGTGCTGATTGCTATGGGGATTGTCGACGCTCGAGTTAAGACCACTCTTGGCATAGAAGCATGTGGTATCGTCAGGAAAGTTGGCCCGAATGCCCATGATCTGAAGCCAGGCGACAGAGTTTTCGCATTTGGAGAAGGCTGTTTCTCGACTCATTTGATTCTACCGCAGAAAGTCTTTGCCAAGATCCCCGATTCCCTCAGTTTTGAAGATGCTGCTACGATGCCTTGTGTTTTCGCCACTGTCATCCACGGGCTTCTTGACCAGGGCGGTCTTCAACCCGGGCAGACGGTTCTCATTCACTCTGCTTGCGGTGGTGTCGGACTTGCGGCTATCCAAATAGCCAAGATGATCGGCGCTGAGATATATTGCACCGTAGGAAACGAAGAGAAGGTCCAGTACCTCATGTCTACATTTGGCATGCCCAGAGACCGCATTTTCAATTCGCGGGACAAGACTTTCCTCGCCGATGTCATGGCAGCAACAAAAGGCCGCGGAGTTGATATTGTCCTCAACTCTTTATCTGGTGAATTACTGCACACGTCTTGGGATTGCGTGGCGGAATTTGGAAAGCTGATCGAAATCGGTAAACGTGATCTCGTGGGGAACGGCAAGTTGGCGTTGAACGTGTTCGAGCTCAATAGAAGCTACCACGGCATCGACCTTGGCCACATCATGGAGCTCAGAATGGATATTGGTAACAAGTAAGTCCACTAATGAGATCCAAACAAAAAGCAATGAGAGGAGAAACTAATGTCTGTTCTCTAGTTTACTCAAGAGGGTTGCCAAATACTTCGAAGAGGGCCATATCAAACCTATCCGTCCCGTCAAGACTTACACAGCAAACGAGATTGAGGACTGTTTCCGCTATATGCAGAAGGGTCAGCATATTGGCAAGATCATTATCACGCTGGACCTTCCAGAAGGGAAATCTTTGGCGACAAGTCAATCAGCTCGTAAAATTGAACTGCAGCCCTACCACTCTTTCTTGCTGGTCGGTGGTCTGGGCGGTTTGGGCCGTGCTGTCTCCAACTGGCTGATTGAACACGGAGCTCGCCACTTAGTCTTCCTCTCGCGCAGTGGAGGCGGAACTGCGGAAGATCAAGCCTTCTTGGAAGAGCTGCGCAGCCAAGGCTGTATTGCTTCCGCGATCAAGGGCAGTGTTAGCCGGATTGCCGACGTGGAGCGTGCTGTGGCGACAGCCGGCAGCTTCCTCAAAGGAATACTCAATGTCTCCATGGTCCTTCGAGATCAGAGTTTTGCAAACATGTCTTACGAAGACTGGGTTGATTGTGTTGAGCCCAAGGTTCTCGGGACTTGGAACCTTCACAACGCAACTGTCTCTCGTAAGCTTGATCTCGACTTCTTCGTGCTCTTCAGCTCCATCTCAGGAATCGTGGGTCAACGCGGCCAGGCCAATTACGCCGGTGCCAATACCTTCCTGGACAGTTTCGTGCAATATCGACAGAGCCTCGGGCTGAATGCTTCAGCCGTGAACATTGGTGTCATGCTTGACCATGGCTATGTCGCCGACAACCCCATCGTGCGCGAGCGCCTTTTGTCTCAGGGAATATACGGCATTCGAATTGCCGAGATGCTTGATGCGATCACGGCCGTTATCATCGCACCTCGTTTAGCCACCCGCGAGCGCTTGTCGAATAAGCCTTTCGTTAGCAAGAGTGAGCTGCTTGTCGGCATGCGCAGCACCACACCTATGACTGATGCCTCCAATCGCGTTCCTTGGAAGGGTGATCGTCGAGTGGGTGTTTACCTGAATAGCGCCTCTGGTGCTGCAGGGTCAAGCTCGTCAGCAGCGTCGAGCGAGCTCTCCTTGTTCCTGTCGCAAGTAGTTGGCAACCCTGGGGTTCTCTCAGAAGTTACCACTGTCGATTTCGTGGCCATTCAAATCGCCAAGCAACTCATGATGCTTCTGATGAAGCCTGTAGACGACGACACTGAAATTGATGTCAACAGCACTCTGCAGGAGATAGGCTTTGACAGTCTCGTGGCAGTTGAGATGAGGAGCTGGTGGAAGTCATCTTTTGGTACAGATATAAGCGTGCTAGAGATGCTTGGAGTGGGCAGCCTGAAAGCTTTGGGCCAGAAGGCGGTTGATGGGCTGAAGGAGAGATTCGGCGAGGCTGAGAAGGAGGATGATTCGGGCGTGAAGAAGTACACGCACGAAGAGGTTTTGACCACCAAGATGCCGTAGTCATGGGGAGCATGTCTTTCTTACTACTGTCCTTGCCCAGTCGCTCTATTTCTTTCGATCTAATCTCCCCCTAAACTTTCTCATTTTATCCTCGTTACACTCTTTCCGAGGTCCCCTATCATTCTTTACTACCTTACCTGTCAGGCTACCTCAGGTTTGATCAATTGTGTTTCCCGAGGAGCAGATTGTCATACAATAGGTATTAACATTCATTTTACAACCATGGGTATCTCTCATTCTTACATGTGAAGTGTTTTACTAAGATTAGAAACTGTTGCAGCAACACATGCTCCTGGTGTGATGCCCAAGGTCAGGTGGTCATACATGTCCTCAACAAGAAAAAATGGTATGGTCTTTCAGCTCATGTACTCCTGAGATCAGCTCATTTGAAACCGCCTCCAAGACAGAAGGGCCCTACAAGTGCCACCGGCAATCCCATTGATGGTGATGGGTGTGGCCGGCTAAGCCGACTACCTTCACATCCAATCGGAACTTAGTCAAGCAAACATGTAAGCAGATTACACAGACCGCGGCTCCTGATTGTAGATTATGTGCATGTGATAGCATAAGAATAAAAGATGGCACATGTGTGAGGACGGTCAATCCAGCCATTCGATGATTTGATAGTACATGTACGAAACTTGCATGGATAGCTTGACCAAACTATCAGACCGTCTTGGGGCAATAGAACCACCGTTCAGAGATATGAAAATTTCAAAGCAAGACTATGTCTCTTCTGTTTGGAGAGATGGGATTTTTGGTAAGTCTTCGTCTTGCTCGGCCCCTACTGCCAGTCGAGTCCTTCTCACGTCTTCCTCCCACAGATGACAGGGTAGTCTTTTGTACCGGTGGTGCAGGCACAATCGGGTCTGCCCAAGTTCGTGCTCTTGTTCATTTAGGTGCAAATGCCTGCATTGTCGGGAGGAATGTTGAAAAGACCCAGCAGATGGCAGTTGAGTTAGAAACGGCACGGCCTGGGTCTAGAGTCCTTGGAATCGGCGGCGTGGATGTCAGAAACCTGCAAAGCCTTGATAAGGCCGTCGAACGTTGTGTAGGCGAGCTCGGCAGGATTGACTACGTGATGTATTTCTTGTAATGCTCCTTCTATGGATGGGATTTTGCGTTGCTAATGATTGAACCAGTGCAGGTGCTGCGGGAAACTTCCTGGCTCCCATCAGCGGCCTCTCCTCAAATGCTTTCCAAACAGTCGTAAACATCGATCTTATAGGATCATTCAACACGTTTAAGGCTACAGCGGAGCATTTGGTTAAATCAGCCTCCAAAAACCCAAATCCGTCCTCCACAACTGGGGGGAGGATCGTCTTCATGTCGACCACTTTTCACTACGCCGGAATGCCATTTCAAGCACACGTCTCCTCCGCAAAAGCTGGAGTAGATGCACTCTCAGCATCAATTGCACTAGAATACGGCCCTAGAGGCATTAACTCTAATGTGATCAGTCCTGGAGGTATCGGCAACACTGAAGGACTGGAACGTTTATCAAGCAAGGCGACGCGCGATACGGGCGAAGCAGGCAGTGGAGTTCCGCTTGGCAGATATGGGCTGGTCCGAGAGATTTCTGATGCAACAGTCTACCTTTTTGCAGAAACGGGGAATTACGTTAATGGGCATGTTCTCGTCGTAGATGGGGGAGCTTGGCGAATGCCAGAGCTCGTGGGCAGTAGTGGTGGCATGAAATACCCGGACATTGTGCTCCGTGACTTCAAACTGGCTTCAGATATCAAGACAGGCCGAGAGACACCAAAGCCAAAGATGTAACAGAAAGTCTAGCTAGGATTCCTCGGTTGTCTAGGAGAATTCAGATAGATTAAATGAAACCTACGTGCTAGATTGCCTACATGCATTTACTCCAACGATCTCATTTTCTCTCTTTCACTGCCAACAATACAGGATTCAAGACAGGACTATCATGTGATGTAAAATCTTTTAGATCATGCGCGAGATTTTCTCCTCTGCAGAGGGGGATGTCCCATACTGCAGCATTCGGAAGGAATGCCACTCACCATTGGTTGTTCCCTCTCCGTCAGCAATCACATGGGAATATCTGCCCGCCATATTGCTGATAGGGGCACTGGTTCAGTTATCCCGAGGCACTCTGCTGCGTCTGATTTGTTGGGGACTGTGCAATGCGAAGGCCGGTGGTGGTAGTTGACCGGCAGTGGCGAGCTGAAACCCTGTGGCACACAATATTTTATGCACCGCAACATCCACTTCGCCAAGGGACGGCTCATGCAACCGATAACTCTAAACAATCCATGAATCTTCGGGCCGATCTTGCCTGCTTGACATTAAGGTTCGATAGAACATGGAGCAGACGAAAGAATTCCCCTTTGGGAGGGAGTTGCATTGATATCGTTCCTTGCCTCCCACCAATAGCCAGATCAAACGTATCTCTTTGAGTGCAGGCCTATTGTGTAGAATCACAACAGGGGCTTGGTTCGAGGAAACCTGTTCACCTCATTCACGGTACCTGTTCTTATAAGAAGCAACTGATTGTTCTGCTGTTAAACTTTGTTATACATGTGAGCTGTATTATTCTGGCCGTATCAGCTCATGTCGTCGATAAGACAATCAAGAGTCCAAGCTCAGCACTTTAGCATGGATCGCCATGTAGCATACCGAAAACATGCTCGGAAAATGAGTGGCTTTTCAGCTACACGGCGTTCTGGACACGGTTTTTGCTTCAGACTATGCACTCGATCCCCATATAGTCAGAAGCGGGGTCATATTTCCAATACATCTCACCGACAGTGGTCTCCTGCTCGTATTTTCTTGCGACCTCGAGAGCCTTCGCTTGTATCTGCGCTCGTGGGTCGGTGCTGACGGCGTCAATGCTATCAGAAAGAGGATCGGAACC
Organism: Clonostachys rosea; assembly: GCA_026958235.1. Lineage (NCBI taxonomy): Eukaryota > Fungi > Ascomycota > Sordariomycetes > Hypocreales > Bionectriaceae > Clonostachys > Clonostachys rosea. The sequence goes on from CP110204.1 coordinate 1,079,020, forward strand.
CGACTGGATTGGTCCGAGATGTATTGAACTTAGTGTTTCTATGAGCAAACAAAAGCAAAGTCGGAGATGCAAAACCTTCCGGCGTCAAGGTTCCTCTTTCAATTGAGAACTTATGTATTGATGTTTGTTTTCTTGCCGTAAGCAGCGGATATGAGATCCCGAGCTTAGATCAGATACGTGAGAACTTGTGTATAAATAATCTCAAAGCTTCTCTGAACAATCGATTCTGAATCAGTCTCGATACAATTCAAGTACTTGATCCCTAGCTTATCAAAACCAAACCTCGAGCCTGCCATGAAGTTCCTCACTATCCTCTTTGCGCTCGCTGTTGTGCATACCAATGCTCTCCCAACAACAAACGTTGAAGTTTCAGAAGAGGTTTCACATCTCGAGAAACGGAGCTTTCTCAATCAAAACGATCTTGAAGCCGGACCTGCCTCTCAATGCCCAGAGGCTATTCTAATCTTTGCTCGTGGCTCTACTGAGCCGGGCAACATGGTATGGCTCAATGTTCTCTTTATGCAATAGCGGATAGTATTCATATTCTCTAGGGTCTTGTGGCTGGTCCGGCCCTTGCTGCAACAATCCAAGCCCAATATGACAACATCTGGGTCCAAGGCGTTGGCGGTGCATATACAGCACTGATTTCTCCCAACTATCTTCCGAACGGGACAAACCGTCAGTCTATTGATGAGGGCAAGAGACTCTTCCAACTAGCCAACATCAAATGTCCAAAGACTCCAGTCATTGCAGGCGGCTATAGGTAAAGTACCCCCAAGGCATAAAACCTACGTGATAATCGTCTAACTTATTATAGCCAAGGAACAGCCGTTATCTGGAATGCAATCTCTGAGCTCGACGAGGTTGTCAGGAGTAATATTGTGGGGGTTACTCTGTTTGGGTACACCAAAAATTTGGAGAACAAGGCCCAGATTCCAAACTATCCTCCAGAGAGGACGGCAGTGTTTTGCGAATATGCTGATGCAGTCTGTCTTGGAATTATGATCCCTGTGCCATCTCACTTTTTCTACGCGGATGATGCCATTGGAGCTGCCCCAAGGTTCCTGACGGCACAAATCGCAGCCTATGTGTCCCCGCAGTAAATCTTGGTGGTTAGCTAGGGTGCTAAATGTGGTTCCAGCCTGAGAATGCTACTTGGTTTAGGCCATTGGATTGCCCTATAAGATAGCCTTAATCAATTCATAATTGGCTATTCAAGATACAAGTGTGTATAAGGTGCGCTATGTATGATTTGGAGCGGCGGATATTCCCATCCTACAGGGCTTCTACGTAGCGGTGTTCCTTCAATGTGAGATAGCAGGCAGTGGACGTGAGACAATGGCAAGGTGATGAAAAGTGGACGACACTCACTCCGCACTTGGAAGTCAAGTCCGCTCTGAGCGACTGCCGAGCGGACAGCGGCCGCCCTCATTACTCCCCCATTAATCTGTGTAGGAGGGGGGTGTGGAAGCTGGTCGACGACGGTGCGTTGTATAGCCTGGAAGGGTGGAGACCTGGCTAGAACGAGGTTGAGAGAACAGTCCCTAATTTATGCACAGGAAGGGGGTATGGTATGATGTTCCCTTTCTGATTCCCTGCTTTCTCCTCCCTTATTCCAAATCATAGGCCCACAACACCTATGCCCTCCTATCAACTAAAAAAGCGCTAGTGAGAACACTCTGGTGGCGGTGACAAAGGCTTACCTGATCTGAGTGAGCAAGCCTCTCGTCATCATTAATAGGTGTCTGCTTCCTGGTGGCAAATTTAGAGTCTTGAAATGTGAAGATGGAATCTTATGGAATTCTGCACTTTTTGGTGATAAGTATGTCTGCTACCTCCTGAATGTGGAATTGAAACGAAGTAGTTGCTACGACGAGGGACATATTGATGAGGGGACCAAATGCGGAACCTCGTATCTATTGCCGCATGTCTGGGATTGATCAGGTGCGACCAAACAAAAGAGAAGATCATTTGCCGCGTGACGAGGTTGCATTAGTGGCTTTACACAAACCTTGCTGCCGTAAAACTGAGCTCACTCCTTCTCGCCGTACGTGTTTTACGGTATCCCGATTTGCATACCGTATTGTGACTACCAAAAGGGGGGCCCAACCAAGTAACAGAGGGTACATAGGGGAGCATACGCTATGGAAAACTTCTCGAGCTGTGTTCGGGGACTCCAAATAGAGGAACAGCTTTATGTGAGGATCGGAAGAGCTTTTCTGCCCCATCTCCCCTTGGAGACTACGCAAACTTTTTCCACACCCGGAGTTGTCAAGACTACTACAACTTCTAACACTCCGCTGACCGTTCTCCAACCCTATATTACAACTACACGTACTAGACGTAGAAGAATAGGCAATTGTAGAAGAATAAGGGCTAGACCTCTTATATGGCTATCTCGTTTGTTTCGTATCGGTTTGATGGGGGAGGTTGGGTCGTTTACTTCGTGAACACGTCGCGCTCGGCATCGTACCGCGCTCTAAGTACTCGATTTAGGTAATTGAGAATAGGATTACTTGGAGTGAGGCAGTTAGCCTTCGGTCGACCCTAAGCCTCTTTTCCTGTATTCTTATTGACTTCGTGACGTTCTCTTGGATGGGTAGATCGGTCGAGTTCTGGGAGTGACCAGCGCCCACTTGAGTCGACGGTCGTTTTGTTACCAGCAGATCGAGATCGCAAAGATAACATTGAATGACTTTCTATAACGTGTTCTTTTAGCGAAAAACAAGTTGATTAGGACGTGATATTGTGTTCGAAGGAGGCACGAGTTTGGAGAATGTTTCGCGTCGGACTAGAATTCCTCGATCGTACTCGGTAAAGATGAAAAAAAGATGCCGAACAAAATTTGCCCCCAAGATTTCTTCAAAGTATATGGAATCTCTCGTCCGTCAAAGAGTCGAAGAAAGGAAAAACGCGAACATAGCATGCTGGATCAGTTTCGCAGTGTCAAATCGTGTCGGCTGGATCAGGGGCAGTAGAGGCAAGTCTAGGGGAAGCTCATGGCTCACCTATGACCTAGATGGTGAAGGTATGTTCTAGGAAACAGTTTGAGGAGATGCAGCGAGTGCCAAAATTATACTCAAATAATCAAGAAACATTACAAAGCTGACCATATCAATAGAATCTTCTATTCCGGCTGCTCGTGATCGCCACGCGGCTTAAGTTCGGAAGCGTCCGTCAGGCCTTAGCAACCCTTTAGTAATGCCTTTCTCAGTCGATGTCTCTTAATAATGTAACTCTCAGGCTTACCGATCACCTGGAACTTGGAAGACCTAATTTTGAGGCAATTTGGGAAAAATTCATTTGAATTGAAAACACTCCTCGTTTGAATTTCTTCTCAAAGACCAGCAGCTGCCACGTCTTAACATGGCCAATTCTTTGGCAACATGACTACTCCAGGCCCCATAAATATGCTTTCATCTTGGCTCTAGAGAGCTACTCAGCTTCTCCATTCCGCTGGATTCCTACCCTGTATTAAGTAACTAGAAGCCACAAATACCTCGTTCATAACATCATTTACCTTGCTACGTTGTCGCACGGATCGTTGCATCATATAGCAAGTTAATTACTTTAATAGGTATATCTTGGTGAAAGACTAGGTCATTTTGGCCACCTGCCACAACTTGATTGGATTAGGCTGTTCTTAAACCATAAACAGGCTGTCGTATCACACGAAGATACTCGCGATATTTTTTGTTCAATCACTCTTCAGCTACAGTTGGACACAATAGAGCATGCTCGTGTGTTAGGCACCTGTATTGAGTAAGTTTTTAGCCAGCTGTGCACCATGTCGCTCCCTTAAGCGAGGAAAATCAGTTAGGGAATGTAAATGGACATGACCGTAGTGTTTGAGCTGAGCCTCTAGAGCTAGAAGCTTAAGGGGTGAGTGTAAAATTGAACAATCACTACCAGGGCGAAGGCTGGTATTTGGTTCAAATGGACACGCTTCTGTTGCTGGCTCGAGGAATGAAAGATGGAAGATCGGGTGAGTAGTACAACTTGGTGATTCAACAATCAAAGACTTAATAATCTGGTGCATCTCATTCGTCCATAAAGATCCTCGCGCCGAGCAACATCGCGAGCGATGCGAAGCCATCTCAGATATATTAATTGGCCACATTTCATTCGTTGAATAAGATCCTCGAACCATTCGGGCGGGCGAAAAGCAAGCTTGTTCACCCGTACTAACGGCCGGAAACCGGCAACGGGCCTTCACGGGTGTCTCCATCACCGGGAATATGACGTTTTTCCAAATTCAGGGCTGGCAATAAACTCGCGTTGTCGGATCCGAGCTTGAAATGTGGCGGGGACTGGCACTAGACTTGCTGCTGTATGGCGTCATGGTCGCCCGTGTGCAAAATCACAGGGGCTGCGAAGCGGAATCTGACGAATGACTGGACTGTCTTTTGGTGTGCGTGCTCGGATTCCGACTCTGAAGTTGGCTGGGGCTTTTTGAAGCGAGCCGGGTTCTCCCAGGTCCCCCTGTTGGTCAAGCTGCTCGCTTATGGCCGTCCGCCAACCAGGACTGCCTGTTGGGCAAGGAAACACGAGAAAGAGCCCAGGCAGCACTGTGGCTACAGGAGAGCCAACGTGAGTGAGTGTAATGGCTGGTAAGCAGACCGAAGTGACGCACCAGGGCAGCAAGGGTTCCCTTCGCAGGGCAGAAGATGAATCCACAAATGAGATGGAGAGATTTCGATTTGAGTTTCGCCATCCCAGACGAATGGCATTCTCAAGCAATCCAGGAAGATGCCGTGGGCCCCGAGAGATCGACACCGGTCGATTAAGCATGGAAGATTCGACGCAGAAGACCCCTGCCATGGGCCTTTTACACGCGAGACCGCGAACAGCGAAGCCGACCGACAGATTTCCGGATGGTCGTCTCTCGACACCACATTCCGGTGAGGGACCCAAGCCAAGGCATTCTCTTCACTGGAGGATTGCGCCAGCAATTTGTTGATCATAATGGCTGCTAACAACCCCGAGCTTCACCCCTATCCATACGGTAGCAGAACTCAGGCACATAAGCTATTCATTACTGTAGTAACAGCAAGGCCCTAAGAAATTACAATAATTAATGGGCAGTAGTGAACAAAATTGCGTTGTACAATTTACAGGGTGGTGGTAACCGAGCGGTTTCAATGTGTCGCAAGGAGGGCATCGTGGCATTCGTGTGCAATACCCCTGCTCTGCTCTGTCCTTCCATGACGGCTTCCTTGCATTTAGCTCTGGTGTAGATCCATCAGCGTGCAGCAAAAAAAACAAAGATAAATGCACGGAAAAAATATGCCGTTGGTCCCACTGGGCGTCGGTGGGAGTGACGTTTTCCCCAGCTGTACATTGGCTTTGTCTTCTTTTACACGCGCTGACAGTGCATCTGTCAAGCCGAATCGCCTCCGAGAGGCCTTGGGACCGGCACCGGCATCTAAATTGAGTCAATTCTTACCGCAGGGCAACGCGTCCCCCAGGAACGGTGAGATACTCGCGATTATCTCTCATGCTCCTCGTCGGGCGATAACATGAAAGGCATCCCTCTTGCCCTACATATAAGCATCTCGCTTCCCTCAATTTCTGTGTGGCGGACTGCAGAGCCAGATCAGCTTCGGTCTACTTCAACCCATCACCATTCTCAATTAATAAGAACAAAATTCCACACCCTATATCAATATATGTTTTTATAACTCCCAACACAAGCACACAAGCCTTGAAGTATCATGTCGTCAGCAAATATTCAATTGCCGATGGTCTCAACGTGGGACTCGAAGCCCTCGGGATTGAGGAAGAGCTCTCCCTCATCTACACGATCCGCATCCACACGATCCAAGGCATCCTCCTCGCATAGAGTTACAAAGCGGACTAGCCCTCATGTTGAATCTACCATGTCCTACAATGACCACCTCGTTCATGCTCATGGCGGCGCTGGTCGTCGAGGGAAACGGGTCTGGAAGGCTTGCGAGCGATGTCGCATGAAGAAGACCAAGGTATGAACTATTCAGTCATCAATGTCGAGTCTACTTTCTCATATGTGGTCGACTAACTGTGAGTATCATTAGTGCGATGGTGAATTTCCCTGCCAGCGTTGCAACGATGATGGTTTGATCTGCACTGCGAGCGTGAGAAAGAGACCTGGTTATAAACAGCTGCCAAGCGGGTATGTCTTGAGCCCATATTACAATTTCCTTACGGTCTTGCACCCGAGTCGATCGCTATTTACTAACGGCAGTGGATAGATACGCCGAGGTGCTGGAGAACACTCAATTGGTTCTTGTCGCGACGATCCGCAAGCTTTACGAAATGGTTCGTAATCATGACGAGTGGCGTCTTGGAGAACCCCGTTGCAATGACCGTGGGCAAGCCATCATTCACAACATTGCCCAGAAGCTGGCCTGTATTCGTTCCAATGGGGACATAGATCTTCCCGTCCAGTCTGTTTTCCCCGAGGACATGGAGGGCATGGAGCATCTTGCCAGTATCCTCAGGAAGCAGCAGGCGACTTTGGAGGCTGAGGACGGCTCCAACAAGAGTAGTGACGGGTTTAGTGGCTACAGTACAGAGGCCAACTCCCCTGAATACCACTCTGATCTGGACCACGAGTTGTGCGTTCCAGGCCCTGAGGGCCAGGGCAGCTCTCTACAGAGGTCCTACACCCCAGAGAATATTGGAACTGCCAGCAAACAGCTCGCTCTCGCGGAGGGTTCCGAACTGGGAAATTATCAAATTTACCCCTCATCACAGCTCGATGATTTCTCTTATGCGTGGGAGACGTCAACATTCCAACCTTGCTATGATGATGAAAGCAGCCGAAGCCCACCACAGGCTCAGTTTAACAAGACAGACGTCTGTACTGAGCCATTTGGACCCAGTGGAGAGTTTGAGCCCACCACATCGCAGACGACTTCTGAACAAGACTCCCAGGTTCTTTTCATGCCTTGCAATGCCCCCTTACTGTGGCAGTATTCCAAGCCAAGAGCCATAGACGACTCGATGCTGCAGCAATTGTTGCGACTCAGCGATATAAAGGGGCTCGGTATTGATTCTGATATGCTGAATCGTCTCATAAACCAAGAGACACTCTCAGCTCATTTTGAGGCAACTAGCCGGCTTGAAGAACCGATGGAATACTCTGCATACGGAGGCTTTTAACGAGTTGTATGATTCTGTGTCGAGCAAAGAGAACAAAAAGCTCAGACATAGGTTTTCCTTTTATACAAATGAACACGATAGAATATAATAGAATACTGGAGAATAGACGGATTACATAGACTTTGTAAGAGTGAATCGAATTTCAGTTTTTCAGTTTATTCAAGACTCATTAAGCGTGTGTAATTCCTTATCAGACGAGACCGGCTGTTTCGGGGTGGCAAGCCTCAACTGCATCAACAACAACAATTCCAAATCGAAGTCTTGCCTTATTTCTCGATATTATTGAAGCCTTACATTATGCTTAGTATTTTGGATTTTGCCACCAATATTTCGATCTGGAATCCAGCCGTGGTGGTTATCATGCGTTGTACGTTGCACTCAGTCAGGATTACAAATGCTGATCCATGCAGCTCGACGGATTACCCATCAGTCAGTCCACCTTGTATTTGGAACCACGACAAATCACAGCGTAATATGCAACTGCATCTATGAGACCTATCATGATGTTGTACGCCATCAAGTGGGCGACATTTAAGTTGAGGACCTCAAGTGAGCTGCTTATTTTCAACTCTACGACCAAGATTATCATATTATTGAGTGCTAATAATCCGTAATTAAGAGATACTATAGCGTACATTGTTACTTTTATCCTCAATTACTCTGTTGATCGTATATAGTAGTCTGTTCATAAACACTCTTCCGTTAGATACATCATTCCTCCTGTCACCCGCTCGACCACTGCCGCATGAATCTTGAATTCCAAATCAATACCAGACCACGGAACCCTTCCGTCTTGCAGCCCCATCCATGACTCGCCTCGCTAGATAGAACACACCCCAGTCTTCGTCACCCAGCAAAGGAAACGCCCCTGAATTAGCGGCGGCCGCCTGGCATGTCGGTCTGTCACTTTAGCGTGGCTGATCATTAGCATGGGCTAAAAGCTGTGCTAGGCAGGCGTTGGTGCAGGGGCTGAGGCTGGGGGTAGCTCTACTCTTCTCTCCACTTGAGTGATGGGTGTATGCAAAGAAAGTCTGACCGCTGCGGGTGACGTTGGATATTCAAGGCGGCTATTTCAAGATGACTGGTTTGGATATGTCAAGGAAGCTAAGCATAAGATTCACGGACAGAGGGGGATCTATAGTTCTTCATAGAAGTATCAAAGTTGGAGCTTTATGTTTAGGAAGCTGGGAGCTATGGTGATAGAATTGATAAAGTCTGTTCCTGAGAATCGACCCAGAAACGAAAGGATACCGTAGTACCATAACCTGTATCAGAGAGGGGACTATCTTCCAAAAGATCACCCAACTTGTACACCGCAGAGCAACCTCATCTAGTGGGTTCGGCGGGGTGCCCTGTTATACTGATTTGGCCACTTCACTGGCACATGCAGCTCCTGCGCCGAGTGCAACACAAAGTGAGGATCGCGGAGAAACTCCCGCGCAACGATAACCACGTCTGCCTTGGGAACCCCCTTCTCCTCGGATGCCACGGCCGTGTCACCCCCTTCCTGGCACAGGTCTCGAGCCATCTCCGCTTCGCTGATGAACCCTACGGCGCCAATAAGCAGCTTGAGGCCTTCGTCGTGGACGACCTGGCGGATCTTCCCCGCCAAGTCCGCCTGGTAGTACTTGGAGACCTCGATCTTCTGGCTCGAGTTGTTGCCGCCGCTGCTCACGTCGAGGAGGTCGACGCCGAGGCCGGGGAGGATGCGGGCGAGGCGGATGCTCTCCTCGATGTCCCAGGTCGGCTTCCCGTCCCATTCCATCCATTCTGTGGCGGATATACGTACCCATAGGGGCATTGATTCGGGGATTACGGCGCGAACGGCGGAGATTACTTCTCGCAGCAGGCGGGTGCGGTTATCGAAGTTGCCACCATAATCGTCTGTTCGTGTCTGAGAATCGGGTCAGCAAAGGGGGTGTGCAACCAGGCGAGGGATATGTATGCATCTGGATATCATGAAGCCTAACGCGAAGATGTAACCACGTACGTTAGAAAGGGGGGATAGAAACTGGTTCAGGAGATAGCCGTGCGCAGCGTGAAGCTCGATTGTGTCAAACCCAGCTGTCACGGCCCGACTGGCGGCATCAGCAAACGCCTGGACCACACTCTGTATCTCTGCCACGGAAAGTTCTCGAGGCGTAGCGTAGTTGGACGCGAACGGGATCGCGCTCGAGCTGACGGTGTCATCCGGCCATCCCCCAAACTCGCTCGTGGCGAGGGCCTTGCCATGTCCCTCGCTGATCCATGGAGCCAGAACGCTGGCCTTTCGACCGGCGTGGCTCAGCTGGATGCCGGCCTTGGTTCCCTGGCTGTGTATGAACTCGACGATGCGCTTCAAAGGGGCGACATGCTCGTCGGACCACAGCCCGGCGTCCTGGGGGCTGATGCGGCCGCGAGCCTCGACGGCAGTGGCCTCGACGATGGTGAGGGCGGCGCCGGCCTTGGCGAACTGGCCGAGGTGGACGAGATGGTAGTCAGAGAGGATGCCGTCCTGGGAGCTGAACTGGCACATGGGCGAGACGACGAAGCGGTTGTGCAGTGTCGTGCCCCGGATCTGCAGGGGCTGGAAGAGAGTGGGTGCTGACGACGGGTCCAGCGCACTGCCAGCCGGGGGGCTTTGGGCTGGAGTGTAGTACGGCAGGCCAGGGGCGGCGGGATTACTCAATGGCGAGCTACCCATCTTGGAGATATGAAACGGGCTCGTGGCTTAGAGGGGAGTGTATGTGTCGGGAAGGTTAGGGCTTAGTGTAAGGGGAGGCAGGGCTTGAAACTCAGGCCGAGAGTGCTTGATGAAGTGCCGGGACAGGATCAAGACTCTCTGCGGTGCCGTTGACAGCTTTTTTATGCCGTCTGAGCATCCGGAGCCAACGGCGTTGGTCTGCATTCGATGCAACTGTATTGTATCATCGCCGGGAGATCTGCCGCCTAAGGGATTTGTTATCAGGGCCTTCTGCGTTCTTCTCTCCGGACTCCCGGCATCTCTCAACTGAGATATCACATCTGCAACAGCTGTGCCTTGTCACGAACATGAAGCAGAGGTGATGTGCCATGTCATACCATGCAATGTTCGGTAAAATGAGCGATTTGGGACTAGGAGCGGGCCGGGATATGAGAGGCACTGCATTGCATCAGATGCCGTTACAGTTGTCTCAATCACTTGCCGGTGGTATTTTCTGCAGTAGCTTGATGACTGTATCACTAAAGCGTCTTTGAGGGGTGTTTGTCATTGTTAGAAATAATCCGTCGGGTGATGGCAGTCTCGGGTGTGCGATGACGTTGGACTCGCTCCATTCTCGGCTTGTTGCTGCACAATCTCGGCGTCTGCCACGGCGTAAGAAAGGCGGCGACACTTCCCAAGCAAGTTACTAGATGCTCAAGACGCGCAACATCAAACTCTTTTCCCTATTCTGTGCTCCTCCGCCCATCCCGGACCGTGGCGTGTGCAGCGGCCGCCTTATAGTCACCTGGCAGCCTGGGTAGGGGTAAATGCCCACTCAACTCCGCGGCAAGCTCTAATGCAGTAGGGCTTAGGGTCTTCGCCTCGGTCATAGAGCGAGACCAGAAGTGGCCTCCGCCTTTTGCTCGGAGTGCCGGGAGACAGGCGTGGGTAGGGTAGCACGTAAGGTACCGGCGGGCAGGGCAGGGAGCGATCGGCTGGTAAACCTAGACTCGCAGGCCAGTGATCCGCTCTGTCCGATCTATCATCTGATGATGTTGGCATTTATCAATCGTTATGTGCGGATATTATGGGAGAAGAAAGGATCGGAGTCTAGTCCTAATGAGGGCGTCTCCTCTATAAAAAGACCCAGCGGCAGGGAGAAACGCACGGAAAACAAGCGAGCATGGCTCGTGTCGTCCTCGGCGAGCTTCCCATGGCATGGGTGCACGTCCGGAATCGCCGTGACATGCTTGGGCGGTGGGATTCGATGTAACGGCGGGTGATTGGAGGTGCATCCTCTCCCCTCCGCATGAGTTGAACCAGCCATCAATCCGTCAACCAGTCCAGTCACATCTCAGATGCCAATATCACACTCCCCTACCCTCATTAACGCTTGTTCTACGGCGTCGCCGCTGCAATGCATCGCCCAGGTTAAGCGAAGCGTGGTGGGCTTGACTTACCCCTTCCGTCGAATTTTCCTCTTCCGTCACTAATTCCGGCCGCCTTATTGCTTTCCTAACGGCCTGATCTAAGTGGGCGGCAGACTAAAGTACTAAAAACAAGCAAGAGCCGAGCTAATGGTAGAAAAGAGGAGGCTGAAGGGGCTGGCTCAGTGCGGGTGACACTAGGTGATGTGCTCTTACGTATGTCGCCAATTTCAATGAGAACCCAACCAGAACGTCGGGTAACGCTGTCATTTGCTGGCCAAGTAAGCTCCCTGGTCTCTCGCTCGAGCTTCCATCCTTGATTCTTGTCTGTAGCCCCCACTTGACGGAACGTCCCATGCATCCTTGACCCAGAATGCCCCAAGCCCAAATGATCTAACAACAGCTGTAGACGGTACGGTGGGCTAGAGACTTCCATTCGCCTGACGGCCTAGAACAAGAGGGTGCGGCTACGAGTGGCGGGTATCTGCAATGCATGTTGCGGCTCCGTCTCGCCAATTGCCCTCCATGTGAATACGAGAAGGCCTTGGTTGCTTCAAGAAAACAGGAAGGACGCGGTGAGGACCTAAAACCGCGATAGACAATACGAGGTAGCATCTTTGGCAGCCAAGACGCACGAGAGCTGCAGGGCCAGTGCCGAGCTGTCGGTGTAAGTGCCAGGACGCGAGAGCCTCAAAGCGCTTAGCGGCGTCAGAACTGAAGCCTGCGCCTCTTGATTGTTAATTGACGTCCGCGGGGACACGCGACTGACAAAGGCTGTGGAAATGAAACGGCGTTGATTACTTCATCTTCGCGCGCAGCAGATCCGAAACATTCCACCAGGGCTGAGTCGATGGAAACAACGCGTCAGTGGGGAGAATGGCGGGTACTCACGCAGCAAAGACCACACTGCAGTCCGGTCGGCGAGGATCGACTCGAATGAGGCAGGGCGAGGCGCCTGTCGTGGTGGAGAGCAAGGAGAGTCACTCGACGCCCGCCGGAGTCAAGGGGGTGCTGATGGGTCCTTCATGGGCCCTACACCTTGTGATTTCCTTGAACCTTCATTTCAGCCATTCCAGCGACTACCGAAGGAGTCTGCTGCTAACCAGTAGCTTCCAAACAGGGGGCGGGCGCCCTGATGGGGATCTGTGCTTTGACTAAGCCAGGGCTTAGGCTGCTAGCTGGATGATGAATCCCCATGTCAGCATCCAATTCCACGGGCTATCAAAGCATTACAGGGCAAAACGAGGGGACTGGGGCAGCTGTGGAACTTTCCAGCAGCGAAGGAGTCAGTAAAAATGGAAATACCTGGGGGGACTGACACATGGTCTTCAACTCTCGCCGCTCTGAGAATACGAATTATTGACGGTGAGAGGTAATTTTAGTCTTCTCAAAAGGCCGTCAATTTAGGTGGCGGGTGGTATCACCGGTGGGTTTAGTTCTGGGCAAAGTGGGAGTTGGCCTTGGTATCTGCCTAGGAAACATCAAGTGGTTACGTAGACCATTCTATATTTGAAGTTCACAGCAAAGTACCATTATGAGTGTAATTATTCATTGCTCTGCTAACTGTAATATTTAAAAGATGCTATGCAGTTACCAAGATATGGTTGAAACACATATCCTATCCCATGCAAAATTGATCATACCAATCATCCCCCATCCTCCCATCCCGACTCCTCAAAGTTCCAAAAGGTGCTGTAGTTTTTCATCTCGTCTAAAACAAAATAGACGCCGAAATGCATGAGGGATTCCCCACATAATGAATGAAAATGCCGTCTCTCTTTGGAATCGTGTGCTGTATATAAAGCGGATTAGACCAGAAAAAAAAGTAAAATGAAGATCGCTTTGGGCTTTGAAAATGATGAATAAAGATGCCGTGGAGAAAAATTAAAGAAGATCGTCGGATCCCTCGGTCATGCTTCTTTCGATAGCGTCGTTGATGTCCTTTTCTGAAAAGACGGGACCTTGGCCATCATAACTGGGGTTCTTCATCAGGTAATCGCTGACACTACTGATGTCGACGAGGCCGGTCTGATACTGGGGATGTGATACGATGTAATCCCATGCTGCACCTGCAGCTAGTAACCGTGTGCCGTCGGGGGCTTCAACAACTCGATGGGAGACCTTGCTATTCAGACTTGGCAGCGTATCTGAGGCGAACGCTGAGTTATTTAACTGCTGTAATGTAGGCCCAGTGACGAGCACCTCCGTGGAGGTATAATCATCGGATCCCTTTGATGCTCTGAGGATGAGATTTTCTGTGGTAATTTTCTGGAGGTCCTTCTTGAGCTTCTCATTCTCGCTAGTAGCTTTTTCCTGGGACTCGCGAAGCTCATTCAGCGTGGTCTCCAGGTCCTTGACGTGTTTTTCTTTTCTTTCTCGGAAAGCTCGTTGGCTGGATTGGCTTTGGTAAATATATAATCTACGCCTAACACAACTATCGGGAATTTGCAAGAAGAAAACTTACGCGGCACGGTTCTGAGCCTTCCTCTTGGTCATGATCATATCGTCACCGCCCACTCCAACGGACTGGCCGTCAGTATCTAAGCTGGGCGGTTGGCCTCTGAGACTGCCCCGGAGGGCCAAGGCATGGCCTTGATAACTGGCACTGGAACTTTCATATGATGCTTGAGGGTGTTGGTGGTGCTGCATGAATGAAGATTTTCCTGCAGATGAAGATGGCATAATAGGGCTGTTTGATCCCACGATACCGCCGAAATTGGGACCCTGCTGTTGTTGGAAGTTGTGCCCAAATCGATACGTAGGCAGAAAATCACTCGCAGGCGGCTCATAGAGCTTCTGTACGATAGAAAACACACCTCAGGTCAGCCCTAGAATTCGATTGAAAGAAAAAACCAGTGATCTGCCAGGTTGGAAAGCACACTAACTGTATCGCGATGTGGTACCATGACCGGAGGCGTTACTGGGGGAGTGATGTAGAGGGGCGAGATCTTAGTACTGACAGGTGAGGAGTCATTGTTGTATTCTTCTGATGAGGATTGACTAGCATTTGCGATGGGCGGCGAGACGGGCATGAACGGTTGGTGACTAGGGCCACCTGCATATTGGTACTGTTGGGAAAAGTCCATGGCTGCTGAGAAGCGGCGGGTGCCTGCTCAATAGCGTATGTGTGAGGATTACGAAAGAGCTGAATGCTTCCCTTTTGGGATTGCTCCTGGTGGATGGCTTGTCGTTGTGCGTGGACGGCAGTGGTAGTCAGCGCTGAGTCTTCTCCCTTTGGCGCAGTTTTACTGGCTTGGCAAATGCTGTCGGATTTATTTGGCTAAGACCACAAAGAGAGGTTCAGAATCTAATACAGCTTAAGCGTTGGGAGGAAATATATGTAGAAAAGGAGTTGTGACTGATCGACGCCCGGAAATACAACCTGTACGACCGCTGTGATAACCCGGGGAGAGTGAGGTATAAAACAAGTAGACCCAGGCACAACCCTTCCAAATCTAGATGTACGAGTTAGGCTGGCTGGGTCAGACAGCAGAGAATGGTAGAATGGACAAAAAGCGTTTAGGCTACCCAGGTCTAACCCTGGCCCGTTGCCCTGTCGATTTTGGGAAGCAAGTAGCAAGGCACACGGTCAACCTTCACCCCCTCCCTGCCCTGATTTCCCCGTCCATGGGCTGGGAGACTAGACTGAAGACCCGCCCAGCCGTCGGCACTCGATCTGAGTTGGGCTTCCGAGAATTCGGCCCTTCTCCCACAACAAAAGATGGCTCTCCGCGGGTACTAGACCGAGAAACCGGATAACCGGTCAAGGTAGCTTGGATTAGGACCCAAATAAGCTATAGATAGCATGGGCAGGCATGGTGGTGAATACGAACAGACTACAAAACGTCCCGTCGTCTCTAGTTAGACCTGGACCATCCAAGTGGGATGCGATGGGGCCAAGCCGAGTGGGAGGGCAGCGGTGCGAGCAATCTCCATACCGCTCCCAGCAGGGCTAATCATTGCAAAACAACTACATCTGCCGTATGGCGATGGCAAGCCATGCTACAGGGTTGCAGCCCACGTGTCAGCAGCCCTCTTTTTGAGCTCAACGTCTCTGGATCCTACGCTGACCGGGGGTGCAAGATGGGGGCAACTAAGCGCACCACCTCATGAACTTGTCAACCTCAATATTGATGAGAGTGCCGAGGCAAGGGCGTAGAGCCGTGAAAGCGGCGCGGGCGCGTCTACGTTTCATCCTTCTGGCGCGGGTCACACTCTCACACACACTGATCAACTGCCTCTAGCCCAGCCCTGGAGCTCCATAAGGGGATAAATAGCCGCAGGACAAGATGAGATGATTCTGGCGGCACGGCAGTGGATGCTACGCATAAAGAGGAGAAGTGTGCCTCCAAGCCACCCAGCAGGCGGCGAGAGCCGGGCGATCCCTGGCCGTGCCCATATCAACCCCAACACCGTCCACTCAGAGATGCCCTAGGATGGGGTCCTCTACACCAGCTGTGTATGCGGCACAGATGCCTCCATGTGTGCGTCTAATTTGCCTCTGCCAGGAGACCGGGACTGCACGGCTCCCAAAAGCTGTCGAGCAAGCGGACGTTTGTCAAGCTTACCCGCGAATCTGCTGATGCAGTCCGCAGCATGCCGCGCCCAAACTTGCTTGGTGACGTCTAGATTAAAAAAGAAACTCCATTCGAATTGTGCCAGATGGGGTCTTCTCCACCACGCGGCCGCCCTTAAAGAAACAGGGGAGGGGCGTTGATCCATGAAGTCGCAACCCTGCTCGATTCTTATTTTCCTTTTTCTCTCCTCTCCTCGCATGTCCTTCCGACAGGACCCTCAATATGATTCCAAATACCGGACTTCTATCCAAGTACGGGGAAGTTTCTCAAGCGTAGTTGGTATAAACCCCTTGGGCAGTAGCACAATTCAGATTTCACTCACGGAACACAAGGCACGGTCCTGGCCGGATCCTGCAGGGCTCTAAAAACATCCATTTCTGCACTAGGTGAAATTATATAATGCACCTGCTCCCGGCTTGCGGAGAGCCCCAGTCCAGGCGTTACCGTTTCACAAGGTACCTATATTTGAACTACCAGATATCCAACGGTACCCACGATCAGATGGCATGTCACGGCCAAGAGCCGATGGTGGGATGGAAATTAAACAAGATAGATTCGATCTAAATTTAGCGAACTGCCACCATATCGTATCATTGAACCTGCATGATGTAAAAGAAAGACCATGGGTTGTAATGCACTTTGGCGGCTGTAACAAATCGACATCTGTGGTCCCTGCGCCAGATGGACTGGATTTAGATGCCACTCCCCGGTTTCATACCACGGCCACGCGAGAGTTCCAGGATGGTTCAGCCTGGGCAAAAAATGGGGTCTTGTATTCCAGGAGAGCGTCCCTTGCACGCTCTTCTGTGCATGTGCGGCAAAGCCATGGGATCCATCCGGAGATATGAAAGCCTCCAAAGAAACACTCCCGATGACATTCCAGCTTGGCGCACGCGTGTATAATAAGGCAAAATCCGGCAATGCTCATGTACGCACAGGCCATAACGAGCACAAAGGAGCTCTGCTGGGGATCAGGCTTCACAACTGCCGGTTCTGTGGGCTGTGCATGTTTGAGAGTCGGTACATCGCCACTAGCTCCCACTAGTTTGAGTCTTGGGATACAGCCTGTGCCCCTTTGCTCAAATGTCCTGCCTTTCGTGGACTTCAGCCGCCCTGTTCAGGAGCGGTGGCCCAGGTAACATGGCATGTTAGGAAGCACTTTATGTTCTGTTGCTACTTTAGTCATAGCATCTAGCTGTATTGAAGCGGGAGACCAAAATAGGACAGGATCAAACCCTGCTCGGTGAAGCTATTCGTAATCAAGCTATTACAAGGCTGCCGACAGGGCTGCTGATTACAAACAACGGGAAGGAATGCATATGCACTACTACTTCGACCACCTCATCGAGCTCCATACTAGGGTGGGATTGGTGTATCTAGCCAATAAATCTAGTGACGGTTGATAGATCCATGAGGAAGTGCACCATGTGCTTGGTCATGCTTAAGCACGCAAGTCTACCAGCATTATAATGCTTTGTAGATTTAGAAATCATCTCTGGGGAGACGGGACTGTGCACAAAAAGACCATTTGATGCTTATCATAACCAGTTTTCACCCCTTGTTGAGAGTGATTATTGAAACTATCTTGTCGAGAGATTTTGCTGATGCCTCCAAAGGGGCGAGCGTAACTCAGTTCAATTCCTGCCGGCAATGGTGGCTAACACGATGCTGCGCCGTCCAGTGATAGGAGATATTACTCTGGTGCTTGGAAGTTCTAATAATACCTGATTTCATTTCATAAACGAAGCCAAGATGTGACATCGTGCACGTAACCCAGCGCTCAGTTGTAAACCAGCTCCCCATTCTCTTGTCCACGATCATTATATTGCAGTTTCAAACTTCATGCAAGATTGCAATCCTGCGTAATTTTAGGGCCTCTAAATAGATGCACGACTCCTGGTTCTCGGATCCCACTGCCGGCGTGGCAGCAATCGACGCCCGTATAGGTTCGTCGCCATGTGATTAAGCCCCAGTTTGTACTCCAGGGTCCATATACCCATAGTCTACTTTCACCACGGGTTAAGGGGCATACCAAGATCTCGGATATTTAGCCAAAGGATTCAAGAGTCATTTCGGTAGTTCCCCTGCAGCATACGAAATACTGAAGAGGTCATCAAATCGGTTCTAGAGCTCTTAGAATAGAAGCAATGACCTTTCATCGAATCCATCGAGATCCTGGGTGATTGTCCTACAACGGCCATACCGCTACTAGTAGACGAGAAAGACATGTTAGGTTTATCAGAGCCTTGGAGTGCGCGGATGGATACTCACCCAGCTTGACGGCGCGGTTACTCGCCATAGCCGGTGGACACGGCTCTACGCGGCACAGGGAACTACATACTGTGAGACACACAAGTGCGATTTCTCAGGAGGAATAAATATCAATAACAGAGGCACAGAATCAAAGCCACATCGTGTGGCAAGGATATGAGCCCAGCTAGAGCCCAGTCTTGCCCGTTACGTGGTGAAGAATCTTCACAATAGATGTAAACTCTTTAAGAGTGAAGTAAATCTTTTTCATTCCGGTTTTAGGTCGCTAGGGATTCGCTGGTTTCCGAGATCTCCACCTTTCATCTGTCACAGCACAGTTGGTGAGGGGATTTATATTAGTTGGTGACTTTCTCTTGAATAATCTATTTGTAAGGCCCATAATCTTGGCAACTTAGCATGAGACCACTTCTCTCGTATTTCCAGTACTTGACACACGCCCACTTGCCGAACTATTCGTTGCTTCTCTTTATTCAACAGCCGATGCCATTATACAGCCACGGCATCATCTTAGGCTAGGAAGCCTTTAATTCGCAATATATTGAGTCCATGAAGCATCAACTCTCGGAACATCAGTGCCCGTAGCAACCCTATGTTGCGAGACAATGAAGTCTGACCACCTTGAAGCTTAACACCACATGTCGCGTTGTTTTCTTACTTAGTCTACGAGAAATTTTGGGCGAAGTTCTAATGAGTTCATATCTATCTTCCTAAAACCAGTTCAGCGATAATGTAGCAAGCATACAGACAGTATCATCACCCCGATCTAATTCAAATCTTCTTCAATCAATCACAACTAGAAGGCACCCTTGAAGCCCAACGAATATATGGAATCTACAGGATCACCGATTGCCAAGGCCCCAAACCAAGAAGCGGCCAGTTCTCCCCACTTCGAAGGCATCCTACTCGTCAGTGTACTCATCGATGGGCTCTGGAGCTGAAGAATCCTAGAAGTGCTAAGCGAGAAGCAAGTATGCGGATCTTCCCCTATTTGTTGTAAATTAAGTTGGATCTTTGAAGCCCCTTTCATCAAAAACGGTATTTGTTTGATTTATCCACACCCAGCTTGCAGATCCATTCAAAAATTCATTTATTGGCTAAAGATCGGAAGCTCTGTGAAGGAATTCTAGATCTACCCCTACTCAAAAACTTCCATCTCGTAAAATCACGTCCAGAATCCAGTAATCGATACTTCGCTTTCTTCTTGAGAGACTCTCTTTAGATGGTGTCTTTCTTCACTATCTAGATAGCCCCAGCTTCTGATTTGTCTGGCAAATCGTGGAGGGGTAGCGTATCCCTTTTGGTACCGAAGCTGTTAAACTATAGCTATGGTGATGCCCCTGATCACTCCCTTGTCCTCTGAACCACGTTGCTACCCACGTTATCATCGAATCAATGAGTTGGACATCAAACTATCAAAGAAAGATTAAGTTTATTTTTAGTAGTGAAACTAGCCGCGTCTGATTTCTGTAGTCGAGGCTTACAGCAGTGTCCGTCTGCATGCCTTTTGCCAATATGATGATTTGGGAACACCTCCGTGTCAGCGCCAATGCCATAAATTTTCAGTATGCCAATGGTCAATTGAAATTATTCAAATCTGATATCGGATGTAGGCATGGCTTAACAATAACTACATCGCCATAGATCTACGGACTGTTTGCTACATGCTTTCGAGCGACGACCTTGCAAGTCACCACCTTATTGTTTGAGAACACGAAACGGCAGTTAGTCGGTTTAGTTAGCCTGGCTCAATTGAAGATGAATTTCTAGTTAGATGTAGACTTTTGATGATGTCTCTTTACCCTAAATTCTCTCGAGAGCTGACATAAACGAAGCTCACTGGGTCATAACTGATCTCCTCCGTACTCGAACTAATAGAGTCCAATCCCGATATTCAAGTATGCCCTTTTGCCATTAATTCCACTCTAAAAGTTTTATTTTAGCTTGAGGTGATCATCTTCTCGACATAGCGTTGGCCTTCGATGAGACTTTGGTGCGTGGTTACGCCCACAATCATCGTTGCTGCTCAAAGCGAGCATCCTGAATTCAAAGCTGGACCCAGCGAAGGTTCTTACAACCAAAATTAGACTAGTGTCTTCTTGTTGACGTAAAAGTCGTCGCTCCTTGTTTTCTATACTTTGTAAACTCACCACGCGGTGCATGTAAGGCACTCGTAGTCTGAAATGAAAACAGCTCTACCGTGAAGGATGCGGGTTTGATTACCGCCAAGCTGCCACATTCCGATAGATAATGTCCTTGCCTGGGTTTTTCTTGGGTCTGGGGGATACACGAGGAACGAAGACTATTGGACAAATGTTTGAATGAAAGAATCTCTAATGCGTACGACGAGTGCGAGCCAGTGATCGAGGGTTCCAAGAGGGTTCCACCATTACAGTGCAAGGACGAGTTACGCCCAACCCAATAAAACCAGTTTTCACTGGTGGTTAGCCGTTGAGCCCAGCGCCGAGTAACATACTACTCCTTATTTGATATAATCAAAGGGGATTCTCCATTACTTATCCAAGCTAATGGGATGGACACTGGCAATAGTCAATCGATTTTGTGGGAATTGATAAGATGTTCCAACGTGAACATAGCCATCAGCCTTTCCGGGCACAGGGCACGTGTTGACGTGACTACTTCACGCAGACCTTCTCAAGAGGAGAAAAAGACGTATCTCAGGAAGTTGTCAAGAAGATGGATATGATCGGTGTTTATTAGGTCTGATGATATGTTCGTCCATTGAATTTGTAGGAATTATGCACTAACCAGGCGGGTAAGCCCAAACGCAAATCAGGCAGGTCAATGCTTCCATGCCGTTTAAGCGCTCTTCGTCCAAATAGTAGCGATCAAGCAGCAGCCTTCCGCCCGCTCGGAGGTTGCATTTCTGCGAAACTTGTCAATCTCGGGAACATCAAATCTCCATGTTCAGGACGTGTCACAAATCTAACCTGCATCGGCTCGGCCCGGTGCTACTCGTACTTTTTCTCCGGCCGTTTTCCGAACATAGCAACACATCGAAATATTGTTTCACCTCGGCCGCGGAGTTAAAATTTCCTCAAACTGATCGTCTCTCTGAATAGGGAAATGTCCGGTCTCATCGTAGCCTCCGGCAGTCTCCGCACTCGGCGGCACCAACGAGAGATGCATTTTATTGTTGCTTTACTCCTTCTGTTCATGGCAGAACTTTTAACGCAAAAGAATATAAATGTCCAACCATCTCGTCTCGATGTGCCAAGGCCAAACCCCCTACAGCCGCTACATACGTCCCTAAGGCAGTGTAAACAAATCAGCATTGACAGAAACAACACCACCACCTCGCGGTCGCAATGAGCTCGGAAGTTCAAGTGGAAGTCGCAATCATTGGCGCAGGCGTCGCAGGCCTTGCATTGGCGAACATGCTCGAGCAAGCCAATATCTCGTATTTGGTGCTTGAAAGCTATCGTGCCATCGCACCACCCGGGGCCGCAAGTATTGGTCTGATGCCCAACGGACTCCGAATCTTAGACCAGCTTGGCGTGTATGAAAAGCTGATGGAGCATGCCGTGCCGCACGACTATTTCGAGCACCGTGATGGAGACGACGGTACGCTCTATGGAGTGTTGACAGCAGGGCGATACTTGCCACCTCTGTACGTAAGCGAAATATTCATATGTGGAAAGCAAAACTGATATAACCTACGTTCCTAGTCTTGGATACTCAAGTCACGCAATCCCTCGACAGATTTTATTGAAGATTCTGTACGAAAATCTACCTGACAATTCCAAGGTGCGGGCTTCAAGCAGAGTCTCCAAGGTCGAAACCTCTGAGACCAGTGCTGTTGTCACCACAGAAGATGGATTCAAGATAAGATGTGATATTGTCGCCGGGGTTGATGGAGTTCACAGCGCGGTGCGTCGTGAGATTGAAGGCTACGCGGGTGTTACACCTTCTCCAGGCTGTGTGTTCCTCGTCTTACTTATCATGTTCGATTATCCAACATCCCGCTGATCCTCACCCGCTCAGATCTTGCATCTAGGTCCGCATGCATATTCGGCTGCTCCAATCGTATAGCTGGCATCACGGGTGGTCAATTCTTTAACAGCCACCGGAAAAACACTGGCCTCTTCATTCTCACCGGAAAGGATGACAGGCCTTATTGGTTCTTGTTTGATGACTTCAAAGAGCCCATCAAATACAAGGAGACCCCCAAGTACACTCCGGAATATGTCGAAGCGCTTGCCGAGAAGTCCAAGGATATTATTATTATACCTGGCGTAACTTTTGGTGATTTGTATGCGCATAGGCGAGATGTTACCACGGTGTCTCTTGAGGAGGGGATTGCCGCTGTATGGCATGCCGGCCGTATGTTCCTTGCTGGTGACTCGTGTCATAAGGTGAGTGTTCTACGCTCCACGGGTTATATGGCCACGAATGACTAATTTGCTAAAGATGGTCCCCAATGGTGCAATGGGTGGGAATCAAGCTATTGAGTCAGTGGCCAGTTTCGTCAACCACTATCGCCGACTCCGCGCCCGTTATCCAAATCAACCTATTCCTCTGGCCGATCTGAATGCCGCTCTTGAAAGCTATACCAATGAGCGTCGTGGGCCGGTGACACAGCACGTGGAAAAGTCATGCTTCCTTCGCGATGCCCTTCTCAAGCGTGGGGCCAATGCTGAAGGTTATCTTCAGGGTCTATCCAAGGGGAACATCTGGGAGGGGCTAAACAAGCTTGCCGAGCCTATGAGCCGGGCTATTGGGCTTGATGATTGGCATCATAAGACTAAGAGAGCTGAATTCTACGAGAGTCAAGCGGCTAAGATGCGAGAGGGTATCGCTATACGCTCGATCCTTGAGGAAGCTGAAGTTATAGAGGGACAAACGAAGGGTAATCTAAAGAGCGGGATAGATGGACTCGCCTGTTCTCATTCAACAAAAAAACAGAACTCGCAACTCCGGAAGCCCTGAAAATTCAGCGTCGGAGGTTCAGAATCATCCAACCCTCCTCTCCCCTGTACTTATATATCGAAATAGACTCTCTACTTTTTTTTTTTTGCCAAACCTATGAATATATTAAAATCTTTTTGTCTAAAGCTGCGCGTTCATTTGCTTGTCCTCGAGTACGGGAGGGAGGATGGTTTTGAATCCGCCCAACTATTGTGAATAATCTTGATAGATTACAGCCGTTCAAGTATCAAATTTGCCCATCAAAAGCGAAATTAGCGGACTTCAACATAATTTTATGAACACGGAAAAGGGGGAAACAAAACAAATTACAGTCCTTTTATTTTATTTTATTTTCCTTTAAAAAAAAAGTAAATAAGTGTCCTAGAAACTTCGTATAATTGGTCGTGATGCCTCGGATTTCAACCCATGTTTTTGGTCGAAATTCGATTGCAATCATGGCTCTGAGCCTCGACAATGCCGATTTGAACAGTCAGGGACATCAGTTCCATATAAAACATCATAGAGGCGTCATAGAGGAGCGAAGTATATTATGAAAAGAATACAGGCTGGTAGTGTACGGAATGGATTTGAATGGCCCTGATCTTGCCAAATGCTACCTTCTATGCATCTTGACCACTGTCGTTTCCACCATTCTCGGATGTGCCTCGGTTCTTCACCAGTTGGAAGCGTGTCCCACTGTTTGTCATCCAACTGCTATCGCTTAATACACGGATTTTGAACCACAGCTGGTAATAGAGTCTTCGCAGCATTGAGCGTGAATATCCTCCTTCATCCCAAGTAATCCCAAGGCTGCGCTTCTTGGCTTCTGCGAAAAGAAACTGCCGGACATCCTCGTGACTATAGTCGATAGCATGTTCTACTTTTAGATATCCTGGTCGCAGATGTCTTTCGTCTCTGCTCTCATCTTGGGACTTCAATTCGTCAAGGAGCTGTGAAATGGCAGCCTTGGCCTCCTCAACTGTGTCGTCGCGCACGTTTTGGAGGTGAAGCAGGCGGGTTGCTTTTTCGTCAGCAGAGACGCAGAGTATAATGTCGCGATCGCCGGTATCGACCCTGACAGATTTCCGGCCAGGACCCCCAAAAACTAGCGTGTACGAAGAGCTCTTGAATGGACCGTGATCGTTGTCAATCCAGAGATCCTTGAGCACGCTTTCATCCATCTTGTAGATAATATAGCAAGCAAGATATACGCTAGGATGTGGATAGTCAAGATTAGAAAATGCCTAGTTGATATCTACGGAGAGGGGGGGTCGGTCGTAGTATACATACTTTAGAGTGACTGTGATCAAAGGCGGTATGGCGGATTGGTTTTCGGTGTTGGCTCTCAGTTAGAACGGCTTGAAAATTAGGGTTGCTCACTCCTTTATCGCCTCCACTTGACAGCTTAGCCAGGCTGAGTAAGCCTAAATCTATTTCTGTGCTATGCCTCTACCAAGCATGATAGTAAGTGAGAGAGCTATGCAGCTGCTAAAAAAAAGGGGGGAAATTCCCAAACACCAAGAATTTAACAACTTGACACTATACCCAGTATCACAACACATTAAAATTCAGCCTTTTTGCCCGGCCGTATACAAGGTTCAACACCAACAATGCCTGTGCCCAGCCACCAAGCATGATAGAAACACGGATAAGATCACGCTTCCCCCAGGCATCATCAACCCGATGTACCTAAGCCACAGGTCCGTAGTGCTTAACCCTAAGGCTCGGTAGTTATCTTGAAAGTTCAATAAGAACTAAAAAAAACAAAGTTGAGTCTTAAAAAGAACATATGCTATATGTTCAGGGGTATCGTGCCCCCTTAAGAATGATGTGAAACCTCTATAGAAATTACCCTAGGCTAAATATTTATAAGTAAGAACTACCACGAGTGAGATTTGGAAACTATTTCTACTCTCGGAGGGCCTATAACTTTCCGGTATATCGTTTCCCGCTGACCATCGATATCAACCTTCTTACAGACCGCAAGATGTGTTAAAGCTGTCACTGGTTGTTTATAACTATTCTGTTGTATCTCTAGATTTGTTAGAATATTCCAATCTAAACCATTCAAGCCAGCTATGTGCAGGGGGATAACGCCTGCTCTAGATTACTTCTTAGGTGAGGCTATCTTGCAATTCTGAGATGCAATCCTAATGCTGTGCATAAGCTAGGGCAGCGAATTCTGGATTTGATCTTGAATTTGATACTGTAACGGGCGATCAAAGATGAAACTTAATGCGATGGCAGCTCCTTGAATTGATCGTGACCGGACAATGTTAAGTGAGCACATCACCCACCTTGAGCAGTTGGTATTAGAAAGCGCATTCTGAAGATGACAGCAGCAATTTCCGCTGCTACATGTCATCAAGAGAGATTCTCCACAAAGGTTTATAGTAAATTGTTGACAAATATATTAATCATATTTGGTGTCGGACTTGCATTCGGGTAATTGTCCAAATTAGTGGTGTCATGCAGTGCCGTGACACTTGGCAGGGCCTTACTCAGATCAATCTAACGATCTTATATGTTATTCCGCGTGTAATCATGGGCTTGGTTAGTCAAATAAGCCAGAGTCACAGGTTAAAAGCCGTAGTAGACGAACCAGTAGCCAGAAATAACACAAAAATTTCTCAATGCTTCGGCGGCATTTCTGCAAGACTGTTTATTTATGTTTTGGGCCTGTACGCGTCACATGTTTTCAGCCGTGTCCGCTTTCAGCACCAACAGCATGAAAAGTTGGCTGGGGTATCGGAGCTGGTGACATTTGTGTGTGTCAGATCGGGACTTCTGCAGCATTATCTTCACTAAGCGGGAGTCGGTGCCCGATTTGAAATCAATGCGGTGGACATGATGCAATCAGGCGATAAATCAGCCTACCGTCTAACACTGCACCGGCATTCGCTTCACGAAGGGAGGGGACAATGGTAACACAACCCCAAGCTAGGTGCGGAGTTGCTGCGGAGGATTCTATCTCGTCATTGGACAACACTCCGCCAGTATTGATATAAAAGGGCCATGTATGGAAGATACTGAATGTACCTTCAGTATTCAAATCACAACCAACAGTCCAAGCATCACAATATCCCTCATCATTACCGTTCCATACCATGACTGCTCAGAAGATCAAGGTCGCCGTCACTGGCGCAACCGGCGAAACTGGTGTATCAATCATCAAAGCCTTGCTTGAGAGCGAAGAATTTGTAAGTTCTAGCATATCTGAGTCTTGTATTCGTCGCTAATCATCGCAGGCCATCACTGCGTATGTCAGGCCATCCTCCACCGAGAAGCCACAGCTCCAAGGTTTCAAGGAGAAGGGAGTGCCAATCCTCCCTATTGACCTCGAGGCAGCGCCGCTCGAAGAAATTGTCAAGGCGTTCCAAGGACAAGAAATTATCATCTCTGGTGTTATGCCTCATACCTCTGATATCGAGAAGAAGCTCGCAAATGCAGCGAAACAAGTGGGCGTTAAGAGGTTTATCCCTAGTTTCTTTGCACCTCTTGCCCCCCCAACGGGGGTCAATATTTTGAGAGAAATCGTAAGATTGAGAGAAATGCCCTACAATATAATAACGTCTTAACGTCTGCTAATTACTCATATAGAAAGAGGAGGTTATTAACCATGTCAAGAAACTCCATCTGCCCTACACCGTCATTGATGCTGGTGGATGGTATCAAGTATCTCTCCCCAACCCTCCTTCGGGCAAGCTTGACTATATGACAAAGATCCCTTCCAATGTACAATACGGAGATGGGCACTATTCTACTTCCGTTGTTGATCTGGGGGATATTGGCAAATATGTTGCACTTATCATCAAAGACCCCCGCACGCTGAACAAGTATGTCTTTGCCTACAACGAAGTCTGGACTCACGATGCCATGTTCAAACTGGTTGAGGAGCTGAGCGGAGAGACTGTTGAGCGTCAGAGTGTCCCAGAGGAAGCACTCGAGGCGGGAATCCAAGAAGCCAGCAAGGCATATAAGCAGGACCCATCTTACAAGAATTTCGTCTTGTTGATCGTCCAGCAGTACGCGAACCAGAACTGGGTTAGAGGTGACAACCTGCCAGAAACTGGGACATATCTGGGCTACCTACTTTCCAAAGATCTGTACCCAGACTTCAAGTTTGTAGGTCTGAGGGACTTCGCCAAGGAAGCTCTGGATGGTAAAGCACAGCCCGTGTATACAACTAAAACTTTCGACTTTTAGAGCTGTTAAGTCACATACTGTGAGCAGATTATCATAAGTAAGACAGGCAGTAACGAAGCCCAAACAAACCTTATTTTTCATACATAAATCATATCATCCTGAGAAATACCCTTCACCCATTGCGCGAGATGTGGTGCATGAAAAGCAAAGTATAGAACAACTTCCGGTTGGTAAGTTCATTTTAGAAGGATCAAGAGGTCCATGCGGTTAAATTATTTTATTAATAATTCGGACTATGTTTGAAAGTCTGTCCTAGGAAAACACTCCGATGTAGTCAGGTTCAAAAAAACGCGTCATCCCATTCAACAGAGTTGCCGTGTATAGATCCAGAATGGCTGCTAGCTGAACCAAAGCTCTCAATACTTCTTTGTTTCCTCGGTATTGCTATTGAGCCAAAGTATTCCCCGCGGGGGGGAGATTCGAAATTTCTATCCTTAGTGGCAGACCGCTCTTCGGGATTTTCGACAAATTTATCATCTCGCAGTTCATGCTCCCTAAGAATCCACTTACTAGGACGAGGGAATGAAGTCCTCTATAATGAATTCGGAAAGACGCGATCTGATATCGAAGGAAGGAGGACAACTCAAAGCAAGCCGCCTGTAGTTGTCTTCAGAGTGGAGTTTGGCAATAACTTCTTCCGTGTCCGTAGATATTGATTCGACTTGGGCTAGAAGGATATCTGCTACCCACGAAACAAGGCCAAGCCGGCTGGCATATTCCAAAATCTGGGCTCCAAAGGGAATGTCCTCCCTTAGGGCTTTCAAACGTGACCACGCTCCTAGATTCAAGAGTCTATGCAGAAGGTCGTGGGGGTCTCTATACGACAAATCAGCCAATTTAGCATGGGTGAAAAATTCTTGCGTAGCATATGAGAGCAGAGCTGGATGATCTTCTAGAGTTTGGGATCGTCCAGATATTGATGAATTTGCGATGGATAGAGCTGGGGCTCCGCTAGTTCAGAGATCGTCCAGTTCGGATTTGTTCATCGACATCCAAAGAGGGATGTCGATTGCGGGAAACTGGCTCTGCATCATTTCCAATTCTTTCCTAGTCAACGCCTTTTTGTTGACTTCGACTTTGTCAAAATTCTGCGGCTTAAGCAGACCAGTAAGGCTCGAACTGTTGATTGGATAGTCTCGGGTCCATGGTTCGTTCAAATCATCTCTCTCCAACTGATGATCTGCTTCCCCAGGCTGCAAAACAGCCTGCTTAGCAGAACTTGGTCGTTTGACCGGGGGCCTTTTTGTACGATTCCGTGCGTCCACAAGTTTGTCGAGTTCGTGGATATGGATATAGTTGATGCATGTGTTCATGATTTCCATGTGTGCGTAGCCGATAGGGTCATAAGCATGGTCTGGGTCTAGTAAAGCAAACCCATTTCTGCGTAGGAAACATCCACGTACTGATTCATGGATGACTTGAACAACTCGAGTTCCGCCTGAGTCGAGGTTGAGTGAGCCTGCCCCAGCGTGTAGAGACAACCAATCAAACGCTGCCCCTTGGGGTTCGTCTGCTGCTATCCTTCGCACTTCAACTAGCCCCTTTGAAAGACTTCTTATCTGTTTCTCCAGTTGATCATCAGTCTTGGTACAATGAATATTGCGTCTCCATTCTGATAGCGAAGACAGGTGTGGGAATCGGATGAAGACTAAGATATGATGCCACTCATACAGCCGAAGAGGGGAAGCCGACAGGATTGTCCATTGGAAAACACACAATGCAATGCGGCTTTCCTCCCTGCTGACATATCGTAGCAGCTCTTTGAACAGGCTCTCAAGAGGCCTTGGGACCATATCTATTTTGCCAAGCAAGTAATCGAAATCCATTCCTTCGTCTCGGTTGCGGAGGACTTCTTCGACAACCAAAACAACCCATAAAAACACCCCTCTCGACTTTTGGAATATGGCATCCTTGAGTCTCTTCTCCTTCCACTTTCTAACAACAGATGATCTTCTTATGAAAAAAGAATCGTCCTCTGTGTCTCCTCTGTCCACAAGCCCAAACCTGTCCTCAATATACTGGTGAATATCCTGATGGTTGTTTCCCTCGATGATGATCTCTGGGCAGCCCACCAAAGAAATATTTGGGAAGTGCCTGCTAGACAGACAGACACTCAATGGAGTTCCCCGTTTTCGGGCCTTGACGGTAGTCTCACGCCAGAAGTAGGCTTGTTCCCGTACATACATTGAATCGCATTCGTCAAGAGCGTTAATATATAGGATAATTCGTTTCGACATGGATTGAGAAACGATATGTTGAAAGAAAGGCTTCAGCTCTTGGGGTTTAGAAAGCATAGACTCGATTGTAGTGGACTCTTCTTGAAGTTTGTCATACCGGAGCAAGAACAATTTGTCGCTTTTCACTCACAACTGATGCAGTAAGGAGCGAAAAAGGATCGACTCAGAATCTGGTAATTCGGTTCTTCTAGAATCGAAGAAGAACGCCGCCGTCAGGTGATTGGATGTTTTCTGGTCCCGAACTGCTTGACGAAAGGCCTCTTTCATGATAACTGACTTTCCTGTCCCAGGTTTCCCCTTGAGCCATAGAAGCCCGGATTGGTTGCGATCGCTATTTTCACTGTACCAGTCCTGGTATAACTGAGGGTTGAATAACCACGAGCACGTGGCATCCGCCGGGTACGCGATGTCCTGGTACCGCGAATGCATCGCTGGGGACCACAACGAATCGAGTGTGGAATGCTTGAGTGGAATGAACTTCTCATAGTCGGAAGACCTAGAACTCGACTTCTTTCGCTTGGTCGAAGGGCCAGCTCTGATGGGTGGCTGCGAATTCACATTTACTAATGACCGATACAAAAAGCCCAATTCTCCGCCAACTTTGCGGTAATTAGGATCCTCAAGCCCACTGTACCGAGACATGTCCTTATGATTTGCTTGAAGTGTTTCGACCCGCTCA
The DNA here is from genome assembly GCA_026958235.1 of Clonostachys rosea. Classification (NCBI taxonomy): domain Eukaryota; kingdom Fungi; phylum Ascomycota; class Sordariomycetes; order Hypocreales; family Bionectriaceae; genus Clonostachys; species Clonostachys rosea. The sequence goes on from CP110204.1 coordinate 1,109,148, forward strand.
CGAACATCTCCAATCAGCGAAGAGTGATCAGGCACAACTTTGTTCCGAAGAGGGCCAAGCTTGATACCAGTCATACTCAGGCTCTCTTGGAAAGTCTTGACTCTAAAGTCATACTTATTCCAGATTGTAGAGAATGCTTCTTGCGCTCGTTCTAGATCCGTAGTCTTCAAGCCAAGAGCGTCAGGATTTGCTGGAGTCGTCTCCATTCCTAGGCTGCTGACGATTGACCGGAGAGATTCTCCAATAGCTGCGAACTCCGGACTGCCTCTGTGGGGAGTCCCAAGAAAGACAATGGCCGCGGTGGACTCGACAATGTTGCGAAGGTCGTCCTCCGCTGATGAAGATGATCGGCCAAGCATCTGTAGCTGGTTAGCGAAGCAACATATCAGTGACGGTGGAGAACCTCACTTCTTTGACAACAATCCCACCTAGGCTGTGGGCAACGAAAATGAGAGGCCGGTTGTGGACCCCATGTCGAGTAAGGGAGAACAAGAGGTCTTTGCTGTGAGATAGCAAAGTGCTTTTATTTGTGGCTCCAGATGTGTACTCGGTTATTTTAGAGTCGCATCCGTACATTAGAACTCTAGAATTCGGGCATTCAAGAGGTAATAGGTCTGCTGGCCAGAAAAGAGCCTCCAGACCATTCTTTGTGTCATCTGCTTCGCTTAAGCCAGGCTGGGATGCCGTCTCTGGCGATGTCGTCGATGACGACCTTCCGAGGCGTGCTAGAGCACGGTGGATGAGATTTTCCCTCCCATCCTTGTCTGTGTTTAAAGATGCCTTCCCCGTAGCAGCCGGAGATGAAGGTTTGCGCTTTTCAGTGGACTTGGTCCATGACTTGTACTGGTGGCCATGGAGCCCATGTACGAAGACAAAGCTATACAACTAGGGTTAGTAATTTGACACATGGCTTCTCCTTAAAGTTTGCTCACTCAACAATCGGTTCGGCGTTTTCAGGCTCATACGCCACCGATATGCCGGTATCTAGAATGCAATGCTTCATTTCCGGGAGATGCGGGGTGGTGATCATGAGGTTAGAACAGCTGAAATGAGTTCACCACAGCAGCAGCCATTTGAAATAAGCATGCAGCTTGCACCGCCACCTTGCCACGTTTTCCGATACGAGTGGTATCATTGGACTTGACGCTGATGAGACGCTGCCAGTAAAAAAGAAGCCCAATGGCGCCCAACCAAGAACTGTGCATCAGTTGGGGTTCAGTGACTGACGGAGCCCACGAGTTTGCGCCTCAACTACAGATCCATAGTTGCACAGCCTTTACTCTCTTTTCGTCTATTGATCCTTGCTGCCATTATTAACTTGCTAACTTGAAACTCTGCCTGCACAGCAATCTTAACACCCCCCGGACGGTTGTTAAGCTGACGGGACTTGTCCGGTGCCTACAAAAAGTGGACAATTTTTAGATGTACGCTTACAATCGTGCTTCTGGTCAGATTTAGAACAATTGCATGCGTCCCCAATGCGAGAAATGGCTGTCGGGAGTAGATTTCATACTTGACGGACGGGGATGGGTGTGGTGCTAAACTAGAGCTGGATGGTTGCTTTACTGAAAGCATCTGGGGCATATTTTCTGCGTCATTTCTGGGCGTCAACTCACAATCAGAAATCTACGACTTCACCCGTGCCTCGTCTTACTCAATGCCGGAAGCCCAGACGCCAGCTCCGGATCACCAGGCGATCTCTCCAACCTGTCCAACTGCTACCGCGCGAGAGGAAGCCGTCGTCCATGGCCTAGAGGTGACTCGTCTCACGCAATGTGCGCACTGGCACTCGGACCGCGACATCATCGCCATCCGACACAAATGCTGTGGCCGCTACTACGCCTGCATCAGCTGCCACGAGGCGCTCGCCCAGCATGAGCCTGCTGTCTGGCCTAGGGACGAGCGAGATGCCAAGGCCATTCTTTGCGGCAATTGTCGTGGCGAACTGAGCATTGATGAGTATCTGTCTTGCGGCTCAACCTGTCCTACATGCAAAGCCGCCTTCAACCCTGGATGCGCAAACCACTATGACCTCTATTTTGAAATGGAGTGACTGGTCTATATCAACGACTATATTCTATTCTTTCTGTCTTACCCTATCACAACTGGGCGGAGGCTGGATTGAAATCACGGTGGTGTTCAGGGGAGTTAGCTGCTTGGCGAGGCGCGATGCTTTTGGCCCTTTTCTAGTGGTTTAGTGAGGCGGAGCAAAATGAAACGCGAATACAGGCTCTAATTATAGGCAGAAGCTGCTCCTGATCCCGGTAGAGAAACGCCTTACCGTATATGCCTTGTTGATTTCTTCGCTTACACAACATCTTCATTCTACTCGAGCCCCCTGCCATCTTTCACATCGCAGAACTCACTCCTGACCTAGTATTGACTTGATACATACTCATTTCACGATGCATCACGATGGGGGCGATTCCTCGGCAGCAGCCGCTGACACACACTCATCGCACGACCATTTCGCACACGTTACGCAAACCCAGGATATGACCTCGCATTCTGCTGTGAGTTGGCTGATGCCTTTCCCAATCGCTAAGCCGACATCCTAATCTAAAATGCCGTAGTTCGACTCTCATCTTCATCATGACCATAGCAGCCATCACCAACGCCATAACCACACCCACTACCACCATCACCAACACACTCACCATCTACCCAACCATCACCATAGTCACAATACGCACGATCACCACTGCCACCACCCCCATTCTCCTCAAAAGCCTCATAAGCCCCATCACCCTGATCACCCTCATCCCCCACCACCGCCTGGTGACTCTACCTATGGGCCAGGGATTGGTCTTCCTCCCCCGCCGTACTCTCAAAGCTATGGGACGATGGCTGGGAGGCGCGAGATCCCTCGACCCTGTTCATGCTGTGGTGAGGCTGAAACAGGGAGCGAGTCCAGACTGGGGGACTTTCTTTCCTTCATCGGAACGACTGTCGGGATGTTAGTATGCCTAGCATGGTTTTACATGCTGTTCCGCGGCATGTCAGGGCACTTGTGAGCTCTTCATTCGTCTACTTTCCGCGTTAGTTATTTCCTTGGAGGCACGGTACATTGCCGCTAGGACGGTTGAGTTCATCTGTGATTTGAGTTTCGGAGAGAGAGGCCATTCTCTCTCATCCTCTACAAGGAGGTTGGTTAGTCCCATATGATTTACATTTTAGCCGCCATCTCCCGCCTGAGGCGCTTCTACGGACTTGCCGGTAGAATAGCACTCACTATAGCATCAATACCCATTTTTACCAAATCATTTGACTAGTGGGATTGGCTCAGATTGGAGCAGATGGAGAACATAGGATCATCATCGTCGCATCGCGGGTATTCTAGTAAGCGACCCAATGAGTGATGGCGGCAAGAAGATCTCCATTTCACAACTAGGAAGAGTCCCAAGTGAGGAGTGGTACCGTTTGTGGTTCACACAAGGCTTCCTCGTTGTTAGCTCGGCCAATGATTCCCCGACATTGATCATCTTCACCAGACTATAAGCATGACATATTTCCCTGCATTTTCAACTCCTGTTTGTTATGTTTCAAGTTCATTCATCAAAATTCCCGTGTTTGCGTTATCAATCCGAACGGCATCATGTTGAGCATCACCAAATCAGCCCTAGCCGCGGCTTGGCTTTGGTCTTCCTTGACATTGGCCTTCACGAACCCAATCAAGACGCTCAATGGAAGTGATCCCCAGATGCTATATGACAACGGCTAGTGAGTGATTCTTCTGTCGTCCACTACTTAATGAGGCATTGCCAACCATCGAGTTCCAGCTACTACCTCACTTCCACGAGCTGGACCACAGTCGAAATCACAAAGGCTCGGACAATTGAAGGACTAAAGACGGCCATCCCGACTGTCATCTACGACGATAAATCAGACCCTTTAAGGACGAGAAACTGGTGGGCACCTGAAATCTGGCGTCTCAACGGCCGCTGGTATGTGTACTTCTCAACAAGCATAAACGGCACCTGGGGCGAAATGCTCCCAAGTCTTACCCAATGGGTCCTAGAGGGAGGCACCGGAGCGCCCCTAGACGAACCGTTTTCCCTCGTCGGCAAAATACGTCCTGATAACTACCACGGCGGAATGCTGGATGGGGTAAGATTGAAAGAGGCCGTTTTTTATTGGTGATGAATACTGACGATGGTTAGACAGTGTACAATATCGAAGGCCAAGATTATTTCATTGTGAGTAGCTCAGTTGCATGAACACCGAATAGTATCTGACCTCAGGATTAGTTCTCATCTGTGGCCAGCGACGACGAATCGCCAAATGGTGCTTCACTGTGGATTTCCAAGCTTTTGGACCCTACAACTGTCGGCCCGGCCACAATGATCGCGTATCCAGAGTTTGACTGGGAGCACGAGGCCTCAGCAGTTCTAGAAGGTCCAGCAGGCATCACGTCTCCCTCGGGAGAGGTCTGGGTGGTGTATTCCGCCGATAGCTGCAACGGCCCCCAGTACAAGTTAGGAGGCATGAAGCTCTCACCCGGTGCTAACCCGTTGCTGGCCTCATCGTGGACCAAGCTACAGGAGCCCTTGCTTGTCACAAGTGTTGAGAATGGGCTGTATGGCCCAGGACACAACGGGTTTTTCAAGAGCCCTGATGGGACACAAGACTGGATGGTCTTCCACGCGAACAGAAATTCCAACGGGAGCTGCGACGCAAAGAGGCAGACGTTTATTCAGCAGGTCCAATGGAATGAGGATGGTTCACCTCAGCTTGCGCCACCGCTCCCTGCGGGAGCTGAGATCCAAGCACCGTCTGGTGAGTGTAAGAAGAGGTCTACACTGACTTAGATCCGGCCCGAATATGGTGATACCTAGAACTTGGAGGTGTCAGGATACATCGTAGCAGAAATAAATCCCCATTACCGAGGCCACGGTACGGATGTCTAAGTTCGGCTGGAAATTGTCTCTGGCTTAGAAATTGGATGTTTAAAATTTATCAAGGGACTCGATTACAAGACATCAACAAGGGAGCTCCGCGACATCTTTCCCATGGTCCCTTAATCCAGAAAAATCAGGGCTTCAAATTATTAAAAAATCCTAGTGGTACATTCCTAAATATTAAGGGATCTTCTCATCTAAGAATGCTGGCGTCCAATTTAAAGCTAATCTTGACTGTTAACTGTCCGAAATATGCTGGCTGAAGATTGAGTATGTAGGCAGCCAGAGTGGTGTAGAAACAATAGTACCAATACGAATCAAAGATATCCCATGGATTGTATCAGCAATACTTGAAACAGGATGTTTTCCTTGGCTACTGAAGATGTGGAATGTGTCCTTTCATTCATATCTTGCTAACTCGGCGGCCCTTTTTCAGGATTACTTATAAACATTTAAAGTCGCCAGAGCTCTCATACAATCTCAAGCAGAAGCAGTCATCTGGACTTCAGTTGCACTCTGATTTAGTTCCCAAGTTTTTCCCTAGTTGGGTGCTTTTCTCCAAAATGATTCCGACCCTCCTTTTCCCGTTCGCCGCTCTGGCAGCTGCCTCGGTGATAGATACATCATACTACAATGACAAACCCCTCCTACAGAGGGATGGGCGTATGACTCCCAAGTTTCTCAATATGATCGGGTTTAACTAACTATTAATGTCAGTGCTAGTTCCGCCTGTCACTGAGAAGGACGTTCGCAACTTCGATCTATACGCTGAATACGCTCTTGCATCCTATTGTAATTACGACACCGATGCTGGAAATCCAGTCATTTGCCAAGGCGGTTGCCCAACGGTACAATCAGACGGAGCTAAGATTGTTAAAGGCTTTGAGTGAGTAACGCAAAAAACCCCAGGTGATCCCAAGCTTATGAAAAGATCAGGGGCCCTCTCACCAAAATTGCGGCCTACGTTGCCACTATCGATTCACGAAAACAAATCGTTCTTTCCGTCCGAGGCACATCCAACATTAAAAACTGGTTGACGAACCTCAAGTTTGTCGCACAAAACTCGGACCTTGTCGACGGCGGGTTGATTCATGGTGGTTTCAGCAACGCTTGGCAAGAGATATCTGTGGGAGTACTGGCCGCAGTCAAGCAGGCCAAGAAAGACCATCCAGCTTACTCCATCATCGCAACAGGGCACTCACTTGGCGGTGCGGTCGCAACCATTGCGACGGCATATCTCCGCAAGGCAGGCTACGACGTGGACCTATACAGCTACGGTGCTCCCCGCATTGGAAACGGCGCCCTCAGTGATTTCATCACGAACCAGAAGGGCAAGGAGCACAGAATCACACACGGCCGCGATCCCGTGCCTCGTGTTCCTCCCTCCGCCTTGACGCCTTACAAATATCGTCATGTGTCTCCCGAGTACTGGCTCACAGGGAAGCCTGCAGACCCCAGCAACTGGCCAATCGCCAATATCACAGTCTGCGAGGGGAATAATAACTCCGACTGCAACGGGAGCTCGTTAAAGTTCCGTATCAAGGACCATTTGAATTATCTTGGATCCACCGACTGCAGACCCAAAGGTGTAGCAGCGTCGAGGTTCCAGGTTATGTCAGACGAAGAAGCTGCCCAACTTGATCAGCTACTCAGCGAATGGGTCCATATGGATGCTGCGGAAGACGAGGTCTAGATTAAGGGAGATAGAAGGCGAGGAAGAATTTGATAATATATGCCTTAAAATCATGTTTTTGGCTAGGCATTCTCTTGGTGACTGATTATCACGCACCTTTGCACTCGACCAAGCCAGAAATAGCTACTTGGGCTTTACAAGCAACTTGCTCGGTATCCGGGAGCTTTGACTTACTTTGCACATCAAATGAGGATTTTGCATCAATATGTCTATCTTCAACTGGGATGCATGTAGTCTCTTTATTCCGCAGATGGTGGTCCGAGATTCTTCGTAGGCTCCTCCCACAGTCAAATCCGCTGATTTACAAGGTATCTTTGAAGTCTCTGACCGCATCATCGAAATTCTGATCAATCTTCAAGCCTAGCTTTAGGCCTTTGCTGGGGTCAAACGCGGTGGCCCAAGAATACACAATCGCCTTCACTTTCGGGTCTTCTACCTCCGTAATATACTGCAGCTTATCTTCTCCGCCGACTCTCACGAGCGAATCTAGCAGATCTTGCACAGTAACAAGGAGACCAGGCATGTTAACTACCCTGTCGTAGTCTGGGAGCGCATCACGAGGGATGCTAAGCGCGTGGATCAAGTTATAAGCAAGGGTTCTCGGCGTGCAGATGGTGTGCTTGAACTGCCTGTCCTTAATGGGAACGACGCAAGGAAGGCCTTGCATAGGTTCCCGGATAATGCCTGAGATGAAGGAAGACGCCGCCGCGGTGGGCTTTCCAGCTCGAACGGATATAGAAGGCAGGCGGAACACGAGAGCATTTATGAACCCCCGGCGGTGGTACTCGTTGATGAGATACTCGCAAATCATCTTCTCGCACCCGTAAGAGCTCTGAGGTGTCGTGCGCGCTCCCTCAGTGACCGGTTCCGTTATCTTGCCGCCATGTACCGCGCCGGCGGAAGTATAGATGACCTTGACTCCTGGGCGGGTCTTTCTCAATACCTCCAGTAATGATCTGGTTGAATCAACATTCACCCTCATTCCTTGGATAAGTTAGTAGATGCGCGTGTCTACTCTCGTCTTCCCAATTTGATGTGTTAACTCACCCAGATCAAAGTCTGCCTCTGCTGCCGAGGACATGATGCCGTGGAACATGTAAACTGCATCAATGTCCTCATCGACGACGGCTGCGGCGTCGGAAAAGAGGTCTGCCTGGATGCATTTTGCCTTCTCTGGCCACTTGACACCTTTTGGAACTGTGGGTAGGATGATGTCGGTCAGGACCAAGCTATACTGCCCGCTTTCATCATCGAGGAGGTGCTGGACCAGGTTCTGGCCTACAAAGCCTGAGGCCCCGGTAATGAGAATCTTCATAATGCTATTGAATATGTATATCTATTCCACGTAAAAGGATATGGGTATCATCAAGGAGCCATTATCTCCTCCTCTTCTCCTCGAAATGGTTGGCAATGTCCTGAGAGGTGGGGTCGGAGGTTTGCCGGACACTTGCTTGCGGAGAATCGCCGGTCATCATGGCTTGAAGAATGCGGGGGTCACGCATCTTGACTATCCGGAGATTCACTGCCCGGAGAGTCAGGGACCGCCAATATGAACCGAATAACATCACCCGCTCACATCTACGACCATACCTGCGAGACAGCACTGGATCCCGTTCGCTCTCCGCACGTTAAGCTCGCAAGGGGCCGATTAGTAGCTGGGTCGGTGACGACCAGCGAATCCCGGCTGTTGTAGGTTCTCTTTTTTGCTTCTTTTTGCCCCTTACAAGTTGGTCGACGTGTTGTTCCACCTGTTGCAGCTTGGCGTATTTGGCCGCAGGACTGGCAGTCCGCCGTGACCGGGAATCAACTGGAGGCTGCCCATTCAGCTTTGAGCAAAACACCTTCTTCGAATGGCGCCCACAAGTTTCGTAGATTTCTCCTTGTTGAGTTGCTAGATAAGAACTTTACTAAAAGCTTCTCCTACTCCCTTCTCGTTCAGCCAAGCTTCTAGTGCCTTCATGTCGTTCCGATTTGCTCTCTCCCCTCGTCTTTCACCAAGATCATCCGTAATCTCTTGCATATCCTGAAAGGCTCTCTTGATATCAGACCCAGATTCCCGATATCTCTCACTGACTTTCTTGTGGCCGGAGGGAATATCTCCCCAGCTCTCCGTCTTTATAAACTTCATGTAATCGTCTATCGCCTGGGAGCCACCCTCAACACAAAGAACGCCCGGTTTTCCGGCCAAGAGGAAGCCAGTCAAGCCGTACCCAGGTGCGTGATTGATTAAATCGTCTCGTTTCGAGCGTGTGCTAATCGAGGGGAAGTAAAACCAAACGCGAACAATTCCCTCATCTGTTTGCGTCTTTGCATTTTCCAGGGCAGCTGTCTTTTTCGATACGAGATACTCGGCTGCTAAATCTTTCACAGCTTCGATGATACTGAAAATATCCTCCTCAGGAATGTCACTAGTTAACCGCGCTGCGTCCGCTTTGCTCATCCAGGCGGGTTGTCGAACCCTGACTTTTGGCTGAGGCGGGTCGGTCAGTGCACCCTCAGCTGCGTCATCCGGATGCTGAACCAAGGGAAATAACACCTCAAGCTGGAGGACATTCTCGCTTGTGAGTGAACCGTCCTGTTGAGGAACCTCGAGGTTTAGAAGTGCTGATATGCCTGGCTCGGCGATCTTTGGCGGGGTTTCTTCATCACCCTCGCACCATGCTTTCAGAGTCTCCACCAGTTGAGACGACGTAGAGTCCAGAGAGATGGCCTCATCTGAGGAGTACATGGCTATCAGAAGGTCGACTTGTCCCAATTGGACCTCCATAAGGTCTTTTGGAAGGGGCACATTCTGTGATTTTTGATTAGACGACATGTTGGTTGAGAGCACGCATATCGCAACCGGTTCTAGCACTGGGGAAGCTGGTTCAAGGGAAACAGTGCATGCATTTGTCGTAAGGTGAGTGGAGGATATTATACTCGTCAATATCACACATCTAATCTCTCTCACACGAGCGTGAAATGGAGGAGAGCAAAAATATGGAGGCAGTCACGTGTGGGCTTTTTTCTCTCTCGTGCTAAAATGGGTGACAAAAATGTAGCCCGCCAGTCAATCTCGCGCATAATCAAGTTTGTAGATATTGATGGCCCTTTCACATTAATAATGATGGTCATACAGTCATCACATTCAAATATGGACCTAGTTTTTCCGATGATTATTTTCGATCGCTTAATTTATAACTTTTGTTGATGGATATCAGAGGCTGAGTGAGCCTTCAGTGTGCAGCTATTTTTGTCTCCCACTTGGGAGGAACTGGGTCTACTGGCGTAGCAGTTTATTCATTCGCACATAACTGCAATGAAGGGTATTATTCTACCATCAGTGTTGATTTAGAGAACAGATGTACCGATGAGCGAAAGTTTCTCTGCAATCAAGCCTGAATTGTCGTTCATGTGTAAGAAGCGTATCAGCTACGAACAGTGCCCTCAAAAGTGATTATCAGTATTGATTGAGTCGAATCCTTGGGCCAAGATCCCAGAAATCCTCAAACAGAGCGGAGATGGTGTGAGTTAATCTCTACACAAATGGCCCATCAAAACTAACCATGAGGCTCTCCCAATCAACTCCATCGATGTCCATATCAGTTCCGGGGTTCCCCCAGTCTATAGATTCAGGATTCGACGGCGAATCCCCGTATGTCCTCCCCTTGATCCCAGAGTTTGGCGTGAGAGGGAGGGCGGACTGGCCGTGCTCGAAACCAGCCGAGCGGACCCCCGGTTCATCATGAGGCGTTGGAACCGGCACATTGTGCTTCTTCATCACCTGCCTCAGGAGTTCTAGTAATCGCTTCGCAAGTCCTGATTGGTCTCTCGCTTCTTCAAGGACGTTCCAGATCTGCCTCATCCGTGTGCGGCTTTCCGACTTGTCGGTAGCCCCATTCTTGAGACCCAGATCCATCAGTAGGACGAGGCCAGCGGAGAACAAGCTGTGGAGTATCAAGCTAAGCTTAGAACATCGCAGCGCGAAACGGTACTGCTCTCTTCTCAGCAGCAGCTCCATGTCCAGGATATCCCCGGCAGCTTTAAGGCAAACTGTCCGCGAGTAGGCATATGCGGGATCGAAAGTGCCGCGCACGAAGAATGGGAGATGCAGTTTGCAGCGCTGGCTGTATGTAATTAAATTAATAGTGTGTTTTTGGATCGTGATGTGAGCTCTGCGACGAGGGCATGATGCCTCTTGTTGCGCGAGGCCATCCGCGTCCAGGTTGAGGAATGTGGGAATCCCTTGGAGGAAGCGGTCGATAGTGGCATCCAGCTCGAGGATGACACTGTACTCGGCATGCGCTGGACCGTGCGGCATTCGGTCAGAAAGGATACGCATGAGATTTGCCATTTCGACACGCTGCAGGAAGTATGAGCTGTGTGTTGGTTCCTCGACAGGTCTTCCGACCATCGTGCCGTCGTCGGTAAGATCTTCATCGTTGATATTTAACGGGCGATTGACAGACATTTGGCTCGGTAAGATGGTATATGAGCCTTCGTGTGGTCCAGAGAACCGCGATAGCATCCTACAATATTGATTATCAGTCGACATCGATGGGCAGAAAAGTCAAGGGGGCCAGACCATACCAATCAGTAGCGGCGAGATACCACCATACGCGCCGGCCGATCTCAGCTTGACTTCCAGTGTATTTTGGTAGTTGGCCAGGCAAGAGGCGGCAGTCAATCCGATGGAGACTCAGCTCACGAGCCATGGTGATGGCCTGGGCTACAATTGTACGGGATCGGATCGCTATTCCTTCCATGTTTCCAATGATGAAGGTCAGCATCATGGTGGCCTGGATGGCCTCGATCGAAACATGAGAGTTTCTATGGCCATGGTCTAGTACATCCAAAGTAGCCTTTGTCCAGAAACTGGACTGGCAACTGGCTTCGGCATCACTCAAATTGATGGCCGGCCTCGAAATTGCAGGAGTCCAGAGATAGGTAATATCAGCACAAACAGATAACAGCAAGGCAACCGAGCCCAAGTGCACATCCGCTCCGGACTGCAAGCTATCGTAGACTTGGTCCACTAAGAGGCGAAGCGCTGGGCCATGAGTAATGTGTTGGAGAAAGATGAGCTCTTCAATGTAGGCATTGACCATCTCTTTAGCTTCTTCACGCTGGGGAAGCCAGATGCATCTTACTGGCTCCGGGAAACTGCCGCATGGTGGACTCTGGAAAATGTAAGGTGTTGCTGACGGAGTGATTAGGCGTATGGGACAGATGCGGAAGACATAGGAGGAGTTTGAAAGGACCGCGGTGTCCTACCAAGCATCAAGAGACCACCGCATTTAGCATCAACACGACCGGCAAACAAGAACAGCAACAAAGCGGGCTAGCTTACTTACATTGGGATTAAGGGAGTCAAAAGTGGATTGTTCAAGCAATACGGCATCTGCATCCAACTTGTGTGCGTTTGGGGGCAGAATGGGGGGTAGTACATTCTGTTGAGTCACGACCTTCTCGCTCTGATGACTGGCCACCGATGACGGCGTATCCACAGGCAGCCCATGGGCACTTTGGGGTTCTTTCGTGTGGGTGGCTAACAGAGCCTCTAGTCGCTCCAGGCGACTCAGAATAGCGCCGTCACCCGCACTCGAGGTTGGGGACAGTGAGCTCACAGCAGCAGCCAGAGCACTCACACTCAATGGGGCCTGGTGGACATCCTTGTCGTCAGTCGGATGGGGACACTGGCGCCCCCGGGATGTGCAGTTGGTGCAAGGAAAATCCCGAGAGCAGCGCAGTTTCCGGACTCGACAAAAGGAGCAAGACACGGGCCGTTGGCGAGACTGGCGAGGCATGACTCTGGCGGCTTGGCTGGTTCAGAGGATTGCAACGCTTGGCTAGGTGCTCCAAAGCAACCTCCAGTACTGCAGCATATGAGGACGACGGGTCTCTACGAGTCGGAGATTGGTGGCGGAGATGTGAAGCGGAGGTGTGAGACGGAGAGTCCGCGGACTTTCCATCCAGTTTCCATGGAGCATCCGGATTTAAGATTTGTGTCCCCCGCAGACCCACTGGTAGATTAATCATCCCAATAGTTAATTGAGTTTAGTGTTTTGTTTGCGTTGTCTAGTTTGAGCAATCTGACAGTGGCCCATGCTGGGTTTGATGAGTTGATATCTCTGTTGACCTGGGAGAGAGGCGTCGAGATATCGAGAAAAGGAAGAATAATTATTCAAATAAATTGGAAAAAATAGAAGACAGTTAACAAAGCCAAGTTCGGACAAATCGTAAGCATATTGGAACTTCGTCAGATTAGATGCAACGGCCAACGAATCGGACACTCAACCCTAGTCGCGGCTACTGCACGATTTGTGCCTCCTGATGCGACGCTCAATCGGTCCCGCATGTGCCGTCTTCCGTCTCCGGCCTTTGTGAAAGCCCGGGCGCAAAAGAAATAAAATCCGCCATGCCCTCCTCGCCAAGCTAACCGTTTCCCTAGAGCTCTACAGATATCAAGCTCACCAAGGACCAGATCCGACCTCGACACCAAATCTACAACAAGTCGATGAAGAACGCATTCTGTCAAAATGGAGAAACAACAAGAAGGAGGTCTCGTCGTCGGTCCCATCCCGGACAAGCAGGACATTGATCTCGAGACTGGCTCAACCGATATCAACTCACAAGCTCCCCAGTCGTCCACAGACCCCGATGTCGTGGACTGGGACGGTCCAGATGATCCGAAAAATCCAATGAATTGGCCACCGCGGAAAAAAAACACCATCGTGGCGCTCATTTCCCTGATCACTTTCATCACGTCAGTTCTTCCACGACAATCGGCCCCCTATTGATTATGTGTGGTGTTCTAACAGTACCTAGACCTCTCGCATCTTCCGTCTTTGCGCCTGCTATTAACCAGGTCATGGCTGAGTTCAACTCCACAGACGAACAACTGGCCTCATTCATCGTCTCTGTGTACCTGCTAGGATTCTGTTTTGGTCCCCTGGTCCTTGCTCCTCTGTCGGAGATGTACGGGCGGTTGTGGATCTACCACATCTGCAACGTGCTGTTTATCGTCTTCAACGTCGCTTGTGCCTTGTCCCCGAACCTGGCAGGCTTGATCGTCTTCCGTCTCCTTGCTGGACTCTTTGGGTGCTGCCCTCTGACCCTGGGTGCTGGCTCCATTGCAGATATCATCCCTCAAGAGAGACGAGGTGCCGCCATGGCTTTCTGGGCCATGGGTCCCATTCTCGGTCCTATTGTTGGCCCTATCGGTAAGACACCTCGAGTCTTGGCTCGCTTTCATGTTATTAACATTGCTCTCCAGCCGGAGGATACTTGACGCAAGCCAAAGACTGGCGATGGACATTCTGGGTTGTCGCAATGCTCGTGAGTATATATAACAACCTCCAATAGCAACCCAGGCCTCCCTCGACTAACTTGATCAGGCTGGCGTTATCACTATCATCGGGGTTGTTTTCATGCGAGAGACTTACGCCTACACCATCCTTGAGAAGAAGACGAAAAAGCTTCGCGCAGAAACTGGGAACGAGAAGCTCCGCTCAGCTGCAGACACCGGCGTGACGGCCCAAGAGCTCTTCTCAACCTCCATTATTCGCCCTACCAAGATGCTCCTGTTCTCGCCCATTATCCTCCTCCTCTCTCTATACATGGCCATTATCTACGGTTACCTGTATCTTCTGTTCACCGCCATGCCGACACTCTATGCGACCCAGTACGGGTTTTCTACAGGATCGGTCGGCCTCACGTACATCGGTAGCGGAATAGGTTCCATCCTGGGCCTGGCCCTTTCTGGTGGTCTTTCAGATCGTCTCATGAAGCGTTTAACTGCAAAGAATGGAGGAGAGCCAAAGCCCGAGTACCGACTCCCAACAATGGTCATCGCATCTTTCTTTGTCCCGTTGGGCCTCTTCGTCTATGGTTGGACTGCTGAGAAAAACCTGCACTGGATTCTACCCATTGTCGGCATGGGATTTCTGTCATTCGGAATGATGTGCGCATTTGTAAGCTGCCCCCTAAAACTCTTTTCTCTCGCTGAATTTCTCGCTGACGATCTCGAAGATGGGCATCTCCGTCTACATTGTAGATGCCTACACTCGCTACGCGGCATCAGCCATGTCGGCCACCACCGTTCTCCGATCACTTGTCGGAGCACTTCTCCCTCTGGTGGGTGGGCGAATGTACAATTCTCTAGGCTACGGATGGGGTTCCTCCCTGCTGGCATTCATCGCCGTAGCTATGATTCCCGTTCCCGTCATCTTCCTCATGTATGGTGAGAAGATTCGACAGAAGACATTTTTCAACGTCAACATTTATTAAGTGGCGATCAACCCGCTGCCACGCAACACATCACAACTCTTCTCACTTATTCAGTACATACATCTAGATCTCATCACTTATAGCATAAATTAGAAGGGATAGGCGTTCACATGGGGAAATATTGGGCAAATTGGTTAACCTACATAAAATGGAATCGGAATTTGACATCCTAATCATCGATAAAGTTATCAAAATGTAATCAACATTCTAAATATCGAACCTACTTAAAGGCAAATGTGTTTGAACTGTTTTTATATTAAATGCTATGGATATATCGAACTAGGATTAAGTTTATAAAAATGCAAATGCAAAAACCATCGCTACTTGGTATCACTGTTAAGATTACTGACACATTTTCGTCTAACCCTCCTCGGGCATACCCGTTTCCATCTACACGAACTCGTACCGTGCATGAGCAACCGAATCAAAACTCGGAAGCTCTTCTTCCAGCACACAATCAGACATCAATTTTACGCCCGAAGGTTGCACAACCACCTGTAACGGGGCAGACAAGTTGAAATTGACACCCCCGACACCGCCCACGTTGACTGTAAGACGAACAGTATATGTCCGGGCAATGATTCTCGAGTAAAACGTCGGTAACATGAGCACATCGCCAGCTTTGGAGGCGACAGAGACCTTCAGGCTCGTGCGGAGGCTGGATCCGTTGCCCTCCTCCTTCTGTTCAGAAACCCACGGTTTCTGAAGAACCTCTTCGAAATCAATAGGTATTGAGGTTGTATAGCATAAAGGCTGGTATGCAATGGCTGCGGTTCGCGGCGGGATCATATTTGGTAGTTTGGTCATTCCTGTGTCGCTGAACCAGGTTTGTGACTCAATCTTGCCCGAGACAATGCTGACTTCTAGAGGTTTTGTGTCTGCCAGCCTGTTTGTCTTCAAAAGCTCATAGCCAATATTGACATAGAGATTGTGTTCGTGATACGGGACGATACCGCCCCGAGGGTCTACCCTTAACGCTTCCGGCTCAGCCAATGTCGCCGTGACGTATCCAAGCTTCTTAAACAGTGGCCCCCGGTGAGTCTTCCTCTTCTTGAGAGTGTATACAACGTTTTCTTCGCCCAATCCTGACGGCGGCTCCTCTGGGTGTGATGGAAGGATGGTGATGGCTCGGTTGGCAGCAATCTCAGCGATTATTTTATCATCTCTCGTCTTCTTGGTAACCACAGCCTTGATCTCGTATCGAATCCTACAGCACAGGGGAGACATATCTCGTGCCTCCCATCCGCCGCCAAGCGATGGGGGTAGTTTCTGTTGATATGACCTCATAACTCCCGTGGGCCGGTTGACAGTTGACTCTGTGACCGGGATCTCGTGCGGAATAATAAAATCAAATGGGATGGCGCGGGCGCAGCCAGCCTCGAAGGAATCGTATTGATCGCTCAGAGGCGAGTCCATGGCTAGAAAGGTGCAGGTGGTGACCCGGGGAGCAGGGACTGTTTCCATCATGGTCTTGGCTGTGCCAATCAGGCTGACCTGCACACAAGGGGATTGGATATCTTCGGAAGGGTAGATGATTACTTCGCCAGAGATTCGCGAGCCACTTGTGTAGATTTTGCTTTCATAGTGACCGTCAATGTTCACCTCAGCTCGGCCTTTGGTCCGGCTGGCCAGTCGTATCTTGGAACAAGGCATTTTCGTTATATCCTGGGTGAATCGATCAGATTAGGATTTTCTCGTCCTCCTCTTGAACGGTCGCACTTTGTTGGTAAGACATTGGATGAGGCCATCACCAGGATCGCATATGGTTATATACAGGACAGGCCACCTTAAACGATGTGGAGCAGCCGCTGAAAAATTGACGACATTACGAGACATTATTCTACAATCCTCTCCGACAAGAAAGAATACTGTTAGTCAATGACAACTGCCGCCCACATGGGCGATGAATCACATTCAACTGTGCGGCTGGGGGGCAGACATCCCTCGACGGTTTGGATGGAGCACGGCCAAGGTCGAGCCAATGAAGAGAATCCCACGCCGGAGAAAACAGAGAATTCGTTCCACAATCGTTCCACTGGTGGATGGCCCAGCCTGTGTCCGGCTCGGACAAGGCGCGCCTTACATGGACAAGTTACGCCCTGTGGCCAACATGGACACCACCATTGACCACCAGAGGCATTTGGCCAGCGTGACCAGCGCCCAATTGAATTCGCCGGATCGAGCCTTGCTCATCTACAGCTGATCAATCAATCAAATGAGCCCTTGCAAGGTGTGTTTGGCAGCCCGCATACACGGCTGGCTGCATTCCCCTGGCCCACTGAGACCAACACTCCGAACACGCCGACCACAGCGTCGTCTGAGATGATGGCTACTAGTTCAATTTCTTTGAATTGAAGCTATAGCTGCGGTGTCGCTGCATTGCTCCGATCCAAATGACATGAGGCCCCCTCCGAGTCATCATTCCCCAACGCCCCGAGTCAGTGAGGAAATGTCATGCAGACTTTCCCCGAACTCCCCACATCATGAAGGCCAAAGAAAATTGCTAGATAGTTCTGGCAGATTCTCGTTAGCTATCGTGAGTCCGTGATGTCAATGGGAAATCAATTGGCGGTCGACGATGACACGCTCCGACAACTTCAACGACGCGCGTCCAAACACGTGATCCCTCTTGGCACTTGACGCTTCCACCATCTGATTTTGCGCGCAATTTGGAGTGAGACGACCAGTCACTCGGTAGGAGAGAAGAGCAAAAAAAAAAAAAAAACAGGAGAAGACATTCATTCCTTCGGCTACGCCAGATCCAAATCCGCAGTCCGGGACCGAGACCAGCGGACGGCTCCATCCACACTCCTCCTCCCCTCCGGCTCTCTCGGTCCATCCCGTATTACCACATCTCCCGTCGAGTCTCCCGCCTACGCTATTACATACTACTTACTACATACATACCATATAAACGGGCAGGGCTGCCGTGGCCCCGTGCCCGTACCGTCTCCCGATGACGAGGTTCGCCCGCCTCGCAAGGCTTCAATCAGTAAGGACCCGGCCGGCTCCATCCGCCATCTAACTTACCTCTTTGGACACGCCGGTTGATTAAACGTTTTCCTTTTCCTCTCTCCCAGGGCCGTCTGGTACGGGTCGATAGGCCAGCCTACGCACAGCGCGTCGTCTATGTGGAACAAGCAGAACCTGCTGCCAGGAAGCAGTCCGGCTCCGGCAAGAGCTCGCGGCGGCGGCCTCACTCATCATCGGGACAAGACGATGACGCAAAGAGCGGCTGGAAGTCACGGCTGCTGGAGGGCGGCGCGACTGCCTTCGGGTCCGTCGTGGTGCTGGGCCTGATCGGCTACTCGTACGAGATGTACTACAAGTGGCTCGTCCTCCAGAAGATGGACAAGGCGTTTGACGAGGGCTACTCGACGCCCGAGCTGGCCGCCCTGACGCGCCACACGTACGCCAACCTGGGCCGCAAGGTGGTCATCCTCAAGGACATGGAGGACGACAACTGGATCTCGCGCCAGGAGCAGGGCATCATCGACGCCATCGTCGACGGCACCTCGCAGGGCCAGTACCACCTCATCACGGGCGAGAAGGGTACCGGCAAGACGTCCATGCTGCTCAAGGCCATGCGCCGCATCGAGGGCAAGGGCATCGCCATGCTCGAGGCCCACGGCGACCTCGAGGTGTTCCGCCTGCGCCTCGGCAAGGCCCTCAACTACGACTTCCACGAGGACTACATCGGCAGCCTGTTCAGCTTCAAGGGCCCGCGCGACGCCACGCCCCTGCTCGACATTGAGCGCGCCTTCAACAAGATGGAGAAGATTGCCCTCCGGCGCCGCCAGCTCACGGGCAAGCCGTTGCTGCTCATCATCAACCGCGCTCACCTGCTGCGGGATGATGACGAGGGTCGCCATCTGCTCGAGGCCATCCAGCAGAGGGCTGAGCTTTGGGCTGCCAGTATGCTTGTCACGGTTGTTTTCATCAGCGACGAGTACTGGATCGAGGAGCGTCTACGGCCACATGCCACTCGGATGCGGGTGCTCCCTGTCCATGACATCTCGCGAGACACGGCGGTAGATGCCATCAAGGAATTCCGAGCACGTGTCTTCCACGAGCAGGTGACGACGGAGGCAGTGGAGAAGGTCTACGCCAGGGTCGGAGGAAGGCTACGCTTCATCAGCCAAGTAGCAAAGGCGGTCGACATGGACCACGCGTCCAGATCCATCGTGGAGAGGGAGAAGCAGTGGTTCCTCAACCAGTGCTGGATCCTCGGCAAGGAGATGGACCCCGAGGCGGAGAAGCAGCAAGACTTCTGCATGGCGGCCATGGTGCTGGCCAAGGCCCTCGTTGCCAAGGAGGACGAGATGAAGAAGGACGGGACCATCAGCCCACTCGCCCTGCCCGAGCTTCCGCTGCACGAGGCGCGGCAAATCATGACGCGCTTCGACTTCATCCAAGCCCACGACCACATCAACATTTTCTCCATCGACTCCAACTCCAAGGTCCGTGCCGACTCGGTCGCGATGCAGAATGTCTTCCGCGAGGTGGTCAACCAGGAAGGCTTCCAAGAGCTTCTAGATGAGACGCAGGAGCGCCTGGATGAGCTGGAGGCTCTGGGGCGGACGAGGGAGATCACACTCAAAGACTTGGTTGGAGGTGGAGGATACAACGCCAGCGTTAAGGAGGGTTCAGCAAAGCAGGCAAACATGGTCATTTCGTTCAGGGCTGCCCCAGATCCTGACCCATAGACTTTGCTATCACAATTAATCCACTACTCGTTTTCTTTCTTCTGTTTGCCCTCCGCTCCCAGTAAAGTGAGCATTGGCTGGTCGTAGATCAGATAAGGAACGTGATGTACGCAACGCGCAAGTTGATTCGACAGCATGAGCCAAGCAATGCTTTATCTGCCAAGCTTGCCTACCTATGCTGTGACCTATCATGAGGTCTCGTGGGCCGAGACTAGAACTGGTCTATAGATAGACGGGTTTGCGTACCAACATAGCACACTCGAGGCTGCTCAAGGGTCCAACTACTGATAGCGAAGAAGGCTAGCCATGACCGACAGCTGACGGCCAGCTATAGTCGTGTTCCCTGCACCTTAACAGAGTGTTTACTAATGAACAGATTCCAAAATGCCCAACTGAGGCTGCTACCGGTCGGAACAAGGTGTCACTGGGAGCGGAGATGGTTCGTTCACCTGTGTAGATCACAAGTAAGCCGTGGCGTAGCGTGGAGGAGAACACCACAAGATCCACCGGTGATTATCAATAAACCAACTCTGTGGTAGGTGTGAGCTCGCACGTGGCAGAGAGGCGATCGATTGTAGTTTCCGAGGACGGTATGTGAAAGAGCACAAAGATAGCCCATGGCTGGCTTAGCCACGACTGCGTTCAAACACATGGCTCGCATTGTAGCAGACATGCTAATGGCAACAAGCCTCCCAGACCCTTAGCAAGAAGTTGACGAGCGAGTACAGTGGAGAACACTCGATTCTCTCAACATTACATTATTTAGTCCGATCCACAATGTCATCTCACCGCAGCCACCAGCCTACGCTACTCCTCAAGACCCATAGAGTCTCGTTTTTCAAGAGCGAGAAGGGAAACAGGCGGCGGTGGATGCTACATAGTACGTCTGAAGGTCGCGTTGTCGAGCTCATTCTCGCGGCAGCGGCCTGCGCGCTGTCGTTTGATTACAGAGGACCAACTGGTTGCTATATCAGACTCGTCTTGCCCATATCACGGCTACCCAACACAAATGAAGATCGCCATTCCCTTCTCCCTCGGCCACGTCATTGGATGATGACTGATCTGTGTCTCCGATAGCCTTGGTATAGAGAACCCCGTTTGAAACCGTTTGGTGACATTCATTCCGAGACGGCTAATGACATACAAACACGGGGTTCAGTCTATGGCTCGCGCGTGTCTGCCCTGTGAATAGCGGCATCGGTGATACTGCACTACCGAGCCAAATGCCCTCGCGACGGTACCTGATTTTCGCATGATGTATCATCCAGCAAGGCTCGAGCTAGCTGGGGAATAGTCTCGCTAGCCCGTTGACTCGAGGGTCTAGCACAGCGACGAACGATGGAACGGCTCATTAGATTGCTGGATGAGATAATAGGGGCGGCACCATCGAAACAACGGCAGGGCAAAAACGTGGCACGCGTCCCATATCACACAGGCCAGGCGGTCCACCGAGATCCCCTTTGTTGAATCATGCAGCCCCTGTCGCGCAATGGGGTCCAAGTGTGGGTAGGGCTTATATCCGATGCCACTCTTATGATCGACAGAGGCACTGGGTTCATCTCTCGGTCAGTTTTTTTTCGGCCCGCTCGTTGGGCTGAAGTATTGGCCATAGCAGACTGGAAGATGTGCTTTTGAGCCAAAGGCGCAAGTCTCCTGCATCAAAATGCCCATTGACCTCTTCACCATCCAACCGATGCAGGCGTCCAGGCGTCCAGTGGTGCCCGCCGTCTTGCATCAGAGTAAACAAGAGCTGTGCCGTACCTGACTGGAGCTCTACAGATCGTACAAGGCTACCCTTGCTTCTTGGCATCTAGCCTAAGGCCTGGCGCGATGATCCATGGGCTAATGGGTAGCTCAACCACACGTGGAACCAGACCAGCCATCAAACCCTCCGGTATTTGCTTCCTGCGTTGACTCGCCACGCCCTCTCGCCCTGCGACAATCAGCGTCAGGTAGTGGGAGTCCGGGCGGCCGGGAATCTTCGGCAATGTCTCGAATCCTGGTCGCGTGGGCAGAGAGATGCGGCTAAGGCGTCAGATAGATTTGGTGTTCGGTATTGCTTCCTGGACGCCAGATCTCGGTGCGCTTTTTTTTTCTTTTTCGCCGTCTTCTCCTTGAGATTTCTTTCTCCAGTCCCCGGAAGATCACTGGGGTTTGGAGACGGTTAATGCGTAGGTAATTCATGCAGATGGGGAAAATGGCACCTCGCCTACAGAGGGCATTGACAAGACCAGGCATCCCAACCGACGAAACTGTGACCGCGGCCAATGCCTCGAGCAAAAAGGCGCAGAGCAGAGGCGGCTCCAAAGTTCCAATATGCCTTGGGCTGATCTGGCAGCCTCTCGTGTGTAATGACCCCATCCACCATTCATTCCACTGGCTGTTATTTGCTCCTTGCCACTCGCTCAGAACTAGCTGATGGGACCAACAAGTGGGCTCTCTTTGTTTCCAAGATGCGCACGCATCCTGGTCCCCGTCGAGGAGCGTTGGCGTCGGTAAGTAGCGTATAGAGGGCAGTCTCCTGCAGTTGCTCGACGGTCAGGGTCCCTGGAGCCAAGGAGACGCTCCCGCCACTGCCTTCTCTGCTTTTCTGCTAGCCTGTTCCTCCTTCTTCTTTATGTTCTCTATCTAGCGCTAAAAGGAAGCCATCAGCACTTGGTGGTATCCATCAATGACCCTTACTCCTCGTGGCTGACGAAAAGGGATATCCGATCCCCAAGCGTCTGGCAGCTCTCACCCCCCGAGCAGTTCGTCTGGACTTGAATGTTTAACTGGGCCAGGTCCCCAGCTCTCGAGAAAAAGAAACAACACATCCACTAATCCTTCTACCTCGAATAAACCATGGACGAGAGTGAGAAGGCCGCATTGGCCTCCTTCTCGGCCGAGGCTTTCAGCTACCTCAGTCTCGGTATTGCGGTCATTCTCCTCCGCACATTTACTCGAACCCGTCAGGTTGGGATCACAGGTCTCACGGCTGACGACTACTTCATGCTTCTCACCATTGTGCCCTACACCACCGAGACGGTCCTTGCGCATGCCGTCAGTCAGCAATTCAATGGATTGACCAACAGTGGCTTGACTGATGCCGAGCGTGCTGCTCTTTCTCCCGATAGCCAAGAGTGGGCTTGGAGGTTTGCTTTTGCCCTTGAATTGCATCTATACCAACGGAAGAACAAGCCTGCTGACAGGTAACAACAGAGTGGCAGGCTCAAAGGTCCAGATCGCAGGCTGGTGCATGTATGCATCAGTCTTGTGGACAATTAAAGCCTCCCTGTGTGCCTTCTACTCGCGTCTAACAGTGAGTGTCTCCCAAGCAAAATATTATTGATCAAGTACTGAACTGACGGGCCATCTCTGTAGGACGGTGTTCACGGCTACCGCGTTCGAATTCTGACAGGATACGCAATCATCGGAGTGACATACCTCGTCGTCATCCTTACCTACCTGCTGAGCTGTCAGCCGTTCAGCCACTTTTGGCAAATTTACCCCGACCCAGGAAGTAGGTAGAATTCAAATTAAAAGTTCCGTAGAGGAGCTTGCTAACCATCCTCGCTCCCAACCAGACCTCTGTCAACCTGCACTGTCCAAGGTGTACGTCCTCCTGTCGGTTACTCTCAACATCGCCACCGACGCCTACCTCATCCTTATCCCGGTACCTATGCTGTGGGGAACTCAGCTTCCCACCTTCAAGAAACTCACGCTCGTCGTCGTCTTCTCCGGAGCCCTGTTCGTCATGGCTGCTGGTCTTCTACGCGGCATCCTCATCCTCAAGGTTCGTCACCCGGCTTCCCCCCTTCTCATCATGAAGAATGACAGGGGAACTCGTACAAAATGAACACTGCTAAACGACACCCAAAATCAGAACCCAATCGACGGCCCAAGAGAAGGCTCAGCCTGGGCCGTGCGCGAGTCCTTCGTCGCCGTCGTCACCTCGTGCCTCCCCATGATCTGGGGCTGGCTCAAGATCAAGCTCAAGCCCTTCCTCGGCTCCCTCCTCTCGTCCCAGTCCAAGAAGAACGGCCCGGAGCCGGGAAGCATCATGCTCGGCGACACCAACGACGGTTCCGCCTGGCGCTCGGGCAACCGCACGCACACCACGTCCCGCAGCATCACCACCCGCGTCATGCCCGCCGCCGAGCGCAGCAGCTCCGACCTCAGTCTCAACCCCAAGGCCCTGGGCGGCATCACGAAGCAGGTTGCCATCTCCGTGTCTTCTAAGAAAGCCGGGGATGGGGCAGAGGCGGGGAGTGACAGGAAGGTGCACACGCAGCTGAAGCTTGATAACAAGTGGTCATAGAGTATCGAATCATCATTAATTTCTTACTTGGGGGGGATGGAAGTATATACCACCTGGCACGGGATGAACACGCCTCATACGAGACTTTACTTGGGATTTTTGGAAATGAAAACATGCGGGCAAGGACACCTACGACCAGGATAAGACAGGTGTTGGGAGAAAATAATTATGATTTGACCATGTATATATTAATAACACAAGCCGACAAACGCATCATTTCTGTACAATTTACTACCAGAGAGGTAATGAAGAAGGGCAATTGAAACACGTCGACTCTTCAAGCGATCGATGTCCGTCTCCTCCAAGCATTACGAGCTGGTAAACAACAAGCTGCCGCATACAAGACCATTGAGCAGAGCCTCGACACCCTCTCCTCAATCTCCGGCACCAGTATGAGGCCTATTTCTTGCCGGCCAGCCAGCCTCCATCCACATTAAGCAGCGTCCCCGTCACCCATCGGGCCTCGTCACTGACAAGGAACAGCGCGGCGCCTACAATGTCGCTCGGCTGCCCTATCCCCAGCGGATGATTGCCCTCGAGCCGTTCCCTGTTCGCAGATTTGACTGTATTCACAAAGATTGCAGTATCGGTATCTAGGAACAAACCAACATGTCAGACTCAGCCCCGTTGAAAGGGTGAGATACTTACATCCGGGACAGATGGCACTGCAGTGGATGCGCGACGCAGCGTAATCGAGGGCCACCTGCTTCGTCAAAAGTGCAACCCCTCCCTTTGACGCGTTATAAGCCGCTGTTCAAGCCCTGTCAGAATCATGGTAACTGTATGTCCCTGTGGTGTTCCGTATGCAGACTCACGCATGCAGTAGCCGCCCGTGAGGCCGTATATCGAGCACATGTTGACGATCCATCCTCTGTCGCCCGATGGCAGTAGGTCCTGCTTGAGCATCTGTGCCGTCGCATACTTGCATCCCAAGAATACGCTCTTGGTGTTGATAGCCATGGTGATATCAAACACCTCTTCAGACGTCTCGTGGATCCTAGCAAGTGGCCTCCCCGCCTCGAGTGACACACCAGCATTATTGACAAAGCTGACGCAGATTCAGCAAACGCTCCCCATCTCCATTTCGACAGATTATGGATGGCACTTACACGTCCAGCCTCCCAAACTCCTCCACGGCCTTCTGAACCAGCGCCTCCATGTCGATGGCGCTACTCACATCTGCACGAACGAATATGGCCCTTCCCCCATTCTGCACAATCATAGAATCCGTGTTGGCCTCGCGCTCAGCCGACACGTCCACGCGAGCCTCGGGCTGGAGGTCGGAGCAGACGAGAAGTCCTCCCTCGCGAGCGTATGCGAGCGAGATGGCCCTTCCTATACCCGAGGACGAGCCTGTGACGACGCAGACTTTGCCTTTAAGTCGATCTATAGCACCCATATTTGTATTGTTGTCATACGAATCAACTAGCGGGCGCGAGAGGAACGGACCAGACCAAGATTGGGTTTTATATCTGCGGGATCGGGTATCAATACCCTTTCCGACCACCTAATCAAAGTTTGCTTATTTCCATTTTTGATCTTCTGCATGGAGATTGAGGGGCCAAGGAAGGTAAGGAGAAGATCACGCTCCCTCCTGCAGGACATATGAGATGGCTGATTCGCCAGATTCCGTCTCCCGAGAGCTCATGAGAAGGCAGCCCTCAAGGATGATTACAAATGCTCAAGTGTAGATTAAAAATCAGCAGAACATCTTCATCTTCATTGAGATTATATGTTTGTGATAGATAAGAATGAAATGGGCATGGCGATGCAAACCCTGGCACGCATTTCCCATGATCGCCGACAGCAATCCGCCGCTGCCCACATTCCGCTATATCTCGATCTACTCTTCCATGTTCTCGCCTACACCATACATGCAGGCAGAAGCACCCCGTACATCGGCTTCCTTGAGGGGGGGTGAGGTCGCATCCCTCTGCACATTGGCCGGGGATCGGCCAATCCAACCTTTTACTCCGTATCACCAGCACCCTCCAGCAGATATTGCAGCTTTCGTAGGCTGTTTATACGCGGTCCATCCACTGTAAGAGAAGCAATCAGTCCCTCAGCGTAATAGATGGAGAAGATGCCCGCCGCCGTGGCCATCCGCACATCTCGCTCCTCATTGTCCCCGACAAACACCATATCCCCCGGCGAGATGTCCAGGTGCTCCAGCACCTTCCCAAACATCCCGTCCGTCTTACTGGCCCGGAAGCGGTTCGTCGTGGCGAGGAAATCAATGTGCCTGGCCAGTCCCAGTGCCTCGACGGTGCGCTCCTGCGCGTCCTGCGGCCCTTCAGTGATGACCACAATCTTCTTGCCCAGCCTTTTGAGTGTCTCAAACAACTGGAGAGCGCCCGCCTTGAGCTCAAATGACCTGGTCAGCGTTGTCTCATACACCTGGAGCAGATGCGTGAGGAACGTCTCGTCATCGGACGGCAGGGAGAGACGCGAGAGGACAGCTGTGAATCGTTCCCTGCGATAATCAAACGACGTCTTGCCATCGGAGAATGCATTGGCCGTCTTCTCCTTAAGCACCTGAGAATGCGTCTCTTTCAGCAGCAACAGATCAGCGCCGGTGTGATCCGAGATTGCTCTCAGCACCGCCTCGACTGCCGCACTCGAAGCACGGCGAAACTCATGCAGAGTGTCGTCCAGATCGAACCCAAACCACGGCTTCTCCAACAGCAAGGCCTGCAATCGTACAAGCTCATCGCCCATTGCTAGAGACTGTGACATTGGACTGGCTCGTTTGGTTTATATCAAGTCTGGTCATGATGCGCAATAATCGCGCGCGACAGCTCAAGAGGCTCAAAAAGAGGATTGCAACGCATTAATAATCGATAGCCATCCATTCTGCTAGTGGTATTACAGTTCGAAAAACAGTCATAGCATAGCCCTAGATACCCTCAATTTTAGTTTGATTAACAGAGAGTTAGTTTCTGAGGCAAATAGTACAAGCCAGATTCATAGTCTCACGCCCTTTTTGATAATTCCTCAATATGTAGATCGCCTCCATCTCCCGTCCAATCCCACTGCATTTGTCTGATCGTTTGTGTACAAAGAGAATTAAAGTAAAGAAAAAAAGATGCATGGTAAAGCTGTGCGATGGTATAACAAGTTCCAATCGAATCCCGATTCAAAAACACGTAAATCCTTTAGTGAGAGCCCCTGGGCCGCTTTGCACCACCTCCAACTTCCGAGTCACCACGCGGACGCTTGTTTCCCGGCTGGAAATCGGAGGCTCCTGGGTTCATTCCTCCTCGTCCCCCTCGTGCGCCGCCTCGACCCCCTCGGCCGCCACCAGGCTGTGGTAGCCCGCTATCGCCTGCGCTGGCATTACGCTGCCCTGGCGCGACGTAAGTGCCTCGTCCGCGACCTCCGCCTCGTGGCAATGGGATACCTGTTCGGCCCTGCTGCCCTTGTTGCGCGTTGGCCTGCTGGCCCGATTTGTTATCCTGGTGTTGGGTCGGTGGACGCTGTTGAGTTTGTGCTACAGGTGTCGCAGGATCTGCCGGCTTGGCTGCAAACGGGTTTGGGGCGTTTTTGTCTGCCGAGTCTGCAGGCACAGCAAAGGGGTTGTTAACTTGGCCCGGTGTGCTCGCAGCAGGTGGAGGTGCTGCTGCCGCGGGAGTCTGTTGACCGGCTGGCTTGGGAGGCAGGGGTGCTGCCAAGGTTGGGACTGTGCTTGGGCTTGGAGCCCCAAAACCTGCAGCTGGCTTCGCGGATGTTGGAGTCGATGGCCCGCCTGCGGCACCGGCAGTTGATGCCTGTCGAGCTGGCGTTGGGCGGGCTCCAGCTGCGGGCGTTGCTGGCGGCGGTACCGTTGTCTTAGCTACTTCCCAGACCTCAACAACAGGCTTCTGTGGAGTCTCCTTCGCTGCCGTTTCGACGACGCCGATCTTTGCATTCGCTTGCCTAAGCTTATTTTCGAACATGTTGATTCGAAGAGTAGACTTCTTAGACTCGAGGAGCTGCGCTTGTTCCCGAGCCGACACTATCTTTGCCTCGTAATCAGCAACCGTCTTGGCTTGCTCTGATTCGACCTTCTTTTTGATATTCGCAGCGATGATGCTCTTAACAGTAGCATTGGACGCCAAGAAGCTCCGCACGGTCGCGTCGTCGAGGTGCGATAGATCCACCGGTCCGTTGGTGCTCGGAGTCGCAGGCAAGCCTCCAGCAGGGGGCTCCGTCTTAGCCGGTGTCGAGGGTGGTTGCTCTCCTGGCTGAGCTGTTGATGAGTTTTCGGCCAGCCAAATCTGCTTCTCCTGTTCAAACTTGAGCTTGAGGTCTTCGCTCTTGCCCTTGAACTCCTCCTCCAGCTTAGCTTTTGAGTCTCTGAGTCGATTGTTGAGCGTCTCCTTCATGCGGTCAGAGCGCTCCTTGACAATGCTACTAATCCTGGCCTCAATGTCTGCAGCCTTCTGTTCACTTTCTGCGGCCTTGGCCTCAGCTGCTGTGATCTTGTCCTCCAGCTGTTTCTTTTCGGCCTCAGAAAGGCCAGATGCAGCAGCATTGGACTGCAGAGGCTCAGTAGTTGCTTCGCCTGTGTTGTCGACTTGATCGGCAGACTCTGCTGCAGGTACTTTGGCGGAAGCAACGGCCTCTTGGAGACTACGTACAGCTTCGTCGCGCTCGGCGATGGCCGATTGCAGTTGGGAACGAAGGAGCTCGAGTTGCTGTTCTGTTTCCTGTTTTTGGATGCCAACGCTCTCGAGCTCTTGACGTGCATCCGCAAGCTGCTGCTCGAGCTGGGTCTGACGAGCTTCGTCTGATGCTGCCGATGTTTCCGCAGGATCTGGGGTTGGGACGGCGGCAGGCTGCTGGGTCGCTGCATTTTGAGCCTCCTGGACTTGTTGCTGCAACTGGGCTACCTGTGTCTCGTGGTTTTGCAGCTGCTGTTCGAGTCCGGATTTTTGGCCGTTCAATTCCTCTACTTGGGTCCGAACCAGACCCAATTCCTCAGTAGCCTTGTCCAGCTGCTCCTGTAGTTGAGTAACTCGCAGGTTGGCTTCATTCTTCTCTCCTGTGAGTCTCTTCGATCGCTCCTTGAATTGCTCTGCCAACCTGGCTCGAGTGTTGGCCCAGGTTGCCCGCTCAGACTCAAGCAATGCCTCAATCTCGGAAACCTTGTCCTTGAGTGGCTGCTCGCCCTCCTTCAAGCTCTGATTCTCCGTCTCCAAAGTAGCGACCTTCTCCTTAAGACCCTCCAGCTCCGCAGGGTCTGCCCGGCCGTACTTGGTGAGGATGCCTTCGGTTCGCTTCTGCCAGCGATCACGGTCCTCTTGCACTTGTTTGATCTCCTCCTCCAAGAATGACTGCTGACCCTTGAGGCTCTCGATCTCAGCTTCCAGGGGCTGGATCTTGGCCTCCATCTCCTCAACTAACTTAGATTTTTCCGTCACAGCGTCTTTCATCCTCGCGTTCTCATTACGGAGCATCATGCTACTTTCGCGATAAAGGTTAAGCTCATTGAGCTTCTCCATCAAATCGTGATGCGACATTGAGCCTCTATTGTTTTGAGATGCCTGGCTACGCTCTTGGTCCATCTTGAGCCTGGCTTCGTCGAGCTGGGTCTGGGTATACTCAAGTTGCTGTTGGAGCCTCTTTGCCTCTTGTGTCTTGAGATCGTATTGGACTTCGAGGATTTCCTTCTCACGCCTCAGATAGCTGTTGAGCTCGCGCAGTCCTTCGCTGACGTCACCAAATGCAACGGGCGACATCGCCTCATCGTTGTCTTCCGATGATCGACTTTGCTGAAGACTCGTCACCTGTGCTGTTAGACTCTCGAGTTGCTGGTGAAGGAGCTTGTTCTGGGCATTAACATCCTCTCTTCTGGCCTTCAGCTCCTGCATCTCTTGCTCCAAGCGTTGTCGCTGATCTTCCCATGACCCCTCGCTCTGCGAAAGTGCTACCTTGGCGGATTCAGCCTCAGCTCGCAATGAGGCAGATTCGCTCTTGAGCTCGTTGTATTCTGTTCGCAATTGCTGAACAAGTTTTGCCGCCTCAGCATGCTTGACAAGTTCCTGCTCATAATCCTGCTGGGCCTTCGAAGCGATCTCAGCCTGGGCACGCAAGTCCTGTTGGTGGAATCGCGCAGCCTCCACATGCCTAGAGCTTTCTTCCTTAAGACGGTTCAGCTCCTCCTCCAGAATGGCCTTCTCATCCTGGTATCGGCGGGTGACCTCTCCCTGGGAGTCTCGCAAGGATGAGAGCTCCGTGTTGGTCTGGGATAATTCAGACGAAACGTCATCGATGCGTTGCTGTAATTCCTTGATCTTAGCGTTCTTCTCCTCCACAATAGCTTCCATTTCTTGCTGATATTGTTCTTGTGAAGAACGGAGATCTTCCAAGGCCTCCTCGTTGCTCTGGCTGAGCTCTCTGTATTGCTCTGCCTGAGCTTTTGCGTTGTCTAGGTAGGTCTTCGCCAAATCGAGCTCACGCTTGAGATCGGACACTTCGTTGTTCAGATCTTCAATCTCGGCAGCCGCATCCTGCTGCTGTTGGCTGCTTTCCGCTGTCGAACCTGGTCGAGGTGTGGGACGAGGTTGCAATCTCCCGACTCGCTCCTCCGCATTGCGCAGCTCGACCGTTAACTCATTCACCCGAGCTTGGAGATGATCGCGGCTGGTCTTAGTGGCCACATGCTCCTCGCGAAGCTGGCTCAGACTTGCCATGAGCTCGTCAATACGCTTCTGGGCCTCCTTGCCCTCGTATTCTTTCCTCAGTTGGACATTCTTCGTCTCCTCTGCCTCTTGCGTTAGCTTCCTGTGCGTGTCGGCCAGTTCTCGCTCCAAAGTTTCCACTCGAGCTTGAGCTTTACGGCGAGCCTCAGATTCGGCCAAGGTGCGCTCATTCTCGAGAGATTGCTGTGTAGAGATGATATTGTTGAGACGATTTTTCTCCTCAATCAATGTCTCATTGTCCTTGGTCAACCTTTCGTGGATGTCGCTCCAAAGCTTCTTCTCTGCCTTGAGATTGGCTGCCTCGTTCCGCATGCTATCGAGGAGACCCTTGGCCTCGACGAGCTCCTCGGCAACCTGCTGAGTGCGAATATCTTGCTTCGCAGCTGCCTCGGACAGGATTTGGCTGCGCTTCTGCAACTCGACATTTTGGGTCTGCAGGGCGGCATAGTTGCTCTGCAGCATCTCTCTCCGCTCCGACTCAAGCTTGACCTCGCCTTGCAGCTTAATCTTGTCGGTCTGAAGCGAGTTCTTCTCCGACGTCAAATTATCTACTTTGGTGCGGAAGTCGGTGCGCACCCCCTCTTGTGCACTCCTGTAGCCGTCGAATTCGGACTGGAGTTTTCGAAGAGCCTCGTTCAAGGCCTCGACTTGCTCACCCGGCTCGATGGTGGAAAGCGGCAAGCGCTGGCTGTCGCTGAAGGAAGCTCGAAGCATAGAAGAGTCGTCTGCTACAGCTCCCCTCTGTTGAAGAATACGGCGGAACATGTCACGCTCTCTCTTGCAGCTCTCTATGACTGCCTTCATTGAGTTTGTTTCATCCGCCATGTGAGAAAGCTCTTGTTCCAGGCGCTGGACCTTGTCGTGATCCTCCTTGGCCTGGCGCTTTGCCGCAATAGCTTCGTCGCTGTCCATCTGTTCGGCCAACTGTCGAATGGTAGCGGCATTCTCTTCATTCTTTTGCTGCAGAGATTGAATGTCTTTGAAGACGACCAGTCGTTGGGTAATGAACTGGTGGGTGTCGGACATATCGGACAGGGCTTCTTCTGTGATCTCACCCCTGGACAGCTGCTGTAGGCGAATCTTTTCCTCCTCGGAGAGCTGATCCATGCCCTTCTCCATTGCGTAGATGTTGAAGACAAGCATCTGGATCTGAGTTCCCAGGTCTCGTACCTGCATGCGCAAGATTTTAGCTTCAGACTGGGCAGTCTGCAAAGCATTCTCAGCCTTTCTAGCCGCCTTCTTGGCATTATCACGATCCTCAAAGCTTTTCTGAGAGAGCTCCGACATTCGTGTAATTTCGGTTCGCAACGTCTCGTTTTCGGACTGGAGCTCCTGGAATTCGGGACCCTTGGCCTCGAGCGCGGCCATCATATCGTCAATGTCCTCGCGCAGCTTGTTGTTCTTGCGCCTTTCCTTGGCCAACTCGTCCTTCAATTGGGAGACTTGGCCGATGGCCTGGGTGGCAGTCAGGGCAGACTTGCTGCGGATGGACCCAGGTGTGGCAAAGGGGGACGAAGGACGGCCGATGGCTGCGCCGTTTGGTCGAGGGGTTTGTGGTCGCGAAGAGGGCAGGGCAAACTCAGGTCGGGTCTGAAGCTGCTCAATCTGTGCCTCGAGTTGGGAGATCTTTTCCTCGAGCTCAGCATTGGCTTGTCGCTCCTGTTCGAGTTCGAGTCGTAGTCGGTGAATCTCGTTCTCGTAGTTGTCTTTCAGCCGTTCCTTCTCGCTCTCCAGTTCGCTCACTCTCTGCTGATGCTTCTTGCTGAGCTGGTCAGACATGTCAACAAGCCGCCTTTGATCCCCGAGTTCATGCTTGTAGCTCTCGACAGTGGTCGCGAAGGCGGCCTCCTGCTTCTGAAGTTTCACAAGTGCGTCGTCAGCCTTTGCTTGCATGGTGCTCAATCGGTCACGCAGTTGCTGCTCTCCGCGCTTGAGGGAATCGATATCGGCTTTGGCGTCCTCATTTTGTCGCTGAAGTTCGGCAATCCGTGCTCCTTTTTCCTTTCTATACTTGAGACCCTCCTCGCTCTTCGTCTT
Organism: Clonostachys rosea; assembly: GCA_026958235.1. Lineage (NCBI taxonomy): Eukaryota > Fungi > Ascomycota > Sordariomycetes > Hypocreales > Bionectriaceae > Clonostachys > Clonostachys rosea. Next base: position 1,141,730 of record CP110204.1, read on the forward strand.
AAGCTCGGACTCAAGCCACTCGGAGTTCCTGCGGGCGAGAGTAAGCTGCTGCTGTAGCGACTCCTCACGATATTTCGCGCTGCTCAGTTGTCCCTTGGCATTCTGCTCAGCTTGCTGCAAAGAAGTGATTTCACGCGACAGTTCCGAGTTCTTTTGATGTTGCTTGGTCAGCTCCTCGGACAAGGCCTGGTCACGCTTGTTATTCGACTCGATGATGCTAAGACTCGTTCGGTTTGATGACTGTAGAGTCTCAATCTTGTCGTTAAGCGCCTTGAGCTCCGCTTCGTGCCCGGTTCCCTTGGTCTTGAGGGATTGCAACTCGTTCTCGAGAGAAAGTCGTGTTGTTTCTACTCGCAAAAATTGGGTCAGTTAGAAAGGATCTGCTATCAACAATATGGGATGGGGATCGGGGTGGTGGTAGCTTACCCTCCTCCTTGAGCTTCTGGCGGGCTTCCTCCAAATCTTTAAGTGCCTTTTCCCTCGATTCTCGCGATGCTTGGGATCGGGACTCAGCGCCTCGCACCGCGTTTTCGAGCTCAATGTCAATCTGGAGCTTGGCGGCATACAACTCGTCGAATTCATGCGCCTTGGTCGCAACCGCCTGCAGTAGTGCTGTTACAAGGTCGAGAGTCGGCTCGGTGGCGAGACTCTGTACAACAGGCTCGTCGAGGCCAAGGTGGCCTGCGATGTAGCCAACGTCCACGTCGGCAGCAGCCATCCTGAGCAAGCTCAACTGGTCTAGAATCTCGTCATCACTCGGCTCGGCCAGGGGGAAACAAGGCGATGCGAAGGAGGTGTGCAGCCTAAAAGAAAAGCGAGATGCTCAAAATCCAAATTGCTGGGCGCCCTGGATGGTGATGTGAAGGAATGAAGGTTGGGCTGAAATTGAAGGTGGAGGATGGAGATGAAGAAAGCGAGAAGAAGCTGACTTTGGATAAAGCTGCTTCGCGCCTGCCAAACACCAAACAATGCAAGCCTTGGGGTGATTTGGTTGGTCGTGCCTGCCAGAGAGCACAGGCCAGTCGTGCACAGACCACCTGAGCGCGCACAATTCGGTGCACAAAGCGTGCACGGACCGCGCTCACACGTTAGTTCAAATTATGATCGCTGCACAATTGAACACGCAGGTACCAGAACCTTAGTCATCATGCAGGCCACTGTGCCTACCCTATACCGTGTCTGTCTGACAATGAAGCCTGTTTGTATCACAATTACATGGATATCTGTTGATGCATGTTGTAACTTGAAGTCGCTTTGATCTGTATTATGTTTAATTCAATCTGTGTTGTATTCATCATTTTGCTTCTCACATTTAAGAGTATCTCAGACGCTAAGTAGACATTTTTTCCAGACATAATGCTTGGGCGGTGTGACAAAACATAAAGCTTCGATCTTCTATCATTACCATAACAAAAGGGACTGTTGCTTATTTCCTTTGACTGGAGTCAATAGACGGTAAATCCACCACCTCAGTTAGTGCTCCACTTCCTCTACCCGACATTGCATTGCTCAGGTAAAAATCTATCCAGCAGTAACCCATCATGCCAAATGTCGGGTACCTACGGCAGCCCTGTGGCTGATCTAATGGGGAGCTCGACACCGCATGGCGATTTCGGGTAGAATAGTGATAATTACTGATCAGTAACGGCCCCTGTGCTCTTAAATTGTAGAAGGGGGACAAGAAAGCTCATCACAAGGCGGCACCACATCAGACAATATACAATTTTTAAATTGATTCAATTTATACATGTGAATTTTTTATTGCCTTGCTCATCGTCATTGCCGTCGCGCAGGTTGGGCATCCATTTCATACGTCTCTACCGGCCCAGACTGCCAGCTCATGCCAGGCAGCTCCTGTACCGGCCTTCCATTACTGAACGGGGGAGGTTGGTATCCATTAACCGGGCTGGCTAGTTCCTGCGGGGCGCCGTAGGAGTAGACCGACACATTATCCCCAAGCTCAGACTTATACTGGTGTTGGGGTGCCAACTCTGAGTAGTGCTGTTGTTGCTGCCCTCCTCCAAGTTCGGGGCGTGTCGTGACCACGGCTCCCGGCTTAGTGACGCCCATCGGACCATGAGTGTTGTCTCCACCGAGCTCTGGCGTGCCATGATATTCGTAGATAGGTCGGTCGGGGGGCGAGGAACCCGGATTGTTATCCTTCTCCGCTTCCTTCTTGAGTTTCTTGCGACGGATGAACCAGCCCAATGCGCCTATCGCACCAATAGCCACAACGGCCCCGAGCACTCCAGCAGCGATGATGGCAGTTTGCGAAACTTTCGAGCCACCCTGGGTTGACGACGAGTTATTATTGTCGCTGCTCTTGTTCCCAGAATTATCTCCGCCTCCAACACTGCCGGTGTTGGAGCTCGTTTGAGTTGGGTTCGATGAAGTCGGTCCGGTACGAGATTCAATCGTGGGATATGACTCGGCGACGGATTGAGCAACGGTCGCGACGACCTTGCTCTCGGCTGCGCTGCAATAATACTCCAGGACGCTGAGAGCCGATGTAACATCTGCCGTGGCGGTGGAGCTGCAGAAGTACTTGACGGAGGAGGTTAAACTACTTGAGACCAAGCTCTTCATGCCTGATTTGATGCAGATACAAGACGCCAAGGCTTGCGGGCCAGGTGCGCAAAGGGACATTGTTTGCTATTCAACCGTTAGCAATGCATAAACACTTCAGAATATTCAGCTAAGACGTACATATTCGAAAGCGCTTCCAACTGCCGTCTGTGCGCAGCCTCTTAGAGACTGGAATTGAGGAAGAGCAGAGATGTAGTAGGTCACTGTTGTCTGTTAGCGTCCCGCTGGTTTGTAGAATATCGGGGTGGCTCACTGTCTCCAGGCGGCCCTGAGGGAACAGCAAACGATGTCGTCCCGTTGTTCATGGCGCAATATTCGTGGTAGAAAGTCTGGGCGAAGCTGAGGTCCTCGGTGTTGGAGCAGTAATATTTGATCGAGCTCACCAGCGCGTTACTGACACTGGAAGTGACATGCGGTTTACTGCAAACGCATGGGGCATAGCGATCTGCATCTTTTGGGCATTTTGACATCTATTCTCACCAGTTGTCAGACCCCCTTCTCGAAAGACTCTGGTATAACCTGTGGTGTAAAGCCTACCTGCCCCATCACGGCAGCTGACAGACCCGACTGGGCGCAGGGCGCCATGTATTGCATCTCCGAAAGCTCGGTAATGTAGGCGTTGACAACGTTCGTGCTCGGCGAGGGAAACGTGATGGTGGAGTCGGGGTTACAGAACTTGGTGTATACTTGCTTCGCACTGTTGATATCATCGGTCGCCGGGCCGCCGCAGCTCGAGGTAAGGTCGGTTGTCATGGTGGCCAAGACCTTGTTGGATATAGCGGAGTTGGAGCAGACGCATGACTGGAGTTGAGTTGCCCCAGAGCAACTCGAGGCCGAGGACTCGCGGTTTACTGCCCATGATAAGGCGGAGGCAGCACAAGGAGCCTACGTACGATGGTTAGATCAACAAGACTGGTGAACAATGACTGGGCGGTCAACGTACCAGTTGACTGAAGATTCCAATATCCGTTACATCTACCACATCCGCGGCCAATCCGAAAGGGAGGAAAGGCACGCAAAGCAGGACCGACAGCCTACTTAAAGACACAGGGGACGGCAACATGGCGGACCAGACGTCGGTACGTCGAACGGACGAACACGGCGGTTCCAGTACGAAGAGGATAGAGGCGCAAATCTTGCAGGAGACCTAGTCAAGAAGCGAGCTGGCCGAGAGAAGCGCGCACACATACCCTCTCCATCAACCTCCCACCCCATCCAGCGCCCAATTCAGCGCCGGCCTGACCCAGCGCGGCCATTGGAGAAGCAACGCCCATCCTCTATCGTTTTTCGACGCAAGTGGGGGGCCATCCAGGCACGCGCTAGACATGGCGTCTTGGCGAGGACATTATCGGCTCAAGTTATGCCCCTCAGCCGCAAATTACCCCTGACAGCTGAAAGAAAAGTGGCGGCGCGATGCATCGTGCTGAGGTGCATCGCGTGGGGCAGGCAGCGGCGTTGGTAGAGGCGAGTGATATCTCCGACGAGGTCGATGACGCCGTTTTATCGATTCGTATCCGAGATGGAGCGGCGAAGGGAAAGGTTTCGGATGAGCGTCATGGAGGTTCCTAGGGAATTGACCCCACATCCCTCCACGATCGCGTGGATTTGGGTTTTGGAGATCAGTGAGAATCAGCGACAGGGCTGACCAGTGCCAAAACATCAAGAGAACCCTTGTCAGGGTCACATGACGAGCCCCAGTTCTCTCCTCTTGTCAAAAGCGTGGCCGAATCTTTGAAACAGGCCGACCCAGCACCCAAATATACTATTGGCGCTAGCCCAGGATAGAGTTAATGATTTCGATTGATTTCAGGGGCTTTTTAAGAATTAACTCTGGAGATATACAAAAGAAGCTTGCTGCGTACCTAGGTAGGGATTGAGAAGGGCACAGGTATTGGTTGAGGCTGGAGGCCCTTTCTGAATTTGCCTACCCTATACATACATCAATCAATGAAAGAAAACCAATGTAACATGCTATGGCAGTTTTAATTGAGGGCTGGTAACGGAAATAATAAAGTCTGTTTGATTGTAGGTATACGCTTTTACAAGTAATTCAAAGTAAGTAATTACACTAGAAAATGGCGCACTCTGTGAACTATCAAGGTGATACCTGTGACGGTACACAGCAATTTTAACCTCCCCCAAAGGGTCGGTGCTTCGGCATGAATGCATCGAACCTGCAGAAATCTATCTTTAGCTAGTTGACAGCGAAATCGGCTGCAACAGGACAAAAAAAGAGGAGAAAAGAGAAAACAAAATGACCTCAATTCTATAGCCTAGGGCGTAAGGTCAGTGTTGCTGGATGAAGGGAATCTCCTCCCTGCTTGGATGTACGCAGATTGGCAGGTCTCATGAGCTGGTCACTTGACGTGCACCCACTGAGTTATGGATTATGAGCCGTCAAAGAGCACATTAGCTCGCTCCTCCTGCAGCTCTTTGCATCGTGGCCCACCGTTTACAATCATACAAAGTGTGTGGTTGGATGCGCATCGCCGGCTTCGGTCCAGCAGTGGCCGAGGAAGACCACGACTTCTCCCCCGCAGCCCGCCTATAACGGCCGAGACAGTCTGCAATTTGTCCCTTTGCAGCGGTATCAACCAACCTGGTACTTTCCCACAAGGCGTTATTCTACTGAGACCATGGCGCCTGCATCGTTTTCTGTCTCTGGAAAGACAGCCATAATCACCGGAGCTGGCTCAGGTACGACACCTCTACAGTACCCTGTCGGGGTAACTGTGACCGAACGGCTGCTGGCCATCTACGTTTACGTTGTGTATTGACCACACTCACCAGGAATCAACTTCTCGTTTGCCAAGTTGCTTCTCTCCCGCGGATGCAATGTCGCAATCGCCGACCTCAGTCTACGACCCGAGGCAGACGCCCTCATCGCCGAGTACAATGGTACCAACTCCAGAAAGCCCCGTGCCATCTTCGTCAAGACGGACGTGACCAAGTGGCCCGACCTCCATCGCATGTTTGACGAGACAGTGGCGGCATTCGGATCCTTCGACATCGTCTGCCCAGGCGCCGGCGTCTACGAGCCGCACTGGTCCAACTTCTGGCACCCCCCAGGCTCGGCCGAGAGCAAGGACCCGGTCGAGGGCAACCACTACTCGCTGCTCGACATCAACCTGACGCACCCGATCCGAGCGACGCAGATCGCGCTTTCGTACTGGCTGTTCCCTGAAAAGGCACCGCGCGTACAGGCACACACGGCCAAGGCGTCTCCTCAGAACCCCAAACGGGTGGTCCACATCTCGTCCGTCGCAGGGCAGCTCCCCGTCTTTCGCGCCCCGCTCTACGGAGCCTCCAAGTTCGCCGTGTCGGGCTTCGTGCGGTGTCTGGCGTCGCTGGACGATGCGTACGGGGTGCGTGTCAACGCTGTGGCGCCTGGTATCGTCAAGACCCCGCTGTGGACGGAGCATCCAGAGAAGCTCGTCAACCTGGACCAGAAGAACGACGGTTGGGTGACGCCCGAGGAGGTGGCCGAGGCCATGCTGGCGTGCGTGGAGCAGGATGACAATGTCGGAGGGACAATCCTGGAGGTTGGCAAGGAGCATACGAGGCGGGTGGGTGCTCTCAACGATCCTGGGCCGAATCTCACTCAGGGTTACGGCATCTGGGCCGGGAATGGTTCTGAGGGTGATGACATGGTATGGGACTGGTTGAAGAGCGGCGATGTTTGGGGGTTTAAGGGTCGAAGCAAGCTGTAGTCGGTGGATATCGCAATAGAGACTGCTCAATAGAGTTATTTGTCCACCCGAGGATTGTATGTCTGGCCATCTGCAGCTCCCAAAGTTTTTATCGGTGTCTTATCGATATCGCTGATTGATAAGCGAGCACAAATGGTGCTAGTAAAATACATCGACACTACCAACGTGTTTCCATATCTCAACTTCCAATACGGCCATAATATTTTGAGACTTAAATTGCCAATAGATTATCAGGGGTGAGTATTCTTGTTGAAAATCAAGGTGAATCATTGTTTTAAGATTAATACCATCGATGTCACTATTATTATGTTGCATGTAATTGATGTCGCCTCTACTGTCCCTGTTTTTCTGTCAGCCACTGCCACCGCCCTCAACTTGCCGTAATAGTGGGGCGATAAGCAATCGGACGCCAAAAAAAAAAGTTGACTGTGAAGGTCGAGAATCACATCATGCCTTACTAGACCCTTGTCTCAAAGCGAAGTTTTATTACCACAGACCGGATAGCTTCCCATTTCCTTCACTCCAGCCAATCAAATGGGACCGCAATTGAAGAAGCGCAAGCTTCATTCCACCCCGACCGACCGCGTCACGAAGCGATCCAAGCCCTCCGCCGCCGCATCCAAATCGAAGCGCAAGGCCGTCGACGCTGCTGCCCTCGCGTGGGAGGCTGTCGATACCGAAGAGTTTGGCGGTCTCCAGGTCATCGAGGGCGTTGAGGTCGTCAAGCAAGGCAACAAGGTCCAGTTCCTAGTCTCCGAAAGCCAGCAGAACCCCGAGCATCGCGAGGCCAAGAACTACGATGAGGACGGGTCGTTTGAGGGGTTTGGGGATGACCCTGCTGAGGGCCGGGATCTCCCCAAGGGCAAAGATGGGGCTCGTGAGGCTGGGTTGGAGGCTGAGAGGCCTGGTAAGGACGGCAAGGGGGACAAACAAAAGCAAAAGCAGAAGCAGAAGCAGCCGAAGCAAAACAAGCAGCAGCTGGCAGACGCCAAGCTGGCGCCGAACAACTCGAAAAAGTCCTCTGCACAGGGTAACGCCTTCCAGGCCCTGGCAGATGACGACGCCCAAGAAGAAGAAGGCCTCGACATGGCTGCCTGGGCGGCGCTGAACCTGTCGCCCCAGATGCTCTCTGCCATTGCCAAGCTCAAATTTGCAAAGCCCACGCTGATCCAGACCAAAACCATCCCTGACATTCTGGCCGGTGAGGATGTTATCGGAAAGGCCCAGACAGGTTCCGGAAAGACGCTGGCTTTTGGTATCCCCATCGTGGAGCGGTGGTTAGAAGAGCACGAGAAGCGACAAGACGAGCTAGACGAAAGTGACGACGATGCGGACGAAGACGAAAGCGCAGACGATGCCGAAGACGATGAGGACAGCGATGCGAACGGACGAAAGAAACAAAAGACCCCGATAGCGCTGGTCCTGAGTCCAACACGAGAATTGGCCAAGCAGCTTGGAGACCATCTCAAGGCCCTATGCGATGGCCTCCCCTCTGCCCCATACATCTGTGTCATCACCGGTGGCCTCAGCATCCAGAAGCAGCAGCGCCAGCTTGCCAAAGCCGATATTGTCATCGGAACACCTGGTCGTCTCTGGGAGGTCCTCGAGGGAGATGCAAAGCTCCAGGAGTCTTTCACGAAGATCAGTTTCCTTGTCGTCGATGAGGCTGATCGATTGCTCAAAGCTGGGCAATTCAAGGAAGCGGAAGACATCCTTGGAGCTCTGGATCGAAAGGATCCAGAGGAGGAGGAAGAGAGCGATGATGATGATGAGGATCTGTCCCCTAGACAGACATTGGTCTTCTCGGCTACCTTCGATAAGGATCTTCAGACTAAGCTAGCTGGCACTGGTCGAAAGCACAAGGGCGATGAAGACAAGATGGCCTATCTGATGAAGCGCCTCAACTTCCGGAGGGAAGCCAAGTTCATCGACGCCAACCCTGTACGACAGATGGCCGAGGGGCTCAAGGAGGGTCTGATTGAATGCGGCGCAATGGATAAGGTACGTTTCCCATTCCCAACATATATTCCTCGCTCAAGGTCAGCTTTCTAATTCTATTATGCAGGACCTCTACCTCTACACCGTCCTGCTCCTCAACCCCAAGCAGCGCACCGTAGTATTCACAAACTCCATATCCGCCGTCCGCCGAATCACCCCCTTCCTCACCAACCTCGCCGTCAACGCTCTCCCCCTCCACTCTCAGATGGCCCAGAAGGCCCGCCTCCGCTCCCTCGAACGATTCACCGCCGCCGCCAAGGCCTCCGTTCTCATCGCCACCGACGTCGCCGCCCGCGGCCTCGACATCCCCGAGGTCGACATGGTCCTGCACTACCACGTGCCCCGCGCCGCAGACACCTACGTCCACCGCTCCGGCCGCACCGCCAGAGGCGAGCGCAGCGGCGTCAGTGTCCTCCTCTGCTCCCCCGACGAGGTCATACCCACGCGCCGCCTCGCCGCCAAGGTGCACGCTGAGGCCTCGAACAAGAAGGAGCACTTGATCCAGACCCTGCCCATCGACCGGAGGATCGCGTCTCGGCTGAAGCCCCGGACAACTCTGGCTAAGACGCTGGCAGATGCGGCGCTGGCCAAGGAGAAGAGCAACAGTGACGACTCGTTCATGCGCAACGCTGCTGAGGAACTGGGCGTCGAGTATCACTCAGACGACGAGGAGCTGGGCCGGGGTGGGCGTGGAGGAGGAAGGAAGCGCAAGGAGAAGGCGGCGCGGGAGATGAGCAAGGCGGAGATGGGGGCGCTGAGGGCACAGTTGAAGCATGAGCTCACGCAGAGGGTGAACTTGGGCGTGAGCGAGAGGTATATCACGGGCGGAAGAGTGGATGTGGCCGCTCTTCTCAAGGAACGGGAAAAGGGCACGCAGCTTGGTGTGTTCTTGGGAGGAGATGCGGCTGGCCTCGGGTTTGATCTATAAACTACGTAAAATGAAGGATGGGACTCCTTCAAAGAAAACATTTCATCAAACATTACATCATGACATCGTTGCCCTTGTCCGCCCATAACCGTTGCCGTATTTTAACAGTCCTTTAACTCCTCTGTTGATCGGCATCATTAATGACCAAGCTCCTCCTCCTTTATGGTGTGTCCGCCGTTAGTTGAAATCAAACCGTCTTCATCCCATTCCTTGTCCATGAGCATTCGGTAATACGCCTCTTTCCGTATTGTAGAAGCATTGGGGCTTATTGTAGATACGAATGATTTGTTGGTCTGCTGAGAGTCTGGCCCTTCTTCAGCCTCATCCGTAGTTCCGGTCTCGTTACATTCCTCCTCCCAGAGCCTTCGGGCACGCGCCTCTTTCCATAGTGTAGAATCCTCAAATCGACGCTTTACGCCATGTGTACCACGAGTAGGAGCTGAGCAAGGGGAAGACACATCGTCCCCAACACTAGGTGTAGCATATTTCGTCTCTGGGTAATTCGGCTCTGTGTCCGTTTCAACATTGCGAAATGGAGGCGAAGACGGTGGTGGGGCTCCAGAACGACGTGGGTTGATGGAGGCTGGCGGTGATTCCGTCCTTGGACGTGAGTAATCTGTCTCCTGCGAGTTCTTATTGCTGGAGGGGTTCATTACTGGCGGCCTGGCTTGTCGCAAGATATCCATCTTGAGATCATGGGCATAGGTTGTCCCGGAACAGTGCTCTCCAAAGAGAGATTTGATTGTCACATCTATTTACTTTGTCAGTTTTCGCGAGCATAGTTACTGGTAAGATGGGTTGGAATACCGTCTTTAAGCCATTCATCGATATTAACGGTGCAAGGCCAGACATCCCGTGGTTTGAAAGCAGCCACGAGAAGACAAAGTTCGTGGTAGGAGGAATGTCGAGAGTATGGAAAACGAATAACTCTGGGTAGAAAGGTTTCGGCTCTCTGGTCCATATCTGCACCCGTCTTTGACACATCAGTAGTCGCAGGTGCGAGCTGCTTGGCGATTGCCTGGATGACCTTGTCGATGGTGGGTGAAGAGGTCTGTTCCTCTGTGGTTGCTTGGAGATCGAGTGTTAAGCTACGCCCACTCAAGGCAACTTTGCTTAGAAAGTCTCCCATTTTATCTGCATCTATCTCACTCAAGTTGAGCAAGGTGTGAATCCTAGAAAGAAGGTCAGTATTGATAGGTGAAGAATTTACTGAGGGAAGCATTTGGCTTACTTCTCTTGCAAATTTCGCAAATCATCTGCAGACAAGGCGTCCAGCTCGTTCTCACGCTCCAAATCCTCACCTCCACCACCAATCCCGGCCTCAATCATCTCAGCGCCGGTCGGCATGCGAGCAATGATGGGTTGAATTCTGACAACAGAAGTTGCCTTCGCTGTGGAACACATATTCCCTTTCTCGCAACTATGGACTCGAACATTCTCGGCAGTGGTGAGGCAGCCGGGAAGTGGCGAGTTCCCACACATGTGACCTACTAATGCTGGTGCTTCTGGTGACAAGTGGGAGAAGGTATTCGGTGATTTCCCTGCGCCATTGGCCTTTAACGACTTGTATATTCTCATCTTGTAATCATCTACATGGATCTGTGGTGAAAATCAGTGAAGCTGCACTGTGAGAAAAGCAAGAGTCTCTAGCCATACCGCAGTTTTCAGGCTTTTTGCCAAGGCAACCCATACATCTTCATAGCCGTAGGTCCATGCTTGGAAATGGAATATGGTATCATCCGGGTAGCGGGAGACCTTTGCAAGAAGCTCCACGATGCCCTCGGCCTTGGTAGGAAATCGGACGTCGTCGATAAATGATGTGTCAAGATATATCTTGTCAAGAGTCTTCGAGCCGAGAGTATACTCTAGGATAGAGGGATTCCGCTGAACCGAATTGACGAACCATGGCTCGCTTCGAATATCTCCGGTATACAATATTGCTTTTCCATCACCTTCAATTACTACATGTCATCGGACGAAAATTAGTCACGCCGGCGGTAAAAGCCTCGGCAGAATCACATACGGAACATCACCGACCCGGGACAATGGTTTGCGTCCAATAGCGTCACTTGGATTTGATGGCCGGGCTGGAGCTCGATGCATGTTGGAGTGTCTAGTGGCAAGGGTTTCTACATAGAACATCGGCCGACTTAGTGAGAAGATGCCCGATTGAGCGCGAGCAGTCAAAAAGGGCAGGTAGTGTTTGCCTTACCAGAACTTTGTGGAGATGCTTGTACGTCTGCTGCCGGGTCTCGAGGATTCCCAGCGCATAATTAATGCGGCAAGGATATCTCTCGAGCCGGAGTAGTATCGCACGTGTCGCGGCTGAGCAGTAGACACTTCGCGGCTGGTGGATTAGCACTGAGGGATCGAGAACGAGGTTGGCGGGAGCTGTCTTCTGGGACACTCACAACGGTGACCGGAGGGTCTCGAGCCCGGCTAGATGATCGCTGTGGACGTGACTGAGGAAGCATGCCAGCGGTGGCCGAAGGTGTGAGTGGGAGCGGAAGTGGTCGACTGCAGAGGCTAATTAACGGCATGTTCGCTATGGTGAGGATGATGAGCAGAGGATGAGGGAAGAGCTCACTTCTGATGTCCGGGAATTCGGCTACGAGGCCGTCAAATGTGGACATGGCCGCTGATCGGGAAGCTCCAGGCAGGTCAGCTCACGTTATTCTTGCGGAAAGCTGCCTTCATCGAGAACTCGGGGAGAGCGTGAGGTGGGGTATCAGGCAAGTAGAAAGCAGCGACAGTGGCCAGCAAGAGGTGACCTTCTGTGAGCTGTCCGAATCCCCTCTGTGTCACGGAATCGTGATCCAGGGCTGTGGATTCGGGCTCCAATTGCAAGGGATGATCGACAGGCACTTGGGAGGAGACGGAGTCGTTTCCAGGATTAAAGCGTGGGACGTTTGCTAGAGGAGAAAGGCGAGAACTGGGTGAGGCAGCAGTCAGTGTGAATACAGTATAAGCACAGTATGAGCATATGTGAATTAGGTGCAATTTTACAGTGTCAATTAAGAAACAACTACACTGTGCCTATTATCTAGGGTAGGCGTGAGTTGCAAGGCTGAATGAAGACCTGATCTGAAATCCATCTCCAACAATTCCATCAACAGGCACAGTGATGAAGGCCTATCGCAGCAGCAAATCAGTTCTCTCGTCGCTTCGCCCCTGCTTATTGAGATGTCTCACTCTGACGACCCTCCCCGTCCACCGTCTGCCGTCCATTCAGTCAGCGTGAGCCCTTTGTCTCGCCCGCTGTTCCGAGCTGCAGCACCAATCCCCGCCTCTTTATTGCAGCTTGTATGATTGCAGGCGCGCTGAATGGCGGCATGCGACGATGGGCCCTGGTCAAGTTCGGCGCTGGCCCGTTTGAGAGGGATCAGACCGAATGCTGCAATCTGTCCATTCTCAGATCTGCATCAGCAAACGCGCTTGCGAGTGAGCGAGTTTCAATGCGATCGAATACGGTGGTCTAATCATCTCTGTACCCTCGGCGCCCGCAGGACCCCAGGACCCGTCACCATGCAGGCCGAGATGACATATGACGTCTTCGTCGTCTTCCGCAGTGTCCCAGGGCCATGGTCAAACACATCATGTCGAGCTCACGAGGCACCTCGCTCTTGGGCTTGCACCGAGTCACGCCAGATTGCTGATACGGAAGTTACCAATATCCCTTTCTCGCGCCACCGGAAAACATTGGCCAGTCAGACGGCCAATATTTGAACAGGAGCTCGATGTTGCATTTCCTGTTGACCCCTGACATGCCCGTCAACTCCCGTGTCAATTCCCAGGGCTTATTCAATTTAGGCCCCCCGACATCCAGGCACCGTACAAGCATTCCAAAGATCTTCAGTCGCGGTTAATTGCGAGCCACCCGTTGTTTTACAAATTCCCATGGCGTTAGTGGAGGAGATCCGTGCTATGCCAGAGGAATTCCGGAGCGCAGGCCCGCGCTCGGTCAGAGCCCTGCTTCATCCTCCTGCGGGGACGCGCCTCCGGTGCCAAATGAGGAATTTCCCCAACTTCTCTCCAGAGACCCCCACGAGCCAACTGAATGAGTCAGGGCCTGGGTGTTACAGGATGACTTCCAATTCTCGGAACCTTCACCGCCGCCTGGGGAGCAATGGGTCGATTGTATCAAGGTGGATGATGATGAGAGGACGGAATTTCACCGTAATCCGGAACCCATCCCATTCGTTGCTCACAGGAAGCAAGGCCCGCCCTGTGTCTCACAACCGACTGCCCCTCGTTCGTATTGGTTTCTACCAATGGAGTTGGCGTACTGCTGCATCTTGTACCTGTGGGATCGTGAAATAAAGGATCGTCTTATCTTTACATGGGCCGATATCCCTGTGGGAGCACTGCAAGTTTGAACGATGCCTTCGGATCAATGTGCTGGAGCACTATCCCGACGTTCCCGTTGACAACTGAGCCATTCCAGTCCCGGAGGGGTCTTGGCAGCTATGAAATCCTATATATGAGTGCCGGTCTCATTCAACATCGCCTCAGAACTGTCTAGCATATGGTGCCTTGAGCCTTTTTGAGAGCATCATTCACAATGCGGTCTCTAGGAACTTCCTCGCTTCTCCTGGCTTTGGCTTCTTGTGAGTGGCTCCTCAGCTCCAAGAATTCTTTGCTTTACTAACTGAACATAGTCTCGCAGAATGTCCTGGGTCAAAGGGCACCTTCCGTGTATACAGACTCGGCCTCGGGCATTGTATTCGATACCTGGACAGAAAGCGGGTTGACATTTGGATTCGCTCTGCCCACAGATGCCCTTCAAACTGATGCAAGCGAATATATTGGTTATCTGGTCCGTACCATCTTTAAATCTTTCCCTCTGTTGAGAGATCACCAGGTAGAGCTGACATTTCGTAGAGATGTGATACAGCAACCAAGGGGACTGGGTATTGTGCTCTCTCTCTAGGAGGTTCCATGACCAACAAGTTACTTCTCACCACCTACCCATACGAGGATGAGGTGCTCACTTCTTTCCAGTGGGCGACTGGGTATAGGCCTCCTGGGTTCTATGCTGGCGATGCGCAATTGACGCAAATATCGTCCAAGATAGAAGATGGTTACTTCGAGATTCTGTACCGATGCCAGAACTGCTTGAAGTGGAATCACAATGGCAGCCAAGGTAGTCTCTCAACAACAGCCAGCACCTTTTTGGTGGGCTGGGCCATCCACAGTGTGACGCCAACGGGTGCGAGGTGCCCTACCAGCATCTCGGCAGGGCAGCACAACAGTGCTGGAACCATTACTGGCACATTTTCCTCGAACAGTGCCAGCGAGAAGTACCAGGAATGGACTTCTCTCGCCGACAAGGTCGTTCCTGGTCATTGCGATGACACTCCATCTACCACATCTTCCATCCCAGGCCCAACTGGCACTCCCGTTCCTACTGATGCCGTATATGACTACGTCGTTATTGGAAGTGGTGCTGGTGGGCTTCCTGCCGCTGATAGACTCAGCGAGGCTGGCAAGAAGGTCCTCCTTATCGAGAAGGGACCTCCGTCAACAGGCCAGTGGGGTGGCCCAGCCAAGTCTGCTTGGAAGCCCGACTGGCTCGCGGGCACAGACCTGACCCGGTTTGATGTTCCAGGCCTCTGCAACCAGATCTGGGTGGACTCTGATGGCATTGCCTGCCGCGACACTGACCAGATGGCCGGCTGCCTTCTCGGTGGCGGCACTGCGGTGAATGCTGGATTGTGGTGGAAACCTTCTGCTGAGGATTGGGACTACAATTTCCCTGACGGCTGGAAATCATCTGACATGTCTGGAGCTGTTGAGCGTGCCTTCACAAAGATCCCCGGCACAAGGAGATCATCGCAAGATGGAATACGTTATTATGACGAAGGTTACAAGGTCCTTTCTGAGGGTGTCAAATCCTCGGGCTGGTCCGAGTTCAATCCGTTTACCGAGCCAGAGAAGAAGAACAAAACATACACCGACGCTGCCTTCATGTTTATTAACGGCCAGCGAGGTGGTGCTCTGGCGACATACTTAGCCAGCGCCTCCGAGCGCGAAAACTTCGACCTTTGGACCGCCACGCAGGTCAAGAGAATTGTTCGCTCGGGTGGACATGCCACAGGAATTGAGGTCGAGCCTTACGAGGGCAACGGCTATGAGGGCACAGTCCAGTTGACGCCAGGGACTGGCCGAGTCATTGTCTCAGCAGGCGCCTTTGGTAGCGCCAGGCTTCTCATGAGAAGTAAGTTGAAATATGGGAGTTGAGTTTAAGAGAACAGGTTGGCTGATCATTACAGGTGGCATTGGCCCTCAGGACCAGCTGGAGATTGTCGCCAACTCGACCACCGACGGCCCTGTATTCATTTCTGATGATGAGTGGATTCTGCTTCCCGTTGGCCATAACCTCGAAGACCACACCAACGTAAGTTTTCATTTAATCAAGTCATTGGAAGATGTTAACGTGATGTAGACGGACACGGTTGTCAGCCACCCAAGCGTTAAATTCTATGATTTTTATGCCGCTTACACTGACCCCATCGAGAGTGATGCGCAAGCCTACCTCGGTGAGAGCATTATTTGCAGTCAATTATCTATTGCGTCCAATGGCTAATTTTATGTAGATTCCCGGTCTGGAATTTTGGCGCAGGCCGCCCCCAATATCGGCCCTGTGATGTACGACGAAATCTCGGGAGCAGATGGCATCGTTCGTTCATTGCAGTGGACCTCGCGTGTCGAAGCAAGCTTCAACATTGAGGATGAATGTATGTGGAACGAGGCCTTACAAATTTAAGAAAGATAATCCGACTGATGAACGAACAGATGCTATCACCATGAGCCAGTATCTTGGTCGTGGGTCCAAGTCACGAGGTAGGATGACGCTCGCTGCCGACCTTAGCACGGTTGTCAATGAGCCCCCATACCTCCATGACCCAGAGGACATCGAAGCGATCATCACGGGCCTTGATAACATGCGTGAGGCGCTCTCTGGTGTCGAGGGCCTGACATGGCTAGCACCTGCTGCCAACCAAACCTCTCGGGAATATGTCAATGCTGTAAGTGCTGGCTTATGCTTCCTCTGTCTCACCCCCATCTCGTGGGCTTTTTACCCGGCTAACCCTCAATTAGCTGTCAAAAACATCTGGGCGTGGTGCCAATCACTGGATTGGAACCAACAAACTCGGAACTGAAGATGGACGTAAAGGTGGCGACGCGGTTGTTGACCTCAATACCAAAGTTTGGGGAACCGACAACATCTTTGTTGTCGATGCTTCCGTCATTCCAGGCATGGTCACACCCAACATCCAGTCCTATATTGTGTCTGTTTCTGAGAAGGCAACGGAGAGGATTCTGGCGCTTGAACCTGCTTCTGGTGGCTCAGAGGGCGCGCAGTGCGGTGGCCTCGAGTGGAACGGAAGCCATTACTGTCAGGAAGGCCTGACATGCACTCGCCAGGACGCATCCATTTCAAAATGTCAGTAGACCAAGCATTATTTTTATGCAACCCTGTAGTACGTGATCCTTGATCTCGTTAGAAGGAAGACTGAATTGAATGCGCGCTGATGTCGGCGGAACGAGACAAACCACGATGAATCCCTCTTTACGCTTGCTAGTGATGTATTCATTCTTGATTAATTATTCACTCTAGACAATTGCCAATATTGAAAATGTGCTGCTATGCCACCCTCAGCCGTACTGTACACCCGGCCTCACAAGTCCCATCAAAGGATGCGCCTCCATATCCTCCCCAACCCCCAAGGCGCTCGCGACATCCTCCTTCAGTACCATCTCCAACCTCCCCTGATTGTCCAAGTCTCGGACTACAATAGGCATAGCCCAAGTTTCGGCACTGCCCACTCCTGCACCAATGTTACGCATCCTTGATTCCGGTGGCGGCCTGGAACGCATCGCGAGTGTCACAAGCTCGCCCCAGCTCTCCCATCGCGAGCTGAACCACGGGCTCGGGGTGAAGAAGAGGAGGCAATGATGGATTACCACAATGAAAACATGTATACCAAGGATGGACATGGAGAGAGGCAAGACGAATCCCCCGCCGAGGAAGTAACCGTACAGGTGCGAGGAAAACGCGAAGTCAAGGACCTGGTCGTTGGCGCCTGGGGCTTTATTGGAGTCGGTCCCTTCAGCGTCCTCGTCCCATAGACTCCATCCCTTGAGGTCGGTAAGAGCGTCTACAAAGTAGATGGAGAGCATCTCTGGTAGGAAAGTGGCGCGGACCGTGGAGGTGCTCCCAGCTTTGCTGAGGAATCTCATGGCACCCTCGTAGATTTGAATGTATGCCTGGTTTTCTGTTGCGTTATTGTTTCCACTTGCTGTCGTATTTTGTGCGCCTATCCGGTTTAGCCAGCCACTGCTCATCTGGATCACATTCTCAGATGAGGATGTCTTTCTCATGTGGCTTGAGATATCTTTCTTGTCGATGCCCAAGTCTGTCTGTGCACCAACTGCCTGTCCTGTGTTGACCCAAATGTCTGCCTCCATCCAACGAGCTTGGATTAGACAGAGGTTATAGACTAAAGTGCCGTTCGTAGGTCCTGATTCCACCTTCTGTTGTCCTGCGAGTAACATTGATGCACTCAACGGTTTGTCGATACGATCTTGGAGGTCAAGAGCGGCGTAATGGGATTTGACGTCCTCGCCACGGAATGATGCCAGTGATTCTTCAGTTAGGTCAAGTGTTAAGCTGAAACCGCCAAAGGCATCGTCGTCAATCCACTTAAATGCCAGAGAATCATTGTTCGACCCCTCCGTCTCTGGCTCCCTGCAGCTGACGACAACCACAGGCTGCTTCCACTTTTCTTCCTCAGAATCCTTGATCTTGGCCTCGATCTTGAAGTCGCGGTCGGGGTAGGCCGACACTTCGGCGCCAGCCCGTGAAAGGACATAGGATATGCCATACATCGGCCCCGTCGCCCAGGCTGTTTGGGTTTCAAATCCCTCAAATGAAGAGTACTCGATTGGCCGGAATGGAGCCCATCGGCCCAGCCGGGTCACTGGGATGCTTGTTTGCGAGCGAATGTTGCCGGGAAGCAGCGTTATCGAGGCCCAGAAACTCTGCATCATGGGACTGACATCGAAGCATCCAGTCTCTTCGCCGAGTGCAAGCGCAGACAGACAGTCGCCGGAACCCATAGGCGCATCTTTCTCGTCGCTCCCAAGATTCATTTTATATATACTGTTGTTTAAGTAGAGAGTTCCCAAATCAGCGCCGAAATGCGTTAGATTTAGACTGGAGGCAATCTGATCTGAAGAAGTGTCAATCTGGACAGGCTGCCAAATTTCTCGGGGAATCATCGTGACTGCCGACGTTGGAGCTGCACCGATTCCGATGAGTGTGAGCAAGATTATCGCAGCGACGCTGATGAAATGCGATACTTTACTGTTGACTGGATAGACGACCGTGCCCCAGAACTCCCAGCTGAATAAGTATAGTAGAGGAGCTGGCAGATGATGCGCCGAGGAGAGGAAGCCAAGCGGGACTCCTTCCTGGCCCAAGAGGCCCCATCGAACACGGTGAAGAAGAATGTCGCTCAGCGAGACGACGATCAACCCTTCGTGCGCCTTGGCTGCGAATTGGAGTATACCGAGGACCTCGGAGCCTGGTCCAGGAGGTTTCCATGTCACCTCGCGTAGGTAGAGACAGAAGAGACTGATGGTAACGGCGATTGAAGGGAGGTGAAATAAGAGGAAGTTCACCAGACCTGCGTGCCTCTTGTCGCTCCATACTTCCTTCTTTCTTTCCTTCCTGAACGTGCCGCTTCGTGATATTTCGGGCGAAGGAGAGCACGGTTTACCCTCTATTGGGACTGACAGAGTAAGTTTGGGGCCTCTGAGCCCATGGGGCATTCAGCAAAGCTCGAACTTACCTTGATCATACCGGTGATTAGAGTGATTAGAGTCATTGGTATTCATATGGAAGCCAGGTGCGATTGGCCTTGAGTTGGAATGAAACGATGTATGATGTTCAGGTCTCTCAACCGCTTCAAAATACTGAACGAGCGTGACCATCAGGTTAGCAACAAGTACGCTGGATTTTCATTGGATCTCTGCTCTGCAGCCTCAAAATGCGAGATACGTACTTTGCCTATGGTTGGAGGATTCCCGTTGAGCCTTTCAAACTCGAAGTTGCTGTCCGGATGGCTCATTGCGACCAGTTCCCCAGTTCAGGAACATGTTGATGATGTGGAGGCAAGGCGGGGAGACAAGATTTTTTTATATTTTGTTCCTTTGACAAATGACCTTGATTCTATATATGGATCGTCCAAATAATGCTTGAATTGCTATTTCAGATTGCGACCGCTACGTAGTTGGCAACGAATGGCAGGCTAACAACTGTCCGATGGCAGCGCGGTGATTCCTCAAAGGGGATACAAAGTTGCGAGGACCCCATATTTCTCACAGCTGAACGCCAAAGATGAGGGCCGTGTCAGCCTCTAATGGCACTGATGAGTTAGCCAGGGGCAATTTTGTATCTCTCTTGGCGCTTACTCGTGCTAGAATGGTAGTGAACCGGGCATGATTCCCCGATCTGGCTGGTGTGAGAGCGGAATTCATGGGCAGTATCGCCATGCATAAAAGAACGACGGCCATAGACATCGAGTCATTGTATCTTGTTAGAAACTTTGATGATAGTCCAAGTCTTGGAACTTAAATTATTCGTCATCGGTATGAGAAATTCGCATGAGAGTTGTTTCTGCTTTGCCGGTAGTATTCAGAATCGTGCCCTGCTCTGGCTTAGTTTCAGGACGTATTAGTCGGCTGTCTTTCTATTCCGTGTTCCACTGATATGAAAGAGGGTTGATTGGAAGCGCATGACATATGATTGGTACATTAGAGAAGCGTCTCATCAAGGTTGTTCCAGCCCTCTGGTCATGTGTGAGATCCGTTTATCTTTAGCGCTTGAATGTGAGACTGTCTTTGTTGGCGGAGAATGATGACTTCTTGTTAAGTAGACGAGCAACAAGACAATTTCGGGTTGGATTCTGGATGAAACAAGTTGGACTTCTTTCTTTCTTCAATTGCAACTCATTTCTGTAATTGGGGCATTGGCCACATGTACGCATTCATTTTCATCTGTCTGTCAATAGTCAATTAGGGCCATCAATGAGCCGCTATCATAAAGACTTCATTGCTAAAGCCCCTGTGCCATGTTTGGAGCGACTTTCGACTGATGACGTAGGATGGTATACGTGTCCTTCAGAGTAATCAGCTTACGGAGAACTGTCTCTCTTTGTGTATTATCTGGCCAGGTGACAGTCAACGGCAATCAGCCAAGGGACGGATTATGATGGTCTCACAATTTGGATGACTTTCGGTATGTTTAGGATTTAGCTTTGACTCAGAAAGCCGTTCTCTCAGTTGCTAGTACGCAGAAATTGACTCGGCGCATAATTAGTTTCTCTTCTAGTTGGGGGTGTAAGTGTGAGCTTAAATGCTAGGTGAAGATAATTCGCTATGGAGGCATTGGAATCAGGGAGCTTTAGCGGCAAAAAGAGACACAAGTGCCGTTTGCCGGGTCTACGGTGTTCGAGGCACCTCCGTTGGAATGCGCCAAGAACCATAAGATCTCAGATGATCGGGCAACTTGAACTGCGGTCCATGTAAGGTCATCGTATGAAGCCAGATCAACGTAATATAGCCCTTTCTGGACAATCCTTTGCCCACCAGCTGAGTAATATATCCAGTGATATATCGACAACATGGCGATATCTGCAGCGTCTAGCTGTTTTGTCCGGTGCTGGCCTCACATACAGCTGGATCTTTAGTCCTTAAGTTGGCAATTATTGCTGTGATTTAGCGCCTGAGCCCTTCCACCTCACCTGAGCCAAGTGGGAATGAGCTGAAACGATCTCCATACGATGGCGGATTTTGGCCAGTAATGTTGGTTTAAATGCAGTAAACGTGGGAGATATCTCGGTATGCCGAAAGTATCCCACTCTATCTAGCCTCTTGGGGAATTATTTGCGCTTCATTGGAGCTGAACTTCTCTTTAGGGCATCTTCAGGTGCCTTAAACTCGGCCCGTTGTGGTCCCATGTGACAGCCACTACTAATGACGCTGCATACATGTAATGTTTTGAATCTTTGATGTTAAACAAGTGCCGGTGGCGTCGGTACAAGGGAATAAGACCCTGGACCGATCGCCTTGAGCATTCCGCCATGTATTTAGATCCTGGACCACCCTGCTTGAACCTGTCCTGTAAAGGGGCTGGTAATGGTTAACCCTGGGCCTTTCTGACTTAGCTGTAGCCAGCATCATGTCACTCCCTCCACCACCTGGCAGCATTGGCCAGCGGCTAATTCCCTCTCTCATCGATGAGATTGCCGAATCAGATCCCGGGCGGGTCTTCTACTCCATTACCAGAACGAACAACCCTGCTGATGGATTCCGGAACATCACTGCCAAGCAGTTCGCCAGAGCCGTCGACCGCTGCGCATGGCATATCAAGGACAGACTGGGGCAGGGAGAAGGATTTCCAACACTCACGTACATGGGACCGCAGGATCTTGTCTATGGCATCATAATTATAGCCTCTGTTAAGGCCGGCTACAAAATGCTGCTCAACTCTCCGCGAAACACTCTGGAAGCTCATTTGCATTTGTTTGAGAAAACTGACTGCAACATTTTCCTCCACCCTCCAGACTTTGTATTGCCGGCAGTGAGGCAAATTCTAGAGGCAAGACCGATGAAGGAAGTAGAGATACCTTTATTGGAACACTGGCTGCAGGATGGCCCTCATGAGCCGTACCCTTACAACAAATCTTTTGCCGAGGCGAGGCTGGAACCTTTTGTTGTGATGCACACATCCGGCTCCACGGGTCTCCCAAAGGCTATCATCATGACTCATGGGACGAATTCTCCTCTGGATGCTTTCGCGTCTCTCCCTTCCCTCGGATTAGCAGATACTTTCCCTGTTCTATGCAGGGGAACTCGAGTATACTCAGCCTTTCCGCTATTCCATAGTGCCGGAGTATGTCTCCTTCTCCCCGCATCCATCTATGCTGGCTTCACAGTCGTTCTTGGGCCGTTTCCGCCTTCTGCTGAGACTGCGAATGCCATGCATGTACACGCAAACGTACAACATAGTCTTATACCTCCGACCGTCATCTCCGACCTCACAAAAACACCCGAATACCTCGACAACCTGGCTCGCCTCGAACAAATTGCTTACGGTGGCGGGCCATGCTCAGCTTCTGTCTCGGAACTCGTCTCTACCAAAACCAGGATACAAAACACTCTTGGATCGACGGAAAGTGGTATGCATCCTGTCGAGCGCTGTCAAGATCCTGCGTCTATGAAAACGAGTCCCGTGTTAGGCCACGAATACCGACACTTCTCTGGAGAGTTATACGAGCAGGTCATCGTGCGAAAGCCAGAACTCGATTTGTACCAGGGCGTGTTCTGTACGTTTCCGGAGTTGCAGGAATGGCCAATGAAGGATCTGTATTCGAAACATCCAACAAATGAAGGGGAATGGATACATAGAGGGCGAGCTGACGATATTGTCGTGTTTTCCACGGGGGAGAAATTGAATCCAATCGATATGGAGGACATCATCAAAGAAAATCCTCTCGTGAGCGCAGCACTCATTGGAGGTCAGTGTCGATTTCAATCATATCTGCTTGTTGAGCTCTCGCAACAACCGGAATCCAAGGAGGATAGGGACCAGAGTTTTGAGTCAATATGGGATTCCGTTAAGCGTGCGAATCAGATTAGCCCATCCCATGCTAAGATTCACAAAGACATGGTCCTTTTTACGACTCCAGAGAGGCCAATGCTACGAGCTGGCAAGGGCACAGTTCAAAGGCAACTGACACTGGACATGTATTCGTCGGAAATCGATAACCTGTATAGCGAAAATAATGGACAATCCTTGCGCCAGACAGAAGATTGCAAGGATCAGAGCTTGGAAAATGCCATCGAAGAAATTGTGGCACAATCGACCGAGATAAATGTTGCTACATTGACTCCCGAAACTGATCTTTTCTCTCATGGATTGGACTCACTGCAAGTTAGTGTAATCGCGAAGAAAATCAATCAACTTCTAGCAAACAAGGGGAAGCCTCTCGCCTTTGATACGAAAACCATTTATAGAAACCCCTCGCTTCAAGCATTAGTGGCTTCAGTGTCCACCATCCTCGGCGGAGAAGAATCCAGCCTCGAGGCACCCCAGAGTTCAATGCAGGAAATATTCGACAAATTTGCAGAAGACATCCCGATTTCTGCGAGGGATGCACATGAAACCACGCCGGGAAGCTTTGTCTTTTTACTGACCGGGTCCACCGGCTCTCTGGGTTCGTATATCCTGGACGGATTACAGCGCAACCCAGAAGTCAGGCATATTTATATCCTCAACCGAGGACCTGGAAGTTTAGACCGACAAGAAAGATCACTGAAAGCGAAGGGTCTTCATTCCCTGACAAAAAAGGTGACTTGTCTGGAGGTTGATTTGTCTCTTCGTCATTTTGGTCTTGAACCACCGACGTACAAAGAGCTCATACGAAATGTCACGCATATTGTCCACAACGCCTGGAGAGTTAATTTCAATCTTTCATTGGAGTCTTTCGCAGGACAGATCGCTGGTGTCAGGCGCTTGATTGAATTTTCTGTTCAATCACGACATGCGGCACGAATTCTTTTCGTCTCAAGCTTGAGTACAGTATCCGGCCTCTCCGGACGTGTTCCTGAGGAGCTATATACCGAATGGCATACGCCACAAGACATGGGGTACGCGAGATCAAAATTCGTCTCTGAACTACTCCTGGATAGGGCCGCCAAAGAATCAGGGACACCGGCTGTCATTTGTCGTGTCGGCCAGATTGCTGGCCCCACGACATCGGACGGGATCTGGCCTAAGCAGGAGTGGGTTCCCAGTTTGATTGCCAGCTCAAAGTACTTGGGAAAGTTGCCCGAAAGCCTCGGCGGAATGGAAGTGATTGAATGGATTCCTGTTGATATACTTGCTCAAGGGATTATTGAGCTCGCCACTGCCAAGACGGATGGTGTAGAAACCGGAGCTCGAGTATATCATATGGTGAATCCAAACCAAAGCCTCTGGCGTGACGTTGTCTCTACTATACAGAAGTACTTTGAGCACAGCGGAGTGGTTATACAGATGGCGAGTTTTTAGGATTGGGTGACCGACTTGCGCGAGAGCACTTCAAAGCTTGAGGATATTGACCAAAACCCGGCATCTAAGCTCGTCTCGTTTTACGAAGGCTTACTCGAGAATACAGAGAGGAGCGTTTCTTTAGATACAAAGACGGCCGTAAAGACGTCTCTCAGTATGGCAGGATTGAAGCCCGTTGGAAAAGAATGGATGGCGAACTGGATGCAGCAATGGAGCTTTTGATTTATGTTTAATCTTGGGATGTTCGAGAGTTAGACTTTGCAAGTTTCGCATCATAGGATGTATATGTGTTTCAGCCCTGTGTTTCTTTCTTCCACATCTCGTATTCCTCTAGCCACTCAGTAGCTCGCTTTAAGAGCTCACTCCACTCATCGTCCTCTTCTTTGATCCTTGCTGCTGATTTTTCCTGTAATGAGAGCACAACTGGTGCCAGCTCCTCCCAAGCCGAGCCCTTTGGCACTTTGTCCATGACAAAGTCCAAGATATGCTCCACCAACTCCCCATCGTTGAGGTCACCAGCACACATCTCCTTGATAGTACCAACGGTAGCTTCAGGGAACCTCGAAAGCTGTTTGTAGCATCCAGTAAACGGGGGCCAGTTGTAATCGGCCAGCCAGTGAAACAGTCCCTCCATGTGAGGTCGCATCTGCTCTGCCGTCGAGGCGCGTTCCGCCAGAGACCTTTCCGCCATGTAGTCGAACTTGTGTTGGGGAACCCAGACCAGCGTTGGGTTACTCATGAATTTTAGGACATCTCCCGCGCCGCTGGTGAGACCGTACAGGCCTTTACCTGGGGGTGGTTTAGAAGTGTCGATTTTGGAGAGGACTTGCAGTGCTGACTCGTAGGGTGGGAGGTCCTCGAGCGGCAGGTCATAAATGTAATTCAGGGACTCCCAGGCTTGTTCGAACTCCTCATCTGACGTAATGGGCCTTGTAATGGCGGAGCATACGGAAGAATGATTTCGCATGCTGCGAGACGCTAAGAGCGCTGGCGAGCTTGACATGTTCGAGTGTTCTGGGCCCAGGATGGTGGGAGTAACAGGCGAAGATGATTTGGGAGCTGATTGTGGGGGGGGACTTCTAATATATTGCAAAAATGAACAGGTAAGCACTACTGCAGCAGTTTGAGAATAGCTCAATAGTACCGGTAGCCCCTCAATGTAGAACATGCCTGTCCACGCTACACACGGGGAAATGACTCATCTGAGCGTGAGGCTGAAACTCGACAGACGATCCATTTGCACTCTGGAGCCAAAGGGAATTAATAGCATCAGAATTCGACGAGCTGCCAATAGACTTCTCGAACAGGGGCAGCAGACAATGTTTATCACACGGGAAAGACTAAAGGCTAATGTTATTTCAATGCCAGAGCTTAGGCGATACGAGACAACATGGCGTGAAGAAATTCTGCTTTGATAGTTGCATACATGATTCTGGAAAATTGTAAACCATTCAATTCAAGTTCTATGCTATTGCTAGATGTAGTGCGGTCTTAAACACTCTATCTAGATGGAGCTGCGGAATTAAGAAATGCACAAAAAGAGAAAAGGAAAGGAAAAAGGTAAGCATGGTAGAGAAAGAAGAAGAAACAGACAGATGAAACAATGAGACTCCTCGAAGCGCCCGGCCGGCGCTGTGTCGTGCCATGTGATCGTCCTATCCTATCACACCCGACTGGCAACATGGGCCGCGCGACCATCTTGATGCGCGGCAATCATATCTATCTCGCTCTCCGAAGATGAGCTAATAGGGATGCCCTTTGGTCGATTGAAGACGAATCCGGGGTGGCTGAACAAGAGCGCCGCGCCCGAAAGAACAATCAAAACACCTTCAAGAACGATAAAAGGGATCTCGTGCTTCATCATCTCCCCATGATAGCCATCGCGGAGCTCCGCCACTCGGTAAGCAGAACGTGCCAAGATCAAAATGACAGCGATGGCCAGGCCCGAGAGGAAGGCCTTGATACGCCAGTTAAATGTAGATGCTCGCCCAGTCATCCAATACCGGATCATGTAATCGGTAAACGCGACACTGAAGAAGAACAGGACGACAACCTGCAGCACAAGTCCAGCTAGTGAAACACCAACACCAACATCAGGGTCATCAAGGATAGATGACAACGCGCCACCTGCCGACTGAAGTATAAGGCAGAGGATATCAAGAGGGAGAAAGATCCAATAGAATAGTTTTGGCTTGAATCTGGAAAGACTGGGGTCGAAGAAAATGACGGTCTTGGAAAGAGTGACGTATATCGATGCCGTGTAGAAGACGGGGGCGATTGTAAGGCAGACTAGGCGACAAGTCTGTTGTTAGTAGATGCAGGATGCAATGGGAAGTTGAGAGTTGAAGCAGGGCTTTCATAGACTTACGCGTCTGCATGATGAACGCCGCGAAAGAAAACGGGTCGTTATACATCATGATTCGACCACCATAGCCGATGATCGCCGAGACCGAACCAAGCTGCATGCCCACCATGAACCCCCAACTTTTCCATCTGAATCCTAGGTATGTATGTATCAGGCCCAGGATGCCGAAGATTATTGGAAGGGCGATATTGGCAACTAAAGATGGTCTGTATGTGTAGACACTCCATTCGACGGGGCACAGCTCAAGAGTGCAGTTGGCATCTGGGCCAAAAGAGATAAGTCCGTTCGGAAGTGTTGCCATGATTGCTTGCGTAGAAATACAATATATCAGCGAACGAAAGACTCGACACTTGCAGGGATTGCTTCAGTGGGCGGCTCTTCGGCTTGGAGAAGTAACACTGTTTGTTGGGTTTTAAATTTGCGCTGTGATGAACGAAATAAATGTACTGAATTGGAGCTGGGATGTCCTTTTATATATGCATTAATGAATCTTGTCTAACAATAGGAAAACTGTTATGCGGAGTGTGTCGCTGAAAATGCCCCGATTCTGTCACCAATTGCCATTCCACTCGGACTCGTTTTTCAGAGTCCGCCAGTGCGAAGCCAAACTCTTGCACTGCCTCCACAGCGTCGACAACGGCTTCGAAATGCATTGATCCCTGAAATGGGATGTGGGGGACAACCGGGTTTACTCGTCAGCATAGTTGCGGCTTGGTGATGAGCTGCATCCCTCAGCGCGGTTTCCCCCCTATCTGTCCAAGACGCGTGTCTTCGGGACAGATTCCCGCGCTGCTTGTAGCCTTATTTGAGCTGGGGTGAAGATTCCCAGAGGATCCTGTCAGACGGATTGGACCCGTCAGAGAGGCTCAGGTCATACCCCTGGTTCCCGAGTGCGACCTGCAACCCGATTGGCCATCACGCCTCCTTGGTGCTTGGAAGCACACTTGAACCCAGGGACAAATCTGCTCAGAAGATTGCAACTTGTTGGTTGCATCATGAATGAACCGTCAGCTTCATGGTGATATCCACTGTCCACCTAAGATGTTACGTGTTGAGACACCACAAAGACCCCTGCTCCAAACACAAATAGCATTTGCCCCTGTCATCTAAAAACACCAATCATGAAATCGTTGTATTTCCTTAGGTTGCTATTTCTGCTTGGAGTCGGAATAGGGCTGTGTCGTTGGCCCTAGTTCTGCACACATCGAACAGCAGGGGCAGACGCTTGGCCAGTCGTCATTATGCTTGAAGGTCGGCGGTTACAGGGCAGACACGTGGAAGCAAATACCTATCACGATCTTCCTTGATTAGTAGTGTTTTACCACAGACGATGTGGTTGGTATGCTTCAGGTCCGAAAGCTTGCCTGCGTGTAAAATTTACTTTTTGTTATTCTGAGCTGGTTATTGGTCTGCTGATCCGGTGGTAGATTGTTAGACTGTCCGAACAACCAGGGCCTAAAGATCTGCGTGGCCCAGGAATAAGCGCAAGCTACGTGAATCAGCCTCACCAACGAGCTCTGTCTCAGGAGACTCTTGGGCTTCCTTGCAGTTCCAGGCCCAGACAACCCAAAAGCCCTCTCTGTTATCGCCAGATATCTAGTTGGCTCAAGCTTAGCGAGGTATGCAGCCCACGTTCAGTGACCATTTGGCTCAGGCTACTTGTGTGGACGCACTTGCTCGAGGGGTTCGACAGCTTTGAGTCCGCCTGCAGTGTGTGGTCCGAGATTCACGGCTGGGCGTACTCAGTAGTCGGGATTCTTGGAATGGATAACTTTAAAGATGAATATTTTAAAATGATAAAGAGGAAGGTCAAAAAAGCAGACTTGGATCAGACATTCCTTGTGCTGCTGCTGTGATATCCTTCTTAATCGCATCCTTAAGATCTGATCTTGTTTGGACAAATCCCAACATTTGCCACATATTTCCATTTATATATGCACGGATGTCGTCCTCACTTGCACTGATCCTGCACCAATCCCAGCCTTTGAAATTCAGCTCGATATCTGGATTCGGCCTTGAGGCCGCAAACAGATTTGTCCTGGTTAAAAGCTCGTTTAGAAATGTTATGCGACAGCCATCCTTCACTTGACATTCATCGAGTGCATCGATTATAATAAACACTCGAGAATACATAGAGGCAACCTCATGAAGAGTTTCTGCAACTTCATTCGACGTTGGCTTTGTTCTATTGGCCTTCAGTGTATCGGCTTGAAGCAGTCTAACACTGTCTAGGAGAGACGGCCGATGTTGGCATAGTTGCTTTAGGAGGGTTGCAAGTAAGTCTTCTGCCCTTTGTTCATCATTTCGGCGGAAGTTGCAATAGATGTATGCGATGCCAATATTTTGCTTGTTCTGATACCGCAAGGTAAGATCCTCAATAATGGTAGCTGCGAGGATTGTCTTCCCCGCACCCGGGATTCCGGGGCAACATAATATATCCTTCTCCTTCTCTACCCAGTTCTTGTATCTCATAGAATTCAAGAACCATTTGCCAGTTCCTGAATGCTTCTTCTTTAGAATGTCGTCGTGCTGAGGTTCATAGTCGATTGGTGTGAGCCATTTGAGGATATCAAGCTCTTCTTTCTTTTCGATCTTTTCTCTCGCACTGATAACTTCTTGCCGTACCTCATGAAGAATCTTTAGAGCTGTCGAATATTAAAATGCAGAAATTAAATGTAAAGTCCCATAGAGATTGCTCACCGGGCCCAAGAACATCCTTCGCTGTTCGCTCTGCATGAACTTCGCTTGTTTGCACGTTCATCAGAAGTTCCTTGGCAAAGGCCGCCGCAACCATTGCAGTATATACCTGCCAGGTTTTATTCTTCTGTGAGTCCGCGTAGTCACAAATTCCTCGAATGACAACGCATGGAAAATTGTTCATCAAACCAGCCGCATCCATTTCGACACAATACACATGCCCACCAAGATCCCTGTCGAGTTTATCTCGGAAGACAGCGTCCTTGATTACTTGATTGCCGGACGCAATCAGACCATGATGCACTCGTATCTCCCTAGGTCTCCTTTGTTCTCTGTCAGCAGCGGGGTGTGGTAAGTTTTCTACTTGCTCAGTTGTATTTTTTATTGTAGAAAACGTTTGTGAGCCAGACAGATATCGAATAACAGCCAACAAGCTAGCCCAAATTATTGAAAGCATAGCTTGCCATCTTCTGGAAGCATCATGTGGACGATCTATGGTGTCCAACGGATCTATCAGGGTATCAGAACGGAGATACTTCGAAGCGAGATTCGGCCATTTCCGTTTGACTTCATCTAGGTACTCTGGTACTTTAGTCCCTTCCAAATCATGCTTGGTTTCTAACTTGGTCAAAGCTGTCTCAAGTAAGGCGGGTGGAGAGTTCAATGAACCCGTCCTCTCGAACTTGCCGCCTTCGTGAGCCTTCCCGAAGTCCCACTGAACGACGGCAGAAAATTGGCCTGAAGGTGTGCCGACAACCACATCACCAAGTCTGACTTTGGATGGAATGCCACCTCCGATGCCGACCATGAGACCGATCCTGATCGAAGGAAAGGTTCTTATCATTTGTGTGGCAACGGTTGCTGCCGAGCTTGTGCCAATCTGGCCTTTGGGAAGGCAGGCTATTACAACGTAATGCTTTCCGATGCGTCCCAGAGTGTACGTATTCGAGTCATTTGATGGCTTTGGTAAGTCAAGATGTCTTTCATCAAGGATGGCCGTCGCAGCGGTTTGTTCCTTAGGCAACGCGCAGACCCATCCTACAGTGTAATCGCCATGTGTCATCAGCTTGTGATCACCGTCATCATCTGCTTTCGCCTTGTCCCGATCGGCTGTATCTACTTGGCCCTCCTCTGCTGGGTTAATATTGTCCGTCATCTTTTGGACTTCCAGGCCAGGTTTTTTTTTTCCGCAGAGGCTTGCTTGCTCTTAGACTCTAGTTGCCAAATCACTTAGGGGGTGGTTTTTGATCCTCCAATCTCGACGAGAGAAGTTTTTGGGTTTCAAGGAAATAGACAGTGAATAGATAACAGTATCGCAGGTGACGTGTAGTTCCAATGACTTCGGAATTTAAGATGGTAGTCTCCTGGCCTGAGAGATCCCCTTACCCACCTAGGGCATCAAAATATCATTGCCCGAGTGGCAGAAAAAGGCGTTAAAGTAGAGGACGGGGAATCTGACAAAATTTGATCGTCTCTGTACAACCTGAAAGACTGCCTCGAGCGGGGAAGAAATCTGCCTCAGCTGCACTTTTCATGTCAGCAATGGTTTCAGAAATCACAAGCACCAATGAAGCGGCTTTTGTTAGGCACTTCCGAAGCAAGTGAAGCCATGCTGGAATACACGTGTCAG
This sequence comes from Clonostachys rosea, assembly GCA_026958235.1. Taxonomy (NCBI): domain Eukaryota; kingdom Fungi; phylum Ascomycota; class Sordariomycetes; order Hypocreales; family Bionectriaceae; genus Clonostachys; species Clonostachys rosea. The sequence continues at coordinate 1,172,765 of CP110204.1, forward strand.
TATCTAGGGAACATAGAGGCGCATAATTCAAAAAGCCTCCAACAGATTTTGCCCTGTTTGCAAAGTAGAAACCTGCGTTTACAACTTTTGTGCTGACATCGATCGTATATTCGCTATTCGGTGACTTCGACCCTGCTTTCATAAGCACTCAAATTGCACTCGCAAATCAGATATGAACAGCTGTTATTAGTGCTCATGCCAAGTGGAGGATCATGTGCTTATTTTTAGCAAACGTGAATACTGGGCCAAAAAATTCGTTGGCCGTTGGTCGTGATCGGGTTGTTGTGTGCCTACCACGCCGCTCGTTTATTTCCCAGAGCTCGTGTCGCCGCTAATGACTTTCCCTTTTTCATCATCATCCTTTGACAGATAGATCTCTACGAAAATGGCTTCCATCCTGAACCTCCCCATCAGCATCCTCGAACAGATTGCGGAGGCCTGCACTTGGGGTTGCGATGCCACCTCCGACTCTATGCCCGCATCGTATGCACGGAACCACGCGGCGCTTGCACGCACATGCCGTGACATGTACGCAGCCCTCAACGAGGGACTCTACAAACGAAACCTCAAGCGTGATCCACGCCAAGCGTCCTGTGTCCTGTGGGCGGCCCAGAATGGGCGCTTGGATACAATGAAACGCGCTGTCGAGTACGGTGCTGATCTAAACTCTAATGGTGTTTCCGACAAGGAAGAGGACGGCTTTGACTGGAGTTCGAACTATGGGTACTTCACAGCCCTCTTCGCCGCTGTTCATCTCGGCAACCGAGACATTTTTGACTACCTGATGGCCCAGGGAGTCGATTTCAATGTCCCGTGCCAGGGCTGCCCTTGCGGTTCTACGGCCGGGGGATGTTACGCGATACATCTAGGCTTTCAAGAGAACCGTCCCCATGTCAAGGAAAAAGCCCACCCTTATGCAGAGGCTCTCATCAAGAAGGGAGCGCGCCACTTCTCTAAAGCCATTAGACTGCAGCCGGTCGACCTTGTCAAAAATGGTTATGACCAGGCTGTGGTACTTGAGGTACTCGAGGAAGTTGTTGAGTTGGAGAGAATCAAAGCCTTCTATTGTGCCGTCGGGGCGGAGCGCTATGATCTCGCGAGAGCCATTCTACTAAAGTATCCCAATTTCGATCTGTCGAAGCCTGTGTCAGACTCTCTCCCCTTGTCGATAACTGGCATGACTATAATTCACCATCTTGTCATGTCGATTGAGAATGATTTTGGCTTTCTCGAGCTGCTTCTTGACCGGCCTGAATTGAATGCCAACATGGAGCTGGAGGATGGCAACAACCTTCTGCTACTTGCGATGCTTAGCGGCGCAGTTGAAACTGCCAGGATCCTCATCTCGCGCCCAGAGTTTGAGTACAAGGCTAACAAAGCCGGTACAACACCATTGCACCGTGCTGTTATCCGTGGTAAAGAAATGGCTGATCTTATTTTAAACTTGCACGGAGCCAATGTTGGTGCAGTGACAAACCGGGGAGAGACAGTTCTCCATTGTGCTCTCGAGCACCAGAGAGAGATAAAAGATCTCAAGATAGAAGAAGAACTCCCAGAAGTAGTGCAGATGCTTTTGGACCATCCCGACATCGACCCGCTAGCAGTAACCAATGAAGGAGAAACTGCCTTACAGTACGCTTGTGGTCATAAGAGATCCGATCTAGCTTTGGTGCTCCTGAAAGACCAGAGAATCAAGGAAGCCCCTACTCAAGTAGGTCTTGGGCATCTCAACTTGCTGTTCACTGTTGCGATAGAGGAGGGGTCGCCCGAGGTGTTGCAGGAACTTCTAGATTCGCGTCCTGAAATCGACATTGATGCCCAAGACGAGAAGGGCAACACGGCGCTTCACGCTGCCTGCAGTAGAAATGGGGTTATACCCAGCAAGAAAATCGGGGACAAGTTCTTTCCATACCGCATCAAGGAGAATCATATGGAAGACCTAGTCCAGGTTCTAGTTAAAGGCGGTGCCTCCATGGATCTAGTGGACGACCTGGGCCAGACTCCTGTTCGGCGCGCTCTAAACCACGGTCAATTCCGCATTGCAGCATGGATGATATCGGAGGGTGCCAAACCGCCAGTCGCTGGAAGTATGTTGGACGCGGCCTTCTTGAGGTACCGTGAGCGTGCATCCTTTGCTATGTACATTGAGGTTGTCAAGGAACTGGCCGCCCATAGGATCGCAGTCAAGGTCATAGATGATCTCCCGCCAAATGAGCTGGCCTGGTTGGTGCAAGACATGAAGACTCTGGATTTTTATTTTAACGGTATCCCGGACCTCGGTCTGCCTGAAGCGCCCGAATCTCAAAGCGTCCTCCCAGTTGGATATTATCTAGACGGTTTCGAAGAGCTCGAAACTCGCCTGAAGCCCGAATGGGTCATATATATGATCCAATACGGAGCCAGGTTGGAAATTCCGGTAACGTATCCCAACGGAGACTCGGAGTCGCTACTGGCTGCCTACTTCCGGGCTATTGGGGTAGGAAATGTGGAAATGGAAATGGACCCAGACAAGCTGAGGCTTTTCATCGAGCCTCTCGTAAAAATGGGCTACGCGTGTGGTCCGGTAGGCAATCTACCGTCAGCATTGGAGATTGCGTGCCGAACAGATGTAGGGGGTGAGAAAAAGTTGTTACAAATAATGATCACTGCAATGAGGGAAAACAATGTAAATAGACAGCATGTCAGGTACCTCATCTCCGAGTATGAGGGGGATGATGAGGTAATCTTCTATCTGAGGCGGTTTGAGCAGCTTGAGTTTGGGGATGAAGCTGGTGAGAGTGACTCTGCGGAAGAGGCTGATGGGGATGATTTTAGCGAAGAGGAGGATGAGTGGGAAGACTCTGTTGATGAAGGTGATTAATCTTTAGTTAGTTGAGCGTTCAATAGTCGCTCTCAGTAACATACTTGATCGCGAGACTGAAAAAGTTAGGAAAGCTTTGATCCGGGACTGGCCAAGTTGGCTGCAATAAAAGTCTTGCAAATAACCTTTGGGTATCTCGATCGATACAAGGCCCTCGTTGTTTCAGGTCAACTCAAAACAAGGCCTTGAATAGGTTGATCTAGATTTCGCCCGGTCAACAATCGGATTCTATCCATGACCGCGCCGCGGAGTGATTCCTTCTCCTTTGGATACCGTCCGACAGAACTGTCAATATCAAGAATCGTTTCCAGCACATACTCCCTCCCCCGCTCGTCTGCAAACTCGTAGCTCATGCAAGCCCCGTCCATCATGATGATAGCGATGACTGGCTCAAGCGACTTTATTGCCGGCATCATCTTCCACATTTCAGCGCTGACCTGTCGCGATTCGTCTATGACGGTGCTGTCTTGAATGCCACACATAACATCCAGGTGGTGTAGTACACTCAAAGCTATCAGTTGGCACATAATCATGGCATGATACAAACCAATGAGATACATGGAACTGATCTGGTACCGCTTGCCTGCCACAAAGGCTGGATCAAGTTCCTCCTTGATGGCACCGTCCTCGATCCATCTGGCTAGCGAATCGGCAGCGGCTTGTCGTCCCTCGTTCTTCATCTCGTGTAGCCCTCGACGAACGGAGTTGGCCATTTCCATCTCCTCCGGGTTACGAAGCACCTGCTGAAATACGGCAAGCAGCTTGATAAACTTCTCGGCGCAGGTATATAGCATCATGATATCACTCTCCAAGAACGGACGGCTTTCCAGATTGGAAAGTTGTGAGCTTGCACACTGGCTTAGAGCCTCCTTCTGTGCAGACGTGAGTACGGTCATTTCCTCATATGACCCAGGCCAATCCCTCAGCTATAACTTGAGTTAGCACAGAAGCTTGAGTGATGCAGTGGCTAAGCTATGGATTGAAGGTTCTTACTAGTAGTGCATGAACTTCGTTGGTGAGCTTGACGTCCAGCTGATCATCTGGATTTGGCAAAGTCTTCTGAACGAATACTTGTCTGATTCCTTTGAGATGAAAATCTAGGCTCTCAGAGTTTAGGTCAAACAACCGCGCAGTTCGTTCGAGCAACGTCATGGCAGCCAGGGTCTCGATTCGGTGAGCCTCGCTGTTGGTCAACGCCTTTTGCAGACTACGTAACAACTTGCCGTATTGCGGCATCGCGAGGAGCGGTTTACGTGGACGTTGAGACCGAAAGCCCGCCCATGCAGTGCAAAACAAGTCAACTGAGTCGCGCAAGCAAGGGCTCTCCGCTATCCGCTTCGGAATCTCGGGGAGATAACCCATGAATGTGGTGACAACCTCTGCCGGACCTCGCTCCAGTGTCGAGGCGAGGCGGAGGCCAACGCGATCAGCCACAGTCGTAGGGTTACCCCGGGGAAGGGTCATTTGGAGGCGTCCATATCCCGCGGCCGCATCATTGACGTTGGAATAATGCATCTTGCGCATGTAAACCATGGGCGAACTCGGTCTACTGACAGCGGTGTCATCTGCAATTTCAACTCTGGGAGCGCCGCCAGTGGTCTTGTTGATAAACTTGAACAGCTTTGTCGGCCCAGGGCAATCAGTCTTGATTCGCGTACACTGGCCACACGAGGGCCAAGTCTCATCGCACTTCCAAAACTCAGTCAGTCAATCAAAATTGGCCTTGTGTGGTGGCTGAGAGGTACCTTGACTTTCCTACGCTTGCAAACTTGACATCCCCGCGACTTTGGAATGCCGGTCATCTTTTTGCATTGGGATGCCGCTCTCGAACCTATCGAAAAGCATCCAAATGAACGCTATGGGGGTTTCTAGGGCGTGGACTGAAACCCTGTCGTTGATTAGTGTCAAGAAAATGAACCTGATTTCTCTTGACTCCTGCTTTGATGAATTGTGAGGGATTGGATTGAGGGCTATGACGAAAAGACCAAGGAGTTTCTTACTAATAACCCACAGTTCTAGCGCATTCACCTGTCCATCTACTTGTTGGACTGATAGCGTGAACAAGCGTGTATTCAACACTGAGGGGTCTTAAGATTTCCTGGTATTTTCATCCTCTATTGTTGATCCAGGAAGTTCAGAAGTGAGACGAGCTCACTGCCTGTTCATTTGAAATGGAATGTTCTAGCAGGCAGAGCTGGGAGCAGGGTTCACCGACATGTACAGTGAAGGTCACAGTGTTCCATCTACAACCACATCGTAGATTTAGAGGTGGCTAATTGGCTATCAGGAAGCACGCATTCAAAGAGATGTCAATATCATGTATGGTTATTCGTTTGAAATTGGGTTGACTACCACTATTTTACTCTGCCTTTCTTTTTCCCTTCTTCTTTGCCGTACTTTGCGACACAACTCCCAACCTAAGCCGGCAATTACTCGCGCAAACTTCCAGATGCAGTAAGGCTTTGAAACCTCCTCGCTTCATGCCTGCGCATTCGATGTTTTCTCTCGGTCTCAAGGGCATCGACCAATGCTAATATGGGATTCATTTAGTCGATAGCCGAATTGCTTTCATCCAGGTCACTTGTTAGGCTAAGCCATGCAAACACCTGCTCGGACTGTCCGTAGCCGCCCCCACCATTAGACTTACTCGTGAATTCTTTCTTTTATGATTAGCATGATCCATGTAGAGGAATGTATTCAATTCATATGAGGAGAGGCTGGGGATTCAGAATTGATGCGGGATCGCCCTACCCAGTATGCCTTGGGGGCTATGCACAGCCATTTGGATTGGCTTGCTAGGCATTCATCCGATCTCTAGTATTTAATAAAGTCCAGGTAGATAGAGCGGACTCCCAAACCGGAAAATTTATACTTGGCTTGATTGCAGCATGAATTCTTCGGAAAAGAACAATAGTCGCGTGGCACCGTTGGACCAACAGCCCCAATCATCATGACAAGTGATTGACTACAGTAACGCGAAAGATGATGGACAATACAAATAGAACTAATCGATTCGAAAGCCCAGTGTATCGATTTCCACACCACCGGTTAAAACTGATCCTAAATTGATCCTGATGACGTCGATAAGCCCTTGACCCCTACATTTGGTGAGCAAAAGTGGCGAACACAGCCGCCAAGCTCTCGGACATTGCCTCGTTTGTTAGCACCAATTATGCTTATCACTATTAGATTCACTTGACACAGCAAAGATCGTCCTTGACAGCCATACCCTGTCTGCAATGACGACAGTTGCTCTAGGCCTTCAGGTTCAGTTAAATAAGAAAGAAAACCGTCCTGTCGTTCACCAGATTCCTAATTCTCGTGATAGACCTCTTCTTCGTTTCTTGCACTCCAATGACTTCGACTACTAGCATTGCCACGCCTGCGAGCACCAGCAGCATCCAGCTGTCTACAACGACCTCCTCGCTATGGATACCTGGCATACATGTCGCCAATGCAACAACGGAAACGCTATATGCGTCCGTTGTAACCCGTGGTGTGAATCTGAGCAGCATAGAGTACATGCTTACCTGCGAACCGACCCCTGCGTCATCCAGCTGCGCTTTGTTCACTGGGCAGACCTACACCGTTGGTTCTAGCAGTAATGTGACAGTTGAAATGTGCGTTTAAGTCAACTACTAAGGCCGGATTTTCCAAGCTGGCATTTGTCCTCTACCGGTTCCTGTTCACTGATCATTCTTGCATATAGGGCTGGGTCTACATACACGTGTCGTCGGGGGCGTTCCAGTCAGAGGCGTCCCAGCAGACCGCGAAGGAGCGCTGTCTGCAACGTGCAGTCCGGAACGAATTCAGCCACAATCACCACGGTAGATGCTACGCAATCACTTGCTTGGAGCACCGAGGCTTCAGTAGCTTATACTCATACGCCAAGTTCGTCGTCTACCCCCAGACCTACATCATATATTTGCGACGACGGGAAGGCCGTGACGAACCAAGAAATGTGCTCTGCTGGCACTATGATCAGAGCCAAGTACACAGCCGGTGTCTGCGCTATATTGGCCTTATCTTGGCTTCTTTAACAATAAACGATACGATTTATGAGCGAGCGGTTCTTCTTAAGACGGGGATGGGTTCTTGTTTACCAGAGCGGGCATGATTCATAGCGGGTGGGAGTATTGCATGCACAAGTTAGCCTAATGAATTTATTCTTCTTTGGCTCCTCTTATTATTCTTGATTTTATTTTCTATACTACCTTATATATATACGGATTTCCACGCGTAGCCCGAGTGTTTGCAAGAATCAGCGGTAAAGGTGCATTCGCATAGTAAGAAAAGACATTTCAATATACAATCAAACAACAGAGTCCGACAAGACCCTGATTAAACAAACATCTGGCTGCCAACAAAAAATCATCTCAAAGCGTAAAACACGATCATCGCATACCTACTTTGAGGAGACCTTGATTGGCAGTATTGCCTATGGAGAAGGCAGAACTTGGACGCACTTGGCTCTTGAGCTCATCGACGCTCCTGAGCTGGCTTGATTCGTCTTCCACGGAAGGCACTAGATGAATTGAAGCCGCGTAATCACTTAGACTACCTTAAAGTAAGAGTACCTTAAGGTAGTTTGAAACAGGTGACGCTACCTGCCTTCTAAGTATCTATCCAGTGCTATCGATGGAAGGTACCGATTTCTGCCTCTTACCTGTCTTCTGCCCTTCTCCCTTCCCTCTGCTCTTTTCACCTTTCACCCTGCACCGTTGCACCGGGCTGACGCTACGCACATCAATCAGCCTTAAATTATTCACCAGTCGTTCGGCTGATCTGCTTGCAGTCAAGGCAACTGTTCTGCTCAAGCTTGTTTTATTTGTCGGGCACTTACTTGACCGCGCTGATAAGCATTACCACTCCTCACGTTCCGCGATTCCTTCCACTAGAATTACGCTTATCAATGCCTTTTTCACGACAATTTCCGCCAGAAATCCTGGCCGTAATCATCAAGGAGGTTGAGAGATCCGACTTGCCCAATATTAGGCTAGTCAACCGGACGTTGAGCTACATTGCAACGAGAGAACTCTTCTCGACCATCTGTCTGTATCCGCACTGGACGGGGGATTGCTTACTCCAAGTCCCCGGACGGGTACATCCCAAGCCATATAATTCCATCCTCTTCAGACAAATTGTCGGGAATCCTGATATCAATACCCATGTGCGAAGCCTAAACATTTATACCTGTGATACTGACTGCGTAAGCTGATGCTCATCCTGCTCCAATTTGTCGGTCATAACTAACCATCAAATTCCAACCAAGGATGGAGACCCGAACAAAAGATATTGGTACAGTGCAGAATTCACACCCACGTGGCACGCAAGTCTATTTCGGACGCTGGATTTGCCCAGTGTACGCCATATTGCTCTGTGCTTCGATCGCCATTGTGGCAGGCCGACAGGGCTGCTAAACGACCATTCTGTCCGCAAAGATATCCTTCGCAAATTTCTGGTTATATTGGAAGTCGGCCGTTTGCTTGGAAAGGTGCTGGATAGTCTGACGCTCCGACATTTTAAGAGTGCCCTCGCCGGCCAGCTCCAGTACCTTGGAGAATATGGAGAGTTGCTAGGACGACTTCGGCGGTTCTCTATCAGCGTCGTGCATGCGCCTCGGGCTCCAAAGGTTGGCCGTGATCCTCAGGTATGCTATGTGATCTTGAACCATGTAAGAGATCACGAGAGCTGACTTGCTAGATCTTTGACTGCCATACATTTTGGAACCCATTCCCGCCGATTGTTCTCGAGCCAATGACTAGCGGACTTCAAGAATTAGTGCTCTACTCCGATATCCCATTTGGATTCATACCCAGGATTGACCTTTCGTCTATACATTTTCTCTATTTGAGATCGTTGACACTCGGACACTTTTCCTTCTCGCATAACTCCGAATTCGATTGGATCATTTCACACCGTGCAACTCTTCGGTCCCTCTCCTTGGATCACTGCTTTATAATACCCAAGATTGAATTTTCATCTAGCGGCTGGTTGGATGAAAACGGGTATCCCAATCAAAACTCGGCGACATTTAATCCTGAACTTCAGAATGATGAAGTCGCAATCCCAGCTCGGTATGTTACCTACGCAACGCGATGGCACCATATCTTTGACCAATTCACCGACGAACTCCAATCTCTACGTCACTTCCGTTTTGGTACCAGTTGGGGATGGGACCCTTCACACACTTTCCCACGGCGAAATCGAATAAGACCATTGATGCCGTTTGATGGAAACTCCGAGATCCAGAATAGAATCTTCAACGAACGATACCAGGATTTTACCGCAGATGGCCTCAGGTTCGACTCTAGAAATTACATGAGAGGAACCCCTCCGTGTTTTCTGGAGAGACGTGAGTGGCTTATGTGCGATCGTCTGGATCATGAAGCCTTGGCTCGGTTGCTGTTACAGGTCTCTAGCAATAGGCGCTGATGGGAAATCAGAGACCCAAGCATAGCCACATCGTGCAATTATAGGCTGTTGGGATATTGAACTTGTTAATCGTGGTAGTCGAACCCAGAATATGATACTAATAGAATTCCTAGATTTGCATACTCATAGGTAAACTATCATCCATAGAGTGTCTAGCTTTTCTTTGCAATCACATACTGTTATTCAGTGGAGGCTTTGCTGCCTAGGCGTGTCGTTATCAGAGCCAAGATAATCACAAGAGCACTAGTGATTCAAGAGAGCCGAGAAGGGACTCCATCAACTTTGTACGAGTAGCAAGAGATCAGTTCCGTAGCCAGTGCAACCATAGGACTTACTCTCTCTCATTATTTCAAACTTCTACGGAGGCAAAATCAAATAGTAGTGGGCCGGAATCAATGTCACCATTCAGAGGTTCCACCTCATTCATTGAATAAATACGTAAATCTTCAAGGGGTGTTGACCAATCCCTATGAGTCTAGCTTATAGCCACCTGAGCATCGGTGAAATGCGTGATAGTAGGATTGACATCAGTTTCCCCTGCCTTTCCGTCACATCCACGCGCTCCATCAAATCTCAAATACGTGCCGGAAGAACAGGCGATGGCTAGCTCAGCATCACCACCGACAACTATCGAACCAGACAGGTTGGCGCCGCCCTGGATGAGAGCATTGTCCTTGACCACGGCATTGCCACTAATGGTTGCGCCCGAGTTGACCCAGGCCAGCCCCTCGATACGAGCATTTCCACTTACAGTCGAGCTTCCGTACACGGCCGCTCGTGGACCGACATATGCAGTTGAAGCAACCGTTGCTCGGCTGCTGACCCAACCGCCGCCGTTGCTATGCCAGCTGCCACCAACGGCCGCTGGCTTGGTGTAGCCGGCTTCATAGCCAGAGGGCACCGCACCGCTGATGCCGAACTCATATGGGTACCGATACTGGTTGGTGTAGCCGCTCTCGAAGCTGTACTTGTGCACGGTTGAGGGCGCGCCCACCACAACAAGGTAAACCTCCTCGCCGGCCTTGGTCTGGAACTCGATCTGACTGTCAGCTGCAGTGTAGATCGGTCCATAGCGAGGGGTCTTGTTCGTCACACCGACGAAGCCGTAGCTCCAGCCAGAACCCGCAGCACTGTTCTCGTGGCCCTTGAAGTGGAGCTTGATTAAGGCACCGGAACTGCTAGGCACCAGCTTGATCTTGTTGTAGCCGTAGTCGGATGGTGCGAGGGCTGTTGGGACGGCGTAGTGCCCGGCGTCCTTGTTCACTGCATCGACGGCGATGCTGTTGAATGCATTGATGAACTCGTAGCCGTACACGCTATCCATGAATTGCTGGAAGTGGGCTTTGTTGGTGTAGTCGTATGTCACTTGGTGCTGTCCATACTCGCCCATCCGCTCATTGAACTGCTGGTGAGTGAGGCCAGCAAGTCGCTCGTAGGTTTGCAGAGGATGCTCGGTGTTCTTTGCCTCATTCCACAGGCGGTTGAAGATTTCAATGTTGTTGTTGTTCTTGTCGACAATGTACTGAATCCACATCCAAGCGCCGTAATGATGTCTGCTCGACGAGTACGCCAGGTTCTCAGTACGCAGGAAGCGAGTAAGATCACCGGCTCCGCCATCGGGATAGACCTGCATGGCCATATATTCGGCACTGGCTTCCCAGAAGGTACCCGACGACGCGTCTGTGAAACCGAGTCCGGACTTGCCCAGGAACGCAAGGTTCTGGAAGACGTGTCCGAGCTCGTGAGCAAGACCCCAGGAACCAGGCAATGCAGCACCAGGAGCAACGTTGATCACGCCCACTTTGCCTTCGGCACTACCACCTGTAGCCCATCCATCCAACTCCACGCGGTTCCATGTTCGGGTGATAATGACAATAATCTTATTCTGTGCTAGAAGGCCGGCTTCTGGGGTGAATTTCATGTCATTGACATAGAATGAGTAGAGTTTCTCGAGCTGGGTGATGATATCATCAGGGTCGAAGGCATAGTCGGATGGTGCTGAGACTGGGTTGGTGCCAGACTTCTCACCCCACAACAAGACGAAGTTGTTTGACTGCTTGGTACGGTCCTGAGTCCACGGGACTTCGCCGGTGCTAGCCCAGGACGAGGGAATGTAGACTTCTTTAGCGGCGGCTGCATGTCCAGCACACAATATTATTGCCAAAAGGGCTGGGAGAAACCCCCGACGAAAGGTAGCAAGCGCCAGCATTGTGGGCAGTTTTGTTCGCACTGGTGATGGACCAATCAATGGTAAATCATGCTATGGGGGTGAAGTCCAATGGAAATATGGCTTCCCGACTCTTTATACTCGAGTTCGATCGTATCCTGTCCCATTCTTGGTCGTCGTATACGAAGGTCATCAAATTACGGATGCTACTTCTCCGCTCAGCTATTGTGGTTAGCTAGGAGAGCTTGGCATGTCTCACAAGGGTTTTCGACACTTTTCGAGACAAGGCTCAAACATGGATGGGGTCACTCGGGTCAGCACGCCGATGATCGGAAAAATCAACCGCCGTCAAACTATGTAGAAGAAGCAAAGCAGTCCTCCTGTCAAGTTTTACCTTCCTGATTAGTCTCTCATGGATCTCGGCCTTTGACAGCGTTGATTGATTCCAGTGTACTAGGTAGCTGCGATAAGGGGTCCATTCATAACACATGGATAGGTCACAGGTGATCATCCCTCGGGAGGACTGGCCGGTACGGTACGGTCTAGATTTCGGCTTGGAAGGAACTGATGCTTATCGCTGCTTCTTGGGGAATTGTTGCTACCTGATGATGATGCGAGGCCGAGCCATGATATTTGGTTCTGGCTAGCGGATACGCCAGAATCAGCACATCCCACACCCAACAAGATGGACTTGAGCACCTTACGCGTGAGCGGCAGGCCTATCTATCTTTCTGGAAAAGTCACTAACTCCATCCGTTTTGCTCGCTGTATAAAAGCAAGAAAGGGCTTCGTGATGTTAAGGTCACGCTTTGCTCATGAGCCTGGTGGCTCTGTCAGCTGTCGTAACACTCCGCCTTGGCTCTAGTTCAAGGACCAGAACGAGCCCAAGGCAGCTGACAAGGACGATATCAGGTACATGGCATGGTAGAGATGAGATTGAAGAACTGGGAGAGTAAAATGCAAGGTTTACACATACCTAGTACTGGATATGAGGTTTGACAAGAGCTTAGCTCAATCTGGTGTGGTTTTGGACATGAATCTCAAATGAAAAGTGCAAAAATCGGGGAGTGTCTTCAATATTAGCTGTGAACGAGAAAAAAGAAAAACGGTAAAAAAAGACAATAGTAAAGTATCCCAGCATGTCTTATCTAAAATATCCATTACTGTCATACATAGGGTTGGCAACCAAATCTTCCCAATCTTGGCCCAACTCCTCAGCCGTCTGGAGCTCGCTCGGGAAGCGAAACGAGAACATATCGGTGCTAAAGTCGATCATATTTGGATCCGAAGACAACGAAACCGTTCTCCAATTGCCACATTGAACTATCTGGCCTGGCTGCTTCGGCGCTCTAATCCGCATTATCCCAAAGTAGGGAATCATCATTTCGTAGCAATCCGGGCCATTATACTCACCTCTAGAAATACTGTACAGATTGTTGAGGACTTCGGCCGCCTGTATCGCGACTGAGCAGCCCAATTCCTCCGCGGTTCGACCCAGACTTGAAGATAGTTGGCCCAGCAACTCCCAGATGCGCTCATCGTCTTGCGTTTTCTCCTGACCTCGCTTGCTGAGATCGGCAGCGAGGACGATTCCCCCACTAAAAGCGAGGAAGTCAAGAAAGTCGCAGGTAAAGTTGTCTTCTATCAGACGCCGGAGCCTAAGGTACGTCTGCACCATGGCTTCGGCGGATTCCAGTGCGAGGAAGCGACTGTGTTCGTATTTTCTATTGTGCGCGGCTAGAAGAACGTAGGGCAAATGAAGCACTTTATTGGTAAAATGGAAATGGAGGAGAAGGGACATGCGCGAGAACGCAATGGCAGGGGTTACTGGAGGTTGGTTCCCGCGCTCAAAGTTGTACCAGTCTTTTGGTATCAAGTTTCTGACGCGTTCCATCGTCTCCATGATGGAGATTGTATCGGCGTATGACGACTCCTCTTGCCATCGTTGCTGCCGTCGCTGGTCGCGCTCGACAATCCGACCACAGACAGAGGTCACGGATCGCATGATCTGGTGCTCCAGTGGGGGACGAATCCCATCATCTCTCTCATCCTCCGGTATCAAATCGCCTGGAACCGAATAGGGCAAGCCTAGAAACATCGACAGTTGCCAATCCAGTCGCCAGAGTGATGACCATATTGACTTCAACCGAGCACCGTCCTGCTCAGGGCGGTGGAGTCCAAGGAGCATGGCGTTATCGACCCCTTGCCGAACCGACTTCCACGCTCTGCAAGGTCGACCCATGTTGATGAAGAGCTCGGCCTGGAGAATGTACACTTCGAGCAAGTCGAAGTCGCAACCCAAGCGTGATGAGCTACGCTGGAACACAGCGACGTCCAACTCATCGAGGCATTTGTCCATCAGGTCAGCCTTGGGCATTGGAAGGCAGAAATCCTGGGTTGTCGTGTATGCTGGGGGCAGCTGCTGGAGGCAAAGGCAAAACCAGGCAAGGCATTTAGCCAGGATGCTCGGGCTGGAGGAACGTAACGAATCATCGATAAATCCAACAGCATCTCCCACAGAGCTTGGAAGACCATGGATATTATGTGAATTGACATCGCGAGCCGAATGGAGAGGCCAAACATCCCAAAATTTATGTGATAAATCGAAGATTCTCACCAAGGTTGAGTTCACGGGCATCAAACCACGGATACGTCTCTCTGTGGGACGGATAATGGGGTTCTCAACACAAGCCTCACGCGACGGATCGTCCCTCCGAATAGAGGTATCAACTTGCGTAGCCAGCGAGTCGCGGAGGTATTGAATAAGGGGTGCCTCGTCAAGCGCAGCGTCCGGGTTTACGCCACTTGCCTGCTCATGCTTAGAGGACTGGGCACCAAGCACAGCAACGGGACGAGAAGAGGGGCTGATACCTGTTTGACTAATAGTCTGACAAAGGTCACGGACAGAAGCCTCCAGGGAGGCCATACGAGCTTGTAAATCGTCCGAAGTGGAGGCAGAGGCCGACGGAGGCACACTAGCAGAAGCAGAGGCTGCGGCTAACACTGCGCAATCATCTTGTGATATACATCGAGTATCGTGTAAGACACACTGTTGGCAGCTGTCACTCCCGTCGTCAAATTGACAGCGGACCTTTCGACGCCGGCACTCGCTGCAGCTTTTGGTGCCAAGTCGCATGCGTTTGGCCAGAGGCTGGTTAGGACCTGGGGCCCGATGCTCCAACTTCACCGACATTCCAGGTAGACAACCTTTGTTGCCTCTTCTGAATCGAGATTCCGTCCGATAAACCCCGGTTCTGCCCTGTGCCGTCAACCCGAGGGGACTCAATCGCGCCCAAGAGATGGTGATGGGAAGGAGAGAGTCATCAACTCTCGGACGCGTCGCACGAATATGGATCAGACCCCCTTGTCAGCTCCACTCCTAAATATTGGTAATCTCAATTACTTCGGACGAGTTCGGAGCCTCCAGATGTCAAGCGATGACGAAGGTAAGTATTCATGGGATATCTGTAAGGTGTCGTTGAAAGGGTATATATATGGTGGTTTACCTCGTCAATCTTCCATCATGTCCCTCATCGCAAGCCTCACACATTCAGACATCAATAAATACATCAAGAAATACCTTGCACCTTACTTCCTCTCTAATCCTCCAAATCATCCCAAAAATGAGTCAAAGCGAGAAACTCCAAGCCATCGCCTCCCAGGCCAAGAATATACCGGGCATTGAACCGGTCATCAAGGCTCTCGAAGACTTCACCAAAGACTTCAAGCCAGAGTCGGCCGTGCAGATCGGCGACAAATTCCCCAGCTTCAGCCTCACCGACGCCACGGGCAAGCAGGTCTCGAGCGAGGACCTCCTCGCCAAGGGCCCTCTCCTCATCACCTTCTACCGCGGCCAGTGGTGCCCCTACTGCAACGTCGCCCTCCAGTTCCTGCAGCGCCACCTCGACGAGTTCAGCGCCCGCGGCGTCACCCTCGTAGCCCTGACCCCCGAGCTGCCGGACAAGAGTCTCAGTACGACGGAGAAGAACGAGCTCAAGTTCCCCGTGCTGACCGACCTTGGCAACGGGGTCGCAAGGAAGCTCGGGCTCATCTACAACCAGTCAGCGGCGAGGGAGTTCTACGCCCAGCATGGCATCAACTTGAAGGAGCATAACGGGGACGACTCGTTCGAGGTGCCGGTTCCCGCGACGCTGCTGGTGGATGGCTCGGGTATCGTCCGCCAGAAGTATGTGGAGGCGGATTTCCGCAAGAGGATTGAGCCCAAGCTCGCCCTGGAGTGGATTGATTCACTGTAGTTAAGAGTGTAGTTAGGAATCCGAGATACATTGACGAGTGGATGAACGGTTGAATAGAACACTATTCTTTCATATACTATCATTATCATTAAACATTAGCTCAACAACTGTGAATAGAGGATAGCTGTTCCAGCAGCTGCTCGTCCCCCTCGCTGCTTCGCTAGGATATTACTCTGTAGATGGGGTATTCATCCCCAAGAGACGCAGGAAGTAGCCGGAATGCGGCGAAAGAGTCCACGCTCTCTGGCTCCAACCTGACAAACGCTTGCGCTGCCATTCTCTGTCTCGTGCTGACCCAAAACCCGCCTGCGGGTATCTGCACCTCCTTCCGTATTACCTCCGTATTAGCGATTACCCGGGGCGTCGTCTCCTCCTGTGGTACCACCTCGTCTCCTGATCCGTATACATGTATCGCCTCTACCTCCCCTTGGAACGGTACAGTGAGAGTATCGACCTGGACACCGGCAATGCGCAGCTTCTCAGCAACGCTGGCCCATTCCGGACCAAAAATGTATGCCTCTGGGCGGCGACGCGTGATCTCAGCTACCACAGGCGTGCTATTGCCAAACAGCACAGGGACGTCCGTGATCTCCCCTGAAGCAGAATCAATAAACGTCCAGTTGGCCTCCATCATTCTATGACGGTCCGTCACAACGATATCCTCCCTACTCTCAATAAACTCCGCCCGCGCCGCCTCAACCGTGTCGTAAATCGTCCCAGCATGCTCAACAACCGCCTCCATCGCCGCCTCCAAGAGCACCAGCCCCGTCGCGACCCGCCGGCGGAAATGCTGCTCCCCGAGATGCGTGCCCCTCGTCTCCGTGAGGATCTGCACCCCCTGGCCCAGCGCGACGTGCGTGTCCATCTTGGCATCCGTCCCCATCTCGAGGAGCACCATCTCAGACGCATTCGGCCGGGTGACGTACGGCCCCCATCGTAGCCCCCTCGCGTCCATGGCCGCGCCCATTCGGTCGACAAAGAGCGTCTGGGAGAGGGCGCGGATGGTCGGGTGGACGTTGAGGTTCTTCATGGACGAGACCATGGCGTCCTGCGCGAAGAGGAGATCGCCGTGCCTCCCGTGGCGGCGGTTGGCGTAGTACTCGTGGCAGTCGATGCCGACGTGCGGCGCGAACCTGTTCTGGAGGCGTTTGATGTCGACGGTCTGCTGGTGGGCGAGTGCGGTGTGGTCGCGGTTGGGGTCGGCTCCGTTGGCAAGGGTGCGTTGGAATCGCGCGACGCCGTCGGGGTTGTAGCGAGGGAGGATCATGAGGTCGGCCTTGTCCAGGAGGGCAGAGGCGAAGGAGGCGTTGGCGTCGAGTTTGCCGAGGAGGGCGAGGATGGCTTGGTCGCCTCCTGGCTCGTCTCCGTGGACGCCGCCAGTGAGCCAGATCCGCAGCTTGGAGGAGTTGTTGGTGTGATTAGAATTATCAATTGAAGGTAGTGACTGTGGTGAGGCGCTTGACAAGCTGACGAAAGGGATAGATCGTCCTTCTTCGGACGTAAAGTCTGGTTCCTGGTAGCTCATCCAGTCATTCCTGGCGGCCAGGGTCTTCAGCCAGTCCTCTATGCGCAGAATGTGTCTCAGCAAATGTTTCCCATTGAAAGAAAGCAGGTAGATGTGGCCCTTGGCGGTACTCACCGAGAACATTCTGAGGCGTCGGCCCCGAGATTCCATGGCGGAAACCCTCAGGTACGGTGTCTGGAGATGTGAACGCGGGCGACAATATTACGTCGTCGACATCGGGAAAGTTTGCCGCGATGTGAGCCGGATCCTTCTGGGCCAGAAGTGGGCGAAGATATGTGAGACGGTGTTGCGCGACTCCTCCAACACATGGTTCTGCCAAGAGACTGAGGAGTGGCCACCAGATTCCCAAAGGCCGCATTGTCGTGCCTGTCGCAGACGGTGTCTGGTCAAATCATTCTATCCCTATAGTACCAAAAGCAAGGGAAAGAAAAATGTCAAGATGAGGAGCGAGTGGATGAAGCCAGAGAAGAGCTGCGTGGAATGTTCCTCTCAGTTGCCTCAAATGGGGGGTAATTGAAGCCCCCCACGTGTGCTGCGAAGAACAGACCCATCATATGAGACAAATTAACATCCTTCAGCAGAGAAATCGGAAAATTAAACGGGTTCCCCCTATCATCTGGTGCGACGGAGTGGATGAGGGTTGAACGTGCGTAATCGAGGCCGGTTGCGGGGGTTGAGAGGCTCGATGTGACCTCACTGGTGCTTCTCCTCAGTCGATTTTCCCTGTTTTCAGAGCGAATCGATTGCGAACGGACAAGGGCCTGGTCATTCCCGTGGGTCTTGGCTTGCATAAGCTCGCCGCGGGAAGAACAGAAGCCTCTAGTCTGATGAGAAGCTTGTTTCTCCCGGTGTTCACATGCAATGCGAGTCATTCTGCGGTCGCATTCTCCTTTTAATGAGTTTCTCCTCTGCTGCCTGAAGAGCTGGAACAGGCAGGCCTCGGTGAATAGGGGAGACGGCACACCTTTGAGATATGCATATCTTAAGTATAACTGGCGGCTCCGGAAATGAGCTTGATTAGAATCCCTGCCGATTCGTGCTCAACTTCTTCTCCAGGCAGTGGAGAAGCAGGATTCGTCAGTACCCTGGTCCAGCTCCCTCCCACAAGATGGATCCTACATGGTGCGTGCTCTTATCAAGAAGAACGTGCTCAGAGCACGGACGAGGACACAGTCGCACAGAGACGCGACAGAGCCACAACTCTTGCTGGTGTCCATATTCCCGAAGCTGGCTCTATTCCAGTTCAGACAGGAGAACGGCTCGAGCCGACGCTCGCTGGCTTGAAGACGCCATTCGCGGACCATGCTCCCCTTAAAGCCCAGCTAATTCCAAGCGTGACACCAGTTTGCGGATCACAACCGCATTGGTGTAGAAGCCGTTCAGACCGCCACGAGATGGAAATTATCACTATCGCGGTGGCAATCTGGCTTTTCCATGCTTGTCGAGGGGACCGCGTTAACCGCGCACACATCACTCAATCATATCGCCAATCCAGGACACCAGATCAACACGTTATTTTCTACCATAGTCTTCAATTCTATTCATAAAAAACTAGCTGCGCTGTGCTTTCTGCAATGTAGATCAAGTAGATATTCTATCCTAGACGTGATCAATCCTTGAGACCGTCCTCAGTGATGTCGAGCATCATCCTACATCCATCAGCAATTGTCGATAATCAGCCGAATTGGTGACGTAAAGAAGACTTACCATGAAACCTCCCAGTGCTGTTCTCCGCTCAAGCTCTTGCACATCCCTCTGCTCCCGGCATTGCTCGCCGCCACATCCGCAGACGTCCATCCATCAGTCGCATACGGGCCGCATCCGGTGCGCATCAGCTTCGCTCCCAGCGCTTTGGCCAGGCCGCGACGGCGATATGGTTCCTTGTCGGTGTTAACTTGCAATGTATATGCCATGATTGTGAGAAAAAAATAAAGCATCTCGGGCGCTTACTTACCTCGCAGTGAAGACTGCACAGCGAGCCATCGAATCCTGCAGTATGTCAGTCATGCGAAGCTGCAGGAATCGTTCACCACACGCAGAACGAACCTAGAAATGCCCAGGCGATGGGTGTGCCATCCTCAATCCGGATGATCAAGTTCTGAAGGCGGAACAGTGTCTCACTTTGCTCTAGGTCAGCAAGAAAATCACGCGACGGGCCATCAATCAACGCAAACATACGCTACACGTGGAATGTCAGTTCTAGATACCACAATCCTACAATCATCCAGCGACGCCGTGTCCCATCGCATTCCATCAGGCAACGGGGCATCATTCTCCGGGAACCCTTTTGCTTGAAACAGCCACTTGTCGTAGAATCCAGTTGCGCGGGGCGCCGCACGCCCCAGGTCTATCAAGACGTCTCGCACAGCAGTATGTAACGACCCCAGAAGCAAACCCCCAGGATACACCGTCGGCTTCCCATACTCCCTGTTCAGCTTGACCAGCTCCCGGACCAGCTCCTCGATCTGGAACCGATACTCGGCCTTGTCTGCGTCACTCGGCTTCTCCACCTCCTCGAGCGTGGAGAAGAGCCACATCTGCGTGTCGGGCCCGCCGCCATAGTCCACGTACGCGGCTGTGAACCGCGCTGAGGCGAGCTGGTCGCCGTCGAGGAGGTCGCCGTTCGAGACGATGATTGCACGCGCGTTTGGGGGCATGCCATCTTTGTACTTTGCGTGCTGCAGCCGGCGGAGCACCGGTAGCGAGTATGGCAAATGGGCCTGTAGCAGCCGCTCCAGATCCTCCGGCACGTCCGGGGAGGTGCGTGTCGTGAGCTTCACAGACGGAGTCATAGTTGACTTTGTTGGGGCTGCTTTCGCTGAGTGATTTGCGGAGAGATGAAGTCCCGCTGGGGGTTAAAGGTCAAGTCATGAAGTTTTATAGAAATTTCATTTATCCATTACATGTACGGGATTTACTGACGCTCTGATGCAATGTGAGTGAGTCATCATGAAGACCAGTGATGCACCGTGGATCGGCAGCATCAGCGAACAGCAATCCGGGGTTACACCAGTACTTAGTCAATATTTTTAGAGCACTAGTAAGGTATTTACAGCGATTTCACTGTGCTATAAAGTGCGATTTCCCATACCTACGTAACAATACTTCCTCCAGAACCTCGGTGCTGAGACTCCCAATGTCCATGGTTTGGAACGCACAAATTGCTATTTCTGCGCTATCACGTAAATACAATTTCGCAATTATATTGATGTACACCATTCTAGCTAATAGGTAGTTAGGATAATATTACTACTGAATAGAGGATGTAGGTATTCTTCTTACCAGCGTGAAAGCTTGTTTCGAGCTGGGTAATTGAACTAGTATAGGGTAAGCTCAAGCTCAGCTCAGGACCCAAACAATGACTTGATGCCACGACTCCGAGACATTCCATAATAGTAGCATATAGATCCTAGTGAATAAGGAGGTGCGAAAGTCGATGAATCATTCTATAGCCTAGGCTTACGAGGGGGATGAAGAAGGAGGATCCTTTCTCCACTTCCTTCTGAAAGGGAAATAATCCTGAGATGCAAGGGATATTCTATAAAAGATATCAAAAAAGCACGGGCTATGGAAGGGCCGCCACTACAAATGCACCAAACGCAAGGCAGCAAACTTTCCGGAAATATTGAGCATTATGGAACAGGCCAACGAGATTTTTTACAGTATAATTTGCTCAGCATATAGTAGAGGATCGACAACGTTTCACTAGCTAAAGACGATGTGCCAATAGCTCGCAAGGGCTGCTTTAATCTAAGATACTTACCGTTTGAACGCAATCCCAACCATGTCGACCGGTCTGATATCGTCGGTCACGTGGCCCTCGTAGGTATAGGTGGATCTGCGTACCTGTTGAAGTAGATAAAGAGCCCACACAAGACCATCATCACGCTGACTGGCCGCAGTAATCGCAGGTCGCTGGCCCGTGGTTGGTGGTCTTAGGCAGTATTAACGAAGTCAGCCTCTCTTAATCCAACCCCAGCGCCGGAAGATATGGGGTAGTGCGCCATCCGGTGGACGAGAACCGTGCTATCCTGAGCGTCGCAGCCACTCGCAGTCTTCCTACCAAAATGCCGCAATGGAATCATTCTCGCCACACCATACACACAGATGTCGCTAAGAAGTTGACAGGTAGCTAAGGTTATCTATAGGGTTCCAGCCATGGATGGCGCCCAAGCCCTTCAGTTTCCCGCAACGGGTTGTAGGGAGACTCTGACGAGACTGCAGCTGCTGATCTATGAAACAAGAATGATCCATAGTATAATCAACACTTAGTATTGTTTCCATCTAACGGGTGCCAATATGAGTAGTCAGCCTTAAATAAGAGAATTTCAGATAGCTCAGAGGATTTAGAACTTCAAAGTTTTCGGCTTGAACTAACTATTAGTTCCATAAAAAACAAAGATAGACATAAGACCAGACAAATTAAGGGGTAGAAGATAATAACATCTGTCAGAGACGACGTTCCTATATAATTAAGAAACAAAAGGTCCAATGCCTCGCTAACCGCTGAACTCCAATACCCTGATACGTGTGGCATGGCTTGGTCTAGTGGGCCTGCGGATTCAGACTGAGTGTCCGTGGAGTATTTACCGTCTTCCTATTTGATATAGTTTAGTAAAGAGCAGTTTGGTCGTGACGACAGACGGCTTACCCATTTTGGAAATGGCGTAAATTCATGAGTAACTCCGTTGAGAGTTAAAGTACCTTCAAATCGGTGGAATATTACAAGGCCGTTCAGGGTACATAACATAATTACTCCTGTGCTCGGCGACCATGTAAGATGGTCCAGTAACCGCCTGACGTCGTCAGTGTCGAGGGACAGGTTCCGTAGAAGAACAAGGACTTCTAGCTAGGAAGTGAGGAATTCTTTGTCGCGATTGTGCGTGCAGTTATAACCATACCCATTCAACACTGTATCAACCCCCAAATTTATCATCTCGTCGATGTGGTCTGAAAACGTTTTAATATCTGAGGTTATATTCCCCTGAAGCCCGTTGTCACATGTGAGTGTATATTCGGCTATCTCGTATAATATCCACAGTCGAGGTTCGAAAGGCGGGTAATGCCACATAAAGGTGGAGTTCCGAATAATCCCTGACATTGTTTGTAGCGATCGAAGAAAATAAGCTTCTTCTCTCTCATTCCTAGGATGTTGCGGTATACATGACCAATCGACCCAAATGTATGACCAGGTTTGTTGCTTGAGGTCTTGTTGGATAAGGCGTAGATATTTGCTATTAGGATCAGGGTCATCTGGCTTTTGCCAAAAGTGACTGACAAAAACGCATTCCTGTCGTCTAACAAACCCGTCAGAAGCCGGGAAAAGGACATAATCGTCTAGGCGATCACTGCTCCACTTGGTCATTCTTTTCTGTGATAGGAATGCCTTTCTGCACTGAAACATCCAGAAGACACGGTCCGGAGGGTCGTCTAAAAAGTGATTCAAATCGGTGTAGGATTGCAAGAGTTCCTTTTCCATGCCGGGCGTCTCGTGAGTAGCGTGTGATCCCCAGGCCTTAATGCTCCGACGCACAAGCGAGCTCCATGCAACAGAGGGCGCAGTTTTGGAAGGGGAAGATGCTTTTGCAGACTGCATGGGTGCTTTAATATCTTCTCGTAGACTGGCCATCCCAAACAAGTGAAATTGTATGAACTTTGCCTAGCACCGCTCCCTCAGAGTAGTAATTTAAGGCTTATAGGATTACAATAGCAGAAAGCATCTAGAATGTTACTAGTGATTAAGCCCAAGATATAATAGTGAGGCACGATTCTAAAAGATCAATACTAACGAAACTGCTGCCTAATTTGGAGCGGGGTAATGACATCAAACTCCTGGCTTTCTCCTGATGGTTTAAGTGGCTGAACGGGAGACTGGTCCGCCCTGCGGTCTGCCCTGCGGTCTGCCAATCCCTAATCGGGACGAGTTAAGAGCTTGAGAACATAATTTTCCATTGAATTCCTAATAATGTATACTATCGAATTATGTATATGTTCAAATAGACTGGACGATGAGCTCTAATCCTTACTAATTAACTCGGTAGTTAATAATATCTTCCTATTGCCCGCTTAGCACCAACAGATCGAATAGTATATGGATCCATGAATATAAACTACTTACTTATCTACCCGGCGTTACTATTATATCTAGATAGCACCTCGCTAAGCAAACCCATGGTGCTCTTCTTAAAGCAAACAAATAATTCAAGGTCGCCATTCAAGCAACGGGGCAAGATGATAGGGTATCTCTTTTTCTTAAGTGCAGGTATTCTCACAGCCTCACACCGGCCAATCTCTTTGCCCCAGTCCAGCTCATAGACGCTCTCATCAGCCCATGAGACAATCGAAACGTCGGTCGCTTGCTGTCCGAGCTTGAGACCGGTCAAGTCGTCCTGTGCTGCTAGAAATCCAACGACTTCTTCCACGGCGTTGTTATCGATTGTTAAAATAGATGTGCGAATGGCCGTCGCTACCCGTGCCAAAGCTGCGATAGATTCCTCGGCGTCTTTCGTGATAATGTCAATGAGATCAGTATGATCAACAGTCGCGAGAGCTACAAGAAACGCGGAGCCAAGGTAGTTCTTTGGCAGAGACGGTCTCAATCGATTGCGGACATTAACAGGGAAGCGCATTTGTCGCACTGTTTCTCGGCCCGAGATACCTCGCCGTGCTAGATCTTCTTGGTCCTCTGCATATGTCACGGCGGCCCAAAGAAGGCCGTACAGGACATCGCTGGTTGAGACCCAAGGCACCACATCGGTGTCAAGGTGTTTGATCACTTCGCCTTTCAAACTCCGAAGCGCATCGCCAGAGAGCCTGAATATCAACGTCTCGAGATGGTTAGGATCATCATGCCCTCCAGATTTCTTGACACCATCGGCAACCTCTCTGTGCAAAAGGGTTGGCAGGTTGATCTGCGCAGCATCTGCCGCCACGTAGTTGCTCAGGAGTAGCGCCCTGCGGTCTAACCAGTCTGCAGAAAAGCCAATAGGCTGAGACGAGTGTGAGCTGCAATGCGAAGCCCAAATCTTGAGCAACGCCCCAAAACCAGTGATATCGGTCGTCGAGTGGTGCACGCTAACAGAAAGCACGGAACCGCCATTCATAAGCAGGAACACGGCCCGGAATATAGGCCGCCGACCGCTAGAGACAAGGCCCTCAAGAGAAAAGTCCAAGGCTTTGAGACTTGAGGGGGAGAAATTGTGTGCGCGGAGATCTTTGTAGTCGGCGGCTGCAGAAAGATCCCCGACACGGAAAAGGTCATCGACAGAGGCATGACGCTCGCTGAGCGCGATCGATCCTTTGGGATGTTCCTGATCGGTAATCTCGCCGGCAAGATACGGAATATCCCTCAAAGTAGCCGCCAGACCTTGGCGCAGAATCTGTGGTGCGGATGAGCTCGAGGACGCGAAGCAAATGATATGGTTAATGTAGGATCGTGGCATCAGCCATTCAAGAGGCGACAGACGATGCGTTATGGATTTCGACATGGCTTTTCGTGTTTATCTCCTCGTTGTTCAAAATAGTGAGCCTATTAATTTAAGGGTGGTTGGCATGTTTAACAATCAGAATCAGGGTGACATTAACTTGGAGCCTGAGATATTAAGCCTATAAAGTGATAGCTTATTAATAATAATAGTCACCATGCGGGTAGGTAGATCAGCAGGATACGTCTGTGTTTTCAATATTAATATAAGAGTCAAATAACCGGATTGTGTTATTGAAGTGCTGCCTTGACTAAATCCACTCGAGTTCACCAATACGTGAGCCCAAATGATCATCCCCTAGACAAGAAACAACTTCATCTGCCGATGCCGCAACCCTGAGAATGCCAGCATCCTTCGGGTCGACAAACCCATCTCGGACAACCTTACTGATCCAGTGCAACAGCCCATCGTAGAACCCGCTCACATTGAAGATGCAAACACTGCGGCCGTGGATACCTAGTTGGTACCATGTAGTAACCTCAAACAGCTCCTCCATGGTGCCATAACCCCCACTCAAAGCGACGAAGCCGCTGCCTGGAGCACCATCGAGGACAGACTTGACCATGAGTCTCTTGCAGGTGTGCATATCCCTCACAACGGTCCGAGTTCCGAATCGAGAAGGATCGGCGCACTCTTTGGTCACCTCTTCCTCGTATCTCGCAAGCGCAGCTGGGATGATGCCATGAACCGCGTTCGGGCCAGACAGTTCCACTAGAGTACCAGCAATGGCACCCATGATTCCAGTGGTACCGCCGCCATATACAAGTTTTATGCCGTAGTGGTGCAACGCATGTGCGAGGGCCTGGGCCGCCTCGATATGCGCGGGGTCGTTACCGGAAGAGGCTCCACCACTTACACGAAGTTAGCTCAAGCTATTCAAGGGGGATAGGCGGGGGGTATCTAACAATAAGCAGACAACGCGGTGTTTTGGGATCTCCTTCGATGGAAGCCACATTGACGGGGAGTTGTGGCAGAATTCGGTGGCTATTGAAATCGCAGGCCCTTCAACATCCAGTGTCCAGGATGCTTTGTCACTGACGGGAAGGCTGATACACGATACTCGCCCTTTGTGAAGAAGAGGCACCAAGGTGTGTTGAATCCATTCCAGTTGGAGGAAGCCATACCGTAAGGTATTGACGTACATTGATGTCAGGGCATTTTGTTTCAAGACCCCGTGCTCGTCGGTGCCTGCATCAGACTGGAGGTACGGATAGAACTCTGAATATCCGATTGCCTTCCAAATACCTCTATCAAAATTGGGTTTATCACCGAGTAAGGTCTGTTGGAGGTGCTTCAGCTCGGTGAGCTCATCCAAGAGGCCCATCTCCAGCATTCCGTTAGCCCTGGCCTGGATTAGTGACTGGTATGTTGATTGACCAGGCACCAGTATGACCACCATCATCCGGTACCGACGCTTGGATGCTTCAATCAGCAGAGGAATTGTGAGGGATGTCGAGCCGACAACAAGGATTGGCAGCTTTCCGCAACTGGCAATTTCGTCCATTTTTTCAGCGGCCATGCTTACAAAGTCATGAGGTTCCTCATCGGCTTCAAGATAGTCTATCATATGATGAGGGACGCCTTGCATTTCTTCGGCGCGAGGCTTTGGTGTGACGATGCCCCCCGGTCGATAGCACTGGAGGCTATTGACGGAGACAACCTCGCCCAGAAATGTTTTGGCCATGGCCACTCCCAGCTTGGTTTTACCAGAAGCGGTAGGGCCAAAAATGGCAATGGAGGACTTGAGGTCAGGCTGCATCTTGATCTAGGGTGGGATAGTAGTTTTCAAATAGGAAGTGAGAGAGGGAGCGCGTGGAAGAATGAAGATCTTGTTTCTCATGTTTGGGCATGCCAACCAGTCGCAGCTTTATAGTTTTATGCCTGACGGTTGCGTCATAAACCTTATAGAGAGAGGCCACAGGATAATACACCAAATTCGTATATGCTACAACATCTGAAGGCCTCTTGTGACCATGGCTGGGTGCTTCCTTGATCACGTACTGGAACTGGGACTTGATGCGAGTATTGGCCCAAGTTCAAGCAGGTATCCCAGCAACGAGATTTCGGGAGAACCCCATCGGAAGAGCTTAACCTCGTAAAGAAGTGACATTTTCCTCCTCCTCTTAAGGTGAGGGTGGAAGAACGCCAAGGTCTCTACTCGTCTCTTTCGCTCAAAAACGCTTCCAGCCTCTACTAAGTCTCGATATGTGTAGCAACCGCTCTTGTTGCATATAGTAGTTACGACATGAGTATGTTATTGATCGGCTATCTAGAAGCGCACTAGAGTTCCACATTAAAGAAAGCATACGTATTAATGCCAAAGATCTGTCACTGGTAGTATTTCCCTGTTACGGGAAACCGGCGCTATTCTCAATACGCTGATACCCCGATGCAGGGCTATGTCATTGCAGGTGCCGACTCGACGAGTTTCCAAGTATCATTGGGTATGACGTGCTGGCTATTTCTAAGCAGCACGGAGCAGCCGATGGGATGTTCGTTGGTAATGCTACTACACGCTGCCGTTCTGCCGCGAGAATACAACTACTTGTGTATTGGTGGCTCACGCGATTGGTGTTCCTTTGTGTCATACCTGTCGGCCGTATCACACGCTGTGATCAATTCTCTCTTCAGATTGGTGCCGATAACTTTGAGATGAAACGAAAGTCTGAAGTCTAAACTACAGATTCTGGCCACTGGATACCATTGTCTCCCCTGCCTTACCTCGCGAGCTCCCTTGTAGGGTGATGAGCAACCGGAGATGAACCAACAGGCATCAAAAGGTACTATTGCAAGTGAAGCTATCCATAGACTCACGGACGGGACTTTCTTGTTTTGGCCGTTTTCATGTCTGTCTTCAAACCAAACCAGTTAGAAGAAGACGGTAACTGTTTCAAAGACGGCATGATGTTCACAGACGGGAGAGAGTTCAAGTACAAAGTTAAACAGCCATAGACGATGCCAGGCCCGACAACTCAACAAAATGAATAGATGTTCACCGACGCATAGCATAACTTGCCCTTTAATGCTGCTAAATGAGCAAGCGTTTATGTATATCCCTGTCATCCTTTCATCATTGTCGAGCCAATACACCCCGGGGTACGGTTTCGAGCCGCGGGTGTAGGTTGGGGCACTTACCCATCTTTCATACATTAGATGATCATACATCAGATGATCAACTTTATTTTACAGGAACAATACCCGGTTCAGCAAGTTGGATTTGAATTTGCATCCCCACGCTCTAGGTTCAGGTACTTTTGTAGCATAACGCAGGTGAACTAATCAGGGCCGTCTCGTAACTTTATAACCCCGTGCTTACCTGCATTACGAGTCTCTGTTATTTATATCCCTAAAGCTTTCAACAGGAGGAGAGGAGAGGGATGTTAAACCCTAGACCAGCCCTGTGGGGTACCTACGCGGATGGAGGCCGTGTGTGGACAGCGGTCTGGACACCGTGCGGAAATCCTCAACAGCGCGTACTTGCTCTAATACCATTTGCAATGTACATGTGTTCTCTTGTATGCGGACTGTATATACTGTCAGCGGTGATATAATGTTCAATTTCAAAAATAGGTACTTCTTTCTGGGCACTCCTCCTGTTTACAATAGATTACGGTAGGTTATAGAGCTACTGCTACTAGTTTTACTACTAAGAGGTCTACAGTCTATCTGACTTACGGGCTTACAGCTACGTCATTGATCGCAGTAATAAGGATCTGACTTACCTACTTGAGGCCGCTCGAGACTACACCTGTTGGTCGTATTCATGAGGGTCAGGGCAAATAGAATCATAGAAGGGAAGAGAAGCAGATTCTTACTACCCTGGGCAGGGAACTCAAGAAGGAAGGTATATCAAGGAAGGAAGGAACAAGAATCACAGCTCTAACAGCAGCTCCAACAGCAGCTTTCCTTTCCAACAGCGGCTATCCCTTATAACGACAATTTCTTCTCAATAGAATAATAGAGCAGTAACAACATATTCTTTGAACATTATTTTTAAGCCTCTCTACATGTCTCTTCATTTACACGCATTCACAAAGGATAGTATAAATGCCTTTTCCAAGGCTGTAAGGCATAGCTAAGGCACAGCCCACACACTGTTTGTGTACTGTACATTCTTTCGGCTAAGCTAGCCAACTTGCTGCCCAGAAACAGGGGGCCCTCAGATGGTGACTATCTTTCAGCTTGACTGCCCTCGGTCCTTTATCCATTTTGAACTACTCGAATTCGATGTCTTCTTTAGGGCTGCGCCGCCTCACAATATCATACCAACCGACTCTCCCCGTGAAAAATAGAGGTCTGCACACCACACTTATGTTCTGGCGCTTACTCGGCTTTTACAAAGCATGGAAGAAGGTACTTCCGTAGGCTTGCTCCCTCTTGCTACGCTTGGATATCCCCGTAAAGCCATCTGCTGACCAAACGAAGATGTTCCAAAACGAGTCCCTTGCAACCATTTTCATCTTTGCGTCAACTCAGCAGAAAACCGGTATGGAACTTTCTAGTCCGTCAACTAATTTAGCTCATGCTTATCAAGCCCTTGTCAACTCTTCCAAGTCGTATCACAGAACAAACTGGAGGGAAAGATCGACATCACCGAGGCGCGTGGCACCATGATGTTTCACAGTAAGAATCAAGTCTGGTTGTGCTGGAGGGTCATGAGCGGAGTGTGATTCTGTTCTCTTTAGTACCAGTGGGGAGTTTGGGGAGGTACTCATAAACTTTTAGATAAGAAAAAAAAAACCCTTACTTCATCCAAATAGGTCCAATGATCGCATTTGTATCTTGTCGTAAGACAGTAAGCTACGTAAACCAATGGGGCTTACTTAACTAGTGAACACCAGCGATGACAGACTGCAGTTTCTGAAAATATCCATAATAACCTACGGATATTATGATCTTTTTAGCCTAGCGGTTAAAGCTTCTGAAAGCTATCGAATCCCTTCCGCTAACTGTTATAATCTTTAAGTAGTAGACTAAGATTGAGGAAGATCGGCTTATAGACGTATAATATGTATTTGAATTCCTTTAAAGAGTCCTTTCAAAAAGTAATACAATTACGATCGAACAGCGCTCTAACTGCTGCGACAAAAGAGACATAGCTGTGTTATGGACTAGGCCACAGCCATCTGTAGCCCACATTTCTCAACAACGCAGGGAGGCCCCGATCCCAATGTCATCGCTTCTTTACCTTCGAATACCACACCCTAGAAACACAGAGACCAGTGACTGTTTCTTTTTGGTAGTAGCAGTAGTAGTAGTTGTAGTATTAGCCTAAAAGGAATTATTGAATTTGCACGGGTTTAGAACCTCAAGCTGGGTAAGATCAACGGCACGCAAGAGCTGAAAACAACGTCGATACGGGCTAAAGTCGATGGATCCCTAGAACAAGCGCGAATGCGAAGCCGAAGCTGGAGCCAACACACTCAAAGCTTTCATTACGGCCCTCTTCCGGTCGCCGCATTGACAAAGCATCAGAACAACCCTCATGGTCCGCGAAAATGGTAGGTCCGTGAGAGAAGTCTCGTAAAACGTGCAGTAAACCCCATATTGGTTACATCTTCTAAACTCCTGAATCACTCACCGTAGCAACGCCGGAGGCCTCACCAACCCATTGAAGTGGTATTCTGAAGTCTAGCTACATCCCAGGCGCCAAGGACCAGTAGACTACTCAAACCGCCCAGCCCAAGCCAATTTGTCCTCCAATAGAGGACGGATTGTTTCACGTCCCTTATTTTAAAAGGTGGCTTGAAGTTCTTAAGAAAATTATTGCTCCTACGTGAGAAACGACATCGCTCCGCTCTTACATTCCCAGGATTCAAGTTTCCCTTCTCTTCATTATAGAAATGTCCTACACTCACGTCATAGAGCTTAACGTCTTAGCTCTTCTACTCACTGTATCGTATTGCGTAGCAGCCCGGATGGTGGGCTGCCGGACTTTGCCGGGTGATGTTGATTGGCCATCACTGGAGGATTGGATGAGTCTCAACGCTTTGGTCCATGGACGCCTGTCCTCTATCGTGTCACTGGCAACGGTATGCTATCGTCCCGACTTTGACCTGGAACAATGCAAAGCTTTGAAAGAGAACTGATCCAGCTACCTGATACAGGAAGTAATACAAACTTTCTGCCCGCTAATACTCCCACTACTACATCAAGGCTTCGGATAGTCTCCAGGCTCTTATTCATCTCAGACCACTGTCACAGAAGTGTTCAGCACCGTTACTCATGATCCCATATTGTGGAATCAGTAGTTCTAGTAAGTATACCAAGCTATCACCTCAAGGTAGAATACAGAAATCCATCTCCCACCACTCATTGCTTTATAGCCTCCGTACTCATGTCCAACATTTAGCCATTCTTTGGGCTAGGCACCTCTCGAAGAGCATTTTCATTATTCCGCCAATTATTCTTCCCTACGTCGAATGGCAGCGCGGTGCAAGTTACGGCGGTGCTTGGAACTGGAGCAGCGGACACCGGTTTGGGTAGCCGTGGGAGCAGCAGCGGTGGAGGTAGCTGGTGTCGAAGTCCGAGTCTCAGTACTAAAGGTGCTGGCCGGGGTTACGGCTGTCGAGGATGAAGGCGAGGATACGGAGGAGGAGGGGCTGTCGTTGGTCGAGCCATCACCAAAGATGTCTGTCTGGGCGTCTGTAGAAGTGAGGTTATGATTAGCCATTACGGAATCTTCTGGTGGTACACGACACAGAGTTCCTACGTACCCTTCAGGTAGCCCATGCGAGTGGAATATGTGGGAACCTTGTCTCCTTGCTTGTACTCGACATTGTTTCCAGACTTCTGGAAGGCGGCGATCATCTGCTTAGCGCCGGTGACGCCAGCACCGGGGACCTTGCTGGGAATCTTGGGGGTCTTGCCGCCGTTGGCGTTGACGATGCGGCACTTGTGGGCGGCCATGTACATGTTCTGCTGGCCGTATCCATCGGGGACCCATCTATCAACTCATATTAGACTAGTCATTCACAGATTGCCTCGGCGGTCTGGATGGAACATACCCAGTCACACAGATGCAAGACTCGCAAGCAGCGAGATCGGGAATCTCATAGTTGGCGAGACGCTCAAAGGGAGTCTCAGAGGCGATGGAGACAACGACGAGGTTGTCCATCGTGACGGCCCAGATGTTATCGACATAGGCGACGGCAATGGCAGTTCCAGCTGCAGTGGACTTGTTGGCGGCGTGCAGGTTGGGCGAGTTGAGGCCCTTTGACGAGCTGACGAGACCCTGGGCGACGACTTCGGGATTGTTGGTCGAGTAGGGGATGGGGCGCTCGTTCTCCTCCTTTCCATCGGCGTAGAAGCCTGTAGAGTCCTGCCAGTTGGCCCAGGGAACGGTGATTTGGGAGTTGGCCTGGATCTCCCAGACTCCCTTGGGTTCGGCTAGATGACAGTTGCGACCCTTGGATAAAAACCTAGACAGTTGTTGTGTTAGAAACTGCCCTTATATCGGAAATCCAAGTCTCAATCCTGGATCGTAAGTCGTCTTTGCAAAGGATCATGGGGAGGCCGCAGTATACCAGCTATCAAATTCAAGGTTGTAAAGAGGGTCGAAAACAACACGGTTTTCGTCGGTGAAGTTAGTCAATGAGCCCTTGTAGGAGTTCTTCAAAGGGCTGTTAGCAGAGAATTGAGCCATAGCAGTCATATGAATGATAGACGCACCTCGGGGCAGTACATTCCATCGGTGTAGGCGGCAAGATGCGCGGTGGCCAATGGAAGGGCGAATGCGGCGACTGTCAACAGCCTCTTGGCAAATGATTGAAGCATTTTGAAAAGTAGCGAGTGACTGTAGATCAACTACAATAAATGAATGTATTGACGAAAAGAGTGTGGGAAAAGGGCTCTAGGCTCAAGGAAAGTGAGAGAATGAGGGATGGCGATCAATGTGGGAAGGGGGAATTTCCCAGCTATATGCTATTGAGATAAACCCGCTATGCTCCATCTAGACTATGTATAGATATCAGATGATTTCAACAGGGCATAATTTTGCTTACAAGCTGTTTGAAACCCTGGGCTGATCATGTTGAAACAC
This sequence comes from Clonostachys rosea, assembly GCA_026958235.1. Classification (NCBI taxonomy): domain Eukaryota; kingdom Fungi; phylum Ascomycota; class Sordariomycetes; order Hypocreales; family Bionectriaceae; genus Clonostachys; species Clonostachys rosea. The sequence continues at coordinate 1,205,533 of CP110204.1, forward strand.
TCGGTAGTGTTGGTGTCGAATGCAGGGGGAAAGTGGGGATATTGGACGTCTTCAGCTCAACCCAGCGCTTGGGGTTTTCTTCGATGTATGAACAGTGTGGATGCTTCTTTGCTGCCGACTGGAAGCTAGATACGATATTTTATCGACTGATCCGTGAGAGCCAGCTGCACTCCTACAATCATTTGTACGGTCTGACTGACCGCTTGGACATCACATGAAGCACATGGTTATATCACTGCCGCATAAAAGAGCCCGAAATATTGGACTATGTATGACACCCACAAGTTGAATTTACGTTTAGGATTCCGGCATCAACATAATACATTAGAAAGCGAGCTGTGGCAATCGCTTTTACGCTTGCATCTTCTCTGCTGGCGGGAAGCCTTCGGGGGCTTGAGAGGCGCTCTCACTGGATTCTAATTTTGACTAAAGATTCTGTCAGCCTAGACAATCAAAAATCTTGCTTGGCAGTCAAGGCCCCGCCAGAATCCTTTGGGCATCACACTTGCTGTGCCTCAACCCCCAACGCTGAATAAGCCAACCAACCAACTTTGCGAATTGGCACCATCATGACCCTGCGGGAGAAATCTCGCCGTGATGGAAGATTCCAATGATTACTATACAGGCTGAATCGACATACATTTGCAACAATTCCCCGCTTTGTTCAGTATGGCACAGCTCTTTCCATCGGCTGCTTTACGTACCAAAGAAGTCAGCGTGGGTTAACGATCTCATATCTATTGGTTAATGCCTCTCTTCGCAGCTTCGGATGTACTTCGCTGATTCATGCTACATTTCAAAGGTGCCTACGGTTTTTGGCATCTTGAGATGACTGTAAATTCTGAGCCTGGGCGTTTCTTTTTGCAGGAGAATGACGCGGTCTATAAGCATTGGCGCCATTGGATCCCCGTTCTCTGGCAATTCTTATCACTGAATTCATGTCATCTCTGGTATACCGCCTGCCCATCCGTCACACTATGAATGGTAAAAAGAATAAATTTGAAATCTAAGAGGAACTTTTTGATCTGTTGAGTTGAAATTGCTTAGCAGGCAGTTCTATGATACTGAGGCGAGCCATGCTGACTTCTTCCATTCTCTAGAGCGATGCTGTCTCCCGCCTAATGGTCCCCTCCCTCGTGAAAAAGATTTTGTTCCTGGTTCTTAGGCTCTCCTGCAATGCAGTGGCAATTTCAAGAGACCGCAAGGATGACCCCAGCGGTATGGGCGTGGGCTTGTCGTCCAGGAGCGCATCCACCCAGGCCTTCGCCTCTTCCACAAATGCTGGTGCATACCGATCGTACCAACCAGGAGTCGGCTGGACTTTTACAAAGCCGTCCCCATCACAGAGCTCGACGGCGTTCTTTCTCGGGACCATGTTAATGGATATTTTCCCAGCTGTCCCAAAAATCTCAGTGGCATTGTCATAGCCATGTGATGCGGTTCTTGAGTTGTAAAAATAGGCGATCTTGCCGTCCCAAAACTCGCAAATCCCGACAGCGTTGTCGGCGTCTCCCTCTTCCGCTCTCTTGGTATGGACTGCCGCGACTCCTGCTGCAGAGACGGACTTGGGCTTGGAATCTTCTCCGAAAAAGAGAAGCGCAAGGTCAATATCGTGAATGATGCTGTCAACAAAAATACCACCAGAAGCTTCTAAGTATTGTTGGCAGAACGGGCTTGTGTCTAATTTCTCGCAGCCTTGAGATCTAATGATAATAGGGCGACCGATTGCACCGGCCTTGACCTTTTCAAGTGCGTCTTGGTAGTTCTGGTCAAAACGACGTACGAATCCAACCATCAACTTAGCTCGTGGCACCGAATGCAGAATGTTCAAAGCATGCTTCTAGCCCATCCTGCCAATTCCAACGACTCCGACGTTCAACTTTCTTTGCATGGTTCGATCTTCGTTGTCGCTCGACATGGTGAAACCGCAATGAGAGACGAGCAGAAGAGGACTCGCAAGGCGCCAATTAGCAAGAAAGAATGAACGTTTGGACCTAAGCTAATTGCTGGGAAATCTAGCATTGGAGTTTGAATATCTGCTTTGAAAGACAAGAATTGTGATCCGATATTCAGAGCAGCTTTGAAATGAATTACGATTTAAAACATCAGATGGCTTTCCCCGCCGGATTACGAATCCGCGGATGATGATCTTATATCCCGCACAGTTCAAGTCTGGTCCTAACATTCTGGATCGGGAATGAAATCCTGACCTTCTCCGCTGAGTTTAGTGGTTTCTCATGCGGGGAAGCGGCCTATTTTCATTGAGTGATGTGTCTGGTACGACTACATAATCCGTCGATTTCGAAGGGTCAAGTTGCTGCTCTACAAGCCGGTTAACCTCCGCCTCTATGTTTCTTTCGTCACGCCCTTGGGATTCATCACTTGCGTCGACTGGCAGCCTACGATTGATTTTACACGGGGCATTCTTCTGCCGCTTGCATAACAGGGATGAGCCGACGATCAAAATGAGCTCTAGCTAGTAATTAGGAGAATAGCCACATGGGAATATGAAAGACGATGGAATGACTATCTGCCAAAATTATGCGACGAATATTAATGCATAGATCTACCAATTTCTTACTAGAGTTCCAATTGCTTTTGAATTATTTTCTGTAATGACTATCGGGCGACAGGGTTGACGAGCATGGGTCTAGCTACTGAAGTCAAGGACAGAGCATCTTGACTTCCAAAGCGCGGTGATGAAGTAGACCATTAGGCTATCATGATCAGCTTGACTTGCCAACGCGGAGCAAAAGGAGCTTGGAATAGTATCAATACTGCGTAGGAGTCACTTTGATGATTATTATTAACATCCTTGATGATGGAGGACTTCAAATATGTTTACGGATGCTGACTTGTTAGCTGATTGGAAATCTCATCAGAGCACACGATATTTGTTTACAACTTGTACGATGGTGAACAGTATTATATTAAAAACACCCTTTCAAAGGATCATGACTTGTCATACTTCAGTCACAGATCCTAGAGTTCTACGTTTGGTGATATGCGTGTTTCTCTACTCTTGAAGGCTTTTCCGTTCCCACATGTTGCCGAGCTAAGAAGTAATCTATGATGTACTGAAGTCTTATGAAACAATGGTTAAATATGTTGCCGCAGGATTATGAGAGGCACATTACTCGGACCTCCAGGTTCGGCCCAACGCTATTCAAACTCTTTCCCACGATGGCGGCAAGCGGTTAAGAAAAAGAAACACACAATTCACAACGGGGACATCTACTACAACTGGTATTTCAATGGTGGGTAAGTTTGGAGAGTCTATCACAACTTTGGAATGTGAGCAACTTTCCACCCATTATCCACGTAGCCGAGGAATAATAATAACCCTTGGGTTGGAAAAAGCTGGGTGTCGGTCTGCATGTGAATCTACACATCCCTTCCTGGCTTGTTCACGTGAAAATGATCATTGTCTGAAATCATCTACACATCACACATACAGATTTGGACAGATGAGCAAAAAGTGTTTCCATACACACCATTTTTGAAAGCTGGGAAAAAATAGTAACGCAATAATACATGATCCATGCCACACAACATATGTCCCCATTTAAGAGGCAGCCGCATCTTCTGAGACATCGGCCACTGCGACAACTGGTGTCTTGTGCTCAATGCCACCTACAACAATTTGTTCCTTGGGGTTGACCTCGTTCACTGGGACAACGACTGTTTCTTCCACCGCAATTACACTTTCCACCTTGGGTTCTGTTTCTTCCGCAGCAGGGACTTCTGAGACAGGGGCTTCTGTAGCAGGGACTGGAGTTTCAGCAGCAGTCTCGACCCCGTTGACAGTCTTTTCCACCTCCTTGGCAGTGGTATCTGCCACTTCCACCTTTTCGTCAGCAACTGGCGCTGCAGCGACGGAAGGCTCAGGGGTCGGCGCCTCCACGGTGCTGGTTACTTCCACGGGCTGAGGAACCTCGACAGTCTCTGTAGCTTTTTCAGGTTGGTGAGCTTCTGTCTGGATGGTCTCTGCCACAACGGGTGGTTCATCGGGCTTGGAAGTATCCTCTACCTTGGTTGCCTTCTCAGGCTTGGAGTCCTCCTCAACCTTGCTAACCTCTTCAGGTTTCTCATCCTCTGCTACGACTTCCGCCTTGAAGTCTTCGACCTTGATGTCTTCTGCAGGCTTAGACTCCTCTTCAGGCTTGGTTTCCTCGGATTTGGATGTCTCTTCAGGCTTGATTGTCTCTTCAGGCTTGATGTCCTCCTCGACCTTGGCGGCGTCAGCCGACTTGACCTCAACCTTGACCTCCTCTGCAGGCTTGTCTTCTGCTGTGGTCTCTTCAGGCTTGGAAGTCTCTTCGGGCTTTACTTCCTCCTGAACCTCTGGCTGCACTGCGGCTTGTGCTGTTGTATCATCTGGCTTCTCTTCAGCCTTGACTTCTGTGGGCTTGACCTCTTCCACAGGCTTGGCCGTCTCCTCTGCAAGCTTGATCTCCTCTACATGCTTCAGCGCCTCCTCTGTTGTGGTTTCCTCAGGCTTGGATGTCTCTTCAGGTTTTACCTCATCCTGAACCTCTGGCTGCGCTGCAGCCTGTGCTGTTGTATCATCTGGCTTTTCCTCAGCCTTGACTTCTGTGGGCTTGACCTCTTCCACAGGCTTGGCCTCTTCTGCAGGCTTGGTATCCTCTGCTGTGGCCTGCTCAGACTTGGAAGTGTCTTCAGCCTTGACCTCTTCCGCAAGCTTGGTCTCTTCAGTCTTGAGCACCTCCTCTGCTGCTGGAGCCTCAGAAGCTTCAACCTTAGGGGCCTCCTCAGGCTGAGACACGTCTTCCAACTTGGGCTCTTCCTTTTGATCGGAAGTCCCTTCAGGTTTTGAAACCTCCTCAGGCTTGAATTCCTCCTCAGCCTTCGGGGTCTCTGCCACCACAGCTTGTTCGGCAGCAACTTCCTTCGCTTCAGGAATTTCTTGAGTCTCCACGGCAGCCGACTCTGTCTCTGTTGGCTTGACTTCATTTGCAGTCTCTTCTGAAGCCTTGATCTCCTCCGTCGCCACCGGCTCGGGCTCAGGTGCTGGCTCTTCCTTCTTTTCACTCACTTCTGGGGTAGGCTCGACCTTCTCGGTGGCCTTCTCAGCTGCAGGAGCTTCAGGGACTGGTGTCTCGGCTGGAGTTTCCTCTGTTTCTGGCACAGCCTCCTTCTCTGGTGCTGCTACCTCTGGAACTTCAGCAGCTGGTTGCTCGGCAGTCACCTCAACGGCCGGTGTCGCTTCTGGGGTCTCGGCGGCGACTGACTTGTCAGCGTCTGCCGCCTCGGGAGCAGGCTTGACCTCCTTTTCGCTGCTCTTCTCAGGAACAGGGACTTCGTCAACAGCGGCGGCAGATGCTTCGATTTTGGGTTCTTCTTTGGCACCCTCATCAGTCTTGACCTCTTCCACAGCCTCTTCCTTCACAGGAACAGAGCTGGATTCTGGCGCTGGGGTCGCTTCTTCCTTGACCGCCTCTGAAACCTCGGCCTTCGGAGCTTCGGCTTCCTCGCTCTGTGCGACCTCCTGGGCGGTTGGAGCTTCTTCAGTCTTCGCAGTCTCCCCAGTCTTAGGGGTATCTTCTGCCTTGGTCTCTTCAGGCTTAGGAGCCTCTTCAACCTTGGAAGCTTCTTCAGGCTTGGGCGTGTCTTCAGCCTTCACAGTCTCCTCAACGATTGGTGTCTCTGCTTTCACAGTCTCTTCAACGATTGGTGTCTCCTCTGCTTTGTGAGTTTCTTCAGCTTGAGAAGCCTCCTCAACCTTGGGAGTCCCTTCCTCTTTTGTCTCCTCAGCCTTGACAGTCTCCTCAGCGGCGGGGGTAGGCTTCTCATCAACTTCGGTAGCTGCTTCAGGCTCAGCCTTTACAGTCTCTGCAACCTGAGGGGCCTCTTCTGTCTTGGCCTCCTCCTTGGGAGTCTCCTCTGTCGCCTCAATCTCAGGAGTCTCCTCAGGCTTGGTCTCTTCAGCCTGAGAAGTCTCTTCGACCTTTGGAGTCTCCTCTACCTTGGGAGTCTCTTCCTTGGTCTCCTCGACTTTAGGAGTCTCGTCAGGCTTGGGAGCTTCCTCTGTCACTGGAGTCTCTTCTGGCTTGGTCTCTTCTGGCTTGGTCTCCTCCACCTTCGGGGTCTCATCGACCTTGGGAGCCTCCTCAACCTTGGCAGTCTCCTCTGCTGCTTCGACCTTGGGAGTCTCCTCGACCGTGGGGGCCTCCTCAGGCTTGGGAACTTCCTCTGTTGCTTCTGCCTGAGGGGCCTCTTCTGGCTTGGTCTCCTCGATCTTGGCAGACTGCTCCACCTCTGAAGTCTCCTCTGCCGCTGGAGTTTCCTCGACCGTGGGATTGTTCTGTGCTGCTTCCGCCTTAGGAGCCTCTTCCTTGGTCTCCTCTACCTTAGGAGTCTCTTCCACTTTTGGAGTGTCATCTGCCGCTGGAGTCTCTTCAGGCCTGAGAGCTTCCGTTGTGGCTTCCACCTTAGGAGTCTCCTCGACCTTGGAAGTCTCCTCTGTCGCCGGAGTCTCCTCCGTCACTGGAGTCTCCTCGACCTTGGCAGTTTCTTCTGCTGCTTCGACCTTGGGAGTCTCTTCAAGCTTGGGAGATTCCTCCGTCGCTTCCACCTTTGTAGTCTCATCTACCTTGGCAGTTTCTTCGGGCTTGGGGGCCTCATCTACTTTGGTCTCCTCTACCTTGGCCACCTCCTCCTTGACGGACTCCTCTGCCTTCGGGGTAGCATCTGCCTTAGTCTCTTCGGCTTTGGCGGACTCTACCTCGGGCGTCTCCTCTGCCTTAGCAGTCTCGACGACAGGAACAGGCTGCTCAGCGACCTCCGGGGCCGGTGCGGGCTCGACCTTGGACACCTCCTCGACCTTCTCGTCGGCGGGGGCGGGAGTGGCAGCAGCAGCAGCAGTTGTTGTTGCTGCCGGAGCCTCGTCGACGACCGCAGACTCCACCGGGGCCTCGCTGATGAGGGGCGCGGCCTCGGTGGGAGCAGGAGTCTCCGCCAAAGGCGGGGTGTCGGTGGTGGTTGCGGGGGCCTGGTCCTGGGAGGAGTCGGCGGCGGCCTCAGCAGCAGGGGTGGTATTGTTCTCTGGAACGGAATTGGGGACTGCGGACATAATGATGTTTCCTCAGCTTTTTTTATTCTGGAATTGGGCGGGTGAAGAGAAAGGGGAGAGAGAGGAGAACAGCCTCTCTTACACCACGAGGCACTGCAATCTATTTAACCACGCATCATCACTCGGCTCTGCTCCTTCGCTACCCCTCTCTCCCAACAGCTTTCGAAATATCAAACTGAATGGCCTCATTCGTCTCTAGGTGGTATGACCTCCGTTCCGTTGGGTTAGCAGCGAGCTAGCGCGCAAGCTCAATGCAAACAAACGACTGCCATCCCTGCTACGTGAACGAGCGAGCCCCTACCTGATCCTTGTCTCATCTAGACCGGCGCCCCCAAAAGCGTAGGTGGGGGACGGTTCGTCATGTCCCCTGGCTGGATCCTTGCTGCCCGCGTGAGCAATAACCTCTTCACCG